>CM075352.1:154167187-155388750 GCA_037693485.1 Kitagawia praeruptora
AGGACAACTTTCTTTGCCTTACACGTCGAAATTAGTACCTGCAAACTCAGGGGTGTTGTATATGGCAATTGAGCCACAACTGATGGCTTTTGATTTGCACAAGGAGGAGTTTCGGCTCTATCCGTTACCCCACTTTAAGCATTATTCTGTAAGGTCAGATGTTTTGGATTTTGAAGGTTCTGTTGCTATGATCTTTCGAGAAAGTATGGAATCAGCTCTTAGTTTGTATATGTTGGACGATGTTTGTGGCAAAGGATGTTGGACTAAAATGTTCAATCTTGAGGCTGATATAAAGATCGACTGGGTTGTTAGGTATTTGGGTTGTGGACAGTTTATTGCTCGCAATTATGTTGAACATTGTGTGTTTAATTATGACTACAGCAAGGGAGAGACTAGGAAGTGTCTTCTTGAATTAGATACTAGTGGAATGAGTTATCCTGTCAAGTACACCGAGAGTCTTGTCTCGCTCAATGGATTTAGATGTTCAAATAAATAAATAATAGTTTCCTGGTCTATAAATCAATATTCAAATATTTCTTTAGATGATTATACTTAAAACATAAGAATACACATGTTTCACTTATGGTTGCTCTGTTGTCTGTATTGTTATGTGAATACCCTATGATTACTAAAACTAGTCTTAAAACCGTGCTTTGCGGTGGCGTAATTATTTTTTGTAAAAAAAATTCATTATAGATTTATCTTAATTTTTGTCATCGATATTAAACTTTAACAGTTAACACGATGAACCGCAAATTATGAGTACAATCAAACTCATGGCCAATCACCAATGATAGAAAATACAGGGTTATCAATCAGATTTTAAGTTTCTACAACCAGCAGGACAGTAAACATTGAAGATAAAATAGAAGCCGTAACTGCAATTTACAGTAACAGTTAGAAAACAGCATTCAGGAAGAACAAGTATAATAGCAGACATAAGAATTCACCAACTGTCAGAGCACATATTTTTAGGGGGATACACCTTTGAAGAAGAAATTGAATTACTTATGAGTCGAGAGGAGGGTGAACGCCTTGCACGCTGCCGGGAGGCCAGGGAACTCCTGATGGTCATGTGCAGACATCCACCAGACATAAGAGTTAATATTAGAGTTTGCTTTGATTAAAAGTAAACACAGTGCCAATTTCAGCTCTCTGGCCACTGGGGATATAACTGTTAGAATAAAATTTAAAAAGAAAAAGAAAAGGGGATATGTAACTGTTGTGGAATAAAAACTAGGTTATGAATAAGACGGCTAGGGTTTGTACGCAAAGGGTGGTTGAGCTTCAAGCTTTAATGGCTGTTCTTGCGTTTCGAGACTGAACGGTCCTCACAAGATGCCTACGTATCTCTGTATTGTTAGAGAATCAAGCCAACGTAGTTCTAGGTGATGGTGCCCTCGAGGATATGGAGGCGAGAGCTCACCTAGGACGCAGTGGCTTGTATGTCCTTATTCGAGGATTGAGCCAAAACGTAGTTCTGAATGAGGGGTTAGACTCTGTTTATATAGGCTGAGAAGCCTTGTATTTAGAGAAGCTTTAGGAGACTTGGTGGACAAGTCTCCTGATTGATAGTTGATAAGGATTTCATATCCTTGATTGTAGGAATTAGTTTCCTTGTGTGTCTTGGTGACATGAAGACCAATTTTTGGGGATGTTTATCCTCTCTAGATAATATTTCGTCAGCTGATTTTTAGGCTGATTAATGACCCACGAATTTTATCATTTAATTAGGGTTTCGGGCCTTATTAATAGGCTTTAATCTTGGACCAATCTAGGTTTATTTAATGCCACATTAAATGTGTCTTTAGGGCTTATTTTTAGCCCATATCATTTGCCCCCCAACTTCTAGGAAAACTGATCAGGTTTTCGTAGAAGTTATAATTGTCTATATCGAGACTCGGGGTCGTTTTTTATCCCTTACCTGGGACTTTTCCTACCCTATTACGGGGATTTTATTTGTACACTAGTGTTTCACGAGTATCGTCTTGGGTGTAAAGTGTGGAGCGACCTACACATTTACGACGATTTGCCTTATTCGAGGCTAAGCAACGCTAGTCGGCGCTAGATGATGCTAAGCGGCATTTAAACAGCACTAAACGATGCTTAAACAGTGTTAAGTAACGCTATATGGCGTTAGACGGCACTAAACGGCACTTTCGGTGCTAACGGCACTAGACGGTGCTAAACGGCGGGGTTCAAGTTTGTTATGATTCCCAATCAGAGGGACGGGGGTCTGGGGGCAGCGCCCCCGGGCGGGGTCCAAGGGGCGGCAGCCCCTTGCGGGGTCCAAGGGGCAGAGAGCCCCTGGCTGTGGTCGAGCTGAGTTCGTTTTTTATTTCTGAAGACTAGTACTATTCAGAAATTATCGTTTCGGCTCGAAATTTTGCAAACCCGAGCTCAAATTCGAGCTCAAACTGCCTCAAGGTCGCAGCCATTTTTCTTACTTTCTAAGTCATTTTCGACCTGGAAATTTCGAGCAGAAATTAGTTCATTTTCGAGCTAAAAAACGAACTCAAACGGGGGCCAAGTCGTGGCTTCTTTTCAGGATTTTCAGTGTTTTTCCGACCTCGAATGGACGAGCTCAGATGGTGTTGAAACGACCTCAAATTGGGAGTGAGGTCGCGAGAAATTTCTATTCTCTCTAGTTCATTTTCGACTAGGATGCAACGAGCTCAGCGTAAGCTTTTTCTATGCCCAGGTCGTCTGTCTCGACCTCGAATCGTAGGTTAATTTCGACCTGAACTTGTCGACTTCATTTTTACGCGTTTTCAACCTCGACTTCAATACAACACAAGAACGACCTCAAATGAGCCCCAGGTCGTGGGGATTTTTTACATTTCCCAATTCAAATTCGACCTGAGATTTGCGATCTCAAGCTATGTCATAACGACCTCAGTTTGTGTGGTGGCCTTACATTGCTTTTCATAAGTCAGAAACGACCTTATCTTTCAAGGTCGTTCACGACCTCAAATGGAATTTTCCAAGTCGCATGGTCGAGCTCGTACTTATACTAGAAAACGAGATCGATGGTCACGACCTCGTGCTTTCTTTTGGTAACTCCCAATCCTATTATGGACTTCAACGGGCCCTGTTTGGCCTTTAATTTTCATGGGCTGGATCTAGATTTTCAAATCGTTGGGCCTATAAACTTTTTAAGTTTTGATTGGGCCTTTCCTTTGGGTCAAAACAATCTCAAAACATTAATTAGGTTTATCAATCTTGGTTGGGTCGTGACAGGCTTGGTGTTGTTGGGCCTTTTAGAGTCCACTTTGTGTTGATCACCACCCTATCATCGATCGTGATCATGGGGTATCTCGAATTTCTTTGTAAACTTTCGTTGGATCATCACGATCTCTTAAACGCACCAAGCCATTAGGTTGAATTTTTGGGTCCAATATGAGCTTCACGAGCTAATTTCATCAATCTTCTTAAAAATATCTGTCGAATCATTGATGGAGGCCACCCTAGGCCTTAAGGGCTGTCATGCCTATTGATGTATCAAACGTGCTTCATGAGCTAAGATTTATTATTTTGGACCTTCGAGGTTGAGGATAATCATCCTTGCAAGTGAACTTTTTATGATGAGCATTTAAACACATGGCTAATCATGCCCTCAGCCCTCATAGGGGTAGGAGCCCATAACTTGGGTTTTGTCCTGTTGGTGATGGTAACACCATTATAGAGATTCGTAATCATGTTAGGGTGTTTGCGATTGTAAGCAAAGTCACCCCTCTAAATTGGGGATACATCCCTTTAGGGTTTGAATCCATTCTTTGGACTCTAATTTAGTAGGTCTCAGTTCCTTGAATTCATGTTGTTAGAGGGTTCATCCCTTAAATAGTCGCTGGTATGAGCAAGGGGATGTATTTTATGAGCAAGGGCTCTGCCCCCCAGGTGTTGCCCACACATCCCTTCGTGCACTTCTTCGAGTGTTTCTCTGGCCTCCTGGGCCTCAAGCACTTCAAGTACGGGATCACAAAACATCTCTTGTATAGCAAACCCTCAATCAGGGTGTATCTTAAAGCTCTTACCGAGAGTTTACGTGCTTCCATGACATCTTCAGGGAGCCATCCCGTTTCCAAGTGAGCCTTGATAGGATCCATCCCACAGCTTTGCACATCGATCAGTGTCACTAACTTCACATTGATAGTAGGGGTCTTCAAGTCCTGAAAGTAAACACTCCCAACATAGTTCTCTATCTCCGAGAAAGCGAACTTAGAGAGGGCATCTGCCTTAATGTTCTCCTCCCTCGGGATGTACTCCACAAAGCATTCATCGAATTAAGCCATCACAGCTTTCACAATCTCAAGTACTTCGTAATAGCTTTTTCCTTGGCTTCAAATTTGCCATTCACTTGGGAGACTACCAATCTTGAATCTCCACAAGTTTTAAAGTTCTTGACCCTCAGGGTTGGTCAAGCCTAAACCGGCTATCAAGGCTTCAATCCTTAGTCTCGGAATACATTCTCCAGACTTTTCTTTGTTTAATCTTCTTGATTTTTGTTTTTGACGTTCCGTAAAAATAGAGCACCCAGTATTCCTTCATTCTTGTTTTCCAGTTCTTTGCCCTCTTGGGTTACTACCTCTTGCCCCCCGACTTCTTGGTTGTTAATGGTACATTCAACCACGAAGTCAGTTAAGGCTTGGGTTTTGATGGCCATCCTTGACTTATACTTGATATCAAATTCTATTAATTTGATTGCCTACTTGGCGAGACTACCATTGGTTTTCGGGTTATGGATTATGTTCCTTCACGGTTGGTCCATCAGGACTTCGTTTTCATAGTAGATAGGTTTTTGAACCTTGTTTTCCTTATTGATGAGGACGACACTCAATGCTTGTTCCTAACACAAGGTTTTATAGTTAGTTGTCAGACCTTCTTGGTTTTCTTGGACTCCTTGGTCTTGATTAAGGATGCATTTGGGTTCCCTGACCCTTGGTTGGGATTCGAGGTTTGTTGTTAGCCTTTCATGGCTTAAGTGGCCACATGTGGCTTAGTTGTTCATCTCATCTTACATCCAGGGTCCTTTATGGACTTGAACTTTAATTCGATTGTATTGTAATCTGACAATTGATCCTTCGTGGTCTTTTCAAAGCACGAGCTTGTTTTCATTCATATGTTCTTTTATTTTCAGTGCTTGGTCATCTTCGACTTACACATATCAGGTGCTTGGCACATAAATAAGATCACATAATCAATAAATGAAAAACAAACTTGCATTAATATCTTGAAATGGGTTCCACCCTTACATAGAGTATTACTTGTCCTACTCGGGGCAATGAGCCCTGGAATGGTTTCATCGAACCTTATTTCTACTTCTCCTAATAAAGATGAAGCTATGTCCTACTAAGATAACTTAAGCATGAGAAACTGAGGCATCCATGCCTTCATTGTCAAACTCACTCATGTCTTCAATTGGGAGGACCCGCCCCTCGACTCCATTAGGCCTTAACGCGGCTTTGTAACAGCTCATAGCCATTTTCTGGTCACCTTTATGCTCTCCAACACCATTCCTGGTTGGGAACTTGATCTTCATGTGATAGGTTGAGGCCACAGCCTTAAAAGCGTGGAGTCCAGTCCTCCCGAGGATAGCGTTGTAGGTGGAAAACGATTTGATAACCGAAAAGTTCAACATCCGAGTGGCCTCCTTAGGCTCCTGCCCAATCGTCATGGGCAACTGAATAGTTCCCTCAACTTTAGATTCTACCCCATTGAACCCGTATATAGGCGTGTTGGACGGGGTCAACTGAGAATCATTGTATCCTATCTTCAGAAAGGCCTCGCGAAACAGAACGTTCACAGATGCTCCGTTGTCTATCAAGACTCGCTTCACCTCTGAGTTCCCAATCACGGGTGTTATGACCAGCGGGTCATCGTGGGGGAACTTCACCCCTTCAAGATCTGAATCCTCAAATCCGATCGTTAACTCGGTTCTTGCACGTTTCGGTGCTTCTTCGACAATGTGCACCACCTCTCTAGCATAAGCCTTCCGAGAGTTCTTGGTTGTCCCAGCCGCTGTCGGGCCTCCCGAGATCACGTTGATTACTGGCCCTCGGGGCTGTGGGTTTCGATCTCGATCATCATCGCTCCTATCATGATTTCTTCTTTGACCACCACGATCTTCACCCTTAGTGAAGTGTCTCAGTTTTCCTCTACGGATTAAAAACTCGATCTCATCTTTGAGTTGTTTGCAGTCATCAGTGTCATGTCCCACGTCTTGGTGGAACCTGCAATACTGATTCTTGTTTCTCTTTGAGGGATCACCCCTGAGTGGCTTCGGCCATCGAAAATCCTTATCGTTCTCAATTTCCAACAAGATCTGACTCCTGGGAGTGTTCAATCTTGCATAGTCAACAAAACTCGGTCCTAGAGCAGAGTCGGAGTCCTTGCTAGTTCGGGGATACTTGTCCCTAGCATCATATTCCTGATCTGTCTTTCTCTTATCTGAGTTCCTACTTCCTCCATTCGTGGTTACGATTTCCTTCTGCGTGCTATCCTCAGCCTTAATGTACTTGCTTGCTCTCTGTTGGAGGTCAATCATGTTTTTTGGTGGGTGCTTTGCCAATGACCTCCTAAAGAAGTCGTCGCTGGTTCCGTGTTGCAGGGCTACTATGGCGACCTTATTATCCAGATCAGTAATATCACTACAAGAAATTTGATGTTTATCTACCAATAATTTATCTACCAATTGATATTGGTAGAAAAAAATTATCTTTACTTACCAATATTTATTGGTATAGATTATCGGTAGATAAATGTGGATGACTTTGAAACTTTACAAATTAGTACGCACAGGGCCCACATATATGCTCCACCACTGCTCTAATATAAGGCGGTCACATTCCCGCTACATTTTTTTAGAAGTTAATTTCAAATTCTTGAAGTTATGTTGATGACATGTCAAGTTATATTTAAATATTAATTTATCAAATTTGTTTGTCCCGGAAATGCCGCATCATCTGAACACTGAACTTTGTTCACGTACAATACAAATAAATAATAGAGTTTGTTTGGGATATCTCAAAACAATTAATTTATTATTTAAAATGAATAAGTGTTATATAAGTGATAAGTAAATTATTAAGTATAATTGTATAAGTTATTATTTAGGTGTTTGGATAAATTTATTTATAAATTAGTAAAGTGTTTGGTAGATTTATAACTTATAAGTTAAAATAATTTCTTTTAAAAAAATTATATTTTTAAATCAATGATTCTAATAAATAAATAGAATTTAAAAATAAAAGTATTCAAATACGTATTATTAAAAGAAAAAAATATAAGTCTATTCATTCAAAAAAATAATATTTATATTATTTTACTTTGAAAAGAATGTTAGATTAAATTTTCAACTCACATTACAGGTTTCATCCGGTATACTTAAATTAGTAGCATAGACATTGTTCACATTCACTTAATATAAATAGAAATATAGAATATAAAAAAATAAATAAACTTATATTATTTATATTTAACATATTAATTTATATTCTCTTCAACAACATATTAATTTATATTAAATATTAAAAATTATTATATACAAAGAATATAAGGTTCGAATTATTACAATAACATATTCTAATTAATGTTTATAATATTGTACTACACTATAAACAAATTATAAAAAATTAAAATTAACCACTGGTAATACAGGTTGAATTAATAAGTTTGGTAAACAGGCCCATTAATATGCTTTAGAATTTACTTTGCACGAATTTTTTTAATTTATATTGCAAATTAGTTGTCCCTTCTCAATGTATATCAAAAACTTAGGATTCTTCTTAAGTGTGGTTACATTATATTGCAAAATATGACTGTTTTCTTTTAAAAACATAAGCTCAATCCTAATTTACGGACTTGGTGGGCTAATGCTTTTAGGCTGTGGTGCTTTAAACACAATAATGAGCCTTCCCAGCTTCCTAAATATTCCTCTCAAGTAGATGACCCAGCCATGTGCTTTAAACACAATAACTCCGGCCGTGATATAAACATTCAGTGAATTTTCTATTTATCCTCAAAAAGAAAAAAATAGAAAATGTTTATGATTTTACCAGGTGAATAACTTAACTAACAAATAGAAATCAAAATTGAACGATTTTACAATCCACGCAAAATTCATAAAATTATCTTTAATTTGGTATTTCAAAATAAATACATTTTTAGTTACATATTAGAATATAAATTTATTTTTATTCTAGATGCAATGTCTTAGACAAAATCCCACTTACAGTTATTACGAAATATTAGTATATTTCTAAATCGAATAGAATTTTCAACGTAAAAAAATCATCAATTTCTTCTCTCTTTTGTTTCTTGATAGTTTTAATTGGAAAATAATTATTCAAATCATCACTAAATTAAAGATTATTTTGTTAATTTCACGTGGATTGTAAAACCGTCCAAATAAATTTTTAAGTACTTAAGATAAAACACATAATAAATTAAACGTGTAAAATCTTATAACAATTTAATATGTAAAATATTAACAAATAAATATTTAAAAAAATTAATGCAATTAAAGATATTATATATATCTCAATTTTTTAAAAACAATTTGATATGTAAATTAATAATATATAAATATTTAAAAAAATTAATATAATTATAAATATTAAAAAAGAAACCGTGCATTACAGGGTTATAAGCTAATTAAAATACAATTTTACTGTGTAAATCATTAAAAGAATAAATAAATTAATTACGTTATGTGTAACTTAAAACACTAATGAATTATACATGTGAAAGAGGGAAAAAAATTGGTTTGGCGCCCAACTTTCCCACCATTTCTTTTATATATAATTTTAGATTATTCTATACAACTATTTATGCAGCACATGTTTATGTCAATTAAGATATAAGGTAAAGTAGTGATAGCTTTTATCACTCCTCAAATGTATATTTCACGTCCTATTCCAGAGTCATTCATTCCTCATTAAGCCTTTGGAACTGCTCTGCTCAAAGCTAGTAAACTATCTTTCAATTTTCTTTGTTTTGTAATCTCTCTTATTTTGACACATTCTATACATGTAGGATATCATGCCACCTGGACGTCGGACACCTTCCACTGCACAGACTGAAACTGAAAAACATCAGGCCTCTAACGTGCACAGTGAAGAAGCAAATGGCACTATGTCTTCCCAAGAAAAAGGTAGTTTGTTGTGTTATATGGGTCATATATTTATAAAACCTTATTTCTTATTATGGAATATCTATGTAGATGAAAATGCAAGGCACAATCCACGTCAAGCAACTCGTGGTATGACCACTTCGAAGATGGCTAGGGCAGCTTCAATAGGAAAGCTGTCGGTAACATTCGATGCAAATTGTCGGCAACCAATATGTACTAATGCTGAGAGGTTTAATAACGAGATTGGATTTATTGTTCGTAATCATGGAACATTCAGTTATAAGGATTGGAGACTTGTACCAGAGCATGTTAGAGCACCACTAAGAAACTATCTTCAGGTTTATTCTTTTACACTAGTTAGTTCGTAATGTGTGTGAGCTTGTGAGACCGATTCACAATAAAAAGTTTAAATTGTTGGCAATACTATATATGTTCATAAAATTTCTTCTATTCTACAGGAGAATTTCGACATTGACTTAGGTGATGAGACAACTAAGCTATGTATCGATGAGCAAATAAAAAAAGCATGGAAGAACTATAAATACAAGTTACATTCATACTTCAAAGATATTGGAGGCAAAACTGATTTGGTGAGGGCTAAAAAAAAGCGGCATCAGGACTTAAAAGATAACCAACAAGAAGAGTGGGAAATGCTATGTGATCACTGGAGTTCAACTCAATTTCAGGTGACTTATATTCTATAAAAGTAAAGTAATTACTGCACAACTTCATTAGGTGCTTTATCAATAATTTTGGTCTCCTCTATTTCATCAGGAAAGAGCTTCAAAGAATACCATCAATCAATCTAAAAAGACGTGGTATTCTAAAAATGGGTCAGTTTCCACCGTACGACATCATATTCGACGTGGAATGGAATTAACCTCTTTAACGGGACAAATTGAGACTTGGCGTCAAAATCATTTTGGTGAAAATGGATGGACCGGGCCAGAACTTGAAAAGTTACATGTAAGTAATTTGTTATCTAATTTTCCATTCATAAGTTATTATACTTTATGTTCTGAGATACATATTCTAACTAATTTGTTATCACATATATTAAACTTGCATATTCTATTTTATAATAATTGTTCTAAATATTGTGTTATTAGGAGCATATGATGAATTTAAGAGAAGCATATTCTCCAGAAGAATTGTCGGACAAAGAAATATTGGAAATGGTACTTGGTCGTCAATCAGTGTACTTGAGAGGATGGGGGCGTTCTTCTAGGAGCAAAATTGCTAAAGCATCTCATGAAACTACTACTCAAACTAGCCAACCTACCTATCAAGAGATTGTTGAACAACTTAATGAAACCAAAGATCTTCTTACTGAAGTTGTTGACGTTCTACGCAAGAACAATCTTATGCCACAATCAATGAAGTCTCCAACAAATGAAGTATCTGATGCTCACATGGAAAATTTGGAATGATTTATGGACTTTTTTTAAGTATTGTTTAAAATTTTCAAATTATGTTGCTCATTTAGACATTTATGTTTTTACGTTATTCCATTTCACTTTTAACTGAATATTTATGAATTTTTTGTTTAGCATTTTTTGTCAAAATTTTGTTTTTAATGAGTAAATAAATCAAAACATATTAAAGCATAAAAATAAATAAAAAATATATAAAATTATTACAAAATACCTAAAACTAGTAAAATAATAATTGGAAAATAATGTATTGCCACGTGGCTTATGTGTAAGGCGCCAAGTGGCATGATATGTCCCATTTTGGAGAAGATATTGAGGTGCCACGTGGACGATGACAAGATGCCACGTAGGTTGTCCATGTTGTGCCACGTCACTTGTTGACAAGGTGCCACGTCGAATGCCAACAAGGTGCCACATAGACCAGCCTAGTCATGACGTGGGCCATGAACACATCAGCTGATGACTTGTTAATATGTGGAGCCCATAATATTTTACCTACCAATTTATACATATGTAAGTAAATAGTCTTTCCTTACTAACCTTTACCTACCACTCGCTACCAATAATATTTTGGTAGGTAAATATTATTTAACTACGAATATAGTAGTTTTACCTACACATAAAATTGGTATGTAAAGACCAATTTTCTTGTAGTGTATTTAATGTTTCCTTGGTGAACCGTTTGAGATAGTCTCTTAAGCTCTCGTTTTTCCCTTGCGTCACATGCATGAGGGATGCAGAACTTTTCTCATGCATCTTTCCGCTAACAAACTGGCTAATAAAGGCCATGCTCAACTCCTTAAAAGAGCCAATTGAGTTTGGTGGCAAACGAGAATACCAGCGTTGCGCCATGCCCGCTAGGGTTTGAGGGAACGCCCTACACTTGAGAGCATCACTTGCAGGTTGCAATAGCAATGCATTCGAAAACGTCCTTACATGAATAGTGGGATCTCCCGTGCCATCATAAGCCTTGATGGTCGGCATCTTGAACTTGCGAGAGATGTGGGCGTTCATCACTTCTTCAGTAAAGGGGGGAGTTGGATCATCAGGATCTCCTAGCATCATAAGATCTTTGGGGTCTCCCCTTGGGACCTCTGCCCTTACAACCTCTGACCTAGGTCCTTCGGTCCTCCTTTGTCATCTTGATGGCCTCTCCAAGTCAACAATGGGAATCTCTCCTGACCTTGGAGGGTGCCGATTCTGCCTTTGTTGTTCTCTGGCCATGTCTTCCTTCAGCCTTTGGATCTCAGCTTCATGAGCCTTGATCTTCTCTGCAGCTCTCATAGGGGGTCCATCATGGATTCTTCGAGTACGCCTCACAGGTTCCTTACTTGGGTGCCTCCTCGGGGCTCGGTCTCGATCTTCTGACTCAGAAGAGGAGTCATCAGTATAGGGACCAGAGTAATCATAGTACCCTTGTCCATAATCAGGGCCTAAACCTCTGATGTAGGGGGGTTGTACGGCTCATGTGCTTGAAGGGCATGACCGCTTGGTCCCGTGCCTTGAATAGGTGGATAGTTTGGCAGCCCATACATCGGGTTTGTGCTTGCGGGGAGATCCGTGGTATGGATCTGTACCCCCGGAGGTAGTGGATGGTTGTAAAGTGGGGCAACCACCATCTGAAGCTGAATCGTCTCTTGAGGGGGATTCACCACCAAGGGCAGCGATCCTTGAGATTGAGCTCCAATCCCTAGGGGAGTTGTCCCTTGGGGTTGAGTAACCAAAGGTTGGGAGGTCGCCTCCGAAGTAGGAGGAGCAGCGGTGCTATCAGTGGTTCCTGTCGTGACTGGTATTGCTCTCCGTGTGTTCACCATGGTTGTTGTTGTCTTCCCACAGACGACGCCAAATGTTGTGGAATAAAAACTAGGTTATGAATAAGACGGCTAGGGTTTGTACGCAAAGGGTGGTTGAGCTTCAAGCTTTAATGGCTGTTCTTGCGTTTCGAGACTGAACGGTCCTCACAAGATGCCTACGTATCTCTGTATTGTTAGAGAATCAAGCCAACGTAGTTCTAGGTGATGGTGCCCTCGAGGCTATGGAGGCGAGAGCTCACCTAGGACGCAGTGGCTTGTATGTCCTTATTCGAGGATTGAGCCAAAACATAGTTCTGAATGAGGGGTTAGACTCTGTTTATATAGGCTGAGAAGCCTTGTATTTAGAGAAGCTTTAGGAGACTTGGTGGACAAGTCTCCTGATTGATAGTTGATAAGGATTTCATATCCTTGATTGTAGGAATTAGTTTCCTTGTGTGTCTTGGTGACTTGAAGACCAATTTTTGGGGATGTTTATCCTCTCTAGATAATATTTCGTCAGCTGATTTTTAGGCTGATTAATGACCCACGAATTTTATCATTTAATTAGGGTTTCGGGCCTTATTAATAGGCTTTAACCTTGGACCAATCTAGGTTTATTTAATGCCACATTAAATGTGTCTTTAGGGCTTATTTTTAGCCCATATCAGTAACATCCCATATTTTTTAGATTAATTAAATAAATAATTTGATAATTTAGTATTAATAATTTAGGATTTAAGATAATAGCATTTTCTATTTTAGAGGAGTTATTGTAAAAAGTCATTAAAATAGAAGATTTATAGGTTGTAACTCATAATTAATTTTTAAGGTTTTAATTTTGGCTTAATATTAGTAATCCATCCGGTCCATTATGTAAGGCGTTTGACTTTTCTGCACGTTACTTTAGGTGCTTTGACTACATAGCTAGACATATTATTTTTTAAAATTTCTTTTTCTAAATAAAAATATAATATTAAAATTTTTATTTAGAAAAAGAAATTAAAAAAAAAATAATTTTAGCTATGTAGTCAAAGCACCTAAAGTTACGTGCAGAAAAGTCAAATGCCTTACATAATGGACCGGAGGGAGTAATTTTTTTCTTATTAAAAAGGATGTATCATTAAAGAATAATTAGTAAGGATAAAGACATCACTTAAAAAAAATATAGAAAAACCCTAGAATTCTATATAGTAGTCAGGTAAAGAAAAAAAGAAACGTAGAGAGAGAGGAAGAGAAAAGAAACGCCGAGAGAGGAAAAAGATAGAGAAAGAGAGAGAGAAGAGAGAAGAGAAGATAAAAATGAGAAGAGGAAGATTCATAACAAATTGAAAAAGAAGGGGTAACTTTCATAACAAATTGAAAAAGAAGGGGTAACTTTCTTTAATTCTCTGGATCTTCGTGTTAATTAATGTGTATTATATTTGATTGATTTGATTAGTTGTTTTCTTGAGTTTTGTATATGTGGTGATGTTTTGTATATATCTATGAGTTATGTGTTATATGATCATTGTCTTGGTATCATTACTCCGATTTTGTATGTATAGTATATTTGGATTATGAATTCTTGTAAAATTCGTATCTGATTCGCTATTCATCAGAATTTCATGAAATTAGACTTTTTGAAAAGGTATTTGAATTATCTACAACTTTCATTCTCTGTGTTTTGTGAAATTCTGCTTGTAAGTATGTCAAAATATGTTGTTTGTGTAATCTGGTAGGTTAAATTCAGTTCTGATGTCTGAACTTCGAAAATTCATAGTAAATCGGAAATTTGTTCAAAAACTATGAGCAATACCATTCTGGAATGCTCGTTTCAATATCTGCATTTTGCATTTACGTTCCATTAACAAATTCTGTGAACTTGATGTGTTACATATCGAATTACTACTGTGATCAGTGCCTGTTTCTGTTCTACCTGTCTGCATTTTCTTTATTTCTGAATTCGTTACTTCTTCATTTTTGATGAGCCTTACCATTCTGGAAAGGTCTCAGAATTGTCTACGTTTTTAGTGTTTTATACTTTTTCAGATAAAATCATTTTCATAGTGTAATTTGCCAATTTCAAAAACTGGTCAGGACTGATTTGTTAACAATGGGATATTTTGTAAGATATTTTGGTGTGTGATTTTTGGAATTTTCTTTGAGTAAATTATATGTAGCGCCGCATGAGTTATATTAAGGTATGTGCTTATTTGCTTTGTTTGATTGTTAATAGATAATGGATTAATATTTAGGATTTGTTGTTACTTTATTTTCAGGGTACGACATCGATATCGAGGTAAGTAACTTTTCGTTGCTCACTACCGTTATAAAATCTGTTTTGATTATGTTTCAAAATACATGTTGATTTGGTTATCGAAATTTGTGACATCAAAAATTGATTATAGAAAAGACTTTTAGAAATCCCCAGTTTTAGTTGTGTATCGAATCATAGAATCCGGTCACTGGATAGTGTGACACATAGAACTAGTTTACGCACGTTCCGGAACACATAGATACCTTGTTGAGTTTGACTTAACGAGGGACGTAAACTAGCCCCCATCGAACTATAGAAGCCGTGTCACTAGCATAGTGTGACCATAACTTAATACTGTGTCATTTTAATCTGTCACCTGCACTGATTTTTTTTCTTTATCTTTTACTAAAAAATGAACAAAGAAAAAGATTTTAACTTGCACTTAAAGCAAAAAAATAAATTGGCAAAAAAAGGCAAAAAAATAAAAGAAAACTTACACTTATGACTCAACAGTTACTTTTATCCTAAAAAAAAAAGAATAAATCTTGGGCTACACCCTTATACACTACTAAAACATTATTAGCATTAAAAAAGTGCCCCTGGCGGGTCCATTTTAAGAAAATAAAAAATAAAAAATACAATTATAGATTAATATACTACTCCTATAATTTATAATTTAGATAGTGTTTAAGTAGTGTATAGGGGTGTAAATCAAGATTTATTAAAAAAAAAATATAGCATATTTGTCGCCCATCTTGACAAATATTTTTGGTTCGCTCACAAGTATACTTGGCGATTCGGATAATTGGATCAGTTTCGGATCAGATTGGTTTTGAATCGGATCAACTTTCGGTTATGAGATATTTGAATAGAGTTCGAATCGAATTGGATCTGATTCGGTTCGGATCTGATTCGAATTAAAATCAGATAAAATTCGAATTAATATCAAATGAAATTCGGTTCAGGTCAAAATTGATTCGGATAAAATTAAATATGTTATCATTATTTTCTTTTATAAAATTTTAAAAAGTATGTTATCATTGAATTAAATATTTCTGATATAAAATTATGTACTTCTTCAAAATAAGGTAACTAAATATTATGATATACTTGATATGGAATTATTTTAAATATAAATTTTTCTTATAAATAGGTAAATATTGAATGAACTGTACGTTAATGTATTTATGCAATTCGTTATAACCCGTAAAATTATACAAACTACTTTTTTTCATCATTTGTCTATATCGGATCTAGTATTTTGAGTTATAATCGTTTCAGATAATTTATTACTCAATTTTGATCAGTTCCAGGTCATAATCGGATTAAATATTTAGGATTATTTTCAATTAAATAATTAAATCAAATTCAATTAGGTCATAATCGGGTTAAATTAATTTTCAAATAATTATCAAGTTTATCAATTCAAATATTAAATTAAATTCAATTCCATGAATTTCAATTCGAATCTTCAAATCCAACCCATTTTGCCACACAAGGCCTTGAATTAGCTACTACAACTATTACTCTAGCTATTGTACGAGAGCTGCTAAATTCTCTCATGATCGTGAATGCTAACTCCCAAAAAAATTGAGTCATTTAAGTTACGGAAAGCCTGAAAAGCCCGGATCCTCTATCCCGTTCTCCATGCTCCCTTTTGTATTTCCTATATAAAATTGGTGCCCCTAGCGGGGCCTATTGTAAGGAAAATGAAAATAAAATATTATTTTCATTTTCCTTACAATTAGCCCTGCCATTGGGAACACAAAAGGGGACATAAGGGGACAGAGGATCTCACCCAAGCCTGAATGACAGCCAAGCTCAATGCAATTCAATTTTATTACAAATGCAGCTCAATGCAATTCAATTTAACAGTTCATCGATATGTTAGATATTTTAAATAGAAATTCAAAAATTGTTTGCGTGACAAAAATTACATGACATAATGGAAAATTTTTCAAAAATTATTTGCGTGACAAAAATTACATGGAAAATTTTTATTGATACTTTGCTGATGACGCTCAATATTGCTATGCATGGAATTGTTAATATGATTATTTTTCTTTAATTTAAACTTTTAAAAATATGAATTTTATAATTTTATATTTTTAAATAATATTATAAGATAATGATTATATAAATAATTATATAAATATTGTCGGTGATAATTCTAGAAATTGAAGGATTTTATTCATAAAATATATAAAAAATTATATGATTTTTCTGAAAAATGTGATCGGTTAATCATTAGTTATTATAATATTATTATTTTATTTTATTAAATAAAACCGTCGTGGTATAATTGGAAAAAGAGAGCTTTTAATTAGAGAAAATAGAAAAGGTAACGTATTTCGGCTGAAAAAATAATTTATTGGTTAATAGTAAATATAAATAATTATTTTATTTATTAAATACAATTTCCCATAGTGTTTTTCGAAAAAGAAAAAGTGTTTTTAGACACTTTTGGGATGGTTTTAATGGGAAATGAATTTTTAAATATTCACTACAAAATCGTCTAAATTTAATTTTTATTAGAATTCAAAATAGAGTACAAATGATAAATTAAGCACCTAAAAGTTTTGACCAAAAAGCCCGGGCTTTTAAAAGCCCGGTCAAAGCCCGGCCCGATGGGCCTTTTGTGCATCTCTACCTAAAACCTAATTAAAATCAATTTTGAAAGAAAATTTTGATCATGTTTTCTATAAAAAAACATATTTTTATCAAACATAAATATTTAAATATATTTAAAATTAATATTATTATTATTATCCTTAAAATATTAATAAAGTTTAAAACTTAATAACATATAAAAATTAAATTATAAATATAATTAATATTATTATAAATATTTAAAAGAAAAGAGCCATGGTGATATTATATCTTATTATATCCTTATATATAATAAGCATAATGGAGATATTATCCAAATTTTTGGTCTGGTCACTGTACTACCAAAATCATATGATCCGTTAGATTGAAAATAGACGATCAAGATTAGATCACATAAAAAATAAATTATAATCTAAAAATGATATATTTAGAAAAGGTTGTATTAAAAGTGAATTTAAAAAATAAATCATAATCTAAAAGGGATGTAATTAAAAAAAGGTTATATTATAATTGAATTTTAAAAAGAAAATTATAATCTAAAAAGGATATAATTAAAAAAGGTTGTATTAGAATTGAATTTTATTTATTTTTTATTAATATTAATAAAAATTCGTATTCACTATTTGGACTCTATCTTAGATCTAAAAATCAGATTTGGATGATTTTACATTCCACGTGAACCTCATAAAATTATCTTTAATTAATCTTATTCAATTTAGAAGTCGTACATTGATAATGTTATTCAATGTAAAAAGTCTAACTATATATGATTTAAATCATTAACATATACATTTTCGTATTTCAATATAAATACACTTTTTAGTTTGTAACAGATTAAAATGTAAAATATTTTTAAATGCTCGATCCAACAATTTTCATCTATTTATTTTAAGATCTTTGTCGTACAGAGGACTACACTACCGATTATCAAATTTTGGACAAAATTCCTCTTACACTTATTATTAAAATTGTATTTGGTTTTAAGTCTATCTTCAAATAATTATAAGAGTATTTTGATAATCAAAACGAATTATAAGTATAATTAATAAGTCAAATAGAATTTTCAACGTAAAATATCGTCAATTTCTTTTCTTTTTTGTTTCTGCGTAGATTTAATTAGAAAAAAATTATTAAACCATCACTAAATTAAGGATTAGTTTGTTAATTCCACGTGGACTATAATCGTCCAAATCAAATTTTAAGAATTCAAGATATAGTACAATTATTAAATCAAACATGTAAAATCTGATATATATATATATATCAATTTTTTATCAACAATTTGATATGTGAATTAATAACATATTAAATTTTAAAAACTTAATATAACACTAGATATTAAAAAAGGAGCCGTCCGTTGCACGGGTTATAAGCTAGTACTATTATTATATTATATAATAAGAGTAACAAGGATAATAAGCGGGTACTACCTGTTGACGGAGGAATTTGGGAACAACAAAATTCGAGGTACGTCGCCGGAAACAAGATCTACAGCGGTGGTTCTTTGCCGGAAAAAGTGGTTGTGTGTGATGGTTGTTTATGATTGGTGGCTGAGATTGATAGGGTTAGTGACGGCTATTCAGAGCTCTCGACTTCCAACCCCTCAATCGGCCTACGTACCCCGGTATTTATAGGGGATCAAGCCATACGTAGTTCTTGAAGAGCAAGAAACCCAAATGGGCTTGGATTGTCGGTCCAGCATCCGGAATGTTCTACTATGAGGCTTAACCACAAAAGGCCCAAGGCTCATCCAAGATCTCAAGACTTCACAGATAAGGAAACTTCCCCCGTCGAGGACTAGTCCTATCTGCTACGAGCTATTTCTTGATTTCAAGGATGCAGGTAGCCATGGTTTACCCCAAGTGCAGAACGCATCCCTGTCCCCCGAATGAGAAGCACCCACCAGATAGCAGGACAGGTGATCCAGAGCTTTTGGGTGCAAAGTGCAGATTACTCCAAAGTTCCCCAATAAGAGCGCGCCCATTGAATACAGGAATAGAGCTCCAAAGCACACACCAAAGAGAGACCTATCTTTCCACCGAGGAGAACATGCCCTCAGTGTATAAGAAAGGTCCCTAAATCCAGGAAAACCCCTGGAGGCCTTCTACGACGGACATCCCCCTCCTGAGATACGACAGGAGGGAATTCTTCAAAAATTCTTGAAAAACCAACCTTAGTAGAATTCCACACCATGTTGTACAATCTAGGGCGCGCCCTAATTGTTGAAAGGATGAGGGCGCGGCCTGATTGATCTCCAACTTGTCAAATCCCTAATTTATCCTAGAATTTCCCAAATTGAACCCGTTATCGACCCGAATCCATCTTGAAAATACCTAAATCGAATTTTGGCTATAATAACTACCCCAAAATTCCATATGAAGTTGAAAACAAAATATGGAATTCAAGCTTTTAAAAGTCAAAATTTCATGTCAAATCTTTTACTTCATTCTTATGCACTTGCTTATCAAATCGAAATAACCAACAATTCTTTACAAAGATGGTGTATCCTCATGCTTCTTTACTCCATGAATTCCTGAAAAACATGTCTTGACAATTCTAATCTTGGTTTGTTGAAAGAGGTATATCACTTAAGCATCACATCTCTAAGCTTACATTAGCTAACTCAGCGTAAGAAACAAGAGATATCATGCAAAAATATGTACCTCGTACAGAGAATATCTTGTGATAAAGTATAATTTCCAAACAATAGTTTGTCGACTCCTAAGTCTTCCATATATCCCACCAAATTCAAGTTTATATGACCTGTTTCTGGGAATACTTATTTCAGGGCGCCTTATAGCTCCATGTTGGCATATCTTTGCATTTGATTTTATTTTGTGACAGACCCATCATTTGCTATGGCTTAACACATTGCTCATGCCTTCTTTTTTATTTGATCGCTTCTTGATTTATGCAAGCTCCATATTCCTATTAAGCTGCTTTATTTCTTCTTTGATTTTCTTTCGATCCATGCAACCATGTCACAAGTACTTCCTGAAATCATTTTTTCTCTCTTTAAGTTGTGGGTTCCCATTTCTTATTTTACAGACATGCATTAATTGCTGGCGAGCCTTCTCCACTATTCATATCAATTTTTTTTAATTTATTTGTACCTTCCCGCATAACACCACTTTCGCATGCTTTTGCAAATTATTTTTCTAGGGCGCGCCTTTACTAATATAGATATATATTTTCCTTTTAAATGGAAGTCTTTGTCTTCACCTTCAAACTTTGCGGTGAACATGAAATTCTCATGGCATCCTAAACTATGCTTTTCGTATAGCTTCTTCTCCATATATTTATTTTGCATAGCCCGTACATGTTTTTTAAAGGCGCATCCTTCTTCCGCGGTGCTATTTTACTTACGTTTTTTAAAACATCTGAAGTCTTTTAAACGTGTCCTAGTCTTCACACACACTCCATCTCTCAAGTCGGGCCAGTCACTTTCTCATTTTTATTATATTCGAAGGCGCGCCCTTAGCTGGTATTGTCAAGAATCCCGCGCCATGCACACACTGTACAAAATATTCATGAAAATAAATTTCATGTAAACCACCATTAATTAAGGTTCCTTATTACTCCATTTATGTTGTACATGATCTTTTAATTCACCTGGGACCCATCATGTTATGCTAGTAGTAACTTGTAGCAATAGTTATAAATTAATTGTCATATCAAGCTATCACCACTCGTCATTGCCATGTATTAGTAATTTGAATTTCATCCATCTCTTAATGTGGACCCATCACATAATCAAGTCACCATATAAACATAAATGTCCAATATTTCTTCTATTCTTGTCTTATAGTCACGGAAGGCTTCATCCTTCATGCATGTTACTCCTTTCCTTTAATAGCATGGAGCAAGCAACTCCATTTACTTTAATATCTTTTTTGTAACTCATGACTCCTTATCCTTTGTCCATGCATGCTACCTCGCATTTTTTTTATAGAGAGAGTATGCATCTTCGTGTTTAACATGGCTCCCAATCTCATCTCATGTGTTTTTTTCTATAAATTTCTAAGGCGCGCCCTGATGCTATATAAAATTTTAGTGACCCACCTCTTCTTCTTTGATGATTGAAACCATTCCAATATTCGTCGACTTGTCATCATATTCTTTCATTCTTCTGTTGATCCGGTGCCTGACCAGCTTCGAAACACTTGTTTTTGTCTTCAATGCCTTAAACTCCAAGAGGTTTTTACTGATAAGCCTGCCATGCTCTTTTGCTCTTCCACTATTACAATATTTATGCAAACAATGAAACTTTTCTTTTTTATTTTGACTAGCTGCTCGTCACTTTCCTTGTGCATAATTCATGCACCATGACTTCATGAAGATATATGCAACCTCTTTTTTCATCACTGCCAACCTTTGTATTTTAGTTTGTTCTAAGCTTTAAGCATCCTGAACACTTTATTTCAAAGAAAGGGCGCGCCTTCTTTCTATGTTTCAGTTCCGGTGCTGGCACTTGTCTATTCCCTTTTATAAAAAAAATCGACTGTGGTATAAATCATGTTACACCAGGTGTATCTTTGTTTCTATTTTCTAGCTTGAAGGACCCACAAAAAATGATGGAATAATTCCACTTTATCACGTAAATAAGCTGCTTCATATATATTCCTCTGTTGAAAGTAGATACTTCGAGCTCTGTTGGCATGAGCTATCATTGTCTTTGAGATGCTACAAGAACGCTAAGCTTCATCAATGAAAAACAATCTGGATGGAAATTAATGTAGTCGCGATCAAGAGTACTTTTAGGTGAACTAGTTGCTGGTTTTCCTTAAACATTCCTGAGGCCGGGCATCCTCACAATCTTTGATCACCACAACTTTTTGTTTTGACCCAAACTTGCACCATTTTCCTCCAATTCCTTATTCTATAGTTTAAATTCACCATTTATTGCATGCATATTCCACCGCTCCTCTAATTAAATCATGTCATACAATCTCCTTCATGGATTCACCAGCATCTTGATTTTATTAGTTCTTTAAACCAAGCCACTTGCATGTAGAGTCCGTCTTCTTTTATCCTCTATAAAAATGTATTGAATGGCAAGTACAACCTCTCTTCATTAGTTGGCATCGACATATCTGATAATAAGCTTTATGGTGAAATTCCTTGGGGTCTGTTTGGGTTGCATGGTTTAAAGTATTTAAATTTATCTTATAATTGTCTTCGAAGGTCAGATTCCGCAAAGTTTGGTGAACATGAGGAGCTTGAATTTGTCATATAACTCTTTGTCTGGCATTGTTCCCAAGAAAAGAGGATATTCAATATTTCTAGAAGCTTTGGTTGGTGATAATTGTGAGACTAAAAACCAACTAGTGGTGTCATAGAAGGTCTTGAAAGATGAAATGGAACAGACCAATCTTGGTTTGGGTGTTCTGTATAACTGCTTTAGTTAGTTTCTACCTTGGTCTTCTTTCTATACCTTGTTCACCTCGAACAAAAAATCTACATTCTGCAAACCAAAGTTGAAATGTAATACAGGGCGCGTCCAGAAGTTGATGTTTTCCATTTACTGCTCTAGTTACTTTTATATCTCAACTTTTCATTTTTATCAAAATCTATTTAACTCAAACACTTGATATCTTGCAGGTCCATTATTAACTCATCATATCCTCATTTCTTTCTTATGCATGTACGAAACTATACATGCATCTTTTCACCAAGTGAGCATTTAATTCTTCCGAACTTTTGACTTCTTTTTTCTTCTCTCTAATTTTATATGGGAATATTATCTTTTCCTTTTGAAGGTGCGCCTTGTTGTGTGTAGTTTTCTGTCAACAATTTTTTCCCATCTACAACTCACCATCAACTTTCGCCTACAACTCCATTTTCATCATGGTGTTTCCTTAATCGACGCGTCCTCACATGTCTTCAATAAGTCTTGACTGTTGCCAACTTCTTTTTTTTTTTTTATATATATATATGTGGGCGTGCCACAAAGCTTCAATTATTTTATAGTCTATATAGAACTCGAGGTGGTTTCCCTTCCTTTTTTCTTGACACCTTCGTACAAGCTTTGGCTTCCCAGTTTTTTTTCAAATATTTTATTCTAGGCGCGTCCACTATAATCTTCAGGCAGCCTTGCATAATTTCTTGTTTTTGCTTTTAATTTAATGATAATCGACCTCGTGTAGATTAGCTCCATTTTTCCTTATTTCTTTTTTTGTTGAACTGGTCACCTTTTGAAAAACTCATTGAACGGTGAATGGTTCAAACAACTCATTCTTAATGCTCTTGTGGGCCCAGTATTTGAGAACTAACTCAATTGTCCAAGCCATATTCACATATATATTCGTAAAGGCAAGTCTTTCAGTTTGCGATTTTTTAATGCTGGTCCCGCTAGATATTACCTTGCAATCTAGTCACGCCCCCATCCATGCATACATCCATTTATTTTCATTTGTTTTTGAGAAGAGGACGCGCCTTTTAATTTTTTGTAAACCCAAGCGTCCGTCTAATTTTGCCTTCGAAAACACGATTTTATCATCCTCTGTTGAGCACAACATCCATGTAAAGCATAATGTAATGTAAAATGTAATAGAGGACATATATAACTCAACTAAGATAAAAGATAAATAATATTAACTCTATACAGGGATCGTGAAAGTTGAAGAACAGGCATCAACAAGGATCAAGTCGCTGAAAGAAGTTCATTAACATGATCAAGCCTCAGTGACAGAATAAGATGTACAGATGATTCAGTTGAAGTGCCAAAAGATTACAGTGGTCTTAAAGACATGATACAAAGACCATGAGTGAATGTTAGTCGTCTGTGAACCAGACCAGTTGCACTAGGCGTCATCACTTCACAAAGGAATCGAAGTATCTAACTCAGAAAAACTGTTAAGAGGTATGATTGAGTTTAGAGCATTATTGATATCCTCCATTTTGGAAGCTGCATATTTAAGGATGTCAAATTAAGAAGAAAATGAATAGTATTCAAAATAACTATTCACATGAATAGTAACCGAAATCACTATTCACATGAATAGTAACCGAAATCAATATTCATATGAATAGTACTATTCATATGAATAGTAACCGAAATTACTATTCATGAATAGTAACGAAAATTACTATTCATCCAGGTCCTACCTTCAAATAATTTTGTTGGTTTGAAAAGTAAAATTTTCAATCAGTAGGTTTGAAAAACAAAATTCTGAAAAGTAAGCAGCTGGGTCCCACCTGAAGAATTTTGTTGTTTGAAGAAATTTTGCTGAAGAATTCAAAGCAGCTGGCGGCTCGTTTTATCATCCCTTACGTAATTTAGTGGGTAACTATACAAAATAGTGACTTTCTAAAATCTATAAATAGGCCTGTTGTATTTCATTTCAAAACACACCTCAACACACAACTTTCTATTCTCTCTCTTATATCATCTCTGTGTAAGTTGCTATACAGTCCATCTAGTAGGAAAGCCGGCTTAGCCCGCTTTCAGGAAGTGTCGGGTAGAAGGTCCTCGTGCCTAAACTATCCTAGGAGTGTTTGATTTTGTAGCTGATCCATATATAGGATTAGATTGTGTAGCAAACCTCCGGGTTTTATCTATTTAAAGATATTTCCCACACATTTGTGTTATTTCGATTTAGTATTTTTGATTTCATATCCACATCAAAAATCGAAATATTTTTAAATAACGTATTCAACCCCCCTTCTACGTTATTCCGGACCTAACAATTGGCATCAGAGCAGGTTGATCGATATACAGATCAGATCCGGTGTTGTACGTCACCGTTCACAGATACGGTACTATTCACATATACAGCACTATTCACAAATACGGTACTATTCACAGATGTGATACTGTTCATAAATACGGTATTGTTCACAGATACGGTACTATTTACATATACGGTACTATTCACAAATACGGTACTGTTCATAAATACCGTACTGTTCATTTTGAGCCACTCTGTTACTATACAAAAAGCCATACAATCATGACAGAGAAAACACAAACTCCAACAACAAGCAGATATGAATCAATTAGAGTTCCAATACTCAGGGCATCAGAATATCCCATATGGAAGGTGAAGATGGAAATGTTTCTGGAGGCTACAGATCCAGAGTACTTAGACAGAATCCATGATGGTCCACATAAGCCTACAAAATTGTTTGTTGCAGTTGCTGGAGAAGAACAGAAAATGATTCCAAAAGAGAAGAAAGACTACACTCCTGAAGATATCTCCTCTATTAGCAAAGATGCTAAAGTAAGGCATTTATTACATAACGCCCTTGACAATGTTATGTCTAACAGGGTCATTGGATGCAAAACTGCTAAGGAGATTTGGGATGCTTTGGAAGTCAGATGTTAATGAACCAAAGCCATCAAAAAGACAGGAGAACAATACTCAAACAGGAGTACGAGCACTTTGACTCAAATGCTGATGAGTCATTAACAGACATATATGACAGATTCCTGAAATTGTTGAATGATCTATCACTGGTAGATAAGGAGTATAATCTTGAAGACTCCAATCTGAAATTCTTGTTGGCTCTTCCTGAGAAATGGGACTTAAAGGCCACTACCATCAGAGACAATCATGATCTAGAAGACATGTCCCTTGATGAAATCTATGGAATGCTTAAGACTCATGAGCTTGAGATGGAACAAAGAAGCAAGAGGCATGGAAGAAAGACCAAGTCAATTGCTCTTAAAGCTGAGGAGAAAGCTTCTAAAGAAATTGCTGTGAAAAAGAGTCAATCCAAAGGAAAGGCTCTTATTACAAAGTCTGATACTGAGTCATCAAATTCTAATGATGACTCAAACTCTGACAATCTCACAGACTCTGATGATGATGGTAGTGATGCTGAGATGATACAACTTGCAGCCCTAATGGTGAAAGGCTTCAAGAAGATGGCTTACAAGAACTTCAGGAAGGGAAAGAAGTTCACACGAAGAGATTCAAATTTTGACAAGAAGAATTTCAGAAAAGCTCAGGGAAAGGAAAGCAGGTCTGGGAAAGTCGACAAGTCCAAGATCACATGCTATAATTGTGGTGAGAAAGGACATTTTGCACCTGAGTGCAAGAGAGCTAAAGCTGATAAAAGTCAAGCTTACATCACAAAGAAGAAGGACTGGGCTGACACTTCAGACTCTGAAGATGAGGTGAACTACGCCTTAATGGCAAATGTTGATAGTATCTCTGAAGCTACTGAGACCAAGGTACCTCACTCTATTCTAGCTTTTGATACTACTGATATATCTGAGTTAAGACTCTTTCTTAAAAACTTGCATGTTAGCTATAGAGATCAGACTTTAGAAAATGAAAGAATAAAATCTGAATGTCTAGACCTTAGAAAGAGAAATGATTATTTAGAATCAGAATTAGTCCAGATGTTAGAAATTCAGAAAGAGAGAGATGATGCTATTTTTGTTAAAACTGAATTATTGAAAAAGCATGCTTATCTTGAATCTGAACTTGCTAAAGAAAGAAACATTCTTAAAATTTGGACTAACTCTGGTAAGAAAACTCAGGATATCATAGACAATGATTGTTGGAAAGAAGGTCTAGGTTACACTGATAAAAAGAAAACTGTCAACCTAGAAGCTGAGACCTCTAAACCTGTATTTACTGAAAAGGCTGCAAAACCCAAACTTAATCATATGAGGTTTGTACCAAAATCTGACAAACCAAAACAGGATGAAGTCAAATCAGTAAATGCTAGTTTAGTGTCTCAGAAACAGCTTAAACACAAGCTGAATGAGTTAAAAAGAGTGAACAAGGTAAAAGAACCTAGGAAAAATAGAAATGGAAAGGTAGGCATCAATAAAAGCAATAACTATATGCCTATTTCCAATGCTCCTAGGAAGAAATGTTACAACTGTGGAAATCCTAACCATCTTGCTACTTTTTGCAGGAAGAATAAAAATATAAACTCTATACCTCCTAAGTCAGGAGTTAAGAGTGGTTTAGTTAGGTTTAAGCCACAGAATCCTTGTTTTCACTGTGGCAGTATTTGGCATTATATTTATACATGCAAAGAGTATCATAAGTTGAATTATGATTATTATGAACTTAAACCCTCTTTGAATAAATTCAAGATTGATTCTACATGTATAAATTCTGATAAAAAGAATGTTAGCACAAACTCTGATAAGACTTCTGCTGCAAAAGCTAACAAACTTAATAAGACCAAAGGATCCAAGCAAGTCTGGGTCCTTAAAATTAATCATTAGTGGTTTTTGTGATTGCTGGGTAACAGGAAAAATATCCTTGTTCTGGACAGTGGATGCTCAGGACACATGACTGGAAATAAAGCCCTGCTATCAGAATTTGTGGAGAAGGCTGGCCCAAGTGTTTTTTATGGGGATGGCAACATAGGAAGGACTCTGGGATATGGCAATATCAAACTTGGGAATGTCATCATTGAATCTGTAGCTCTAGTCTCAGGTCTCAAACATAATCTGCTAAGTGTGAGTCAAATCTGTGACAGAGGTTATCATGTGGATTTCTTTGAAGAACACGGTGAAGTTGTAAACAAATCTACAGGAAAAGTTGTTCTGAAGGGATACATGCATGGTAACATTTATGAAGCCAAACTTTCAACAAACTCTGATGGCTCTGCAATCTGTCTACTGAGTATAGCATCAATTGAAGAAAGCTGGGATTGGCACAAGAGACTTTCTCATCTGAATTTCAATAGCATTAATGAGCTAGTGAAGAAAGATCTCGTGAGAGGATTGCCCAAATCAGTTTTTACTCCAAATGGCCTATGTGACTCATGTCAAAAGGCAAAACAGAGGAAAACTTCATTCAAAAGTAAGACTGAATCCTCAATTCTTGAGCCATATCACTTATTGCATGTTGATTTATTTGGTCCAGTAAATATAATGTCTATTGGAAAGAAAAGATATGCTTTGGTTATTGTTGATGAATACACCAGATATACATGGGTATATTTCATGCATAAGAAAGAAGAAACTGCATCAATCTTAACAGAGCATGTCAGACAACTGGACAAAGGATCTAAGCACACAGTGAAAATCATAGGGAGTGATAATGGCACTGAGTTCAAGAATGCAGTCATGGAAGAGTTTTGTAAAGGAAATGGAATAAAGCAAGAATTCTCTGCACCTGGAACTCCACAACAAAATGGAGTAGTAGAGAGAAAGAACAGGACTCTCATAGAAGCTGCAAGGACCATGCTTGATGAAGCAAAGCTGCCAACTTACTTCTGGGCTGAAGCTGTGCAAGCTGCTTGTTTCACAAAGAATGCTACACTCATAAACAAGCATGGTAAAACACCATATGAGATGGTGAAAAAGAAGAAGCCGAACCTGAAGTACTTTCATGTGTTTGGATGTAAATGTTTTGTTCTTAAGACTCATCCAGAACAGCTTTCCAAATTTGATTTAAAAGATGATGAAGGAATCTTTGTTGGATACCCACTATCAACAAAAGCATTCAGAGTGTATAATCTGAGAACAAAAGTGGTCATGGAATCTATCCATGTGTCTTTTGATGATAACAAGATAACAGGACTTGAAGATTTTGATGAACATGACCAGCTGAGATTTGAGAATGAAGAAATAATTGCTGATCTACAAACTTCTGATATTCTTTCAGACTCTATTGTTCAATCTATACCAGTAGATCAGACAGCAGCACATGTTGAGGGGGAGCAAGTGAACGATGAAAATGAACCCCAATCAAGTGAAGAAACAACAAAGAATGCATCTGCTGATTCAGTAAACTCTGATTCATCAAACTTTGAAAGCAACAGCTCAGGGGGAGCAAACAATAATTTTGGATCTACTAGTCATCACGCTCAACACAATTATGAACTTGGGGAATCATCAAGATCAAATCTGCCGAGACAAAGGGTATGGAGTAGAGCGCATCCCTTTGAATAGATCATTGGTGAACCGGACACGGGAGTACAGACTAGAAGAGCAACACAGAATGAATGCAATTTCGCAGGATTTTTATCTCAAATTGAACCTAAAAAGGTTGATGAAGCTCTTGATGATCCAGATTGGGTAACTGCAATGCAGGAAGAACTCAATCAGTTCGAAAGGCAGAAAGTATGGAAGCTGGTGCCAAGACCAAAAGGTAAATCTGTAATTGGCACTAGATGGGTGTTTAGAAATAAACTGGATGAAAATGGTATTGTTACGAGGAACAAGGCTCGATTGGTAGCAAAGGGTTACTCTCAAGAAGAGGGAATTGATTATGATAAAACCTATGCTCCAGTTGCAAGGCTTGAAGCAATCAGGATGTTCTTAGCATTTGCTGCACACTCCAACTTTAAGGTTTTTCAGATGGATGTGAAGAGTGCATTTTTGAACGGAGATCTAGAGGAAGAAGTCTATGTTGAACAACCCCCTGGGTTCGAAGACAAGGAATTTGAAGGTTTTGTGTACTTTCTCTTCAAAGCACTCTATGGTCTCAAGCAACCCCCTCGAACATGGTATGATACTCTCTCCAAGTTCTTACTTGAAAATGGTTTTACAAGAGGTATCATCGACAAAACTCTCTTTCATAAAAAGCATAAAAATGATATAATTCTGGTGCAAGTATATGTGGATGATATAATATTTGGTTCTATTAATGATTTTCTATGCAAGAGATTTGCTAAGCTAATGCAGAGTAGGTACGAGATGAGCATGATGGGTGAGTTGTCCTTCTTCCTTGGACTTCAAGTTGTTCAGAAGCCTGATGGTATTTTCATCTGCCAATCAAAATACATAAAGGATCTTCTGAAGAAGTATGGGATGGAAGAAGCAGCTATTGCCAAGACCCCGATGCCAACTGTAGTCAAGCTTGATGAAGATAAATCTGGTAAGTCAGTTGACATCACGAAGTATCGAGGTATGATCGGCTCTCTCTTGTACTTAACTGCTAGTAGACCAGATATTATGTTCGCAACTTGTCTATGTGCTAGATTCCAGGCTAACCCTAAAAAGTCACATCTTATAGCTGTTAAACGTATTTTCAGATACCTTAAGGGAACCCCCAATCTTGGGATTTGGTACCCTAAAGGAACAGGTTTTGACCTAATTGGCTATACAGATTCTGACTTCGCAGGTTGTAAGATTGATCGGAAAAGTACTTCTGGAAGCTGTCAGTTTCTAGGAAGAAGGTTGGTATCTTGGTACAGCAAGAAGCAACACTCAGTATCTACCTCGACAGCCGAAGCAGAATACATTGCGGCAGGTAGTTTTTGTGCTCAGATCTTGTGGATGAGGAATCAACTTCAGGACTATGGACTCATGTTGGACAAAATTCCAATTCTATGTGACAACACGAGTGCCATTGCCATTGCCAACAATCCAGTTCAACACACCAGGACTAAGCACATTGATATCAGGTATCATTTCTTACGAGAGCATGTCATGAATGGAACTGTGGTATTATATTTTGTTCCCACAGATCAACAAATTGCAGACATCTTTACTAAACCACTGGATGAATCCACTTTCTCCAGGTTAGTTGGTGAACTTGGGATGTTAAATCTGTCTAATTAATTTTGGATAATTAATAACTGTAATTTGTTATAAGTTCACATGTAATTTAAAATGTCCATATGTTTAGAACTTGTGAATTTATTTGCATCCAGTCCTCATATTATAGTTATCTCTATATTAATTACCACACTTATAAATGCTATATTTTATGGAAATTAGTTAGTAAATAATTGAGTTAATTGTAGCATAATTAAATAAATATCTTATTGACATATATGAATTAATGATATTTTGTTAATTTTATGTCTATTTAATTGTGAGTTTATCTGATTATTGTGGATTAATTCTTGATTTACTGTGTGATTATTTTTAAATCCATAATAATTAGAAGTATTAAATATGTGTATGTGTATAGGCTGATAGGTTTCGGCGATAAGATGTTTTTTCGGCCGACAGGTTTCGGTGATAAGATGTTTTTTCGGCTAATTAGGTAGTTAGGTGAGAAAGTATTGAGCGGTGTTATTTTTCAAACATAACCTATCACTATTACACCTAACCCACTAATACTTGAAACCTTATAAATGATGAGTTTTTGTTTGTGTTTAACATCATCATTTTTCAGATATACAGAGTATATACACACAATTGCTGAATATTTCGAGCTTTGATCGGAAAGATCTCACAATCTAGCTGGTGGTTTTAGGGCAGATTTCATATTCTTGTTATACGTACTAACCCTTGTTTTTGAGTTTCCTCAAAGTTTTGAAAATGGCATTGCAGGGAAGCTTTTTAATTGCTAAAGTTAATCCTGTTTCCATTCAACAAATCGAAACCATTCAGGATGAGCAATTTCGCGCTTGGACACAATTTCTGAATGAACATTCATTAATCCACTATGCTTTAGTTCCACAGGTGCAGCTTAACCATGATGCATTGTGTGAATTATATTGCAGTGCGGTTAACACTTCTGGACAGGACGGGTGTGCATTCACATATCGACTATTTGGTAGGTCGATTAGGGTCACTGAACGAGATGTTAATCGAATTCTTCATTTTCCTATGGAAAATCTCGTTTCTGATCCTACACCTGAACATATTGAAATGTTCTTTCGTTTTATAAGGTACCAAGATGGCAATTTCAATACTGGTAATCTTTCTAGAACGTTTCTAACCCAGTACTGGAATTTCTTCTTTCACACTCTTAACCATGTTTTTCCTCAGATAGAACAAATCAAGATCGAATACCTGAATTTATTCAAATAATAGGGTATGCGGTCGCCAATAATTTGAGGATTAATTTTGGAAAAATAGTGCTTGGTCAAATCATTTTAAAAATGAAACGCTTGGGAACAAGAGATGTTCGGACTCAAAATGTCAAATGTCTATATCCAAGGTTTCTACAGTTAATATTGAATGATTTTTTGAATGATGAAGACAGGGTACGCTTGGAAAATGGTCAAAAGGTGGAATGTTCTTCCATGAAGACGAATGTAATTAATTACATAAGCAAAAAGAAATATACGGATGTGCCTACAGTCCTAACTGAATATCTAAAGACTGTCCCACTTCCGTTGTTACCACGACCAGTGAGAGCAGGTATACGACAAGGTAATATTTCAATCCCTGCTATTCCAACCTCTGTATTCCCTATTGTGTCACAGGAAATACAGTTTCTACAGCCCCCAGTGGCCATCTTACCCGACCAAGAGCAGGAAATCCCACCGACTCCAACACAGGTCGAAGAGCCCATTCTACAAATGCAAACACAAACACAACAAACTCCTACACCTCAATTGTCACTTAAACGACCAGTTATTCACATTATTGAGGGAGATAGTGCCTCAGCAGCACCACATAAGGAGTTAGTTACATCAGCTGCTCTACCTCATTCTAAACGGAGTAAACCCAATGAACCTGAGGTAACGACAACTGTTAGTGAAATAATTCTTTCTTATCCAATGAGTGCAAATGTAAATGAGGTTGAATTGACGGGAGCAACTATCTTGAGTTCCATTTCACGGAACATACGAGTGGTTGATGATCTTTCTAAAGATCAAATGCCTTCACAGGCATCCGAGGTGGAATTACCTACCTCAATAACTGCTGGTGAATCTTCCATTTTACGGAAAGATCCATCGGTGGGTGGTTCTTTAATGAACCAAGTGTCTTCACAGACGTACGAGGGAAACTTGGGTTTTGTGCCATTTAATCGATTCAAGTTTAACCTCCCATAGGGAAAATCTCTGGATCTCTTTCGAGATTTACCACTTTTTACCAGTGGTCGGCAACTCGCTTCACGCGAGGACGGAAGCTCACGAACTTTCATTGCACCATCCGTGACCTCTGAAAAAGGGGCTAGGATGATTTCATTTGCAGGTACACATATCGGTGGAAGCTCTAGAGGAAAGTTGAGGGAAACACCAACAGAACATGTAAGTGTAACCCAAACCACTAAACCGAGTGAATATAGAGTGTTGAGTGAAACACCTGCAGAACATACGAGTGAGCAACCTACTCAACCACATGCACCTGTAACCAGAAAGGAATATAGCAGACTCCTTACACGGGTCCAAACAATGGAGAAAGAGTTGCAAAATATCTGTAAGTCCATTGCAGAAATTAAAAATTTGCAAGTTATTCAACATGATGCATTCCAAGTTCAATTAAATTCCATGGCATCCCAGTTTAGTCATGCAATTCATTCCTTGGGGAAGACAGCTTCGTCTAATTTACCAACTCCACATCCTACTACTCTGGAGGATAACCCAACTGAGGGGGAGAAGGTGGATGATCAAGAAGCTACTAGGCGTAATAAGGGCAAGGAAAAGGTTGTTGACACAGAATTAACTTTATTTTGGGAAAGGAAAAGCTAATTGGAATATTCGTGCTATGTGGAAAGAAAGCAAAGGCAAACTTGAAGATATGTTCAGTCTAGAGGAACAATTGTCTTGCACTTGGAAATCTGGAAAATGTATATATGATCCAGAATGTACTTTAATATTATTTATCTTTGTATTTTATTTGTATCAGTTGAGTTATCCTCTAGGTATTTGCTTGTCAAACCCTAACAATCAAATAGGGGGAGATTGTAAAGCATAATGTAATGTAATATGTAATAGAGGACATATATAACTCAACTAAGATAAAAGATAAATAATATTAACTCTATACAGGGATCGTGAAAGTTGAAGAACATGCATCAACAAGGATCAAGTCGCTGAAAGAAGTTCATTAACATGATGAAGCCTCAGTGACAGAATAAGATGTACAGATGATTCAGTTGAAGGGCCAAAAGATTACAGTGGTCTTAAAGACATGATACAAAGACCATGAGTGAATGTTAGTCGTCTGTGAACCAGACCAGTTGCACTAGGCGTCATCACTTCACAAAGGAATCGAAGTATCTAACTCAGAAAAACTGTTAAGAGGTATGATTGAGTTTAGAGCAGTATTGATATCCTCCATTTTGGAAGCTGCATATTTAAGGATGTCAAATTAAGAAGAAAATGAATAGTATTCAAAATCACTATTCACATGAATAGTAACCGAAATCAATATTCATATGAATAGTACTATTCATATGAATAGTAACCGAAATTACTACTCATGAATAGTAACGAAAATTACTATTCATCCGGGTCCCACCTTCAAATAATTTTGTTGGTTTGAAAAGTAAAATTTTCAATCAGCAGGTTTGAAAAACAAAATTCTGAAAAGTAAGCAGCTGGGTCCCACCTGAAGAATTTTGTTGTTTGAAGAAATTTTGCTGAAGAATTCAAAGCAGCAGGCGGCTCGTTTTATCATCCCTTACGTAATTTAGTGGGTTACTATACAAAATAGTGACTTTCTAAAATCTATAAATAGGCCTGTTGTATTTCATTTCAAAACACACCTCAACACACAACTTTCTATTCTCTCTCTTATATCATCTCTGTGTAAGCTGCTAGACAGTCCATCTAGTAGGAAAGCCGGCTTAGCCCGCTTTCAGGAAGTGTCGGGTAGAAGGTCCTCGTGCCTAAACTATCCTAGGAGTGTTTGATTTTGTAGCTGATCCATATATAGGATTAGATTGTGTAGCAAACCTCCGGGTTTTATCTATTTAAAGATATTTCCCACACATTTGTGTTATTTCGATTTAGTTTTTTGATTTCATATCCACATCAAAAATCGAAATATTTTTAAATAACGTATTCAACCCCCCTTCTACGTTATTCCGGACCTAACAATCCCTATCTATGCTTTTCAACATGAAATGACCCCAACACTTTTTCTACTACACGAAGGGGATCCCACAAGAAGATGGGGGCCTCGTTTTTACACCATTATTAAGTAAAAAGGGCTCTCTCACTAATATTCTCGGGACCACATTTCCATACAACTCACGAGAAAGTCGCCAGTAAGCATTAGTTTCTTTATAGAGGGCGCGCCTTCTATCAGTTAGCCTTCTATCAGTTGGAGGGTCTCTATTGTCCAAACTTCCTCACAAGGATTCTATTATCCAACTGAAGCCTTCGATCTTGTACATTCTCATCTTCTCGAGATTTTTTATCAACTTGACGGGCTTCACCTGCACGATGGTGGTTATGTGGGTTATGCCGGAACCTCCTTCCACTTTGATTCACCGCTCTTACTCTTGTCTCAAAATTATTTAAGGCAATCCTCATGCGACACAATTGCTCCATTAACTCCAGGTTACTAACGAGAACGGGTCGGCTGTCCATGGCGATGAGAAACAGCAGGGATCTCTTCAGGAACATAAGCCTCATAATGGGATTGGTTACCTCTCAAGCTATCATCTTGCTTTTCATGCTTGTATAAAAGAACTCTGCATCTCACCATTAGTCGAGGGCGCGTCCTCCCTTGTACGGGGACTATGCAGACTCATCCTAATGGGCACGCCCTTCAAGAAAGCATTCTTGAAAATTTTAAATGTTTCACTACTTCAACAAATGCTAAGAAATGTGTACATGGACTACCCCCTAGACTAGAAGGTAATTAATTTACCTTGTAGTCTACTATTCAGGCATCGCCCTACTTCAATTAACTACTGGTAGAATGGGAAGCCAGGGCGTCACCCTATTAAAAATATTCCATCAACCACTCACATAACTACTCGGAGGCCTTACCCTTAAACATTTTACAAATCAATAGGGTGCATTCTCCGGTCACGGGCTATCTCAAATCTCATCCGATGAAGGGACATCTCAATATGAGGCATCATATATATATATATGTAGTGCTAGGGAGGTGCATCAGTACTACCCTCCAGCATCAGAATATCATTCCTTAAAGAAGCATCTCTTAAAGAGGCATCGCAAGAGGGGAATTTTAATAGAGAGTCATTGGAGTTGTCGAGGGCGCGCCCTATTGCCTAGGGTGCGCCATAAGTGGACGAGGGCAATGACAAAGTTTCTTCTAACCCAAATCAGCGTCTTGATGATAAGGAGATCTCTAAGGGCGCGTCCTCTAATCATGGATTTTCCGTGAAGAAGTCCTCTGGGATGAAGGTTTGAATAGTGGCTAACACATTTCCTCCCTCCAATGAGCAAGAAGCTTCTTCAAATCATCAACATTAAAAACTCCAACTCACGGGATATCTTGGATATTTGTCTGTGAATCTAGTTGAGTATCCCCCAAGGGTAGAGGCTAAGTCACCACTTGGTTGTTCACATGAGCTTCAATCTGGAGTTGTGGTTGAATTACCACTCGGCCTCGATTTTAAACTTAAGTATTCTGATATTGAAGTTGAGTCTTTCCCTGAAGTTAAGGAGTTCCCGGAGGCCGAGGATTTCCCTCATGTTGAGGATTTTCCTGACGTTGAAGACACGTCATCTGCTTATCATCTCTTGCAGAATTCCCTGAAAGAATGGGGATCATAAGGGGAGCTTTTCCACCAGAGGGCGTGCCTTCTCCATCATAGGGCGGCCATCCCCTCATATATCTGTCTATTCTTATATTATCATAGTAACGATCTTCTCTTCTTCCAATAGAACCTCGAGAAACGGATTGCTCCTGTCCCTGGGGCCTTGACCTGTTATCAAGGGCGCTCTCTGTGGATCACGGCGTGCATCATCTCAAAGAACGGCTCGCTCGTGTCCAAGGGGCCTCAACCTGTAATCAGGGGGCACTCTCTGTGAATCACAGGGCCTCGATTCCAAGTGTTCTTCTTTCTTCTAGCCAGGCATCAGGAAAAGCCCTGGAGGCCTTCTCATCAAGCAAACCCCTGGAGGCCTTCTCATCAGGAAAACCCCTAAAGGCCTTCACATCAGGAAAACCCCTGGAGGCCTTCTCTTTCAAGCAAGGTTCTCCTCATCTTGTCCAATTTCACTAAGGGCGCGCCCTAATAGATTGGTATGATATGCCTGATAAGTCTTGAGATCTTTTTCAATTAGGATTTTTCCACCTGCAAAAACTCAATCAACAAAAAAATCTTAGATGTTACCTGGAGGACGCGTCCCGAAGATTAGGACATTTTTAATCATCGAATTCTCTTAGAAATTGGAAATCATCTACACATCAATATTTTTCTTGAGGATGCATCCTCAGTTCACTGGAGGTACATGAAGGAACTTGAAAAAATACGGGGGAATCTACCACCTGAAAGCGTGCCCTCTTTATTACGAGGTCGCCTATCCCCTCGATATATCTCTATTCTTCTATCGTCGTTATCACGACTACTTCTTCCAGTATTATCGCGAGTGAGAGCTTGCTCATGTCCAAGGGGCTCGACCTGTAATCAGGGGGCACTCGCTGTGGATCATCACTCCGAGGAAGGGCTCGCTCATTTCGAAGGGGCCTCGACCTGTAATCAGGGGGCGCGCGCTATGGATCACGGGGCCTCACTCCCGAGCCTTATTCCTAGGCGTTCCTTCAAGCTAGAAAAACTCCTCCTCATAGCAGTGAGGTTCTCCTCATTTCGTTGGATTTCATCGAGGGCGCGTCCTGACCTATGTGGGTGAGGAGCCACCTTCTCGTGAACAGGTCCCTTTCGATCATCAGCTTCCTCGTTGCGATTTTACACAGTAGGGGATAAGAAACCGTAAATATTGCCTAGCCTGGAGATGAGGACGTGTTCAACCATCGAATTTCCCTAGAAGTTGGAAATCATCCGAGCCTTAGCTACCACCCTCAGGGCGCGCCCTGAGAGTTCTTGGGAATTCTCCTTCACCATCTTTAACTTGGTGATTCTCCTGCCAAAGTCCAAAAAACAAACAATAAAATTCTCAACAAAACAGGTCAAGGGTTACCTTGAGGGCGCGTCCTTATGGCGAGGGCTTGGTCTGATGGTGAGGTCGAGTTCACGATAATTGTCTCTCTTCCCTGGAACATCCTTCTTCGAAACATATTTGAAATCGCCCCTTGGAAAACCTAGTTCAACGTCGTTGACCGGAAACCACCACCTTTGTAAATACCCGGAACCATCTTTTCTTCATCACGTCGAATCTCATTAGGGGTGCGCCTAGAGCGGTGAGGATGATGGCGCACCCTCTCTTGTGGATCCAACAACTGAAATCTCTTCTTCTGCACTTCTTCACCTCTTCAAGAACTTTCCTCAACTTGGAGGGCTTCCCTTTTCGTCGATTATTTCGTGAGATACTCCGAGATTTTCTCCTACTTTTTTGCACTTTCTCCACAGAACTCAATCTTGCCCCAAAGTTATTTATGGCATCTCCCTTACGATACAGTTGCTCCATTGACTCCGAATTACTGATAAGAACGGGCGGTTGTCCGCCGGCAGCGGCTGGAATTCCATGGTGGTGCGGAGGAGCAGAATTTCCTCCGGAATATAAGCTTCATCACGAACTTGGTTACCCCCCCGGCTATCTTCAAAATCATAATCATCTCCTTCGTTAAAACCTCCGCGCTGATTGCGAGTCATCTTTTCCTCCTAAGATGAAGATCTTGATTGGCTCACTTCCTTCTAGCGCCAATTTGTTGACGGAGGAATTTGGGAACAACAAAATTCGAGGTACGTCGCCGGAAACAAGATCTACAGTGGTGGTTCTTTGCTGGAAAAAGTGGTTGTGTGTGGTGGTTGTTTATGATTGGTGGCTGAGATTGATAGGGTTAGTGTCGGCTATTCAGAGCTCTCGACTTCCAACCCAAATGGGCTTGGATTGTCGGTCCAGCATCCGAAATGTTCTACTATGAGGCTTCACAAAAGGCCCAAGGCTCATCCAAGATCTCAAGACTTCACTGGATAAGGAAACTTCCCCCGTCGAGGACTAGTCATATCTGCTACGAGCTATTTCTTGATTTCAAGGATGCAGGTATAGCCATGGTTTACCCTAAGTGCAGAATGCATCCCTGTCCCACGAATGAGAAGCACCCACCAGATAGTAGGACAGGTGATCCAGAGCTTTTGGGTGCAAAGTGCAGATTACTCCAAAGTTCCCCAATGAGAGCGCGCCCATTGAATACAGAAACAGAGCTCCAAAGCACACACCAAAGAGAGACCTATCTTTCCACCGAGGAGATCATGCCCTCAGTGTATAAGAAAGGTCCCTAAATCCAGGAAAATCCCTGGAGGCCTTTTACGACGGACATCCCCCTCCTGCGATACGACAGAAGGGAATTCTTCAATAATTCTTCGAAAACCAACCTTAGTAGAATTCCACACCATGTTGTACAATCTAGGGCGCGCCCTAATTGTTGAAAGGATGAGGGCGCGACCTGATTGATCTCCATCTTGTCAAATCCCTAATTTATCCTAGAATTTCCCAAATTGAACCCATTATCGACCCGAATCCATCTTGAAAATACCCAAACCGAATTTTGGCTATAATACTACCATAGGTCAAAGTTCGACTCTCACTGACAACATAATTAAATTTAACATTTATAACTCTAAATATACTAAAACATATGATAAAATTCACTTTTCAATACAATTAAATTTAATACTTATAACTCTAAAATACACTAATAGAACATGTGATAAAATTCACTTTTCAAACCTAATTAATCATCTATTAAATTTATTATTAGAAACTCATTAATCATCTATTAAATTTGATATTAGTATACGCCAAAAGGATTGAAAATTTGTGAGTACATAAGCACGAAGCAGCCCTCGTCTGTCCTATAGAAAACTATTACGCCCTGGCTTTCGGGAAACAATCCAAAATAAAATATATGATAAAATTTCTTTTTCAAAACTCATAAATCATCTATTAAATTTAATATTAGAACATCATTAATCATCTATTAATTTTGATATTAGTACACACCAAAAATTTAATTTACAAGATAACATTGAAAAATTGCGAGTAAATAAGCACGAAGCAACCCTCATCTCTTCTATAGAAAACTACTATGCCCCGTCTTTCGGGAAACAATCCAAATCAAACATGACTTTAACTACTAAATAGTTCCGGTTCAAAACAAAAATTCATATTTGTCTTTTGTACTTCATATGTGCATATAATTTACGTTAAAGTTGAAAAACAAAAATCATGTAACAATAAAATGTAACAAAAAAGTCAAAAAACAACTTGTTATTAGTTACATATATTAAAAACCCGTACGAGGCACGGGTCGCTATCTTAAAATGCATTTTTAAATTAAATTGTGCATGGTCAATATCTTTTAAAGTACTCCCTCCGTCCCCCTCAATTGTTTACATTGGGGGACGGGGACCCGTCACGCATTTTAATGCTTGTAGAAAGTATAATTCCATAATTTTTTTAATTTTTTTTCTTCTGAATAAAAATATAAAGTTTAAACTTTTATTCAAAAAAAGTAATTTTTAAAAATAAGTTATGGAACTATACTTTATATACACCTTAAAATGCGAGCCAAACAATGCTGAAAACATGTAAATAAATGAGTATGTGATTGATTTTAATGGAATTTTACTTGTTAATGGCATATGTGACTATTGTGTACTTATTTAAGTATGTTGAAGTTTGTAATCTGAAAAATAATATGAGTAATATTGATTGTAGTCATGTCAATTTTCTTTTTTATGAGTCATAGAATATAATTTGAGTGTTTTATGGGCATCGTTTAATTAAGATAATTTTTCAGAACACTTACAATACTAAACGGTTCCTCCACTTCTTCGAAAATGATACATCCATTTAGTCAGATCTCCAATAATATTCAAGATATAAACTAAATAGCCTTCAAGATATTGCATTCTGAGAGTGTAGGTTTTACTCTTGATTTTAATCAAAAACATCGTAAATCTTCTAATACTCTACTCTGGCCTTGCGCTTTCACTTCTTAAAACTATCGTTCTAACTCTTTCATCTCTTTTCTTCTAATTTCTTCATTTTAAGCATCATTTGCCCTTTACTCTTCCTCTGTCCGTTAGACTTTTAAAACACCAGATAATTCTAATTGACTGAGTGAATATATCTTGTGTGTACTTTTAAAACACCAGATAATTCTAATTGACTGAGTGAATATATCTTGCGAAACTACAGGCTTATCACACTTTAAAATATTTTTTCGTACTTCTATCATCATAAGTTGAAGTTGCCCATATGTCTTATGTTCGTGCTTTGACAAAGAATTCATCCATTCTTTTTTTCAAATACAGCTTCATCCAAAGATACTAATTGGAGTGAACAGATAGGCCAAAGACAATGAGTTTGTTGTTTCTCTTAGCGAATTACGAGCCTCTAGCTTTACTTATTTTTTAAAATTTATTATAATTTTTTAATTGATATTTTAATTATTTAAAAAAATTCTAAAAATTTACCTTTTAATCAACTGTGTCTTGGTAAATAAATATTTGATAAATCAATAAATTCGTCAAATAAATAATTTGTATAGTTCTAAATATTAACATCGATAGAGAATAATATTAATAAATGATATAACATAATATATTATAATCCGAATAAGTAAACGTAAAAATAAAATATAGCCAAAAATTGTTAATATGTTACAATATTTAAAAATATCAAAGTTTGTTTCACTCAAATAACAGGCACACACATCTATAATGTGTATGATTTAAAACACATGTGACTGAGTGGTCGAGTGATAGAAAGATGTGTAAATTAAATCGGTGACCCTACACATATTATGTTGATAATGATTATGATTATGATTATTATTATTATTATTATTATTATTATTATTATTATTATTATTATTATTATTATTATATTATTATTATTATTATTATTATTATTATTATTATTATTATTATTATTATTATTGTTATTATTATTTTTAAATGTATAAACAAACTATATATTATGTATCACTAATTGATATTTTGATATTATATAATTTATTATGATCCAAATCAATAAATATAGAAATAAAATTATGACCAAAGATTGCTAATATGTCGCAATTATTATCATATTAGATTTTGTTTCACTCAAGCAACACACACACATCTATAATGTGTAGATTTAAAATACATGTGATTGATTGGTCTAGTATAACCAAACCAAATTTATATATCATTAATTTATTTTTTTAATATAACATAATATATGATAATTCGAATCAATGAATGTAAGAATAAATTGATGGCTAAAATTTGTTAATACCTCGCAATAGCTAAAGTATCGAAAATTTGTAAATATGTCACACTGACTAAAGTACCATATTTTTTTCAATCACACGACACACCTGTACACATATAATGTGTATCATACAAAAACAAATAAGAGTGAGTGGTGTGGTGGTAAGAAGCTTTGTACACATCCTAGAGACCTAGGTTCAATTCCCACAAATAGCGTTATTTTTTAAAAATAAAAAATAGAAGGGTAAATAAGTCATTTTAGATTGAACAAAATGTGTAAGGATCAAAATCTATACTACCTATATTATAATCAATACTATATCTATACTATAATATAATAAGCAAAAGGGGGTATAATTTGTAGTTGGTTACCCCTATTTTTGGTTATTCCCATTTTTGGTTATCCCTCACTTATCACCGTTAGATCAGCAACTCAAATAGATCATGACCGTTAGTTTTTTTTTTTTTGCTAAATTTATATATATTAAAAGAGGCCAAAATAGGCCATGAAGAGAACAAACAAAGCGAAACTAGCAAACAAAAACTGTTGAAACAGTTTGGGAAAGCCAGCAACGAAAAACAACATCAGACTCTTAAGTCGGGCCTATTACAAATAATAATTTCGAACCACCTCGATGTCTCAAGCTTTGCTCTAGTATCTGTAACAATACCCTTCCACAGAATATGTGGGGGAATGAGACCGTTAGATTTAACAATACTAAAATACTAAAAGTTGTTATATGAAGAAGGTCCAAGGTTCGATTCTCGCCAACAACATATTAATTTATATTTAATACTAAAAATTATTATATACAAATATGTAAGGTTTGAATTCTTTCAATAACATATTAAAATCAATATTTATAATATTAAATTATATTATAAATAAATTATAAAATATTAAAAGTAACCCGTGCTTTGCACGGGCTATAAGCTAGTTATTATAGGGAAACTAGAGATCTTTTGTAGTTTGGTTAACCAAACTAATCTTGATCCTTGGATCTTCAATTCAAATAGATTATGACCGTTAGATACAACATTATTAAAAGTTGTTATATACAGAGATTTGTGGTTCGATTCAAATTAAAGTAATCTGTGCTTTGCACGTATTATTATAAGCAAACTAAAGATCTTTTGTAATTTGTAATTTGGTTAACCAAACTAATCATGACCATTGGATCTTCAATTCAAATAGATTATGACCGTTAGATACAACATTATTAAAAATTGTTACATACAGAGGTTTATGATTCGATTCAAATATAATAAACAAAGTGTGATATATTTTGTATTTTGGTTTGGGTTATCCTATTCATTCACAACTGTTAGATCGGTAGCTCAAATAGATGATGATAGTTGGATATAATACTAAAAGTTGTTATAAAAATTGTTATACACAGACGTCTAAGGTTCGAATTCCATCAACAATATTCTAATTTAAAATTAGTATTAAAAGATGCTACATAGAAAGGTGGAAGATTCGATTCCCGTCAACAACATATTAATTTAGATTTAATACTAAAATTTGTTATGTATAAAGGTGAAATATTTATAATATTATGTAATTACACTATAAGTAAATGAAAAAAAATTAAAAATAATCCGTGCAAAAGCACGGGCTATAAGCTCGTACTAGTAATAAAAGTAGTAGTAATTCTTTTACCAAGATTTTATAAAAATTATATATTAATAATTAACATAGACTAAATTAAAATGAAGAACAGAGTGTAACAAAAAGATATTATAAGCTATCAAAGAGAGATAAAGAGCCTGTTTGGCAAAACTTTATTTAAGAATTTATGGACTTATTTTCGGATAAAATTTTATATTTTAATAATTTTTATTTATACAAATATTTAATGTATGTTTGAGATTCAATAAGTTGCAAAAATTAGTTGGAAAATAAATTGGAAAATTATGAATATCTAACTTTGTCTTGAAATAAGTTGACTTATTCGGGAAAAAAATTCCCCAACATCCCAAAAATATAATTGAACTTTGAATTTGGAACCTGACGAGAACAAAATAAATTACATAAATTTAGAACCTGACGAGAACAAAATAAATTACATAAACTGACTATTCGTTTCCAATCATGATTAGATTTTGTAATCAATAACCATACTTATACATAATTTTCGTTACTGTACTATCAAATTAATTTTAACTGTCAATCTAATCTTTTTAAAAATAGGCGATCTAGATTATATTATAATAAAATGAAAATTATATTCTAAAGAGGATATTTTTAAAAAAGATTGTATTAGAATTGAATTTTGAAAAGAAAATTATACTATGAAAAGGGTATTTTTAAAAATGATACAATTGAATTGTATTTATTTTTTATTAATATTAAAAAAAAATTATATTTACTATTTGTGCTTTATCTCAAGATCTAGAAATCAGATTAGGATGATTTTAAAGTTCACGTGAAGGTTATAAAATTATATGATTTAACAATTATTATACATTTTTAAAAAAACAATCGAAATGGAGATACTCAAAATCTCAATATAGAATGTAATTACGAATTTTTACATTAATGATATTCAGGATAGAAGACATACATTAATAATAATATTCAATGTAGAAAATGAAATTATATATGATTTAAATCATTGACATTCACTTTTTCGTCTTTCAGTATAAATATATATTTTATTTTACATGTTAAAAGGTAAAATATTAATTTTGCTGGATTCAACATTTTTCATCTATTTATCTTATGATCTAACTGTTCTTTTTTATTTTGTCGTACTGAATACCAGATTATTGGCTACTAAAATTCTGGATAAAATTATTATTACACTTATTATTAAAACTGTATTTTGTTGTTAGTATAACTACCTTCAAATAATAAGAAGGGTATTTTGATAATCAAAACGAAATATAAGTAAATTTCATAAAATTTTCAATGTAAAAAATCGTCAATTTTTTTTTCTCTACGTAATTTTAATTGGAAAGTAATTTTTAAACCGTCACTAAATTAAAGATTATTTTATTAATTACACGTGGGCTGTAAAATCATCAAAATCAAATTTTAAGAATTCAAGATATAACACATATATTAAATTGAACGTGTAAAATCTTATATATATCAATTTTTTAACAAAAACTTGATATGTAAATTAATAATATATTACAGATGTTAAAAAAGAAGTCGTGCAGTGTTGCACGGTTGTAAGCTAGTTATTATAGTAACGGTATAGTAAAAGACAAATAAAAGTAGTTTCGGACAAAGAAATAGTTTTGGATTTACGAAAAAATAAGAACAGATAAACTAATTCAAATACGAATTGAATTGCAATAGAACGTTCTACATTATTACCAGTGTGACTGGGATTGGGATTGTAGTAAAAAATATTATATATACATGCATAAATTGAGCTCTTCTAATTCATTACCACTTTCCTTTAGAGATGCTCAAAAAGTCTGAAGCCCGAAGCCCGATCCGATCCGGCCCGAAAAAAAGCCCGAAAAGCCCGGCCCGAAAAAAGCCCGGCCCGGTTCGGCCCGGCCCGGAGGCCTAAAACGGGCCCCCTATTTTTCACGAAGCCCGGCCCGGCCCGAAGCCCGATAAGCCCGGTTAAAAGCCCGGGCTTTTAAAAAGCCCGGATAAAGCCCGGGCTTCTAAAAAGCCCGGATAAAGCCCGGCCCGAAGCCCGGATAAAGCCCGGCCCGGATAAAGCCCTGTTAAAGCCCGGATAAAGCCCGGTTAAAGCCCGGATAAAGCCCGGATAATTTTTATTTTATTAATGTAACTATTAAGTTCTTCAACCAAATTAATTTTTTATTTTTTGAAAATTTGGGAATATCATTTAATAAGATATATCTTGACATCCATACGGTTGGATCGTCGAGAAATATTTTTAAAAATATTGAAACAATAATCTGGGATGAAGCACTAGTTACGAGTACTAGACAATATACCAGTGTTTTATTAAGATCTTCAACCAAATTAATTTTTTATTTTTTGAAAATTTGGGAATATCATTTAATAAGATATATCTTGACATCCGTACGGTTGGATCGTCGAGAAATATTTTTAAAAATATTGAAACAATAATCTGGGATGAAGCACTAGTTACGAGTACTAGACAATATAGTAGTGTTCTATTAAGATCTTCAACCAAATTAATTTTTTATTTTTTTGAAAATTTGGGAATATCATTTAATAGGATATATCTTGACATCCGTACGGTTGGATCGTCGAGAAATATTTTTAAAAATATTGAAACAATAATCTGGGATGAAGCACTAGTTACGAGTACTAGACAATATAGTAGTGTTCTATTAAGATCTTCAACCAAATTAATTTTTTATTTTTTTGAAAATTTGGGAATATCATTTAATAAGATATATCTTGACATCCGTACGGTTGGATCGTCGAGAAATATTTTTAAAAATATTGAAACAATAATCTGGGATGAAGCACTAGTTACGAGTACTAGACAATATAGCAGTGTTTTATTAAGATCTTCAACCAAATTAATTTTTTATTTTTTGAAAATTTGGGAATATCATTTAATAAGATATATCTTGACATCCGTACGGTTGGATCGTCGAGAAATATTTTTAAAAATATTGAAACAATAATCTGGGATGAAGCACTAGTTACGAGTACTAGACAATATAGCAGTGTTTTATTAAGATCTTCAACCAAATTAATTTTTTATTTTTTGAAAATTTGGGAATATCATTTAATAAGATATATCTTGACATCCGTACGGTTGGATCGTCGAGAAATATTTTTAAAAATATTGAAACAATAATCTGGGATGAAGCACTAGTTACGAGTGCTAGACAATATAGTAGTGTTCTATTAAGATCTTCAACCAAATTAATTTTTTATTTTTTGAAAATTTGGTAATATCATTTAATTAGATATATCTCGTCATCCGTACGGTTGGATCGTCGAGAAATATTTGTAAAAATATAGAAACAATAATCTGCGATGAAGCACTAGTTATGAGTACTAGACAATATAGTAGTGTTCTATTAAGATCTTCAACCAAATTAATTTTTTATTTTTTGAAAATTTGGTAATATCATTTAATTAGATATATCTTGTCATCTGTACGGTTGGATCGTCGAGAAATATTTGTAAAAATATAGAAACAATAATCTGCGATGAAGCACTAGTTATGAGTACTAGACAATATAGTAGTGTTCTATTAAGATCTTCATGCCAAATTAATTTTTTATTTTTTGAAAATTTGGTAATATCATTTAATTAGATATATCTTGTCATCCGTACGGTTGGATCGTCGAGAAATATTTGTAAAAATATAGAAATTACACATATATAATTTTTTTTTAAAAAAAGCCCGAAAAAAGCCCGGCCCGGCCCGGCCCGGCCCGGCCCGAAGGCCTAAAACGGGCCTCATATTTTTGCGAAAGCCCGGCCCGGCCCGATTTTTGAAAAAGCCCGGCCCGGCCCGTTTGTTAAAAAGCCCGGGCTTTTTAAAGCCCGGATAAAGCCCGGCCCGAAGGGCTTTTTGTGCATCTCTACTTTCCTTTACGTTATTAACGTATCACTGTGATCTCGCACCAAGATTACAGGTCTTCATCGTAACAAAGCATTAGCATTCGAACAATACATCAGTTTGAAATAGGGCTCTATCGTTGGGGGTCAATGGCCAGAACGAGAAGGTGTGATGCTTACATACCTGAAGAAATAATCTTCAACATATTTTTACGGTTGCCGTTAAAATCTATAGTCCGCTTCAAATCAGTTTGCAAACTGTGGCAATGTATTTTATCAAGCACTCGCTTCGTCCAAACTCACCTGGCCAATTCCCATAAGAAGCAACCTGTTTTACTCAACTACTGGTACTCTAGGAATAGGCCCAACAAATACATCGAAGTCCATGATACTCATCAAGACTTTGTTAAGCTCTACCTGCCACAATCTGTTACTGGTATAGCTTTCATTAATTCTTGTGATGGTCTTGTTTGTTTATCCAATTATGATAGTTCTGTTATACATATATGGAATCCGTCAACTAAGCTGTTCAAGTTACTTCCTACTCCTAAGAAACAACTATCCAGAAGGCACGTTCATATAGGTTTAGGTTATGATTCTATTTGCAATGACTACAAACTTCTTAGAATTGCGTTTACAGATACAGAGGAAGATACTTGTACAGCAGAATCCGAGCTTTATTCTGCAAATGCTGATTCTTGGAAACAGGTTAAGATACCTAAACGACTAGGACAACTTTCTTTGCCTTACACGTCGAAATTAGTACCTGCAAACTCAGGGGTGTTGTATATGGCAATTGAGCCACAACTGATGGCTTTTGATTTGCACAAGGAGGAGTTTCGGCTCTATCCGTTACCCCACTTTAAGCATTATTCTGTAAGGTCAGATGTTTTGGATTTTGAAGGTTCTGTTGCTATGATCTTTCGAGAAAGTATGGAATCAGCTCTTAGTTTGTATATGTTGGACGATGTTTGTGGCAAAGGATGTTGGACTAAAATGTTCAATCTTGAGGCTGATATAAAGATCGACTGGGTTGTTAGGTATTTGGGTTGTGGACAGTTTATTGCTCGCAATTATGTTGAACATTGTGTGTTTAATTATGACTACAGCAAGGGAGAGACTAGGAAGTGTCTTCTTGAATTAGATACTAGTGGAATGAGTTATCCTGTCAAGTACACCGAGAGTCTTGTCTCGCTCAATGGATTTAGATGTTCAAATAAATAAATAATAGTTTCCTGGTCTATAAATCAATATTCAAATATTTCTTTAGATGATTATACTTAAAACATAAGAATACACATGTTTCACTTATGGTTGCTCTGTTGTCTGTATTGTTATGTGAATACCCTATGATTACTAAAACTAGTCTTAAAACCGTGCTTTGCGGTGGCGTAATTATTTTTTGTAAAAAAAATTCATTATAGATTTATCTTAATTTTTGTCATCGATATTAAACTTTAACAGTTAACACGATGAACCGCAAATTATGAGTACAATCAAACTCATGGCCAATCACCAATGGTAGAAAATACAGGGTTATCAATCAGATTTTAAGTTTCTACAACCAGCAGGACAGTAAACATTGAAGATAAAATAGAAGCCGTAACTGCAATTTACAATAACACTTAGAAAACAGCATTCAGGAAGAACAAGTATAATAGCAGACATAAGAATTCACCAACTATCAGAGCACATATTTTTAGGGGGATACACCTTTGAAGAAGAAATTGAATTACTTATGAGTCGAGAGGAGGGTGAACGCCTTGCACGCTGCCGGGAGGCCAGGGAACTCCATCAGGTCATGTCTGCAGACATCCACCAGACATAAGAGTTAATATTAGAGTTTGCTTTGATTAAAAGTAAACACAGTGCCAATTTCAGCTCTCTGGCCACTGGGGATATAACTGTTAGAATAAAATTTAAAAAGAAAAAGAAAAGGGGATATGTAACTGTTGTGGAATAAAAACTAGGTTATGAATAAGACGGCTAGGGTTTGTACGCAAAGGGTGGTTGAGCTTCAAGCTTTAATGGCTGTTCTTGCGTTTCGAGACTGAACGGTCCTCACAAGATGCCTACGTATCTCTGTATTGTTAGAGAATCAAGCCAACGTAGTTCTAGGTGATGGTGCCCTCGAGGCTATGGAGGCGAGAGCTCACCTAGGACGCAGTGGCTTGTATGTCCTTATTCGAGGATTGAGCCAAAACGTAGTTCTGAATGAGGGGTTAGACTCTGTTTATATAGGCTGAGAAGCCTTGTATTTAGAGAAGCTTTAGGAGACTTGGTGGACAAGTCTCCTGATTGATAGTTGATAAGGATTTCATATCCTTGATTGTAGGAATTAGTTTCCTTGTGTGTCTTGGTGACTTGAAGACCAATTTTTGGGGATGTTTATCCTCTCTAGATAATATTTCGTCAGCTGATTTTTAGGCTGATTAATGACCCACGAATTTTATCATTTAATTAGGGTTTCAGGCCTTATTAATAGGCTTTAACCTTGGACCAATCTAGGTTTATTTAATGCCACATTAAATGTGTCTTTAGGGCTTATTTTTAGCCCATATCATTTGCCCCCCAACTTCTAGGAAAACTGATCAGGTTTTCGTAGAAGTTATAATTGTCTATATCGAGACTCGGGGTCGTTTTTTATCCCTTACCTGGGACTTTTCCTACCCTATTACGGGGATTTTATTTGTACACTAGTGTTTCACGAGTATCGTCTTGGGTGTAAAGTGTGGAGCGACCTACACATTTACGACGATTTGCCTTATTCGAGGCTAAGCAGCGCTAGTCGGCGCTAGATGATGCTAAGCGGCATTTAAACAGCACTAAACGATGCTTAAACAGTGTTAAGTAACGCTATATGGCGTTAGACGGCACTAAACGGCACTTTCGGTGGTAACGGCACTAGACGGTGCTAAACGGCGGGGTTCAAGTTTGTTATGATTCCCAATATGAGGGACGGGGGTCCGGGGGCAGCGCCCCCGGGCGGGGTCCAAGGGGCGGCAGCCCCTTGCGGGGTCCAAGGAGCAAAGCCCCTGGCTGGGGTCGAGCTGAGTTCGTTTTTTTATTTCTGAAGACTAGTACTATTCAGAAATTATCGTTTCGGCTCGAAATTTTTCAAACCCGAGCTCAAATTCGAGCTCAAACTGCCTCAAGGTCGCAGTCATTTTTCTTACTTTCTAAGTCATTTTCGACCTGGAAATTTCGAGCAGAAATTAGTTCATTTTCGAGCTCAAAAACGAACTCAAACGGGGGCCAAGTCGTGGCTTCTTTTCAGGATTTTCAGTGTTTTTCCGACCTCGAATGGACGAGCTCAGATGGTGTTGAAACGACCTCAAATTGGGAGTGAGGTCGCGAGAAATTTCTATTCTCTCTAGTTCATTTTCGACTAGGATGCAACGAGCTCAGCGTAAGCTTTTTCTATGCCCAGGTCGTCTGTCTCGACCTCGAATCGTAGGTTAATTTCGACCTGAACTTGCCGACTTCATTTTTACGCGTTTTCAACCTCGACTTCAATACAACACAAGAACGACCTCAAATGAGCCCCAGGTCGTGGGGATTTTTTACATTTCCCAATTCAAATTCGACCTGAGATTTGCGATCTCAAGCTATGTCATAACGACCTCAGTTTGTGTGGTGGCCTTACTTTGCTTTTCATAAGTCAGAAACGACCTTATCTTTCAAGGTCGTTCACGACCTCAAATGGAATTTTCCAAGTCACATGGTCGAGCTCGTACTTATACTAGAAAACGAGATCGATGGTCACGACCTCGTGCTTTCTTTTGGTAACTCCCAATCCTATTATGGACTTCAACGGGCCCTGTTTGGCCTTTAATTTTCATGGGCTGGATCTAGATTTTCAAATCGTTGGGCCTATAAACTTTTTAAGTTTTGATTGGGCCTTTCCTTTGGGTCAAAACAATCTCAAAACATTAATTAGGTTTATCAATCTTGGTTGGGTCGTGACAGGCTTGGTGTTGTTGGGCCTTTTAGAGTCCAATTTGTGTTGATCACCACCCTATCATCGATCGTGATCATGGGGTATCTCGAATTTCTTTGTAAACTTTCGTTGGATCATCACGATCTCTTAAACGCACCAAGCCATTAGGTTGAATTTTTGGGTCCAATATGAGCTTCACGAGCTAATTTCATCAATCTTCTTAAAAATATCTGTCGAATCATTGATGGAGGCCACCCTAGGCCTTAAGGGCTGTCATGCCTATTGATGTATCAAACGTGCTTCATGAGCTAAGATTTATTATTTTGGACCTTCGAGGTTGAGGATAATCATCCTTGCAAGTGAACTTTTTATGATGAGCATTTAAACACATGGCTAATCATGCCCTCAGCCCTCATAGGGGTAGGAGCCCATAACTTGGGTTTTGTCCTGTTGGTGATGGTAACACCATTATAGAGATTCGTAATCATGTTAGGGTGTTTGCGATTGTAAGCAAAGTCACCCCTCTAAATTGGGGATACATCCCTTTAGGGTTTGAATCCATTCTTTGGACTCTAATTTAGTAGGTCTCAGTTCCTTGAATTCATGTTGTTAGAGGGTTCATCCCTTAAATAGTCGCTGGTATGAGCAAGGGGATGTATTTTATGAGCAAGGGCTCTGCCCCCCAGGTGTTGCCCACACATCCCTTCGTGCACTTCTTCGAGTGTTTCTCTGGCCTCCTGGGCCTCAAGCACTTCAAGTACGGGATCACAAAAGATCTCTTGTATAGCAAACCCTCAATCAGGGTGTATCTTAAAGCTCTTACCGAGAGTTTACGTGCTTCCATGACATCTTCAGGGAGCCATCCCGTTTCCAAGTGAGCCTTGATAGGATCCATCCCACAGCTTTGCACATCGATCAGTGTCACTAACTTCACATTGATAGTAGGGGTCTTCAAGTCCTGAAAGTAAACACTCCCAACATAGTTCTCTATCTCCGAGAAAGCGAACTTAGAGAGGGCATCTGCCTTAATGTTCTCCTCCCTCGGGATGTAATCCACAAAGCATTCATCGAATTAAGCCATCACAGCTTTCACAATCTCAAGTACTTCGTAATAGCTTTTTCCTTGGCTTCAAATTTGCCATTCACTTGGGAGACTACCAATCTTGAATCTCCACAAGTTTTAAAGTTCTTGACCCTCAGGGTTGGTCAAGCCTAAACCGGCTATCAAGGCTTCAATCCTTAGTCTCGGAATACATTCTCCAGACTTTTCTTTGTTTAATCTTCTTGATTTTTGTTTTTGACGTTCCGTAAAAATAGAGCACCCAGTATTCCTTCATTCTTGTTTTCCAGTTCTTTGCCCTCTTGGGTTACTACCTCTTGCCCCCCGACTTCTTGGTTGTTAATGGTACATTCAACCACGAAGTCAGTTAAGGCTTGGGTTTTGATGGCCATCCTTGACTTATACTTGATATCAAATTCTATTAATTTGATTGCCTACTTGGCGAGACTACCATTGGTTTTCGGGTTATGGATTATGTTCCTTCACGGTTGGTCCATCAGGACTTCGTTTTCATAGTAGATAGGTTTTTGAACCTTGTTTTCCTTATTGATGAGGACGACACTCAATGCTTGTTCCTAACACAAGGTTTTATAGTTAGTTGTCAGACCTTCTTGGTTTTCTTGGACTCCTTGGTCTTGATTAAGGATGCATTTGGGTTCCCTGACCCTTGGTTGGGATTCGAGGTTTGTTGTTAGCCTTTCATGGCTTAAGTGGCCACATGTGGCTTAGTTGTTCATCTCATCTTACATCCAGGGTCCTTTATGGACTTGAACTTTAATTCGATTGTATTGTAATCTGACAATTGATCCTTCGTGGTCTTTTCAAAGCACGAGCTTGTTTTCATTCATATGTTCTTTTATTTTCAGTGCTTGGTCATCTTCGACTTACACATATCAGGTGCTTGGCACATAAATAAGATCACATAATCAATAAATGAAAAACAAACTTGCATTAATATCTTGAAATGGGTTCCACCCTTACATAGAGTATTACTTGTCCTACTCGGGGCAATGAGCCCTGGAATGGTTTCATCGAACCTTATTTCTACTTCTCCTAATAAAGATGAAGCTATGTCCTACTAAGATAACTTAAGCATGAGAAACTGAGGCATCCATGCCTTCATTGTCAAACTCACTCATGTCTTCAATTGGGAGGACCCGCCCCTCGACTCCATTAGGCCTTAACGCGGCTTTGTAACAGCTCATAGCCATTTTCTGGTCACCTTTATGCTCTCCAACACCATTCCTGGTTGGGAACTTGATCTTCATGTGATAGGTTGAGGCCACAGCCTTAAAAGCGTGGAGTCCAGTCCTCCCGAGGATAGCGTTGTAGGTGGAAAACGATTTGATAACCGAAAAGTTCAACATCCGAGTGGCCTCCTTAGGCTCCTGCCCAATCGTCATGGGCAACTGAATAGTTCCCTCAACTTTAGATTCTACCCCATTGAACCCGTATATAGGCGTGTTGGACGGGGTCAACTGAGAATCATTGTATCCTATCTTCAGAAAGGCCTCGCGAAACAGAACGTTCACAGATGCTCCGTTGTCTATCAAGACTCGCTTCACCTCTGAGTTCCCAATCACGGGTGTTATGACCAGCGGGTCATCGTGGGGGAACTTCACCCCTTCAAGATCTGAATCCTCAAATCCGATCGTTAACTCGGTTCTTGCACGTTTCGGTGCTTCTTCGACAATGTGCACCACCTCTCTAGCATAAGCCTTCCGAGAGTTCTTGGTTGTCCCAGCCGCTGTCGGGCCTCCCGAGATCACGTTGATTACTGGCCCTCGGGGCTGTGGGTTTCGATCTCGATCATCATCACTCCTATCATGATTTCTTCTTTGACCACCACGATCTTCACCCTTAGTGAAGTGTCTCAGTTTTCCTCTACGGATTAAAAACTCGATCTCATCTTTGAGTTGTTTGCAGTCATCAGTGTCATGCCCCACGTCTTGGTGGAACCTGCAATACTGATTCTTGTTTCTCTTTGAGGGATCACCCCTGAGTGGCTTCGGCCATCGAAAATCCTTATCGTTCTCAATTTCCAACAAGATCTGACTCCTGGGAGTGTTCAATCTTGCATAGTCAACAAAACTCGGTCCTAGAGCAGAGTCGGAGTCCTTGCTAGTTCGGGGATACTTGTCCCTAGCATCATATTCCTGATCTGTCTTTCTCTTATCTGAGTTCCTACTTCCTCCATTCGTGGTTACGATTTCCTTCTGCGTGCTATCCTCAGCCTTAATGTACTTGCTTGCTCTCTGTTGGAGGTCAATCATGTTTTCTGGTGGGTGCTTTGCCAATGACCTCCTAAAGAAGTCGTCGCTGGTTCCGTGTTGCAGGGCTACTATGGCGACCTTATTATCCAGATCAGTAATATCACTACAAGAAATTTGATGTTTATCTACCAATAATTTATCTACCAATTGATATTGGTAGAAAAAAATTATCTTTACTTACCAATATTTATTGGTATAGATTATCGGTAGATAAATATGGATGACTTTGAAACTTTACAAATTAGTACGCACAGGGCCCACATATATGCTCCACCACTGCTCTAATATAAGGCGGTCACATTCCCGCTACATTTTTAGAAGTTAATTTCAAATTCTTGAAGTTATGTTGATGACATGTCAAGTTATATTTAAATATTAATTTATCAAATTTGTTTGTCCCGGAAATGCCGCATCATCTGAACACTGAACTTTGTTCACGTACAATACAAATAAATAATAGAGTTTGTTTGGGATATCTCAAAACAATTAATTTATTATTTAAAATGAATAAGTGTTATATAAGTGATAAGTAAATTATTAAGTATAATTGTATAAGTTATTATTTAGGTGTTTGGATAAATTTATTTATAAATTAGTAAAGTGTTTGGTAGATTTATAACTTATAAGTTAAAATAATTTCTTTTAAAAAAATTATATTTTTAAATCAATGATTCTAATAAATAAATAGAATTTAAAAATAAAAGTATTCAAATACGTATTATTAAAAGAAAAAAATATAAGTCTATTCATTCAAAAAAATAATATTTATATTATTTTACTTTGAAAAGAATGTTAGATTAAATTTTCAACTCACATTACACGTTTCATCCGGTATACTTAAATTAGTAGCATAGACATTGTTCACATTCACTTAATATAAATAGAAATATAGAATATAAAAAAATAAATAAACTTATATTATTTATATTTAACATATTAATTTATATTCTCTTCAACAACATATTAATTTATATTAAATATTAAAAATTATTATATACAAAGAATATAAGGTTCGAATTATTACAATAACATATTCTAATTAATGTTTATAATATTGTACTACACTATAAACAAATTATAAAAAATTAAAATTAACCACTGGTAATACAGGTTGAATTAATAAGTTTGGTAAACAGGCCCATTAATATGCTTTAGAATTTACTTTGCACGAATTTTTTTAATTTATATTGCAAATTAGTTGTCCCTTCTCAATGTATATCAAAAACTTAGGATTCTTCTTAAGTGTGGTTACATTATATTGCAAAATATGACTGTTTTCTTTTAAAAACATAAGCTCAATCCTAATTTACGGACTTGGTGTGCTAATGCTTTTAGGCTGTGGTGCTTTAAACACAATAATGAGCCTTCCCAGCTTCCTAAATATTCCTCTCAAGTAGATGACCCAGCCATGTGCTTTAAACACAATAACTCCGGCCGTGATATAAACATTCAGTGAATTTTCTATTTATCCTCAAAAAGAAAAAAATAGAAAATATTTATGATTTTACCAGACGGTGATGTGAATAACTTAACTAACAAATAGAAATCAAAATTGAACGATTTTACAATCCACGCAAAATTCATAAAATTATCTTTAATTTGGTATTTCAAAATAAATACGTTTTTAGTTACATATTAGAATATAAATTTATTTTTATTCTAGATGCAATGTCTTAGACAAAATCCCACTTACAGTTATTACGAAATATTAGTATATTTCTAAATCGAATAGAATTTTCAACGTAAAAAAATCATCAATTTCTTCTCTCTTTTTTTTCTTGATAGTTTTAATTGAAAAATAATTATTAAATCATCACTAAATTAAAGATTATTTTGTTAATTTCACGTGGATTGTAAAACCGTCCAAATAAATTTTTAAGTACTTAAGATAAAACACATAATAAATTAAACGTGTAAAATCTTATAACAATTTAATATGTAAAATATTAACAAATAAATATTTAAAAAAATTAATGCAATTAAAGATATTATATATATCTCAATTTTTTAAAAACAATTTGATATGTAAATTAATAATATATAAATATTTAAAAAAATTAATATAATTATAAATATTAAAAAAGAAACCGTGCATTACAGGGTTATAAGCTAATTAAAATACAATTTTACTGTGTAAATCATTAAAAGAATAAATAAATTAATTACGTTATGTGTAACTTAAAACACTAATGAATTATACATGTGAAAGAGGGAAAAAAATTGGTTTGGCGCCCAACTTTCCCACCATTTCTTTTATATATAATTTTAGATTATTCTATACAACTATTTATGCAGCACATGTTTATGTCAATTAAGATATAAGGTAAAGTAGTGATAGCTTTTATCACTCCTCAAATGTATATTTCACGTCCTATTCCAGAGTCATTCATTCCTCATTAAGCCTTTGGAACTGCTCTGCTCAAAGCTAGTAAACTATCTTTCAATTTTCTTTGTTTTGTAATCTCTCTTATTTTGACACATTCTATACATGTAGGATATCATGCCACCTGGACGTCGGACACCTTCCACTGCACGGACTGAAACTGAAAAACATCAGGCCTCTAACGTGCACACTGAAGAAGCAAATGGCACTATGTCTTCCCAAGAAAAAGGTAGTTTGTTGTGTTATATGGGTCATATATTTATAAAACCTTATTTCTTATTATGGAATATCTATGTAGATGAAAATGCAAGGCACAATCCACGTCAAGCAACTCGTGGTATGACCACTTCGAAGATGGCTAGGGCAGCTTCAATAGGAAAGCTGTCGGTAACATTCGATGCAAATTGTCGGCAACCAATATGTACTAATGCTGAGAGGTTTAATAACGAGATTGGATTTATTGTTCGTAATCATGGAACATTCAGTTATAAGGATTGGAGACTTGTACCAGAGCATGTTAGAGCACCACTAAGAAACTATCTTCAGGTATATTCTTTTACACTAGTTAGTTCGTAATGTGTGTGAGCTTGTGAGACCGATTCACAATAAAAAGTTTAAATTGTTGGCAATACTATATATATTCATAAAATTTCTTCTATTCTACAGGAGAATTTCGACATTGACTTAGGTGATGAGACAACTAAGCTATGTATCGATGAGCAAATAAAAAAAGCATGGAAGAACTATAAATACAAGTTACATTCATACTTCAAAGATATTGGAGGCAAAACTGATTTGGTGAGGGCTAAAAAAAGCGGCATCAGGACTTAAAAGATAACCAACAAGAAGAGTGGGAAATGCTATGTGATCACTGGAGTTCAACTCAATTTCAGGTGACTTATATTCTATAAAAGTAAAGTAATTACTGCACAACTTCAGTAGGTGCTTAATCAATAATTTTGGTCTCCTCTATTTCATCAGGAAAGAGCTTCAAAGAATACCATCAATCAATCTAAAAAGACGTGGTATTCTAAAAATGGGTCAGTTTCCACCGTACGACATCATATTCGACGTGGAATGGAATTAACCTCTTTAACGGGACAAATTGAGACTTGGCGTCAAAATCATTTTGGTGAAAATGGATGGACCGGGCCAGAACTTGAAAAGTTACATGTAAGTAATTTGTTATCTAATTTTCCATTCATAAGTTATTATACTTTATGTTCTGAGATACATATTCTAACTAATTTGTTATCACATATATTAAACTTGCATATTCTATTTTATAATAATTGTTCTAAATATTGTGTTATTAGGAGCATATGATGAATTTAAGAGAAGCATATTCACCAGAAGAATTGTCGGACAAAGAAATATTGGAAATGGTACTTGGTCGTCAATCAGTGTACTTGAGAGGATGGGGGCGTTCTTCTAGGAGCAAAATTGCTAAAGCATCTCATGAAACTACTACTCAAACTAGCCAACCTACCTATCAAGATATTGTTGAACAACTTAATGAAACCAAAGATCTTCTTACTGAAGTTGTTGACGTTCTACGCAAGAACAATCTTATGCCACAATCAATGAAGTCTCCAACAAATGAAGTATCTGATGCTCACATGGAAAATTTGGAATGATTTATGGACTTTTTTTAAGTATTGTTTAAAATTTTCAAATTATGTTGCTCATTTAGACATTTATGTTTTTACGTTATTCCATTTCACTTTTAACTGAATATTTATGAATTTTTTGTTTAGCATTTTTTGTCAAAATTTTGTTTTTAATGAGTAAATAAATCAAAACATATTAAAGCATAAAAATAAATAAAAAATATATAAAATTATTACAAAATACCTAAAACTAGTAAAATAATAATTGGAAAATAATGTATTGCCACGTGGCTTATGTGTAAGGCGCCAAGTGGCATGATATGTCCCATTTTGGAGAAGATATTGAGGTGCCACGTGGACGATGACAAGATGCCACGTAGGTTGTCCATGTTGTGCCACGTCACTTGTTGACAAGGTGCCACGTCGAATGCCAACAAGGTGCCACATAGACCAGCCTAGTCATGACGTGGGCCATGAACACATCAGCTGATGACTTGTTAATATGTGGAGCCCATAATATTTTACCTACCAATTTATACATATGTAGGTAAATAGTCTTTCCTTACTAACCTTTACCTACCACTCGCTACCAATAATATTTTGGTAGGTAAATATTATTTAACTACGAATATAGTAGTTTTACCTACACATAAAATTGGTATGTAAAGACCAATTTTCTTGTAGTGTATTTAATGTTTCCTTGGTGAACCGTTTGAGATAGTCTCTTAAGCTCTCGTTTTTCCCTTGCGTCACATGCATGAGGGATGCAGAACTTTTCTCATGTATCTTTCCGCTAACGAACTGGCTAATAAAGGCCATGCTCAACTCCTTAAAAGAGCCAATTGAGTTTGGTGGCAAACGAGAATACCAGCGTTGCGCCATGCCCGCTAGGGTTTGAGGGAACGCCCTACACTTGAGAGCATCACTTGCAGGTTGCAATAGCAATGCATTCGAAAACGTCCTTACATGAATAGTGGGATCTCCCGTGCCATCATAAGCCTTGATGGTCGGCATCTTGAACTTGCGAGAGATGTGGGCGTTCATCACTTCTTCAGTAAAGGGGGGAGTTGGATCATCAGGATCTCCTAGCATCATAAGATCTTTGGGATCTCCCCTTGGGACCTCTGCCCTTACAACCTCTGACCTAGGTCCTTCGGTCCTCCTTTGTCATCTTGATGGCCTCTCCAAGTCAACAATGGGAATCTCTCCTGACCTTGGAGGGTGCCGATTCTGCCTTTGTTGTTCTCTGGCCATGTCTTCCTTCAGCCTTTGGATCTCAGCTTCATGAGCCTTGATCTTCTCTGCAGCTGTCATAGGGGGTCCATCATGGATTCTTCGAGTACGCCTCACAGGTTCCTTACTTGGGTGCCTCCTCGGGGCTCAGTCTCGATCTTCTAACTCAGAAGAGGAGTCATCAGTATAGGGACCAGAGTAATCATAGTACCCTTGTCCATAATCAGGGCCTAAACCTCTGATGTAGGGGGGTTGTACGGCTCATGTGCTTGAAGGGCATGACCGCTTGGTCCCGTGCCTTGAATAGGTGGATAGTTTGGCAGCCCATACATCGGGTTTGTGCTTGCGGGGAGATCCGTGGTATGGATCTGTACCCCCGGAGGTAGTGGATGGTTGTAAAGTGGGGCAACCACCATCTGAAGCTGAATCGTCTTTTGAGGGGGATTCACCACCAAGGGCAGCGATCCTTGAGATTGAGCTCCAATCCCTAGGGGAGTTGTCCCTTGGGGTTGAGTAACCAAAGGTTGGGAGGTCGCCTCCGAAGTAGGAGGAGCAGCGGTGCTATCAGTGGTTCCGGTCGTGACTGGTATTGCTCTCCGTGTGTTCACCATGGTTGTTGTTGTCTTCCCACAGACGGCGCCAAATGTTGTGGAATAAAAACTAGGTTATGAATAAGACGGCTAGGGTTTGTACGCAAAGGGTGGTTGAGCTTCAAGCTTTAATGGTTGTTCTTGCGTTTCGAGACTGAACGGTCCTCACAAGATGCCTACGTATCTCTGTATTGTTAGAGAATCAAGCCAACGTAGTTCTAGGTGATGGTGCCCTCGAGGCTATGGAGGCGAGAGCTCACCTAGGACGCAGTGGCTTGTATGTCCTTATTCGAGGATTGAGCCAAAACGTAGTTCTGAATGAGGGGTTAGACTCTGTTTATATAGGCTGAGAAGCCTTGTATTTAGAGAAGCTTTAGGAGACTTGGTGGACAAGTCTCCTGATTGATAGTTGATAAGGATTTCATATCCTTGATTGTAGGAATTAGTTTCCTTGTGTGTCTTGGTGACTTGAAGACCAATTTTTGGGGATGTTTATCCTCTCTAGATAATATTTCGTCAGCTGATTTTTAGGCTGATTAATGACCCACGAATTTTATCATTTAATTAGGGTTTCGGGCCTTATTAATAGGCTTTAACCTTGGACCAATCTAGGTTTATTTAATGCCACATTAAATGTGTCTTTGGGACTTATTTTTAGCCCATATCAGTAACATCCCATATTTTTTAGATTAATTAAATAAATAATTTGATAATTTAGTATTAATAATTTAGGATTTAAGATAATAGCATTTTCAATTTTAGAGGAGTTATTGTAAAAAGTCATTAAAATAGAAGATTTATAGGTTGTAACTCATAATTAATTTTTAAGGTTTTAATTTTGGCTTAATATTAGTAATCCATCCGGTCCATTATGTAAGGCGTTTGACTTTTCTGCACGTTACTTTAGGTGCTTTGACTACATAGCTAGACATATTATTTTTTAAAATTTCTTTTTTAAATAAAAATATAATATTAAAATTTTTATTTAGAAAAAGAAATTTAAAAAAAAATAATTTTAGCTATGTAGTCAAAGCACCTAAAGTTACGTGCAGAAAAGTCAAATGCCTTACATAATGGACCGGAGGGAGTAATTTTTTTCTTATTAAAAAGGATGTATCATTAAAGAATAATTAGTAAGGATAAAGACATCACTTAAAAAAAATATAGAAAAACCCTAGAATTCTATATAGTAGTCAGGTAAAGAAAAAAAGAAACGTAGAGAGAGAGGAAGAGAAAAGAAACGCCGAGAGAGGAAAAAGATAGAGAAAGAGAGAGAGAGAAGAGAGAAGAGAAGATAAAAATGAGAAGAGGAAGATTTATAACAAATTGAAAAAGAAGGGGTAACTTTCATAACAAATTGAAAAAGAAGGGGTAACTTTCTTTAATTCTCTGGATCTTCGTGTTAATTAATGTGTATTATATTTGATTGATTTGATTAGTTGTTTTCTTGAATTTTGTATATGTGGTGATGTTTTGTATATATCTATGAGTTATGTGTTATATGATCATTGTCTTGGTATCATTACTCCGATTTTGTATGTATAGTATATTTGGATTATGAATTCTTGTAAAATTCGTATCTGATTCGCTATTCATCAGAATTTCATGAAATTAGACTTTTTGAAAAGGTATTTGAATTATCTACAACTTTCATTCTCTGTGTTTTGTGAAATTCTGCTTGTAAGTATGTCAAAATATGTTGTTTGTGTAATCTGGTAGGTTAAATTCAGTTCTGATGTCTGAACTTCGAAAATTCATAGTAAATCGGAAATTTGTTCAAAAACTATGAGCAATACCATTCTGGAATGCTCGTTTCAATATCTGCATTTTGCATTTACGTTCCATTAACAAATTCTGTGAACTTGATGTGTTACATATCGAATTACTACTGTGATCAGTGCCTGTTTCTGTTCTACCTGTCTGCATTTTCTTTATTTCTGAATTCGTTACTTCTTCATTTTTGATGAGCCTTACCATTCTGGAAAGGTCTCAGAATTGTCTACGTTTTTAGTGTTTTATACTTTTTCAGATAAAATCATTTTCATAGTGTAATTTGCCAATTTCAAAAACTGGTCAGGACTGATTTGTTAACAATGGGATATTTTGTAAGATATTTTGGTGTGTGATTTTTGGAATTTTCTTTGAGTAAATTATATGTAGCGCCGCATGAGTTATATTAAGGTGTGTGCTTATTTGCTTTGTTTGATTGTTAATAGATAATGGATTAATATTTAGGATTTGTTGTTACTTTATTTTCAGGGTACGACATCGATATCGAGGTAAGTAACTTTTCGTTGCTCACTACCGTTATAAAATCTGTTTTGATTATGTTTCAAAATACATGTTGATTTGGTTATCGAAATTTGTGACATCAAAAATTGATTATAGAAAAGACTTTTAGAAATCCCCAGTTTTAGTTGCGTATCGAATCATAGAATCCGGTCACTGGATAGTGTGACACATAGAACTAGTTTACGCACGTTCCGGAACACATAGATACCTTGTTGAGTTTGACTTAACGAGGGACGTAAACTAGCCCCCATCGAACTATAGAAGCCGTGTCACTAGCATAGTGTGACCATAACTTAATACTGTGGGAATAAAATGTGATTTTATTGAAAGATTCTTTTATCGATTTATAGCTTTTGAACTTTTGTTTTTTTTTTTTAAGTATTATTTTGAGCCGTCGGGCGATCGTTACTTGCTGGGTTTTGTAGCTCATTGTTTTAATATATTTCAGGTTACTAAGCTTTGGATCGAATAAGGATGTGAACTTTTGGATTTTGTGCTACCTGGTTTATATGCAATTATAGGAAAAGATTTATCGCAGTATAGAATAATTTCAGTTTTTAATTGGACTTTGATTATTGAATTTGTGTAGTTGCGATTCTAATTTGATTGTTTCAGATTATGGTGTTGACTTTGACTTTGATTTTCGTTGAATTTGGATTTATTGAATAAAGAATTGTATTTTATTTTAGTTTCGAATTTAGAAATAATAGTCCAAAAAAAATCGGGTTTTTAAAGGATACCTCAATATTATTGGTTTATAAACGTATGCTGAATACACTTCTCGAACTGGAAAAGTTTTGATGGTAATTAGCATGCGAGAAAATCTATTTTACACTAGTATTTATGAATTAGCTTAACAGAGATATTGAGTGAAAGTAGCATAATAGAACCTGTTCAGCTAGGGAGGATGGATGCCCTACAACAACATTCATTCCTTTAATTGCCTCACTATAACATTTCAAGTTGATACTTTCTAAATGAAACAATTCAGTTGCATCCCCTGGTTGTATATGCAAATTTAGGCTATGCTATAACACATTAAGTGCGTGCATAAATTAGCATTAAGGTATCCTTCCGAATACTTCAATGACCACACAGTGAAGCTGTAACAAACAAAATTAATAGTCACAAATCACAATAATCTTGCATGAAAAGGTATTTGAGACAAATCCAGATGATGGGCTAAATTAGCAGTAAGATTTTGGTATAATATATATTCTAAAAAAAACGCATAAATTGAAGTGACAGTCAAACAATGGTTAAAAGTTGTAGTGACAACCTGAATTTTAAGAGGCAAGTAAAAAAGATTAAGGAAATAAAGTGAAACACTTACATAGAGCTTATAACAATGGTTGTAGAATTCAATTTAGCAAAAAAAAAAAAAACAATGGTTGTAGAAAAAGCCGTCGACAGATTAAAAATAAATGGTTATATGGTTATACCCATGTACCTGGCCTCCGCATCCAGTATTGTGTTGCTGGCAGCTGCAAGGCACAAATGCATCAGTATCGGAAGTAAATTTTTATTCAAGAGGATATAATGAGGTTGTATACTTGCCCAAATTCTTTTTCTTCCTGTCAATATGTTTACGCTGGCACAGGGACTCCACTGCTGAATCTGCAAGCAAAAGCAAGAGTGCTATATGTGAGTGACTGAAGTTACGTGTGGTGCAAACAAGCATAACTACTATAAGTAATTCAAACATGGAAAAGTTCTTAAAGAAAACCACGGTAAAATATACTCCTGACAAACAGTAAAGAGCCTACCTCCATCTAGCCTGTTAATTGGCATTGCGGGTGTGTGGCCTGTAAGACCCTGCCAGGAACTGTTGGTCCCAATCTACCGGTCCAAAGACCGGACCGGACCGGACCGAATATAACCGGTTCGGTCCCCGGTCCATAAAATCAAAAAAATCTGATCTTCGGTCCGATCCTGAAAACACCTGATCCGGACCGGATCGGACCAGATTTTATGTATATTAACACATAACATATATTAGTGATCCAAATTGGTAAATAATAAATTTATAAAATACTATATATAAGCACTACAATATAAATGATTAAATTTCATATTTCGTACTATATATAATTTATAATTACGTTTACAAATTAATGCTACTTTACAAATAATATAAAATTTACTTATTTTTAAATTTAAATTAACTTACCAAGTAATTTAAGTATCAACAAAGAATGAAAATTAAATTATAAAAATTCAATTTTTTATAAAATATTAACTGACCGGTCCATACCGGTCCGGTTCCGGTCTAGGTATTTCGGTCGGTCCGGTCCTGTCCGGTCCCAAGACCGGTAATGATCGGTCCGGTCCCCGATCCAAAAATTCAATAAAATCCGGTATTCGGTTCGCTCCGAATCAGTCTGGTCCGGTCTAGTTTTGTACTTTTGTGCAGCCCTAAATACATGTAACCCACCATACATCACATCAAATTGGAACAAAAATTTCATAGTCTTATTCCTGCTTTATGGAAAAATCAATAAAATACTCAAATAATAACAATAATAATAATAATTCATAAAATTTTGGTTTGTTACAAAAAATGTGTAATAACTGCTTTATTTGTATGATAATAATTATGTTTTAATTTATTGTTTCTCTACACAATCCTCAAGATAAAATTATATTGAACTGGATATTTCATAAAAATAGCATAATTGTCGTAAAATTGTTTGGAAAAAAATAAGTATATATAAATAATTTATTTTTTTCTATTTATATGTATTTTTTGACTATTTAAAAAAAATTAAATTTTAATTTCGGTGCGTAGAACGAGTAAAATGCTAGTTACCATTAAGATTGTGAATGAACAAAATAACTAAAATTTTGAAGAATGAAAATATTTTACTCTAATTAAATAATACCACATAATTAAAAAAATTATCTTATATTGTTGAAGCTTGCCTCAAACAAAATAGAACTTGCAAAAACTTCATATTTAAAGTAATTAAATACTTAGTAAAATATTTTCTTAATTTACTAAGTTGCTCGAAGATATAAAAGTTTTATATTTACTCATGATCCTAGAATTTTGTGAAAAACATATGCTATTATCTGAAATTTTTTAAAACTTTTTAAAATAATATTTGGTAATATTGTTTAGAAAAAGTAAAAGAAAATGATATTACAACTTGCAATCTTACCTTTTGAATTAAAATGCTTAACTCACTTATATAATCCAAATTATGTAAACTTTTAGACCTTTTTACCCAAAGTTAAGAATTAAGAGCAACAAATTCTTGAAAAGAAAAAAGAAAGAAAGCAACAATTAGGCATTAAAAAAAAATTAAGGAGACAATATTGGAGCACACATTAGAAGCTTATAGCTTAGAGGAGTTTAGAAGAACTAACAAGGAATTAAGGCGAGATCAAGTGAAGCTACATCTGACAAAATGGTTAGTAACATTACTTGGTGTGATTCTTGTTTAATATCGTTCTGTTTATAAATCCTTCTATAATGTCATTGTTTTTTCCTTCATTTGTAATGTGCTTATAAATTTTTAATTTTTAATTATTTGAGTCCTATGCATTTATATTCATGCACATAAATTTACAAACTTTAGTCTAACCTATATGAAGGCTATCATTAATAAAAAATAAACAGTTAAAGATGAAAAATAATGCAGCATGATAATCTTGTTCATAATCTTTTTTTCTTCATTTGTTTTTTTTTTGAGGGATTGTTCTTAATTTGTTAATGGCTCATTTTAAAGTAGTTTATGTTCTTTTAGTATACCATGTCAATGCAGTAGTGTACATAAGTATTTATATGACATAATTTAGTTGTGGACGTAAGTACATATTTTAGGCTTCTTTAGTTTATATAATAATAATAATATCACCCTATCTCAATTAAAGCGAATCAAATATATGATCAAGACCTTATGTGATCATAATTAAGACCTTATGTGATCTACCATGTAATTATAGTGGTGGTTAAACTTTTTATTCAACCGAGGACATCTATCTATTCTGTGAAGTGAATGTTTAGTTAATTAAGCTACATTGACCACCTTTTTTAATGATAATCAAATTTTTATATTAGCTTAAGCAAAAGTCATTACAGTAACAGTACTAACTAAACTAGCAGCTTCTGGCTACCAGCTACTTTACACCTAACAGCCTATATAGACTTTTACAACACGTGCCTTACCACAAACTTGTACATTCCTGAAATGGAACGAAATGGACCCCAGGTTCGTCCCTGTTTGCCAATGAATGTATTTTGACCTAGCTAATTAATCTGCTGTTACTGTAATATTTCATGAAACTTGGATATTTATGCATGATTGAATGTTGTGTACATGCATGGATGCATGTTGAGTTGATAATTGATTCATTTAAATGAAGGAGAAAGCAACAAAGCATGAGAAATATAAATACATTACAATAAAACATAGAAGTCATTTGTATATGTTTTTTTCTTTTTTCAATTTTGTTGTATTAGGTAAAAATTTATGTAGCATACGTTGGGTGTTTATGCAGGCAGCAAGAACTTTATTGATTACACTCATTCCTCCAAATGCATCAAAAGAGGAAGTGCAGGAATGTCTTTCTTTTGGATTTGATACTTACATTAATATGAGGCCTCGGGGGTACCAGCTTGTTTTTTTTTTTTTTCTCATTTAATGTCTGCATGTTTTGTATATGTATTTATAAGATCATTTCAATTTCTTGTTTCATGGACTAAGCTAGATATGCCAGCACTAAGACAGCATATTTAACGTTCCGGTCAGTGATGCAGTGCGATGGAGCATATGGCTTGTCTGTAAGTGTTTTTTTAGTTATTTCCTTCGTTAATGAGTGCATGCTAATTTATATGTTAGCTCTAATAAGACAATAAAAAGAAGGATTAGCTCTAATTATCTAACATTTTGTCAATGGCAGAAGGGTTTCAATGATCATATTATTGAGGGCCAACTGTTACATGTGGAGCATGCACCTGATTCGTACACAGTGCCTAATGATTCCGGTTTCGCAAGTGACGATGAGGTTGAGAGTGATGATGAACTTGATGGAAGTGATGATGAGGTTGATATCGATGATGAAAACCATGCAAATGAGAATGTTAGCCATGACTACATTCAAGACATGAGTACATATGATAATACTGATATGGGTGGTTCTGATCTTGCTGACACAACATCTGATGACGAGGAAAACTATCGCTACGACCATGATGGTTATTCTTCTTCCAGCGACGAGGATGAGCACTTGAAGAAAAAGAAAAAGTGACCGAAGACGAGAATGATGATATACCTAGCTATTTAAAATATTTTCTTAATTGATACTTTGATTTATGTTAAATACTTGTACGACTTTTACTTGCAGAATTTTTACTTTGCTTAAACAATGTGTTCTAAGTTATATACATAGTATTATATTTGGACCTTAATATTGTTTTGTGAGGAAAACATGAGGTTTTTTCTCCTTTTTTTTTTTTGCACCTAAAGATCATGCATTTTCCATGACAAAAAAAAATCATGCATTTTCTGTTATGTACTTTTCGGTTAAGTATAAGCAGCTCAAATCTCTGTTCTAAAAATTGGTGATTAATCATGACTAATCAACCGATTAATCCCTAAAATTAACGGATTAAGTATAAGCAGAAGTAAGTTGAAATATAGTACAAGTCATTTGCAAAAATGAAATGAAAAGTAAACATAAAATTTAGATACATTTTTATTAGTTTTATAATAATAAAAGTCATTGATTTGTATGTGTTCACTTTTACTGACCAAAAAGACTTTTTACTGTTAGCCTACTAACTAAACAAAATAAAAAAAAATCAAAGTTTAAAAAAAAGTTAAAATGGTGATTAAAAATATTCTTTTTAGAAAAATTTGTTTACATGTTTTCTATACTTGTACAAAACAAAAATCTTAAAAGATATACAAAAGTGACCCAGGTTGTATTGTTTTAAAATTTTCCTTTCAAAGGTGGTTTCAAAAATAAAAATAAAGAGTATATTTTTCTAATAATTTTGAAACTTAAAGATGTTGGATAATTGTGTATTTTGAAAATAATTTATTATTGATAGGAGAGTGTCAAAAAATTTCAATGGTAAAAGAAGTTTAATTTTAAAAATTAGTTTTATATTTAATTTATTAAAAATTTGTCTTGAGAAAATGATCAATTAAACACTGTACATTTGTTATTTTTTAGTTAATTATCTACAAAAATTATTAATTTAACTCTCTCTCAATAATATGTATATAAAAAAGTTATACATGTTTATAAAGGAAACAGGGCATGCTAGTATTAAAATTGTTTATTAACAACGATGTTATTTACGATATATAATTATATATTAATTGAATTTATATAATATGGTTAGCATTAATGTTAAATTTTAAAGGAATGAGACTCGTAGTATGGATAATTATATATATATATATATATATATATATATATATATATATATATATATATATATATATATATATATATATATATATATATGCCACATACAAATTAGGGAATCTTACTTGGTATCACAAAAGGATAAGGATCTTTATTAAAAAAAAATTGGTGGAAATATTATATTTAAATATCAATTTTATGTGCCAGTGTTGAAAAATTGGTGGAAACGTTATATTTAAATACCAATTTTATAAATCAGTGTTGAACAACGTGATAACATATGAGTCAGTGTTGAACAATATGATAACGTGAAATGTCATTTTGTTACATATTTGCTGGTACATTTACTCTATTTGATGGATGGAATTAAGTTTTTTTAGGTACCTTATTTACTTCTTAAGTCTTTAATTTGGTGCAAATCTAATATTTATATTTAAGATGTAATAAAAATACAAACACTCTCTCTCTATGAATGAAATCTCTTCATTTTCAAATTCAATATATAATACCAACAATAACTCATCTTCATACATGAGTACATGCATTATTTTTCATGGCTTAAAATCATTTTTTGATGTTAAATGATAAGTACCGTGTGAATAATGGACTCCACCGTTATGGTTTGAGATTCACAAACTCCTGAATTTATTATTTTATTTATTAGATGAGTTGATTATTGCTCTTAGTTGAGGTTTTAAGCTGCTTGAGACAGTTTGATTATTAGTGATAAATTTTACTAGCATTCGAAGTGCTTACCCGTGGTGGCGGATGGGATGCAGCTAGGTCATGTTGGAGCCAAGGACCTCACTTGATTTTTTTTTTGGCGCACGGTCCACAGCAAATATTTGCTGTATATTGTTACACAACAAATGATTTTACAGCCGCTGGATCAACGATCCAACGGCTGAGATTTTAAAAAAATCGATTACGTACCGTAGAAACTTTCCGCGGTACGGGAAAATTACAAAAATGCCCCCGCCCACGTACCGCAGAAAGTTTCCGCGGTACGGGACCCTTTTGTTTTGTTCGCCTTTTTGCAGTAGCAGTTCATAGAAAACACAAAACAGAAAGGGGGTTGAAAATTAGGGATTCTCTGGCGATTAATTGGCGAAATTGAGGAGCAACTTCGATTCTCTGCATGTTCTTCATCGTTTTAGGTATGTGTTGCCTTCTTACTCTCTTTTTGTAGTGTAATGTGTGTATACACAGCATATGTATGTATAAATTATAGTTTAGAGGTGATTTTGTGGATTTTGTGGAATTTGTGTATTCGAATGTATGTGTATAATTGTTGGTTACCCTTTGGAATTTGTGGATTCGAATTTGTGGAATTTGTGGATTGTTGGTTACCCTTTGGAGAGATTTTTTGTTGAAGTATAGTTCATTTAAAGTGTTAAAATTATTTCATTAGTGGTAAAAATCGAATTTAGGGTGTATATTTTTCACTGATTAGAGGCATTGTTTGTTGCAATTGAATTTAGGGTTTAAGAATTATGATCTAGGTTTTAAGAGTATGAGTAAAATTTGAATTATTTGGTTATTAATTCAAATTGAGTATTATTTTTGGTTATTAATTTAGTTTAAATTTTAACATATAGGGGCCATATTTTTCTAACATGTTTTTAAATGTAATGTGCAGAAATGGATCATTTTAACGATGACTTGCTTGACACTTTGCCCGGTCCTAGTAGAGCGAACATCATTTGGGATAACCACTATCATGTTAGCGAGGATGTGTGGGATGGTAGTAGGAGAGAGGAGTTGGATTGTATATGTGGTAATAGGGCGATGCGGGATTGGAAGTTACGAAGACAACAGAGGGAGTTTCTACATATGATGGGGTTTGGGATTTTTACCAACCCCTATGTTGTGTTGGGTAACGATGCGAGGCTCATTTCGGCTATGATTGAGTGGTGGAGGCCTGAGACGAACACCTTCTTCATGAGGCAAGGGGAAATGACAGTAACGTTGGAGGATGTAGGCTACATCTTAGGATTGCCGGTTGTTGGTGAGGCTGTGACATGTGGTCTCATAGCGAATCGGAAAGAGTTCTTCGTTCGTAATTGGTTTGAGCCGTTGACAGATGAGGAGGTGGATGATGCGTTGTTTAGAAATCATATCAAGTTGACATGGCTCTTTGAGAGATATGGTAGGTAGAAGCCGGAGAAACATAATGCCGAGGCAACTATTGTACATACACAGGCATACTTGGTATTTTTGTGTGGTGCCGTTCTTTTCCCTACGAAGGACAGAGCTTATGCCCATGTGAGATACATTGTGCCCTTGTCCAACATCCGGGAGATTCATAATTATGCTTGGGGTGCAGCAGTGTTAGCTCATACCTATAGAGGGTTGGAGATTGTTGCGAGGAAGGGTAGTAAGAGTGTTGCTGCTTGTGTGTGGTTATTGCATATTTGGTCGTACGAGAGATTTCCTCGCATTGGCGTGCATCAGCGGGACCCTGATCAGGATGATTATCCGGTTGCAGAGAGTTGGGCTTATTCCTCTCTTCAGGGTATTAATAAGAAGCAGCGTCAGTCCGGTCCTCACCACAGCTTACCATTTTATAGGGGTGAGTTTGATGGAGTTGCTGGTGATGACGTGGTGTGGAGGCCATATGCCAGATTTGACGACGTAGTTGATTGGGAGATGCTACAGGCACAGTTAACTGGTAATGCTCGAGTGTCCTTGGTATGCTTTGATGTGGTTGAGTGGCAGCATCCGGAGAGGGTGGTCAGGCAGTTTGGTAAGTTGCTATTGATTCCTCAAGCTCCCGTTAACATGGTCTTGTATAGGCAACCTAAGGAAGCCACTTTTGCCGGTGAGGATTGGTTGGTTCGATGGTTTGTTGATATTGGGAGGTGGGCCAGATTTTGTTCAGATTTGGAGGGGTTGGTTGACTACACTACCAAAATTGCATCCCAGGCTGAGTATATGGCTTGGTATTCAGAGATTACCCGTGCACGTGTAGGGAAGCCAGAACCTGTCCCCCATTCAAGGTACCAAACGAGGGAGCTCTATGATGGAGTCGAGGGATATCGAGTTGTAAGTATCCTAAATTTCGTACATTTCTATTACACTATACACACGACATTTTTTTATATTTTTATTTATTATGAACATTTTTTTATCGTGTAGATGGTAGCTGCACTTGATATGCTTAAGCAGTTGGATTCTAGGGCTCCCGTTGAGTTTTTGGAGGATCTTGGGAAAATATCAGATACCTTTCTCACTCCTTTCACAAGGTTGATGAAGAAGATCAAAGGATCGGCTTATAAACCTCCAACATTTGAGAACATAAAACCACTTTCACTGTATGAAGAAGCGAGTGCTACAACGAATACTTCGCAAGATGTCATTGAGATGACACATGTAAGAACCCAGATTTTTGGGTAGAATTAAAACTTTTTATTATGTAATAATATAGGAATGAATAGTGGTTATGACTGCGATGTAACGACTGTCTATTTAATGAATGGAATGGATTTGGATTCAATTATTATATGTCATGCAGAATACCTTTGGTTGACAACATAGGTAAGAATGATCTATCTCCTAAGAATATGAGAAGATTACTCCAAGTAAGATTATTCTTGTGTCATCCAAATCAATATCTATTATAAGCCCAGCGGTTCCGTAAAAAGGTTAAGGAACACTCGAGGGTGAACCAGGTTCATTTTCCTAATTATAGGAATTAAATAAAAATAAGTGATGAATAGTGATTTTGGTGGAATTTGGAATATTATTATAATAATGTTATACCCGGTATTCGGATCGGATTTCTGAGTTCGTATTAGTGATCCAGGAGGAAAATAAGTGTATGTAAAAGCTGTCGGATTCAGAAAAAGAGCACTTTTATTTTCTCCGAGATTTCCCCTAGACACTGATATATTAAGGATTTAATATTTAATATTTAAGGAAGTTAAATTCGAGAAGTATTAAGAAAGATGGTGGATGCTATTATAAATGTTAAGAAAGTTTCCGGTAAAAACCCTAACTAGGAATCCGTGAGATATTCCTATAAACGATCAATCGAATCGAGCAATAACCGGACAAAAGAGCAAGCAGAGGCTAAGATGCATGCATGTGCTAAGTATAAAATATCTAGTAACCAAACTAGAATCAAGGAACTAGCATCTTAGAGAATGCAACCAAGTACTTAGCAAGCAACTACCTAGTTAAGCTCTAAACCACCACATTTTCAACACATGTCTTGCCATTTCCTCATCCAACACCTCACTACTTTAATAAAGTAGCTTTATACAAGATATTATGTTGTAAGTGGATGAGAGTGGATGAGATTAAAACAAAAGAAACCAAGCAAAAACTTTATTCTCTCCTTAATAGCCACATTCGGCTTTCTTGGAAATTCCAAGATCCAAATTCAACTTCCAACCATTTGTTGATCTTGAAATATTTATGGTGAGTCTTACATTTCCTAAAAGTAATCCCCTAAAAATTTCAAAGCCAAACTCTCTTGTTTCCATTTTCAAATAATTCATCAAAGAGGAGGATGAATAGTGGTTTTAAGAACTAATCTTGTTTTTTTCTTGTTTTCATGGTGGATTTAGCTAGCTTAGGATCATCCAAGGATAGATCAAGGCTTAGGAAAGTTATACTACTCTCTCAGGAAGGTATAAATCATTTCAAACCCTAAGCTTTACTTTGAGTTTATGCATGATTCATGGTGATTTTGGATTAAGTGATATTAGTAGTATTTTTCCACCATGTTAGCATGGTTTTGTGGTTAGATTAGCTTTATGATGATATTGATGAAGCATGATGTTCTTGAGCTTTTAAGAGATGATTATTAACTGTAGTAATTGATTAGATGCCCGGTGTGGCTTGGTTGTTGCGTAATGAATTTTAGAACGCTCGATTCGTAGCCGTCGTAATGCCCGATTTTCATTAACACTAAGAAACCGAAGTGGTCAGTAGCCATAACTCTCTGTTCTTGGCAAGATAATGAACCCTACTGCTAGATTTTTGAACATAGATCACTTTGGCGAAAGAATCGAAGCATTTCAATTTACGGTTTAGGAGTTATGATTAAATTCGTAAAAGTGGTTCGATATCGTAAACGAAAGTTCGTAATTGAAATTGATTCCCTTAAATGTCGTTTAATCAGTGGCGAATCTTATTAATTAAATATTAGAGGTAAAAAGGAAGGTGTGGGAGAAAACCACATGTCGAATGGATCGTTTTCCGATTTTATAAAAATGTTTGAATCGAGGTTAAACGCGAACTTAAAAGTATGACTTTGGTTATAACTTAGAAAACGGGCGATAGAACTCGAGGTATAATCTTGATTCGTAAACGACCGACCTTAGAACTTGTACGACTTAAGTATATACCAAGTATAAGCATGATGACATGTCTTGTTAATGAACGAATGTCGGATCGTATCGGTGATAAAAATAGTTACACTAAAAGAGACGTAACGAGATAACTCGAAAGCACATTTCGATTTAAGTGGAGTTTATACTTAGCCTTTTAAGAAGCGTTAAGTGATTAATCTTAAATATTCTGATTGTTTATAGATCGTCGAGCTGACCCGGGACACATTACCCCTACCCGCACTCGATTCCCAGGCAAGTTTCCAATACTTGGAACTGTTGTTGTGATAATATATATATGATGATTGTTGTATACATATGCCATAGCATGCATGTCTACTTTCAAGTTATATTGCAATACTTGTTCCCTGAATTGATATTGGCTTATAGACTAGATACGATATATCAGTATAAGCCGGATTTTTGGTTAAGACCCTTAGTGAAGGGCATGTGATATTCATTCTTTAAATGTAGACCGGGAGTCGGTATTTTGAGATATAGATGTAGTCTTGGAAACCCGGAGGGATTCCAACGACAGATTAGTATTCCTTTTGAGGAATGTTATTATTAAACATTAATTATATTTCCATAAAGTATTATTTACTTGGAAACCTTTCGAGAAATGTTATTTGAGTATTATCTCAGTCGAGAAATATTAAATGAATATTATTTCGAATATTCATTTAGAGTTTGATTATTTCATGAATATTATTTCAAGATTCATTTAGAATATTGTTTATTAAATGAATATTACTTTCGAATATTCATTTAAGGTTTTATCTATTCAATGAATATTACTTTAAGATATTTCTTTGAAATTCTAATTACTTAAGGAACATTATTTCAAATATTCCTTGAGAGTATTGATTACTAAATGAATATTAATTGGATATTCATTTAGAATAGTATTTATTAAATGAATATTATTTGGATATTCATTTAAGGTTTTATTTACTTAATGAATATTATTTTAAAATATTCAGTTGAAGTTCTAATTATTTATGGAATATTGTTTTGAATATTTCTTTAAAGGTTTGATTACTAAATGAATATTAATTGGATATTCATTTAGAATACTATTTATTTAATGAATATTATTTTCAAATATTCATTTAAGGTTTGATTTACTTAATAATCATTATTTTAAATATTTATTTGAGTTTATCTATTTATCGAATATCATCTTGAATATTCATTGGAAGTTTTATTTATTTAATGAATATTATTTGAATATTCATTTAAAAAGAGATTTATTAATAAATAATTTTATATATTCATTCGAGGATTACTTACGAGTAATATTATGATTTAAAAATAGTCCTTAATTATTATTGATTTAATAAATATTCTTGGAATATTTATGTAAATTCTTTTAAATTCTCTTTATAATGATTTATATCATACAAAGATTATCTTTTACCTTCAGATATGGTGTAAAATATTTCGGAATATCTTATGACTATTTATATCAAGGGGAGGTTCCTAAACTTTAATTTCATTTAAATCTATCTTAAAGAAGATTTAAATACTCGCTCAACTTCCAAACGTATATAAGGGGACCTCACTTGAGCGATGTTATTTATTGGACTGCCCGGTCCTATACTTGCTAAAACTATCTTGTCACTCACATCTTGATTCTTTCAAGCATCGATATGAGTCTTTTGGTTACCTCCTCAACGCTCGAGGGGTATGATTGATGTAACAAGTTTATATCCATTAACAAGCATCAGCTTGGGAAATATTGGTGAATTTTCCTTTCCAATTAGATACGACTACTTTGTGGAGTCCTATCAACAAGTGTTACACTTGGGGGAAAAGGGGAACGAACTTTACGTTTCAGAGTCATGGATGATATTCGAACTAGGAGACGCGTAAGTGGCCGAGTGGCGCCGGTCCAGCAATAGCCCAACCGTTGGCTGAGGAGTTCCAGAGGGCGGTAGATAAGTAATTCCGTCGGAGCTACCTTCTACATGTAGAGAACGACTGATGAGAAGCATGACATACGACTGATCATCGTAAACGTCAGGGCATCTGGCGCGGCAATGCTCCCGTATTAGTTCATCTTCTAAAAGTGAGAAATTTCTGCAACACTGTTGGTGTTGGCAAGGTGAAAAAGTGTTGAAACCGGAATTGCAATATTTTTCCTGCAAGTTCCTCTTTTATGATAATTGAGAATATCTTGCTTATCTTTTGCATAGCAGATATTTATTCAAAACAAATATATTTTTGAGTTACCTTGTAACTTCATCTCATACCTTATATTGGTACTACATCGTTAATGCATGGCATATGGTTTCAAAGATATTTTGGACTGTTATACATTATCACTGTTCAATTATATTTCTGGTGGGCTATTGCTCACCCTTGCTTTATTTATTTATATCACAACAACAGCTAGATCAGATGGCCGCGCAAGGCGCACACAGCGTAAGCAGGTGTCAACCGTCGGAGGTTTACCGCTAAGGTCTTGGCTACCTTTGTTGAGGATGCAACTACTGGTAGGCTAGTTGTTAGCAATTGAGCCTCAAATGTATTTATATTATGGTATCTATTAATGGATGGCAAAGAGTATGTAATTGTACAATTGTAATTCATTGGGTTGTAAGAACTCAAACTTGTGATTAATAATATTGTTGGTTACTCTGATTTCATCTCTTGGACTATAACGGGTGTGTTTTATGTTGTTGTTTTGGGTCACAAGGTTGTAATTTAAATTATGTTGGTTTTGTGGATGGATATTGAGACCGTAACGACCAGATCCCTGACCCTGGATCTGGGGGTGTTACAGAAATGGTATCAGAGAGAGCGTTATAAATCCCAGAGATGACGCGACGTTAAAACAATAAATTCATTAAGATAATAAGAACTCTTGCCAAGTTCATAGTCAGACTACATAATGTAGTATTGACATATAAAACCCTTATGGGAACCCTAAAGTATCATGATAGTAACTTAGCTCGTTCTTGTATCGACTAGTAAGGCGACAGACCTTGGGAATTACGAGCAGTAACACAATGGTGCTTGTTTTAATGTTGAAGATCGGATGGTGGATTCGATAGAGTACTCTACTGAGGACCCGGAAGAGGTTCCATCAGAGGAGGAGAATATTGATAAGTATAAGGACTTTACCCTTAAGGAAATAAGGGCTACAGCCAAAGAAACTGTAGGAGTTAAGGTATAGTGCTCAGAGAAGTGAGCGTAAAGAACTGAGATATTATTAAGTGAACTAAAGATGAGTATTGGATTCATAGCTGGACTGCCGGATGAAGTACCAGCAAGTAAGATGGATTTGAGGAATTACTTGAGATCTTATATGGGGTTAGGTAAGGATCCTTAGAGACTTTCAGAATAATGAGAAAAGAGCGAGAATGATGCATGATTATCAAAGGCATCAATATATGTCAGAGAGCAGAGTCTCCAGGAGCAGTTGAGATAGAGGTAGCAAGTGCCACATTATTTGATAAATGGATTAGTGTGAATCTTATTAATGATAATTCGCCATGAGAAGGCAGATTTCCTAGGTTATAATTTATAAAGTCAATTGAGATTGATGAGGTGGTTTACCCAGTGAGATGTCCATTTTATGAATGGATCAGCCTAGAAAGTAAAGATAATGGAAAGTGATGGCCTAAACAGATAAAGTATATAAGGAAATAGTAAGCGAGACAATGATCTCAGAACCTACAAAACTAAAAGACCAGTGAGTCTATGATAAACTAGTAATGAGGCTATCGTCAAGAAACCAAGTATAAGTTCAGTTCAATTCAGTGAAATGATGAACCAGAAACATTAGTTGCATGTGATTCAGAAGAATATTAAATTCTTTCTTTTCCTTGAATAGATTATGGTAGTTACCTTAAGTTTATTCTGACACTGAATCATAAATGGATTAGGCAAGGCGAGCAGTGGTCGAGATGTAATTGAGAATGCTTCTAGGTGCAACCTGATAGAACAGGTGTAGGACATGTTCTCGAAATAAGAGTTTTGGCAAAATGAAGTCCAGCAATAGGACACATGATCAATAATAATAGTGTTGGTCGGCCCTACCAAGTTAAAGACAGTTTCAAATGAAGATTGGCCAACCACACTGGCAAAGGTGAGAAATTTCATAAAATTCACAAGGTATTACCAAAGATTTGCTCAGGACTTTACAGAAAGTGTAGTCCCGTAACCCGACTTATTATAAGAATAAAAGTTTGAATGGACAAGATAAACGTTAGAAAATCTTCCTGGAGCTAAAGGTAAAACTGGTGATGACCCAGCATTGGCGTTACCTAATGGAAGAAGGAGAATTTTGAAATATATTAGGATGCACCTCGTACAGGTTTAGGTGTTGTGCTTGTGCAACATGACAACATAATTTTCGAATACAATTGGACAACACGGTTCACCAGATTCGGATGACCTTGGTAGTGCCAATTCTGGGAAGCGACTGACCCCGATGGTAGCGTTCCTTCTGAGACTAGTTGTTAAATAGACTGGTATTCGGTAGTATCGACTATTAGGATAAGCATGTATCGGGGAGGTATGGCATGTTTAGTTTGAAACTTTTGATTCCCCTTCTAAGGACGATGTATATTTGGTTTCCTTCTAATGATTAAACTCCCAGCTTTATGTCAATCATTTCGCTACTGTAACTGTTTATGGTTCGACCAGCTCGGATGTTCATAGAAATATTCCTTGGGTATCGAAATGGATTTTCTTAATGTAACCAGTGGGTGGATAGATTGACTGAAATTTCCCTAATCCTGGAAAGGAATTGGACAAAATTTGGCAAACCTTGTCTTTCGGATTATCTGAATACATCACTGAAGAGAGTGGAAACTGAAGCAAACCCTAGGAATTGGGTAAGGTAGCCGCTACACGGATTGGTAGATAGATCCTAATTATTACGATTGATTATAGAGATAAAATTTTGAAGTTGAGATTAGACGGAAAAAGGGAATTGTAATAAGAAACAAGCCGGACTAAGAAAGTTCGGGATTGACTTAAATGAAAAGGTTGTTATGCCAGAATGTTAAGCTTTTGTGGCACGTGAAATTGATAAGAGTAACTAGAAGAATAAAAGAAAAGGAAAGGTGACCGGAGACGGTACCGAGAGGTCAAGTGAGACTTATATGGAGTAAAATTTTGAAAAAAAAAAAAATAATAATCAAAAGGTATCAAGTAGAAGGCACTATGCCAACAATTGCTAGAAAAGTAATGCTATTAGCCAACCCCTAAATTCACATATTTTAGTGTGGCCAGTTGGGGCCAAGTCACTAAGGATTGTCAAGTGACTAATCCAGCAATGTAAGGACAAAGCGGGGTGCTTCTAACAAAGTGCCAACCGCAAGAACTTTTGATGAAGAATGAATTGAGATACATGATGCTGGATTTTATAAATACCATGGATGTGTTGGGAATGAGGATGGTGACCATTAAAGGTTATGAGGATTGTCAGAGATGGTGCAGTATGATGCATAAATGTTATCTGAAACTTGGTGTCCTCAAGAGTAGCATTAGGCATTAAGAGATTCACGTTGAACACGACCAATATCTTCCAGAACATCCTTGCTACCATTACCAAGTTCTATAAGAAAGACAGATAGACATACGTTGTCTTTTGGGAAAGTCATATAGACTGACATTCGTTTGAAAGGAGAGGTAACATTAAGTTACCTATAGATATCAAGATTGGAATAATTGAAAAGAGACCCTTATTATGGATATATGATTGCCAAGTACAGGATGTAAGTATTCCTTGAAAATGGAATTGATGATAGAATGTCCATAGATTAATACGAACCCTGGGGGATGCACAAAGGATAGCATTACCCCTAATATAGACATTGTGAAATCAGACGATATAAGTTGAATCGACCAAGGTATCAATAACCTGTAAGGATTGGTGGAAAGGAGTCTCTAAAAGTACATAGACAGAATTGTTATCGAATTGGTTAATAATGTTTGATATACCCTGTACCCAGAAGATACAGGAAGAATGATGAGGATGACCTAGGGAACCCTATAAGGGAAGAGGTAATGTTCCGAACTTCAGAAAGGGAAGTTTGGTAAGGAATGTATGACATAGTAACAATAAGGCCAGAGGAAGTATGTGTGAAACCATGAGAAAGTATGGATTGAACCAATAAGGTTGAGATTATCCTAAAACAAGAAGGGATTTAAGTAAGGAAATATCCTAGTTATGATTGGGAGTACTGGTAGTAAAGTTCACACTAGAAAGGTGGAAGCAATGACTTTTGGAAAAGACTGATAGATGCTTTCTCTCATTCAGCAGAATTTAAGGGAGAATGCTTCCACCCTGAGTTGGAATAGATCCAGAAAACATGGATCTCAAGAAATTATTATAATCAGGAAAGGCCAACGAGGTGGCCGACACTTTAAGTATAGGGGAGTAAGTATAAATGCTCATACCAAAGAAATAGAATGATAATGTAAGGACCTCTATGGTCATTATGTGGTAGAGGAAGTTACATCCCGTCTAATGATTGTGTCAGGATCAACTATAAGAATAGTTTAAGTAAAGATTCGATTCCTGATGTTGCCAGTAGCACATCATCGACATTATGAGGCTCTACGACAGGCCAGACCAAATTCCCCAAGAGACTCGCCTTTCCTTTGGAATGAGTGGGGGAAAGTTAAGTAACAAGGAATTGGTAGTAGATGACCAAAAACAGAGATGGTACAAATACTGATAAGCCAAATGGCACGATGATGAATGACAAGCAAGTTTATGTTGGTGTATTTCTGTGCAAACAAGATAGAGAATTATGAGATTGGCGAGCGATTAAGCAAACCGCTAAGCTTTTAGTCTTCTACCGGAGATATATGATTAATAATCTCACCAGCCTGTTCCAGCTGCGATGCTGGAAGCTTCCCCGCAATTTTATCTGCTTCATGTAATATCTACGTCAAGTTCAGAAAGCATTCCCTATGGATAGGGAATAGTGATTATTTTGTTTTCCTAGAGGATCTTGAATTGACAATTATGATGCTTAGTTGTTAAAGCACTAAGTAAACAATAAACGATGGTGATCCTTCTGAGGAATTAGGTGGTAACGATTGTGGAAATGTCGAAGTGAATCTAAGTTAGAGAAATCATCCAGGTTTATTTCGGATGGTGTAATTTCTGGATCGACGGGGTATTTGAAATGAAGAATTAGGTTATGATGGTTCATAAAATGATCATAGTAGAAATAAAGACAAGAGACTGATAGAGATGGAAATAGAATTGGGAATTAATAAGAGAGTCAGATAGGCAGACTCATGAGAAGCTCCAGTAATGAAGCGAGAAGAGTATGGAATTGGCAAGGTAAGGGTATTGGCCAAAACGGAAAGTTGGAATTAGGAGCATGAATGACATACAAATTGACTCCTTTTAAGTTTGGAAAATCCGAGGAAATATGGAATAGTTTGATTGAGTAATAAAAGAGACTCAGGGAATGAGAAAGTGAAATCTAGATGGTTGAACAAAGGAAAGTTTGACCACAAACGTGCCACGTATATTAAATAAAGGTAACACGCGTTCCCCTAATAAGGTGACGGTGGAGTACAATAACAGAAGTGAATGAGAACTAGATGATAAGATGGATGTGATTGATAAAGAAAAGAATGGGAAATAATTATGGAATGTGAAGCAAGAAATGTTACGAATGGATTGATGAATGGGTTCTTCCTAACGAGCACTCGGATTGACAACCTGATAGTGTTAGAATTATGGGTATGAAAGAGCCAGTGTCGGGGCGTGAAATGTGAGTAATAATAATGTCAAGCGGGAAATCCAAGATTTAACCTGAGAGGTTGAAGGATTTTCCAAAAAGTAAGTGGTGCTAATATCAAGCAAGAGTATAGGTCCATAGAATGATGGACAGAATAGCAGGGACATGTGATATGTGAGATTACGAAAAAGTGGAATTTGATACGAATATGATTATTTCTCTTCTCTAATAAACCTCTATAGTTCAGAGGTAAATTCTAAGTATGATATTTTGACAATCATGAAAACTTTCATATATGATTCTTTGAAATTCGTTCTTTTCTTCTCCCTTATTTATCTTCTTCTAAATTGAGAAGAACAACCCTTTAAGGAGGGGAGGTAATACTACGTGACTCTCTGTCTGTGTGATAGGAGTCTAAGTGGAATGCCATTAATTGTTTAATTGCTTGTCAAGTACTAAAGGCTGGCCCCCTTCTGTACTAGCTATGCAATATAACAAATGTTCATTGATCATAGTGATCTCTCAGTAAATTCTTCTAATTCAATATATACACATCGAGATTGCGAAGATTAAAGCGATCAGGAAATTGCAAAAAAAAAAAAAAATTACGAGTGAGGTTATCTCCGGAATTCGTAGCGCCTTAGTGATACCGAAGTCACTGCATGTACCAATAAGGTTAATAGTATAAGAACGGACAAGAGCGTATACCGGATGATGTGTTATGCGAAAGTATCGAAGAATTGGTAGAACGGATAAAGGGTGTATTGTAACACCAGTATGATGTGCTTTAGAAAGATTAGAATGTGTAAGGATCGACCAGAGAATTGGAAAGCGAAATAACCAACAAGTACCCAATTGTCTTCTACCTGATTCCGGGACGGAATCCTTTTAAGGAGGGGAGACTGTAAGAACCCAGATTTTTGGGTAGAATTAAAACTTTTTATTATGTAATAATATAGGAATGAATAGTGGTTATGACTGCGATGTAACGACTGTCTATTTAATGAATGGAATGGATTTGGATTCAATTATTATATGTCATGCAGAATACCTTTGGTTGACAACATAGGTAAGAATGATCTATCTCCTAAGAATATGAGAAGATTACTCCAAGTAAGATTATTCTTGTGTCATCCAAATCAATATCTATTATAAGCCCAGCGGTTCCGTAAAAAGGTTAAGGAACACTCGAGGGTGAACCAGGTTCATTTTCCTAATTATAGGAATTAAATAAAAATAAGTGATGAATAGTGATTTTGGTGGAATTTGGAATATTATTATAATAATGTTATACCCGGTATTCGGATCGGATTTCTGAGTTCGTATTAGTGATCCAGGAGGAAAATAAGTGTATGTAAAAGCTGTCGGATTCAGAAAAAGAGCACTTTTATTTTCTCCGAGATTTCCCCTAGACACTGATATATTAAGGATTTAATATTTAATATTTAAGGAAGTTAAATTCGAGAAGTATTAAGAAAGATGGAGGATGCTATTATAAATGTTAATTAGAAAGTTTCCGGTAAAAACCCTAACTAGGAATCCGTGAGATATTCCTATAAACGATCAATCGAATCGAGCAATAACCGGACAAAAGAGCAAGCAGAGGCCAAGATGCATGCATGTGCTAAGTATAAAATATCTAGTAACCAAACTAGAATCAAGGAACTAGCATCTTAGAGAATGCAACCAAGTACTTAGCAAGCAACTACCTAGTTAAGCTCTAAACCACCACATTTTCAACACATGTCTTGCCATTTCCTCATCCAACACCTCACTACTTTAATAAAGTAGCTTTATACAAGATATTATGTTGTAAGTGGATGAGAGTGGATGAGATTAAAACAAAAGAAACCAAGCAAAAACTTTATTCTCTCCTTAATAGCCACATTCGGCTTTCTTGGAAATTCCAAGATCCAAATTCAACTTCCAACCATTTGTTGATCTTGAAATATTTATGGTGAGTCTTACATTTCCTAAAAGTAATCCCCTAAAAATTTCAAAGCCAAACTCTCTTGTTTCCATTTTCAAATAATTCATCAAAGAGGAGGATGAATAGTGGTTTTAAGAACTAATCTTGTTTTTTTCTTGTTTTCATGGTGGATTTAGCTAGCTTAGGATCATCCAAGGATAGATCAAGGCTTAGGAAAGTTATACTACTCTCTCAGGAAGGTATAAATCATTTCAAACCCTAAGCTTTACTTTGAGTTTATGCATGATTCATGGTGATTTTGGATTAAGTGATATTAGTAGTATTTTTCCACCATGTTAGCATGGTTTTGTGGTTAGATTAGCTTTATGATGATATTGATGAAGCATGATGTTCTTGAGCTTTTAAGAGATGATTATTAACTGTAGTAATTGATTAGATGCCCGGTGTGGCTTGGTTGTTGCGTAATGAATTTTAGAACGCTCGATTCGTAGCCGTCGTAATGCCCGATTTTCATTAACACTAAGAAACCGAAGTGGTCAGTAGCCATAACTCTCTGTTCTTGGCAAGATAATGAACCCTACTGCTAGATTTTTGAACATAGATCACTTTGGCGAAAGAATCGAAGCATTTCAATTTACGGTTTAGGAGTTATGATTAAATTCGTAAAAGTGGTTCGAAATCGTAAACGAAAGTTCGTAATTGAAATTGATTCCCTTAAATGTCGTTTAATCAGTGGCGAATCTTATTAATTAAATATTAGAGGTAAAAAGGAAGGTGTGGGAGAAAACCACATGTCGAATGGATCGTTTTCCGATTTTATAAAAATGTTTGAATCGAGGTTAAACGCGAACGAACCCCTTAAAAGTATGACTTTGGTTATAACTTAGAAAACGGGCGATAGAACTCGAGGTATAATCTTGATTCGTAAACGACCGACCTTAGAACTTGTACGACTTAAGTATATACCAAGTATAAGCATGATGACATGTCTTGTTAATGAACGAATGTCGGATCGTATCGGTGATAAAAAGAGTTACACTAAAAGAGACGTAACGAGATAACTCGAAAGCACATTTCGATTTAAGTGGAGTTTATACTTAGCCTTTTAAGAAGCGTTAAGTGATTAATCTTAAATATTCTGATTGTTTATAGATCGTCGAGCTGACCCGGGACACATTACCCCTACCCGCACTCGATTCCCAGGCAAGTTTCCAATACTTGGAACTGTTGTTGTGATAATATATATATGATGATTGTTGTATACATATGCCATAGCATGCATGTCTACTTTCAAGTTATATTGCAATACTTGTTCCCTGAATTGATATTGGCTTATAGACTAGATACGATATATCAGTATAAGCCGGATTTTTGGTTAAGACCCTTAGTGAAGGGCATGTGATATTCATTCTTTAAATGTAGACCGGGAGTCGGTATTTTGAGATATAGATGTAGTCTTGGAAACCCGGAGGGATTCCAACGACAGATTAGTATTCCTTTTGAGGAATGTTATTATTAAACATTAATTATATTTCCATAAAGTATTATTTACTTGGAAACCTTTCGAGAAATGTTATTTGAGTATTATCTCAGTCGAGAAATATTAAATGAATATTATTTCGAATATTCATTTAGAGTTTGATTATTTCATGAATATTATTTCAAGATTCATTTAGAATATTGTTTATTAAATGAATATTACTTTCGAATATTCATTTAAGGTTTTATCTATTCAATGAATATTACTTTAAGATATTTCTTTGAAATTCTAATTACTTAAGGAACATTATTTCAAATATTCCTTGAGAGTATTGATTACTAAATGAATATTAATTGGATATTCATTTAGAATAGTATTTATTAAATGAATATTATTTGGATATTCATTTAAGGTTTTATTTACTTAATGAATATTATTTTAAAATATTCAGTTGAAGTTCTAATTATTTATGGAATATTGTTTTGAATATTTCTTTAAAGGTTTGATTACTAAATGAATATTAATTGGATATTCATTTAGAATACTATTTATTTAATGAATATTATTTTCAAATATTCATTTAAGGTTTGATTTACTTAATAATCATTATTTTAAATATTTATTTGAGTTTATCTATTTATCGAATATCATCTTGAATATTCATTGGAAGTTTTATTTATTTAATGAATATTATTTGAATATTCATTTAAAAAGAGATTTATTAATAAATAATTTTATATATTCATTCGAGGATTACTTACGAGTAATATTATGATTTAAAAATAGTCCTTAATTATTATTGATTTAATAAATATTCTTGGAATATTTATGTAAATTCTTTTAAATTCTCTTTATAATGATTTATATCATACAAAGATTATCTTTTACCTTCAGATATGGTGTAAAATATTTCGGAATATCTTATGACTATTTATATCAAGGGGAGGTTCCTAAACTTTAATTTCATTTAAATCTATCTTAAAGAAGATTTAAATACTCGCTCAACTTCCAAACGTATATAAGGGGACCTCACTTGAGCGATGTTATTTATTGGACTGCCCGGTCCTATACTTGCTAAAACTATCTTGTCACTCACATCTTGATTCTTTCAAGCATCGATATGAGTCTTTTGGTTACCTCCTCAACGCTCGAGGGGTATGATTGATGTAACAAGTTTATATCCATTAACAAGCATCAGCTTGGGAAATATTGGTGAATTTTCCTTTCCAATTAGATACGACTACTTTGTGGAGTCCTATCAACAAGTGTTACACTTGGGGGAAAAGGGGAACGAACTTTACGTTTCAGAGTCATGGATGATATTCGAACTAGGAGACGCGTAAGTGGCCGAGTGGCGCCGGTCCAGCAATAGCCCAACCGTTGGCTGAGGAGTTCCAGAGGGCGGTAGATAAGTAATTCCGTCGGAGCTACCTTCTACATGTAGAGAACGACTGATGAGAAGCATGACATACGACTGATCATCGTAAACGTCAGGGCATCTGGCGCGGCAATGCTCCCGTATTAGTTCATCTTCTAAAAGTGAGAAATTTCTGCAACACTGTTGGTGTTGGCAAGGTGAAAAAGTGTTGAAACCGGAATTGCAATATTTTTCCTGCAAGTTCCTCTTTTATGATAATTGAGAATATCTTGCTTATCTTTTGCATAGCAGATATTTATTCAAAACAAATATATTTTTGAGTTACCTTGTAACTTCATCTCATACCTTATATTGGTACTACATCGTTAATGCATGGCATATGGTTTCAAAGATATTTTGGACTGTTATACATTATCACTGTTCAATTATATTTCTGGTGGGCTATTGCTCACCCTTGCTTTATTTATTTATATCACAACAACAGCTAGATCAGATGGCCGCGCAAGGCGCACACAGCGTAAGCAGGTGTCAACCGTCGGAGGTTTACCGCTAAGGTCTTGGCTACCTTTGTTGAGGATGCAACTACTGGTAGGCTAGTTGTTAGCAATTGAGCCTCAAATGTATTTATATTATGGTATCTATTAATGGATGGCAAAGAGTATGTAATTGTACAATTGTAATTCTTTGGGTTGTAAGAACTCAAACTTGTGATTAATAATATTGTTGGTTACTCTGATTTCATCTCTGGGACTATAACGGGTGTGTTTTATGTTGTTGTTTTGGGTCACAAGGTTGTAATTTAAATTATGTTGGTTTTGTGGATGGATATTGAGACCGTAACGACCAGATCCCTGACCCTGGATCTGGGGGTGTTACAACACAGCCATCCCAACATGTGTCACAACCTCCCATTCCCAGTGGTAGTGCATCGTCTAGTAGGCCTTCAAAACTACCAACCCGTAGAATGAAGGGGGAAAAGTGGAGTATCACCAAGGATTTAGATGTGCATAAGTGGAATGAAATCTATGCTGATTGGTGGTGGGGCATTGGGCAGAAGCCGAACTTGAAGGGAGGAATTGAAGTGTGCGGGCACCATATATCAGAGACTGCGATGCAGAGCTTAGCTCCAGCTTTATGGATTGATGATAGGATCATTTTCTGCTATATGGTATGGTGTCATGGTTATCCTTGTTTTACATGTCAAATGCCATCTACCTATATGTCCTTGTCTAAGTTACCATATTTATGTGTTTATGTTTTGTTTTAAGGCATTGCTACGTGAGCGAGAGGAAACTATTCATCGGTCCAATATATGGGAGAGGAAGCCAATATACTACTTCATGGATCCTTACTTCATTGTCATGGCTTGGGATCACATGAAAAAAATCAAAAGAGCGATTAGAAAGGGTGAGAGTCAGTTGAACAAGGCATGGCATGATGCACTCCGCAGTTTACATGGTTTTGCCACTTCGAGCATTGGCCCATCCGTTGTCGAGGCGGATTACATTTTCCTTCCATGTTGTGTTAGTGGTGTTCATTGGATATTGTTTATGGTTTGTACGAAGACGTTCGATGTTATCCTTCTCGATTCAATGAACGATGAGGTTGAATATCCAAAGGAAACAGAAGTCGTGGTATGACTCTTTTTTTATGTAGCTTGTCATTGTTTTTTCGTTTAGTAGTTATCAACGTTGGCTTTGTTTTAATTTTGTAGTCATGGTTACTCCCAAGATTCTTGCTTAAGCTAAATCCTCAGATGGAACGTGATCCTGACTCCTCCCATGTTGTCCCTTTACCGCAAAGACCGAAGCAACGAAATTCAAATGATTGCGGTGTATTTGTGATGAAATACATGGATTTTATGTTGCAAGGTTATGATATTACCTCCATCGCATCTTGGTCGGAACACTTAGTTGATATGTTCCGCTATAGGATAGCAAAGGAGCTGCAAGCGGGAAAGGCTCGAGGGATATCTGGCGTTCGTATACGAGAACGTCATCAACTAGTTGATTAGTTTATCATTGATTTTAGTTGTAATTAAGTTGGATTTTAAGTGGTAATTTAGTTCGATTTGTAGTAGTTAATTAGAAGGAATTTACTAGTCATTTAGTTGGATTTTATCGGTATCTTTGTTCGATTTGACTAGTAAATTTGGTGGATTTTATTGGTATTTTACTTTGCTTTTGTTGGTATTTTAGTTGGGTTTTCATAGTAATTATATTGGATTTTTGTTTAATTTTTACTTCGCGTTAACTTGGAATTTACTTGGATCTTTGTTGTAATGTACTTGGATCTTCCTTGGCATCATATGGTAGGGCTTAGTTTTGTGTATGACTGCAATACAGACTGCAGTGTATTGCAGATTTGGTGGTTTGGTGTCTGCAGGGATGGTCTGTTTAGAAATTGCAGAGCCCTGTTTTTGCAGCACGTACCGCAGAAAGTTTCCGCGGTACGTACCCGTACCGCGGAAAGTTTCTGCGGTACGTGCTGCAAAAACAGGGCAAAACAGAGCAAAGTCACTACATAAAACCAAAAGATTTTGGAAGTTAGTGCAGAAATAATTTTAAAAAATTGCAGCACACTTTCTAAAATCTTAAAATGTTATAATAAGTGAGTTTTGTGAAAAAAATTAATTAATTGGTTGAAATTTAAAAAATTCAAAATTCTTTAAATTAGTAATTCAAATATGTATTTTATGGATTTTTTTTTTTTAACCAAGTAATGATTTTTTCCCACAAAATATACTTATTATAACATTTTAAGATTTAAGAAAGTGTGCTGTAAATTTTTAAAATCATTTCTGCACTAACTTCCAAAATTTGTAGGTTTTATGCAGTGACTTTGCTCTGTTTTGCCCTGTTTTACAGGGCGTACCGCAGAAACTTTCCGCGGTACGGTTACGTACCGCAGAAACTTTCCGCGGTACGTGCTGGAAGAACAAGGCAAAACAGAGCAAAACAGAGCAAACTAACTGCATAAACTGCTGAAATTCATTAATTTTTGGAAGTTAGTGCAATTTTTTTTTTAAAAAAATAGAACATGCTTTCTAAAATCATAAACTATTATAATAAGTGAAATTTGTGAAAAAATTTCTTTAATTGGTTGAAATTAAAAAAATTTCAAAATTCCTTAAATTATTCATTAAAAATGTTTTTTTTGGATTTTTCCACTTCACCTCTAAAACTTTAAAAACTTTTTGAAACACACCCCAAAATCCTTCGAACATTTTAATAACGTGGATTTGCAATTAATTACGTAAATTTCAATTAAATTATAATAAATTACATAAATTTCATTAAAATTCTAATAAATTCAGTACAGATCCGAAAAGGGTAAATGCATATTACATTTGAATGGAGTGATGAACTCCTAACCAAACAAACCTAATATATTGGAGAAGCCGGCAGACAAACGGTGAGAAGGTGTGCCGGGAGGAGCCTCCAAATTAACAAATGCGGCAACATGATACAAGACAACAACACAACCCTCGCGGATTACACCACTACTAATGGCTTTGTGCGTGCTAGTGTCGTCCCAAAGAAGGACATTTATAGACATCGATCCATCGTACAACTTAAATGTGGCCCAACAACGAGGATGAGGAAAATCTTTTACGTGGGAAACCCATCCCTTCACATATTGGACGCGCATTTGATCTCGTGTGCAACCTTCCCGAGGCCTCAATTTATATATGTCACTAATGTTGTCACAATACTCAAAAAGTCCACCATCCCAATCGGAAAGCCGCCACAAGCCTTCGGTGTCCTTGCCCAAGTTCAAGACAGGAAGAAAGTAGGGATCCACATTATACGCTACCCGCTCCATCATTTCTTCGATGTTCATCCAACGGCATGCTTCGGTCCAATTTTTTGACCTATAAGCCTCTTCCTCCGGAGAATATGACTCGTCATCCTCCTCCTCAACAATCGGTGGGGGCTCAATGGGTTCCCCCATTATGTCATAGTATTCTGGTAAATTGTGACATATTTCATCTGCTGCATTGTCCGATATATCACTAATGTATGACTCACTTTCCCCGGAAGAAGCCGAGAGTGAATCACTAACATGTGAAACATCCGAAACATCACCACCATCCATGTTACCTACAAATGACAATAAATTTTATTTTGTTAGAGAATGTGAGCAGGACATAATGTAAATTTAAAAAATGGCTCGAGTAGAGATTTATAGCAATTACAATTGATCATTTTGAGTTTGAGCATGTTCAGCATTTAGAGCATTTTGAGCAATTTGAGCATTTAAAGCTTCTAGTCTTCCAGGACACTTCCTTTTGTCATGTCCTTCAAGATTACAATGTGTGCACTTTCTTTTGGTCTTCCCTTTACCAAGGGATTCTACGGGACTTTTAAAACGGACGGTTTTTTTCCTCCCCTTTGTTTGGGAAACAATAGGATCAAAAATTGGTTCATCATCTTGTGTTGCATCATGAGAATTTACATTGCTTTCATGAGATTCAATTCCATCCACTCGCGTACTCTCGAGAATTGGTATTTCTCGATTCATCACCTCGACGGCATAGTCATATCGCTCCTTAGATGCAATGCTACTGTGACAAAAACTCATTGTGAGCATTGTCATGCTATTAAATCTATCTGTTGGGGTCATCTCATGAGATTCTCCAATGTTCAACTGGTAAGGCAACAAACCATTTACTCTATTAGCATGCATAGTCCACCGTCGAACTATGAAACAATCAGGAATCTCAGGAATTCTTTTTTTATTCAAGACCGCCAAGATGTGTCGACACGGTATCCCTACATGTTCAACCATTCTACACATACACATTCCCGTCAAAGCTTCTTTGTCGAATGCAACATAATTTAGTTTTGATGTTGGTCCCAAATTTTACCTATATAAACAATAATAGGTTCTTCCGTCCCGTTCCTTCTCCACTTCTTCACAAGCTTATTTGTCTTTCATAACAAAATATTGTAACGATTCAACCAATTCATCTTGAAATTTTCTAAACATCGTCTTGGTATAAATTTTGGCACTATGAATCTCCAAGGCGGTATTCATTTTCAGCGGACGCTTTAAGTTACATGTGACATAATCTTCTTCTTTCTCCCGTACAAATTGTCTTGCTAATGCCTTTTGAGCATTTTCAATGAATTCTTTCAATCCCGTGGCGGAACTCACATAACTATCAAACAAAGAATTCATCCCCTCACTCCTTGAAGTAGTATTTTGACCCGCTGAGAAAGTATTCCTAGTATATGCAATGATCCATTTTTCCTTCAACTCATATAACCCCTGTAACCATTTATTTTCTTCTAACTCGTATTTCTCCATCAAGGATTTCCATCTAGCCTCAAATTCACATTCGTTCAATGAGTTATAAATACAATGGTTAAAGTCCACTTTGAAGTCCCGAAATCTAGAATAATAATGTGCTAATTTCTCCGGAAATTTGTTACTAATGTGCCACGAGCACAACAAATGGGTAGTATTCGGGAGTACACTTGCAATAGCATTTGCCATGGCTTGATCCTGATCGGTAATTATAGTCATTGGATGCTTATTCCCCACAGCTTCAAGCCAAGTACTCAGAACCCACTCAAAAGCTGTTGTGTGTTCATCTCGCATTAGTGCAAAACCAAATATCATTGAGTGATAATGGTGGTTAACGCCAGTAAAAGGGACAAATGGCATGGCATATCTATTTGTCCGATATGTCGTGTCAAATGCCACAACATCACCAAAATTTTGGTAGGCCATTAAACATCTAGGATCAACCCACAGAAGACATTTCAAACGGTGTTTTTCATCAACTTGTGTTCTAATGAAAAAATTAGAACCACTTTCCTCATTCAATCTATATAACAAGTCTAATGCGGCTTGCACATCACATTTTTCAAACCTTTTTTTCCGCTCATCACGTAGCACATTCCTAACATGTTGACTACCGAACCCTACTTTGTCATTACCTCCATGCATATTACCGATAATATTCATTACTTGGTAATCACGAACTCCCGAGCCACGAAGAGTTTTAATTAAACTACGAGTAGCGGTATTCAAATGTTTTTCTCGTTATATCAACTTCATTTTGCTAGGAGTGACAAGTACGTGATTGTGACTTAACTCGAGACTAGTTATCTCCCAATGACTTAAATTTTCAAATAATTCACATACATCCGTACTTTGCATTCGCTCATAGGAAGAATTTCTCTACGCCGTTTAGAACTACTACTTTCACCACTCTTCCCGGCAAGTTTACAAACATACAAATGACTATATATTTCACTACTTTTAGAACGCCTTTGGGTTGATTGAATTTTAATACCGAATCCATTTTTTAGGGCATATGCCCTAAAACAATTTTCTGCTTCTTCCAAAGTATGAAACACTTGATGCATATATGGAATGCCATTTCCATCCACATTTTCAAACACATTTTCACACTCTACATTATCCTCATTTTTATTTCTATTTTCACCATCTAAATCATCTTCTTCTTCAACACTAAATTCATCAACATTAATGAACTCATCATTATAAACGAATTTGGGGGTGCTAGGCTCATCACTACTTGCATCTAAAGCATCATTCATACTTAAATCATCAAGATGTAATGAATCTTCAAGTTTTTTTTTTCATTATCTTCTTTTTTTTTCGAACCAAACATACGAGCAAATAATTTATTCGCCATAATAAACAACAAAAATTGTAGAGAGAAATATTACCTCAAATTGAAGAGACAAGCAACTACAGATTTGGAGATTAGAGGGGAGAGAGAGCAGTCGGCTGATTTTTTCTGTGGTGCATAAGTGAGGAGCAAGGGTTGAGCACGGTTCTGGATAAGGAAACAGGGTCCCGTACCGCGGAAACTTTCTGCGGTACGTGGGCGGGGGCATTTTTGTAATTTCCCCGTACCGCGGAAAGTTTCTGCGGTACGTAGTCGATGTTTTGTTGTGTAACAGTACACAGCAAATGTTTGTTGTGGACCGTGCACCTTTTTTTTAATCTAATACATAAATAACAGTTGAGTAGATGTATAGGGGCCATATGTGAACATAGTTGGGGCCAATATATCCAAAAATGAAACACCAACCAGCTAGTAATGCAAGAGCTGATTACCACGCGTTGTTGTTATATTTGAAAATTTTATTTTTTATGGAAAATTAAAATTAAATGATTAAAAAAATTCCTTGAAGACTTCTCGATGAGTCCCTTAAAAGAATAAGGTCTGGGAGTGTTTACACGAACACGGTGGTTGATCTTGTGCCATCGTATGAGCTTGTGGAGATCATGATTCATGATTAATGCTTTGGGATTTAAAGTTGATTTTGGTGGGAAGTCATATTCTATTTCCTATGTCGTGTGGGACGATACAAAATAGAATTGACTTATTTATTATATAATTATATATATTTGGCTTGCAAGTTTTTATCTTTCACTTGAAAGGATTTTTCTTACTTTAAGCACTTAGGATTTTATTTTTCTAGTTGGATTAGGATTTTGATTGGTTTCCTAGTTGGGTTCAGGTATTAGCTAAATTCCTAGCTGATATTGAATTTCTTTTAGATTCCTATATGAATAAGGGTTGAATAAGGTTATTTATGTAGCCTATAAATATTCTTGTCTTGTAATATTTTGGGGAGAGGAATATTGATAATAAGATTTTGGCTATTCGATAGCTTTGAGAATCGAATTCAGAGTTTGAGTTTTGTTTCTCTCCATTCGTAGATTCAGAGTTATAGATTTGTTTCACCATCTTCGGAGATTCAGAGTTTACTTTATATTTATCATTATTACATATTATCATAAACACATCACATTCTGTATCAATTTGGTATCAAGAGCCAAGGTTTCTCCATCAATTTCTTAAATATTGGGAGATCTAGGGTTTTCGCAAAAAAAAAAAAGTTACTATTCACGGGTACTATTCACGAGTACTGTTCATCGACACTGTTGCGCGTTAATGGCAGGGGATGAAGATTTAAAATTTGATGGATCGGTTGGAGATTTCTTGAAGTTAACTCTCTTAAAAATATTTTTGAGCAAATTGCTTATATGTCAGAGCGCGCAACAAGTAGAGACCAAGGCAAGTTTACGATCTACAAACGAGATGATTGATGGTTTACAAGTTACAAACGAGAGGATTAAGGGGGTTATTGCTACGGTAGAAAATACACCTATTCGCACAGGCTTTATAAGAAACCCTCAACCCACTAAAAACAATGACGGTGATAAAAGCTTGAAGTGGGATGTACCAGAATTTAGTAGATCAGGTGATGCCGAGGATTTCTTAGAATGGGTTAGACAAATGGAAAAAATCTTTGACTATAAAGGTTTTGATGATCAGAAGTCTTATAAAATTGCCAACATGAAGCTAACAAGATATGCATCTATATGGTTTGACAATTTAAAGACGAAGCTCATGCGGGAAGAGGCTCCTAGAATCACAACTTGGACTAAGATGAAACGGCAATTAAAGAATCGTTTTGTTCCACGAGAGTACATACAAGATAATTACTTGAAGCTGAATCAACTCCAACAATGAAACCTTAGTATGGCTGGATACACTACAGAATTTGAGAGGCTGTGTATCCTATGTGACTTAAAAGAAGAAGAGATGAAAATCGGTCGTTATATCAAGGGATTGAATTCTTCTATTGGCAATAAGGTCGAACTTATTCCTTACACGTTCTTTGATGATGTGACAAAGCTGGCTCTTCGAATTGAGAAGCAAGAGAAAGAAAAACCAAAACCAGTTTACAAAGGATTATCTAAGACGTCTTTCAAGGGTGAAAATTCTTGCATTTATAAGAGTTTTTCTTATAGTGGGGGCGATGCATTCTCAAAGGAAGATAAGCCGAAAGGAAAGATCCAAGTGAGTCATGAGCAAGTTGCGCTAGCAAAGAAAAGGTGTTTCAGGTGTGAAGGCTTAGGACACCTTGCAAACGACTGTACGAATAAAGTTACCCTTTCTAGGAAAGAGTACATGTTGTTGACAGCTTATGAGGAACAAGAAGAACGAGAAAGAACTCTTTCTGCTCAACAGGGACAAGAGTATGATGATGATGATGTAACAGATTTTGAGTACGATAGTTCTGAGAGATGGGATGATCTAAACCACGAGTCTATTGAGCCGGAGGAAGAGAATAACAACATTGGTCTCTTGAGAAGACTTCTTAGAACTAATTGCACACCCGTAGAAGAAAAAGAACAAAGGGAGAACTTATTCCATACAAGAGCTGCAGTTGGAGATCGAACTTGTAATGTGATTGTGGACACTGGTTCTTGCGTAAGCGTGACATCTTCTAAGATGGTGAATGCCCTAAAACTTCCAACCCAAGACCATCCTAAACCTTATAAGTTGAATTGGTTGAATGACAACGAACCAATCAGAGTCAAGAAGCTAGCACTTATGACTTTTTCAATAGGAAATTACAAAGAGGAACTATGGTGTGATGTGGTTCCCATGACAGCTTGTTCACTTTTGTTAGGACGTCCATGGCAGTTTGATAGAGAAGTCATGTTTCATGGTAAGAAGATTGAATACCAAGTTTTGTGCGGGAAAAAAAAGATATAAATTGAAACCACTTCCTCCTAAAGTGGTTCATGAACCTGTGAAGGACAATATGTTGATTATTACTGCTGAGTTTGAAAATGGTATAGAAGATGGTGCGTTTGGGTATGTCTTATACATTTGTGAAGTTGAGAAAGATTCGCCTCATATTGAAGACCTAGAACTAAGTAAGCTGATGGATGAATTTGCAGATGTTTTTCCTGATGATCTGCCTATGAGATTACCTCTACGTAGAGGAATTGAGCACGACATAGACCTTGTCCATGGGGCTCCATTACCCAACAAGGCAGCTTATAGGTGTAATCCTTTAGAGTCAAAAGAGTTACAAAGACAAGTTCAGGAGTTGATCGATAAGGGTTATGTACGAGAAAGTAAAAGTCCTTGTGATGTACTCGCGTTACTAGTTCCGAAAAAAGATGGCACTTGAAGGATGTGTATCGACAGTAGGGAAATCAACAATATCACCATTAAATATCGCTTTACTATGCCTCACTTGGATGATAGGCTTGATGAACTACATGGGTCAACTATTTTCTCTAAGATTGACCTGAGGAGTGGATATTACCAAATGAGAATTCGAGATGGGGATGAATGGAAAACTGCTTTCAAGTTATGAGTGGATGGTTTTACCATTTGGCATCTGCAATGCACCTAGTTCTTTTATGAGATTGATGAATGAGGTATTACGACCTTTTCTTAATTCTTTTGTTGTTGTCTACTTGGAGATATACTTGTGTATAGTGTTAATAGAGAACAACATTTAGAACACTCGCGAAAATTTTTTATGGTTATTCGAGAAGAAAAATTGTTTGGGAAGATGGAGAAATGTACTTTTCTAGTACCTAGTCTTACTTTTCTTGGTTATATTGTGGCTGAGGATGGCGTGAGAGTGGATCCATCTAAGGTAGATGCTATTTCTACTTGGCCTACGCCTAAAAATGCTCATGATGTTCGAAGTTTTCATGGCTTGGCCTCATTTTATAGACGGTTCATTCGAAATTTCTGCACTGTGACTGTACCAGTTATTGAGCTGATGAAGAAAAAGGAATTTGAGTGGAATTCTAGTGCAAATAATGCATTTGAGGAAATTAAGAATCTTCTTTGCAAGACACCTATATTTGCTTTACCAGATTTTAACAAAGTATTTGAAGTAGAGACTGATGCTAGTGGTCTTGGTATAGGTGTTGTTCTTTTGTAAGAAAGAAAGCCTATTGCTTTCTTTAGTGAGAAGTTAAATGGTGCTAAACTTAATTACTTGACATATGATAAGGAGTTTTACGCGATTGTACGTGATGTGGCTCATTGGTCACATTATTTGCGACCTTCACCATTTGTTTTACATTCCGATCATGAGAGTTTGAAGCACATTCATGGGCAACAGAAGTTAAGTGTAAGACATGCAAAATGGGTTGAATTTCTGCAATCCTTTACATTTTCTTCCAAGTATAAGGATGGGAAAAGTAATGTTGTTGCAGATGCCTTATCTCGAAGACATTATATGCTTATAATTTTGGATGCAAGAATTTTGGGATTTGAACATTTGAAGGAGTTATATGTGACTGACCCTGATTTCTTATCTATTTTTGCGTCACCGACTGATTCGTATGTGCTACAGGATTGTTTTCTTTTTAGAGGAAACAAACTGTGTGTACCGAAGTGTGGAGTTAGAGAATTATTAATTCGAGAAGTACATGGTGGTGGTATTGCCGGTCATTTTGGAATACACAAAACATGCGACTTACTTTCTTAGAACTTCTATTGGCCTAATAAGATGTTAATAGATGTTCAAGCTATTTTGGAGAGATGTGCCACATGCCAAAAGGCAAAAACTCACTTTCATAAGGGTTTGTACACTCCCCTTCCCGTTCCTATTGCACCATGGGATAGTGTGAGTATGGATTTCATTGTTGGATTACCCCGTACTGCTAGGGGTAAGGATTCTATTATGGTTGTAGTGGAAAGATTTTCAAAAATGGCTCACTTTGTTCCTGCCATAAAACGGATAATGTTAGTCGTGTTGCAGATTTGTACTTCAAGGAGATTGTGAGATTGCATGGAATTCCTAAAAGTATAGTGTCGGATAGGGATACTAATTTTTTGAGTTATTTTTGGAAGACCCTATAGGGAAATTTGTAGGAACAAAGTTATTATTTAGTACTTCACATCATCCACAGACAGATGGTCAAACCGAGGTTACTAATAGAACTTTGGGGACATTGTTGAGAGGGCTGGTGAGTAAAACTACAAAGGACTGGGACATCAAATTGGCATATGCTGAATTCGCATATAACAGGACATCGTCATCTATAACAGGATTGTCACCATTTGAGGTAATATATGGTATAAATCCATACGTTCCTGTTAATTTAAATCCTATTGCAAAAAAAAAAGATATCCTGAATTTTGATGCTAAGAAACGTCAAGAAGCCTTATTTAGAACTTGTGATCAAGTTAAAACGTAAATTGAAAAGATGAACACTAGATACAAGGAACGTGCCAATAAGAAGAGACAACAAGTTGTGTTCAATCCTGGCGATTTGGTTTGGCTTAATCTAAGAAAGGAGAGGTTTCCTGACATGAGGAAAAATAAGTTAATGCTAGAGCTGATGGACCTTTCAAGATAATAGAGAGATACGGAGATAGTGCTGATAAAATTGAGCTACCTGATTCGTATGGAGGAGTAAGTTCTACATTCAATGTTGGTGATTTAGCTCCGAACATCGACGATGCGAATTTGAGGACAAATTCTTTTCAAGAAGGGGAGAATGATGAGTCTCTTAAAAGAACAAGGTCTAGGAGACTAGGAGTGTTTACGTGACCACGGTGGTTGATCTTGTGCCATCGTATGAGCCTGTGGAGATCATGATTAATTCTTTGGGATTGAAGTTGATTCTGGTGGGAAGTCATATTCTATTTCCTGTGTCGTGTGGGACGATACAAAATAGAATTGACTTATTTATTATATAATTATATATATTTGGCTTGCAAGTTTTTACCTTTCACTTGAAAGGGTTTTTCTTGCTTTAAGCACTTAGGATTTTATTTCTCAAGTTGGATCAGGATTTTTATGGGGTTCCTAGTTTGGTTCAGGTATTAGCTAAATTCCTAACTGATTTTGAATTTCGTTTAGATTCCTATCTGAATAAGGGTTGAATAAGGTTATTTATGTAGCCTATAAATACTCTTGTCTTAGTAATATTTTGGGGAGATGAATATTGATAATAAGATTTTGGCTATTCGATAGCTTTGAGAATCGAATTTATGAGTGAATTCAGAGTTTGAGTTTTGTTTCTCCATTCGGAGATTCATAGTTAGAGATTTGTTTCTCCATCTTTGGAGATTCAGAGTTTACTTTATATTTATCTGTTAACAAAAAATCACGCAAGCGTACGTGGTCACAAGTAATATAGAATTAAGTTGAGTTCGTTCCCACAAAGTTCTGGTTTAGGTTTCAATTCAGTTAATGCACCTATGCAACAATGTATGATTTTTATTCACTGCTAAGACAATTAACAAATTGGGGTTTGATTATCTAAAATTAACTAACTAAGAATTAATTAACTAATGAGAATTTAAATCGAATTACTTATGCAATAGAAAACATGGGATCCTGACTTCATTAAATACTTCGCTTAGAGTTGATGCCTTTAATCAATGCATGTGATGGTTTTGATATCTGATCAGACAACACGGAACAAGTATACGCTACTTCTCAGTATACGAATACCAAACTAAACATACATCCACAAAAGAGATAGAAGATGAATAGACACCAATTATGCTTAGACACTATATCTCTATAGAATTTGAAAACGTAACGGTTGAAGAACAAGTTGTCTATTAAGATCACATAGGGCATCATAATATCTCTATTTACGCTACAAATCATGATGTTAAAACATCAACCTATCCTATGCTAGCACGGCAAGTTCTAAATCTCAAGATCCACTCTCGTTTCACAAGAGATTAACAAATTATATGTTAGCTACGCATCTAAACACATGAAACACAACCATACAAGGATATCAAGATTCACCACACATAAATCTTTAAAGCGATCAAACTACTAAGCTACATAGATAAATCCGTTAGAATCCCATGACAACGATTAGTTCATAATTGAACCGTTTGTCACCATGGGAATTGATGAAAACATGATATTAAACAAAGTATGAAAGAAAGTAGTAATATTAATAGAACAAAGAGTTAAGAAAACAAATATATAATCCAGAGTAGCGTCTAAGAAAAGAATACAAAAGATGAAGTAGATCTAGATCCGTTGCTTGTCACGAGCGTTGAATCTCTCTCTCCTTTTCTCCCTTGTGTTTCTACATTATGATATGTAATTCTAAGTAATGATCTGAATTACAATGATAGAACATGTTTATATAGGCCCTAGAAGTCTTGCCCAACAAGAAAAGACCTAAAATACAACTTAAAATCGAATTAGGGCCAAAAACAGAATTTTCCAGCGATTCTGGGCGCTCTCAGCACTCTACAGGGCGCTCTCAGCGCTCTACAACACTGTCAGCGCTGGAACTATCTGCCAGTTTGCTTTTGACTTCAAGAAAATCTCCCAAGCTTCGCGTGGACAGTAAGATCATTGAAAACAGACTTCTAAAACTCCACATATGGCCAAAACAGTGTAGACTGCGCAACCTACCCGGAAATCCGAATTTTCCACAATTTGCTCATTTCTCCTTCATTTTCTCTTCCGATTCTTTTGTCACTTCCCGTTCTTCAATTCTTGAGCGTTATGATCTTCATGGTAGCCTATGGAAATATGCCATCCTTCATTCCATTGCTCAGTTTCAACTCCAAAACCAATGAAACCACCACTCCTAGCCGATAATTGCAATCCTGCACAACTACACAAAACACATCAAAAATACAACAAACTTGAGGCCAAGTGAATCAATTTAAGCCGATATGGAACGCTCCAAGTGGATATAACATCCACTTATCATTATCATTATTACATATTATCATAAACACATCACGTTCCGTATCACTTCCAAAGTTTTATCAAATCATGTATATTATAACATGTTTGAAATATTAAAAAAATTAGATTATACATATAATACAAGTTAACTTTTTGTGTTGAAAGAAAGGTTCAATTATCAATTTTTTTTAATATCGTCGAAAAAATTGCTTCAATTCAACATATATGAAAATTTTTTAGACCCTCCTTAATGCGAACTCTAGATCGGCCACTGCCCGTGTGAAATATATCTTGCTCTATTTTTTGTCAAATATGTGTTAATGTCCTTGTGATTATAGTTATTGATACATCATGAGTTTTATCTGTCAAGAGTTCTCTTATTGTCAAATATTCTTGTTTTTTGTAGTGTCCCTTCAATGTGTTGGTATAATATCTTGTATTCTTTATACAGTTTTTTCTTGTTCTTTGTAGTGTCCCTTGTATGTGTTGGCATAATATCTTGTGTTCTTTGTACAGTTCACAGATTTTATGCGAGGAAATGTGATATTCTGTGAATTTATTTACTTGTTTTTAAATCCACCTAACAAGGTGCTTGTTGTATTTTATTACTTGTTACAAAATTTAGGCCATGATTTAGCTTTTGTAATTTAATTTTTTAAATCCCTTAAACTATATTTTATTTTATTTTTATGCTTTAAATATGTGTTAAATTAATATTTAAAAGTCAGTATTTATTGTTCTTAAATGAAATATTCAATTTTCAGTTATATTTTCAAATGCTAAAATTATTGCTTTAATTTGAAGAATTAAAATCACAATTTTTCTATAATAAATAAGGTTTTTAAATTGTATAATGCATGATGACTTTTGTGTCTAAATGGGGTAGGCTGATGGCGACCATATTTGGTGGTTATTATGGGTAGTTATTGGCCATTTCTGTCACAATTAATGACCTGTTATTGAATAAAATTTATGTTTTAGTTAAATATAGGTGTTTGACCAAAGGATTTTCCTTTGGTTAGACTTTGTTTTGTTTACCTTTCTATAAATACTAGAAAGGTAACCTGTGTAAATTACGGATCACATTAAGTCATGAAATTGATAATTGGGACCATATATTAAGTCATGAAATTGATAATTTTTAGGTTCAATTATAGCATTTGTTTTGGCCTCTATGGTTGTTGTTAGGTAACTGACTAATCATTTGAGTGCATTAATGTTAGTGCCATAAAGATATCAATAGGTAACACATACTCTACGAAGTAAGGTGTAAATTGATTGAGAAACACTACTAGAAAAAGTAGAATAGACATCGGCCCTTTCACATCGGTTCATGATGTCACCGATGTAAAAACTATCAATGACGTTGGTCGAAAAAATATGAAATCACATAGCAAGCCAACCGATGACATTGACATATCATTGACATCGGTCAAAAAACAACCGATGTCTTTGACATATTATGACATCGGTCAAAAAATAACTGATGTCTAAAGTAGGCTTAAAAAAATTTGTTGTCTGCACCCACACAATTTGCCCGCCCACAACTAAATTCCCCTTCAACCAAAAAAATTCCCCCCCCCCTTCATACAATATTCCCCCCCTTAACTAAATTTCAGTTCCCTCCATTTTTGTTGAGCTGCTCTTTTAGACAAAAATCGAAAAACAAAAACTAACTAAAACAAAAACAAATTAATCTTTTTCTCTCGACCTCACTCCTCTGGACCTCTCTCTCTCTCGACTTCACCTCCCTCAAAGAACCCTATTTTTTTTTTGAGCTACTCCCTTTCGCCCTCTCTTACACTCTCAACTAGAAGCTTGTTCTCAAAAACTCAATTTGTAATCCTAATCCTTCAAACGAAGACTCACTTCAGTGCTCTGGTTAATTCGTAATCCTAATTCGTAAAGTTCATTTCACTACTCAAATCTATTTGTTCTCTGCTACAAAACTCGAATCGATAAGTGAGTAAACTAGTAGTGGTTACTATGTCAGTCAATTAGTTTACTTAATTTTATTTGAAATGATATTGATGCCTCTATGGCATCATGTATTCGTAATTTGGTACATGTTGATGTGGTCAAGTGTAGCATCCCATATAATTTGCATGTACCCAATATCTCATATATTAGTTGGTTACTGACTTCTCGTTCTGTCCTTTTAAAATCAAAAAACAAAAACTAACTAAAACAAAAACAAATTAATCTTTTTCTCTCGACCTCACTCCTCTGGACCTCTCTCTCTCTCGACTTCACCTCCCTCAAAGAAGCCTTTTTTTTTGAGCTACTCCCTTTCGCTCTCTCTTACACTCTCAACTAGAAGCTTGTTCTCAAAAACTCAATTCGTAATCCTAATCCTTCAAAACGAAGACTCACTTCAGTGCTCTGGTTAATTCGTAATCCTAATTCGTAAAGTTCATTTCACTACTTAAATCTATTTGTTCTCTGCTACAAAACTCGAATCGATAAGTGAGTAAACTAGTAGTGGTTACTATGTCAGTCAATTAGTTTACTTAATTTTATTTGAAATGATATTGATGCCTCTATGGCATCATGTATTCGTAATTTGGTACATGTTGATGTGGTCAAGTGTAGCATCCCATAAAATTTGCATGTACCCAATATCTCATATATTAGTTGGTTACTGACTTCTTGTTCTGTCCTTTTAATAATTTTGCAGGATAAAAATTTGAATTACACTCTTTATGGCGTCTTGATTCAAGCTCGATGTAGTACCGATTCTGGGCATTATTATTGCTTTGTGCGCACATCAAGTGGCATGGGGTACTCCCTTGACGACATTAAGGTAATAAGGATGGCATTATCAGTGGTGTTTTTTAATTGTTTTGGAGAAACTTATAGTTAAGTACACAGCCTTCACCAAGAAACAGTGGCAACTTCAGATGTTTAATCTTTCCATCGCCCTATTCACTTTTTACTTATGGAGAGTCATTTAAGGTGAATGGGCAAAGAGTGAAACATTATAGAGCAGGGGAGTTGATTGACATGAAAGTGGATATTCTGTTTTTTATCCCTTCTTGGGAATGATTGATACTGAGATCGAGCTAATGACCATAAAAAAGCGTTTTTTGGGAGGTTACCCATGATTTTTATAAGGTTAGTATTTTTTTTCTTTTAGATTATATTTTTTTTATTACTCCCATTAGATGCCTTGATGAGTTTATTTGAAGTGTTTCAGGTTAAAATTAAAACTTGCGAGGATAATTTATTTAAGACATTTGGTGTTTTATTTAAATTTTGAAGAAAATATTTTTGAAAGGAAAAAAAAGAAGAAAATGATTGGAGGTGCTATTTGTGGAGCGGCCGTGCGACTCCAAATTGCTGGGGTTCGTGGTGCGGGCGATGTGGTTTTGTCCTCAAATCGCAAATCAAATCGCGCATGCGGTTTGAACAAATTTTCAAACCGCGACCGCACCACTTAACACAAAAACAGCGAAAACCGCACCATGGTGCGGTGGGGTCAAATATGGTCACGGTTCGTGAACCGCCGGTTCCGGTTTGTGAAAATCTTGAACCGGAACCCGAACCTTAACAGGATATAAACCGTCGGTTCCGGTTCAAACGGTTCGGGTTCCGGTTTTGACCCTGTTCCGGTTCAGGTTCGAACCTTATAAATAAAAAATATTTTATATAAGAAATATCGTTAAATTAATTCATTTTTTTTTATTAAAAACAAGTAAATATAATACAATAAATTGTATATGTTTTACAACTTACAAGAATACAACAAAAAATATAATTTATTACAATAATATTAATAACAATAAAATTTATTACAATAATACTAACTCGTTAAATTAATATTTATAACAAACAATATAATATGCTAAAGGTTATAGTTGTCTTATCTTACTGTGTTACTGAGTTAGGCACTTATAATAGTCTATTCTACAGCCACAGCCTTTTAAGTTTTATCATGGCAGGATGAGTTTACAAGTTTAGTACAGGACCCTATACATGGCCACGGTTCGTGAACCGCCGGTTCTGGTTGTGGACCGCCGGTTCCGGTTTGTGAAAATCTTAAACCGGAACCTTAACAGGATATTAACCGTCGGTTTCGGGCCGGTTTTGACCGGTTTTGACCCGGTCCGGTTCTGGTCCCGTTAACCGGTTTGGCCATGTATGCGGTTTATACATTTAAAAATTATTTATATTAATTATTATATAAAATAAATATTTTTTTTTGATAATGTGAATTAAATTCCCAGAGATTTGATGTTGGTCGTGTGAATTTTCCGTTGGGTGTTTGATTACTTCTGTATTTTTTATTAGTGCTGCGTCTCCATTTGATGGGCGTGCGCTTTCTGTGATGACCGTGCTTACTTTTCCATAGTTGCACTTCAAATCAAGCAATTTTTTTTTCTCACGCGTGCCAGCTTGATAGCATTTCATCAATCCATGCGGCCCACTTCAATTCCCGCTCATGTACTGTTCACAGTACTTTGTCAACCAAGCACATATTCATTTCATGCGCAACCAGGCTTTTTAATTTTGATGATGTCCAGAACCCATCTTTCCTGTTGTGGAGTGGTGGCCCATCTGCCATTTTATCTGGCCAAACATAGCTGCAGCCCGCGAGTCTCCTGATGTGCACAAACCTGCAGTTTAGTCTAAAAAATGTGTGTTTTGAAGGAGTTGAACCCCTGACCCTCCACTTAACAATGCAATGCTCCTTCCACTCGACTAACCATACCATTGTTTTGTAAGCTGGTTTGCTTATTAATGAACATATAGCTGGACCAGAAATTTATCAAGGAGATTTAGCAAGGAGAAAGGACATCTTCTACAATTTTCATTGGCACTTCATGCTTGTTAAACCTCTTTAAAGTAATACGCTTGGGACCGGGGAAAATTATTACTTTATCGAGAGTAAAAATACACTGTCTCCATTATGTTGGGACCGGAAAAAAATATTACTATAGCGAAGTTATTACTTTATCGATTATTACTTCATCGAGGTTCAACTGTATTAGGGGAGTATTTCTAACCTTTATTTATATAATTTGGTTTTTGCTCAAGTGAGAACCTTTTGTTTTGGTGAGATATGAGATCTAATCTCATCCCTTCATTTTAATCTAATCTAAAGGCCCCGCTGGGGGCACCCACACTAATAACCTACACCCTCACACACACTAACCCCATCCCCTGATGACGTCATCATGATGTCATAAATAATTTTTTTTATTTAAAAAAAAATTTTTTTTTTAAATCTGGGGAAAAAAAATTTCTGACGTCATGCTGATGTCATCCTGGTGATTTTTTAAAAAATCTGGTGATTTTTGTTGAATTCTGGTGATTTTTTTACAAAATCTGGTGATTTTTTACAAAATCTGGAAAATCACCAGATTTGTAAAAAATCACCAGTATGACGTCAGCATATAAATTGCCTCTTCTCAAAAGTATGTTAGCACAGATTAGTACACATTGCGTACATTAATTTCGCAGGATTAATTCTGAGTGTCATATACATGCATGAAAAATCATTGGGAAATTCTCGTTGGTACCCTTCTGGAATTGGATTTTCCAGATAGTACCATTTCGTGTTTTGGACTTACGACTGGCACCCCTAAAATAACTGATTACCCTAATTATGCCATTATGTTAATCAAAACGTTAAGAAACGTTAAAAAAACTATAAAAATAAATAATAATCTATAATTTTTTAATGTGTTACTAGTTAAAAAAATTAAATACTAATTTATAATTATTAATGTACCACTAATTGAAAAATATTAAACATTAATCTGTAATAAGTTAACATACCGTTAATCTAAAATATGTGTTCAGTCATTTTCTGACCATAAAATAACATAATTCCACATTTAACTTTTTTTAATTTGTGGTTTATATGACATAAAATTTTGTTATGGAATAAATGTTGAAATTTGTTAACGTTTATTAAAGTTTTGATTAACAGAAGGGCATAATTAGGGTAATCAGTTACTTTAGGGGTGCCAATCGTAAGTCCAAAACACGAAATGGCACCATTTGGAAAAGCCAATTTCAGAATGGCACCAACGAGAATTTCCCAAAATCATTTGATACTTGGTAATTTCTGGTGTGTGTTTGCGAAAATTATAAAACTTGAGATGCTTTTTAGTCAATTTTAGTGAGTCAAGCATATTTTCGATCACCCTGTGAGATTTTCAGCCTAATTTATGATTGATACATTTTATATCATTCCATTTTTTTGTGATGTTCATCATTGGCGTGTTGCTCTAGAACTTGTTTTAAACCGTTTTGAGACTACATGTTATGTGCATGCATGAAAATGATAAAGACACTAGGATTAAGCTCATTGACCTAAACACTATCCTTTTGAATTATATCCTTAGTGAACCCCCTTGAGCTTATATCCGTTTCTTTCAATAATCACCACTCTATAAATTTTTGAGCCTACTTATTTATTCTTGTCTTGATTTACTGGTAGAGCATATTGATTCAGCTTAAGGGTGGGTGAATATTTAGTGGGGGAATTTCTTTCGTTAAAGTGTTACAATTTGGTGGGAATCAGTATTACTTGATCATGAAATTGAATGGCTAGGATCTTTTGCACATTTGGATGAATCGAGGTTATTGGCAACAAAGCAAGTACTCCTTTGAGATCAATGGGTGGCAAGTGCAATGTCATATGAAAGGGACGATCCATGTACATGTGCTGGTATTAAGTGTAATTGTACTTTGGTGACTTTTCACTGCCCTTGGTTACTGGAGAATGACTTGACTTTGAAAAAAAAAGGAAAAAAATTATGAGTAGGAAGAAGATCAAGTAGAGTTTGTGTTCATTGGTTTGTACAATATGAAAGAGGGGAAGTACACGGTATATGTGCTTTGAAGTTTAATGCTTGTGAAAGATTGATCAACTTTTACATGATCTACTTTTCATGTTGGGTGCTTTAATAAAAGTGAATACTATATATGCTATATTGGTTTATAAAGTTTAGCCACTTGTTAACCTATTTATTTGATATTCTACCCTTTACCTAAGCTCCGTTACAACTTTAACGAAGACCTTTTGATTCAGGTAATGCATGTATACAAAGTAGTGGAGATTTGGTGGACAACCAACCATATGGTAGCGCATGTACACTGATAGAACTTGAGTGAAACACTTTCACCTATACACTTGTGTTACTTGAGAGCAAAGTGAGATATTTATCCATAGCATGCTTACTTATTGAAAGTGACTTTGATGACTATTTCATGATATTTTTGCCTAACTAGACATTGTGTGCATACTTGGATTATTTGGTGTTAATGATGCTTACAGTGAGAGTACTTGTACTTTCAGACACTTTCAGGTTGTTATGTGATCGATTGAGATTTGCAATGTGTGGAGTACTATGATATGTTGCATGTCTGAGAGACTTGGTGATTGAAAATATTTGATTTGTGGGTATATCTTCTATAAACCCTCACAAGACAAAACTCGTCCTACTAGGGCTGCTTAGGGGTTTAACGGCATGTTGCATATGCTCAATGCAATCGTGTCATCTACGAAAGTGATGTTAGTTAATTAGTTAGGATAATTTATATTTCTTTATTTGCCCGAGTACGTGCAAATGCTAAGTGTGGGGATGTTTGATAGAATGTATATTTATATATATTTTACATGATTATATTCCTCATATTTATTATATTTTGCATTTAATTCGATATTTATTAATTAGGTTTTAATGTTTTATTCTACGAAGCAAGGAAATCCAAAACTTGGATGAATTGGAAAATAAAGAGCTTAACTTGGAGATTTATTAGAAGGAAATTCGGATTTGTTGGGCTGCATTCGCGCACTTCACTATTGGGCCATATCTCGAGTTATAGAAGTCAGAATTGCGTGATTCAATAGCCCACGCGAAGATAATTAAATTATCTATCATTCTAAGATGGTTCAGAGGTCAGATTACAACTGGAGCGGCCCAAAATTAGTGGAGTAAAGTCAACTACGAATTTTTCTTGGAAATCTATTCAGTTTAGGAAGCGTACTTGTAATTTTATCAAGGGATTAAAATACTTTTATTAGAGACATATAAAATCATCAGATATTATGATTAGAGGGAGAGACATACATAGACGTACAGAGAGAGAGGAGAGCGAAACTTTTACTTTTCTTTCTTATCGAAGATTAAAGGTTTTCTTCTCTATCCTTGTTAATATTATGCGTTCTTGTTATATTATTTGTTTTGCTAGTTTCATCATGAGTGAGTAGATCTCTAATCTATGGTTAAGTTGAACCCTAGTTATGATTGATGTATGATTTTTCCAATCCCCCAACTTAGTTATGTTATATGCTCTTGCTTATTGAGTTGTGTTTAATTAGCAATTACATGTCAGACGTGATTATGTGTATTGTTTTAACCAAATATCTATTTATCAACGAAAATTGGACTTAGATGGTTGTGATTTATCCAATAAGGACATGAAATTCTCCATGAAAATAGGTAGAACGGATTGTTAGGAAGTTAGGATGCCGTGTTTAATATCTCTGAATTGCATGATACCATGAAAATAGGCTTGAGTAGTACGTGATTAATTGGGGTGGGAAATCGTAATTGCATTGATTCATGCTAGCGGGGATACTTAATTCTAGATGTTTTTAGTTAAATGATAAATACAAAAATTCTTGCCTTAGTAAAACTTTAGTTTAAAAATCTCTCAACAATTTATTGTGTTACTTTCTTAGTTGAATCGAGTCAAGAATAACTAGTGATTGATACTTTTGTCTCTGTGGGATCGACTCTGACTTACCCTACTACATAGTTAGAAGGATTTGTTAGATATAATTATTTGATAGCACGCGACAGGCATGTCAACAATCAGCCTCGTCCTTCATATGCTCAGCAGAGGAGTTGCAGAATCAACTCAGTCTTAATTTGCTACTAAGAACAGGGTTTTTGCTTACATGACGGAGTAAGCACTGAGAAATTGTGCAGGCTTGGTGCAGGTTACTTCACCTTTTGGACAATGGCTTAGGACCTCGATGGCCAGTTTTTGACAATCTCCCAAATTTTTGACTTGGGGAGGTTGTACAAACTTAACGTCCTAAACTCAACGTCCTAGTACGACTCTTCAAAACTCTCAGGAGGTGATTGGAGATCCAGGGAGTAGCTTTGTAATTGAGGAATTTATGAATGAATTGATGCCATCTTCAACTGAACAACCATGGTCTGATTCGGCTTTTAATATAGATCTTTTGATCAGTTCCTATCATCCTGCTATGAAATTGACTTCATAATCCGGAGTGATTATCAATGAGCCAAGTTTATCCTAACCTCTCTCTTCTCTCCAAGTTTCTACTGCCAAAGGCAAGGGTAAAGAAGTTCTTGTCGAGGATAATGCTCATATCAGTCTTCATAAGTGCAAATACGACTACATGGTTAATGCAATCACCAACTTTGAACCGGGTGAAACGTCGAATTCTGGTTCGAGTCTCAAGGATGCCATTGTCATAGATTAACTTGCAATGAAGCTTGGTCTATTGGTTTAAGCTTGTGTCATGTTATGTTAGTGTCTTGCTAGTGTTTATTCTCCTGTGTTAGTAGTGGTTAGTTTGGAGAGGTGGCTCCAGTTCTAGTCTCTCCTTTCAGTTGTTTGCAAGTGCCATTTGGATTTTCCTTAGTAATTTGCCTATCCAAAAAAAAAAAAAATTACAAATGTATAGCACAAACTGATTCATCAAGAAGACGGTATGTATAACACAACCTACTACACGCACACTACAAGAAAATTCGTATTTATTAACCAAATTTAGTGACGGAACGAGTTCCGTAGTTACATGTTGACGAATTAGCAATAGTAGTAGCACTACTAAAAAAAGTTCAATAAACATCACACATTAGACATCAGTTGAGTATGTCACCGATGAATAAACTATCAATGACATCGGTTGAAAAAAAATCGATGTCTTTATATTTCATGACATCACATTACAAGACAACTAATGTCTAATGTAAACTTTAAAAATTTTATATCCCGCTCCCACCTTCCCCCATTAATACCACAAAAATTTCCCCATGTTCCCCCCTTTACCAAATTTTAGTTCCCCAATTTTTTTGAACTCCTTTACCAGACAAAAATCAAAAACTAAAAACAAATTAAACAAAATCTCACCCATTCTTTCTCTCCTCTTTCTCTCGACCTCATCTGTCTCTCTCACTTCACCTCCCCTAAGAATCCTAATTTTGAGCTCTTTTCACTCTCTCTTCACTCTGTTTATGCTTTATGTTATATCCAAAATTCGGTTCGGGTATTTTCAAGGAAGATTCGGGTCAGATATGGGTTCAATTTGGGAATTTACTAAATAAATTAGGGTTTTTGATAGGATTTGAGAAGACAGGACGCGCTCTTTCTTCCTCTATAAGGAGGGCGCGCCCTCAATGATAAATATATGATGATGATTCCCATTTTAAGCTGTTCTTTTGTAAAGTTGTTGAAAAATTGCCTCCTGTCGTATCTCAGGAGGGGGATGTCCGTCGCAGAAGGCTTCCAGGGGTATGCCTGGATATAAGGACCCATCCTAGACACAAAGGGCGCGCCCTAAGGTGGAAATATGGGAACTTTCTGGTGTGTGCTTTGGGAGCTCTGTTCCTGTAGCCAATGGGCGCGTCCTCATTGGTGAACTTCGGAGTAATCCTGCACTTTGCACCCAAAAGCTCTGGATCACCTGTCTTGTTATCTGGTGGGTGCTTCTCATTCGGGGGACAGGGATGCGTTCTGCACTTGGGGTAAACCATGGTTATACCTGTGTCCTTGAGATCAAGAAATAGCAGGTAGCTGATAGGACTAGTCCTCGACGGGGGAAGTTTCCTTATTCGTGAAGTCTTGAGATCTTTGATGAGCCTTAGGCCTTTGTGGTTAGGCCTCATAGTAGAACATTCTAGAAGCTGGACCGTTAATTCAAGCCCATTTGGGTTTCTTGTTCTCCAAGAACTACGTACGGCTTGATCCCTATAAATATCATGGTACGTAGGCCGATTGGGGGGGGAGGGGGTTGAAAGTTGAGAGCTCAGAACACAGCTACGCCATAGATGGGCGCATGTAACGCACTCCTACTGTTACATCAGACACGTTTTTTGTTACATTAGACCTAAGGTAACGCACTTTTACCATTTCATCCGCTAATGTTACCTTTGACCTAAAACGTAACGCTCAACTTCTCAATGGTAACACAAGGGAAAACGTTACATCAGGACCATAGAGTAACACAAAATAAAGCAAATGCAACACTAGGAGGTGTTACCTTAGCTTAGCCAGAGACACTAGGTGACACGTGGCATGTGAGACCCACGTGACACCTGGCATCCTGCCACGTGGCCACCTGACACGTGGCACCCAATTCCACGTGGCATATTGTGGGGCCCACACAATATCAAGATCCATCATTATTTGATTGGGTAATTCAACGGTCAACTAGTACTTTGATCGGAACGCCTAAACAGGGTTTCGGTAGGATTTAAGGATTCGATTTTTAAAAAAATATTTCTCGACCACCCAACCGTACGGGAATCAAGATCCATCATTTTAATATTATTCCAAAAATTTTAGAAAAAAAAATTTATTTAATTGGGTAATTCAACGGTCAACTAGTACTTTGACCGGAACCCCTAAATAGGGTTTCGTCATGGTTTAAGGATTCGATTTTTTAAAAATTATTTCTCGACCACCCAACCGTACGGGAATCAAGATCCATCATATTTAATGTTATTCCCAAAATTTTAGAAAAAAAAAATTATTTGATCGGGTAATTCAATGGTCAACAATCACTTTGACCGGAACCCCTAAACAGGATTTCGTCAGGGTTTAAGGATTCAATTTTTTAAAAAACTTTCCTCGACTACCCAACCATACATAAATCAAGATCCATCATATTTCATGTTATTCCCAAAATTTTAGAATTTTTTTTTGATCGGGTAATTCAACGGTCAACGTACTATCACTATGTCCGGAACCCGTAAACAGGATTTGGTCAGGGTTTAAGGATTCGATTTTTTAAAACCACCCCACCATAGGGGAATCAAGATCCATCATATTTAATGTTATTCCAAAAAATTTAGAAAAAAATAATTATTTGATCAGGTAATTCAACGGTCAACTATCACTTTGAACGGAACCCCTAAACAGGGTTTCGTTAGGATTTAAGGATTCGATTTTTTAAAAAATATTTCTCGACCACCCAACTATACGGGAATCAATATCCATCATATTTAATGTTATTCCTAAAGTTTTAGAATTTTGTTTTTATTTGATCGGGTAATTCAACGGTCAACTATCACTTTGACCGGAACCCCTAAACAGGGTTTCGTCAGGTTTAAGGATTCGATTTTTTAAAAAATATATCTCGACCACCCAACCATACGGGAATCAAGATCCATCATATTTAATGTTATTCCCAAAATTTTAGAAAAAAAAATTTATTTGATCGGGTAATTAAATGGTCAACTATCACTTTGACTGGAACCCCTAAACAAGGTTTCGTCAAGGTTTAAGGATTTGATTTTTTGAAAAATATTTCTCGACCACCCAACCATACGGGAATCAAGATGCATCATATTTAATGTTATTCCCAAAATTTTAGAAATTTTTTTTATTTGATCTGGTAATTCAACGTTCAACTATCATTTTGACCGGAACCCCTAAACAGGGTTTCGTCAGGGTTTAAGGATTCGATTTTTTAAAAAATATTTCTCGACCACCCAGCCATACGGGAATCAAGATCCATCATATTTTATATTATTCCCAAAATTTTAGAAAAAAAAGATTTTATTTGATCGGGTAATTCAACGGTCAACTATCACTTTGACTAGAACCCCTATACAGGGTTTCGTCAGGGTTTACGGATTCGATTTTAAAAAAAATATTTCTTGACCACCCAACCATACGGGAATCAAGATCCATCATATTTAATGTTATTACCAGAATTTTAGAAAGGGAAAATTAATTTGATCGGGTAATTTAACGGTCAACTATCACTTTGGGTTTCGTCAGGGTTTAAGGATTCGATTTTTTTAAAAATTGATATGGGCTAAAAATAAGCCCTAAAGAAACATTTAATGTAGCATTAATTAGACCTAATATGGTCCAAACGTGGGGCCCACCAGATGGGCCCAAACCATATTAATGATATTAATTTCGTAATTAATAATAAGGGTAATAACCAGCTCAGCAATAAGAGTCAGATAAGGATATTACTCCTACCAAGCTTAGCCTCCAAGGCACATAATTCGATATGGGAACTGACTCCTACAAGGAAGGAGTTTAAAACCTTCCTCAAGGCGGTGACTTGCCCACCAAGTCACCTAATTCTACTACGATTCTAGGGCTTCTCAGCCTATATAAAGGGCCTGACCCCTCATTCTCAGAACTACGTTTTTGGCTTGATTCTCAATAACGAGATAGGCACTCTGTGAGGACCGATTAGTCTTGAACACGGAAACGGCCATTAAAGCTCGAAGCTCACCAACCCCTTTGTATTAAATACACACAAACCCTAGTTGCAATATTCATAACCTAGTTTTTATTCCACAACATTTGGCGCCGTCTGTGGGAAGAAAACATTAACCATGGTTCAAACACGAAGAACAGTGATAAGTGCATAATTTGGCATATTTTTATTGCCTACTAATAGTTTGAATTTGTATTTTAATTAATTATTTTGTTGCATTTTAGGAAATTCAAGAAAAAATGAAGAAATGACAAAATAAAGAAATAAATTACAAAAGAAGAAAAAGAAGGACCAAAATAGAAGAAAAAGGAAAGAGAATGGAGGGTGGTGCATATTTTGCAAAACCAAATGGATGGCCAAGATTTAGCAAACCCAAAACCAAATGAATGGCTAAGATTAGTCCACACCAACCAAAACCCTAAATTATTGCCTACAAATACCTTCATCTTCTCTTGTTAAATACACCATTACCTTATATCTTAGAATTAGGTTAGTTCTAGTTCACTCCCAAATTATAGTTGTAATTTTTTTTCTTTGTAAACACTTTTTATTTTTATGCAATTTCAAGCTTCATTTTAATTCTTGCATCTCTCTTTCATTTTATTTTCCTTGTTCTTTATTTCGTTATTTTCGTAAATCCTCGGGTGGATAAAGTAGCGACGCTAACCACATGGGATTGAAAGTATCGATATGAAGAATTTTTTTTCGTAATTTAAATTTTCGTTTTAATATTAGTTACGCCCATTTAAATCTCCATTTTATTGTTGGTAATTTATTTCTAAATCATTGTCTTAGTGTAATTATAATTTTTAATTTCGTAATTAGTCTCTTTAATTTCGTATTTAATATTCAAAAATAAAAAATCACAAAATATTAATTTTAATAATTTTAGAAAATAATTTTTGCCCTTTTATTTTGTTAAATTTGAAACAAAACTCCCCTATTCTTTTCAATTTTCAGAGACAAAAACAAACCCAGTTCATCTTCTTCGTTTTTTTTTTCGATTTTCTGTCTTCAGCTTCGTCTTATTATTTCCTCTTCCTTAATTCTTCTCTTCTTCATTACAAACGCAGAACTTCCCAGCTTTGTTCTCTTTTAGCTTCAACATTAAACCCAGCACATCCCTCTTTTTTTCATTCCTCTTTTCTCATTTCCCCTCCTTCGATCTCTGTCTCTGTCTCTCCCTGTTTGTCTCTCTCTCTCTCTTTTCCCTCTCTCTCTCTTTTCCCTCTTTCTCCGATCGCTGCAGCACAACACGCAACTCCCCTCTCCCCTGTTTCGTTTTCTTCGAACCACAAACACACCCTCCAAGAACCATATCCTTTCCCCTCCTTTTCGTTCTGCACACACAAAACTCCTCTTCCTTTTGGTTGATTTTCTGTTTGAATTTGCTGATTACATCTTCGTTTTTGGTGCTTCGATTTTCTTTCCTTCTGTTTCGATTTGAGTTTTGTTATTCGAGTTAATCACTAGGTAGTTTGTTGGGTTCGTTGTTTGATTTATGTGGCCGAGTTGGGTTTAAGTTGGAGTTGCTGTTCTGAGTAGTGGTTTAGTGCACGCGTTTCCGAGTCCCTGTTAGTCATTGTTGAGTCATTGTCTAAGTTTCGTTGTTTAGTTTTTTTGTTGTTATGTTTAAGCCGAGTTGTTTAGTTTAATTGTAAAACTGTTGCTGAGTTGTCTATGTTCGAGTTTTGAGATCGCTGAGTTTCGAGTATTGTTCACTGTGTCCTGTTTGCAAGTTAACTCTGTTTTGGTTTTAGATGGAATTCTGTTTTGTTTCGTCGGGTTTTGTTGTAGTCGTTGCTGAGTCGCCTGTTTTGAATCATTGTATTGTTTGTTTTGCTATTTACTTGTGTGGTTAGTTGCTGTTCTTTTTAGAGATACTGCATTTGGTTGGTTTGTATGAATCCGATCCATTAATTTTTAGTGTTGGCTAGTTAAAATTTGCGAACGATTTATGTCGAAATTTTATTAAAATGTATGTAAATAATTTCTTAGTATAAAATCTAGTTTTAATTCGAATTTAATATTTTTAGAATAATTTAGTCAATTAGTTTAGAATTAGATTAATTTAATTTTCTTTTAATATTAGTTTAAATTTTCTTTTGGTAGTTAAATAGTATAAAACCGAATTTTCCAAAACCGAATTGTTCTAATCCGATTAAATTAAAAATTAAGGTTTACGAAAATATTAGTCCCTGTGCATCGAATCTTACATATTAAAACGATGATCGTACGCTTGCGATTTTAAATGTCATATTTTTAGCACATCAAGTTTTTGGCGCCGCTGCCTGGGAATAATTATTTTTCGCACCTTAATTTTTAAATTTTCCGATTAATTTTCTTCGCTTGCCTTATTTTTAATTCATTTTTTTTGGAAAGTTTGGAATTTCGGGAATCTTTTCACGGAGCTTGGAACAAATTGGAATTTTTGGAAGCGTGCTTCGGTAACCCGTATCTCACTCTTTTCGCCTTTTTATTTTAGAAAATCAAAAAAAAAATGAAAAATTGAAAAAATAAAAAAAATTAGTTGTAAAAACATAATTGTTGCATCATGCATTTAATCACCTAGGAGCACATCATCTAGATTTTTATTTCTTTGTTTTTAATTTTTTGTACCTTATAAATTGTGGTGATCGCTGGAGGACCCAAAGGTACGTTAAATTCTTCTTTCTTTTAGATTAGGGCACGTAGTGTAAGCATCCATAATTGTTTACCACGTTCGTATATGTCTCGTTGTTTGTTGCATCATTTTAATAAATTCTAAGGGCAAAACCACTCACAAGATAAGGGGAGGGATTTCATCACTCTTTCCTTCGCCCAAAAACAATTAATCTATCATTTTGCATGCCCTTAGCCTTTAATAAAAATAATTAGACGTTTGCCCCTAGGAATTTTGTGCTCAATTAGGAAGGTACCTAAGAAACGAAGTAATCATTAATTATTTCGACTAGTTGGTGTCTAGGCAAGCGAAAGCTTACCTGACCAATAAAGATTTGGTGTCTAGACTGGTGTTTAGCCTCTTAGCAATGCTTGCACCTAACTGGCCAAATCGGTCCGAATAATTTCTGATTTACCGAGTTTTTGGTGGTCCTTACAGTTAGGAGCAATGTCTAGTTTATTTTATTAAGGACCCTAGATATAAGGTTTTTCTTTTGATTTTTCACCCTTTATTTTGTGTGATTAAAATTCGTGCACCTAAAAAAAAAATTAGTTAGAAAATAATGTGGTTAAATTATAATACTCAAGGGTTTAAAAATTGTCATGAATTTGAACAAAATAATATTATGTTTCAACAAACCCTTAGGAATGACCCATTTGTACCTACCTGCAATACCGGGTGGGGGAATCACACAAATTTCTCATGGGATTATGATCAAAACTACCAAGCTCCTCAACCTTCTTTTCAAATGCCAAATCATTACTCTTATCACACTCAAAATATTGATCCTTATATAAACCCGATTCAAACACCTTCAAGCTGCAACTTTAGTGATTCGGATAAGGGTGTAATTTTTTTAGAAAGGAGTATTGAGTAATTATTAGAAGCTGATAAGTGGATTTTTATCCACTTGGAGCGTTCCATATCGACTTAAATTGATTGACTTGGTCTCAAGTTTGTTGTATTTTTTATGTGTTTTGTGTAGTTGTGCAGGGTTGTAGCTATCGGTTAGTGTTGGTGTTTCTAATCGATATTAGAGCGGAATTAAGTATTGGAATGAAGATGGTACACTTGTGTTATGCTACCAAGGAGTTACATGTGTCATGGTATTAAAGATGTTAGCTAATGCGAAAGAAACGGAGGAGAAAGGAGCAAATTGTGTAAAATTCGGATGGTTGCGCAGTCTTCACTGTTTTGGTCATATCTGGAGTTCTACAAGTCCGTTTGAGGCCCGTAAGCTGTCCACGCGAAGCCTGGGAAGTTTTCAATAATTCTGAACAGTAACAGACCGCGCAGACTGCGCTGATACCGCGCAGAGTGCGCCCGAACTCGCTAGAAATTCTGAAATTCTATCCTGTTTCGAATTAAATTGTATTTTTAAGTCTTTTCTTGTTGGAAAAGTATTCTAGGGCCTATATAAACACTACCTATCATTGTATATCATCATTATTAGGAAGATCATCAACATTGTAGCCAAGAACAATTGAAAGATACATCTCCAAGCTAGTGACAAGCAAGGAGTAATCTTTGGAACTTTTGTATTCTTCTACTTTGGGGAGTTATTTCTGAACCTTATTTTCTCTCTTCTTTTAATTATTTGTTGTTCTAGAATTATGTTATCAATTGAACCCATGATGGCGATGAGGTCGATTATGGGCTAATTCGTTATCATGGGGTTTTAATGGATTTTGCTATGGATTCTAGTAATTGAGTGTTAATTATGCCTTGGTGTGTGATTGAATGTATTGATTGCCTAGTATGTTTATGCTTATTCGTTATAAGTGCGTCGCGAACACTTGTAATTGTTTGTTTAATCCTAGTGAATGCGAAAGTGGATCTAGGGTTTAGAACAATTCATGCTAGCATAGGTTTTTGCATGTGAAGAACATGTATTAATTTGTGATGTAATTCTAACCGTCTTGCATCGACTATGTGGTTTAATGGGTGCTTGATTTTCAACCGGTATGTGTTCAATTGCTATAGACATATAGGGACTACACATATTTGGTGACTACTTGACTTCTATCAATTGTGGATGATCAGTAGGATGGTATATGCACAACGAAAGTTGGTGTGTATCAGTTTAGTGCATCTAATCAGTAATCAACTCTGTCACATGCTAGGCTAAAGGGCATAAGATTCTAGATGAAGTAGTAGATGAAATTGAAATCCCATGTTTGTTTATTATAAAGTTAAAGTTAAGTTATTTCCTCGTAATTGGCTTAGTTGGTAATTAATCAATAGTTAAATCAAACCAATATTGTGATTGTCTTAGCAGTGAGTGTAAATCATAAGCTGGTGCATAAGTGAACATAACGAACAATTTGAGTCTCTGTAGGAACGAACCTTATTTGCTATCTGTATTACTTGAGATCACGTGCACTTGCGTGTTGAGTTGGTCGTAACAAGTTTTTGGCGCCGCTGCCGGGGACTCGGTTCATTGTTTGTTTAGTGTATGATCTTGTCATCAATTGGGTTAAATTCACTGACTCGGACGTTTTTTTTATTTGATGGATTATTGGGAGCAGGAATTCGTAATTGTTTGTGAGCTGTGTGCAGGTGGACATTACACTCATCAATGTGAGTATAACAGAAACCGGCCAAATTTCAGCTGGGACTACAATCAGAGTGGTATGGAGCAATCCCAATATCCATCCTACCCGCTCCAAAATCAGCAGTTTGAAGATGAGCCATACAGTCCAGGGGGAATTCAGCAGCAACAAGGGCAACAATTTCAGCATCAGTATGCCCCAATGCATCAACACTTTCAACCTCCTGAATTTCAGCAGCAGCAATTTCAGACTTGGTCTATCCAACAGTCGACCGAAGAAGCTGAATTAGAAGAATTGAGGTTGATGGCTAAAAGCAATGCATTGTCTCTCCAGAGAATAGGAGATCAGATTGGTCAAATTGCAAATGCATTACAAACATTGAATCAAATTGCAAGTGACACAGAAGGCCTAGCTATAGAGGAGGAAGACAAGAACCTTCATATCAGTCTTGACTGGCCTTTCTTAGCCACGGGTGAGACCATGATCGAAGTTCAGGAAGGAGAGTCTGAGGGCAGAGATGGGGAAGAAGCAGAACATGAAACTGATAAGGAAGCAGAGTCGGAGGCAAACCAATCAGAAAATTCAGAATGTTCAGAAAATTCAATTCTGAATAATCAACCGCAACCACTTCCTTTGCAATCTAAAAATTTTGAAGAATCAGCCCAAGATCAAGAAAATTCCAAGGCTCAAGCGGCTATGCTAATTCCTTCGAAGGATGAAGAGTGTCTCAGTGTGGAAGATGATGAATTAGAAGAGCATGTTCAGTTGTTGAATGCCGCTCCGTTGCAATCTGACTTCGACCAGCTGGAGGCCGAAGAGGAAAAGAGTATCACTCCTGTTGACAAATCTACTCCGGAGAAGACTACAGAGATCATCCAAATCGATTTTCCTCCTCCATATCTACAGAGGCTTCAGAAGCAAACTCTAGCCATGAATTTGACGGCGGAGGATGAGGAGTGTTTTAGCTTGAAATTGGTTGATGCAGGGCAGAGTAAAAAGTATGACACGGAGGAGAAGGCAAAGCATGGCCAACTGAGGATTACAGTGCCTTGGTTGATAGGGTTACGTATTCCACATAAGTTGCTTGGAGTGGAAGATCTCTGGAATTCTCAGGTGCGCCTTAAGCCATCAATTGAAAGAGCTCCCGAACTCGAGCTCAAAACATTGCTAGTTCACCTGGGGTATGCTTCTTGTAATTCATCTCCTTTGCTTGCTATTGTTATTGCTGCTAACTTTTCAGGTAGGCGGGAGAATGTTGTTAAGAGATCTTGTGAGGAGCGAATACGGGTAAAGCTTGTTGTTGAAGATGTCGCTCCAGAAAAGATCATTAAATGGCCTTATAGAGATGCGGTGCAGAAATTTTTCAAGAGGAAAATTGTGGCCAAGTCTAGCTAAAGACGTTAAAGAAAGGCGCTTCTTGGGAGGCAACCCAAGCATTAGTATAGGATGGGAAAAAAAAATTTTGAGTGTTGTGTAAAAAAAAAAAAAAAAAAAAAAAAAAAAAAAAAAAAAAAAATCAGAAAAATCGAATTTTGAGTGTGTCACGCAGGAGCAAGCTGCGTTACAGGGCAAATTGCGCCCCTGTTGCGCAACTTGCGCCTGCGCAACTGGAATAGAGGCAAGCTGCCCCCCAGACGCGCAAGTTGCAGAGGCGCATCTGCATTAACAGCAATTTGCTGTGCACGCGCGCAACTTGCGCTTGTTCCAGTGATTTCAGAAAAAAATTTCACCTCTGTTTCTTTGATTCCGTGTGTTGCTGTGTTCACATAAAAAAAAAAAACATTCTTAACCCCCAATTCTTTTTATACCCCTATTTTCCCTAATTCTTTTCCTATTTCAATTCCAAAACCACCCATCTTTTCTCCAAAATTCTAAACCAATTTCTTTTCTAATTCTAATTTTATTCTTATTATTATTATTATTATTATTGTTTATTATTATTATTATTAGTATAGTTATTATTTATTATTATTATTATTATTATTATTTTCTTTATTATTATCTTTAGTATTATTATTATTATTATTTATTATTATTCTTATTATTATTATTATTATTATTATTTTTTACACCCACCTAAAAATCCAATTCCTCTTCTATTTTATTTATATCTCTAAATATTCAATTCTAAAGAGGAATTAATTGCAAGTTCACCTCTTTGATTCGTATTGGGTAAATATTTTTCTCTAATCTTATTTTTATTACGAATTTGTGTTCTTGTCAATTGTGGGTTTTGTAGTATCCAGGCAAGGTGGCCAGTCTATGGAGCTCGTGCGCAATATCCTCCACCAGATTCATCCGAGGAGGGTGACTGCTTCGATATTCAGGTATGTTTTCTGCTATCCCTTGTATTTACTTCCATTCAATGAGGACATTGAATATGTTAAGTTTGGGGGTGGTTTGAGGGATTAGTAGTTGTTTATATATTGTTGTATTTTGTGTTCATATAGGATATCATGTTTGCATAGTAGTGATAGTTCATGCATGATTGTTATGTTTGTATTATCTACGTTTGTTTCATATAGGACATTCTATTTTTAATTTTTCGTATACCATGTGAGTTTTTCATTTAGTTGCATTTTCATGGCATGCATATTTCATGATCCCTTAGGACGAGCTGATTCTGATTGATAGGGGGATGTTGATTTGGGTGTGATGATGATGAGTAGAGGGCTGATTTATAGTTTCTATGAAATTGACTTACATGTTACGGGAACAAAATTTATTACACAGTCTCATTGGGGTGCTGTTGGGCTAGGTTAGGGTCATGCCTGTGGGATGTTTTGAGATTTAATCACTTGTTTATATTTAGAATTTTCGTTATTCCCTTTATAGCGTAGGAACATTAAAGTCTAAGTTTGGGGGAAACCAGGAATTTTCATGCTAGTTGTTCATAATTGTTAATAATGGCTAGGCGTCAAATGGCTAGTAGCCAGCTCATATTTATATGAGTAGTCTAGGGTTGGAAATGAGAAAGGCTCATTCCAGATTAAAACCTTAAAAAAAAAAAAAACAAAAAAAAAACAAAAAAAAAAAAAAAAGGAAAAAAAAAGAGTCATATAAATAATTTAAATGCAAAATTAACCAGAGTGAGCTCTTTAATACTCGAGTAATTAAGTCTGAGGGGACTTAGTCCTAGTGACCTAAGGCTTTATAGTCTGGGATCCTGCTGACCTAACACTCGCTACATGGGTATTATTGTATAAGCCTTTTGGGGTCTCATTCATTGCACGGTTAAATAAGCATGCGTATTGTATATGTAGTGTCGTAGTATAGTAATAAAGCATGAGTTTCTGTCTACCTTGGATAAGGGTGGAGGTGTTCCTAGGCTATGGAGTGTCTACAGTCTATTCTAGTTATAAACCTGTGATTGTCTTGACGGAAAGCATGTATGATTTTTGACCTAGTTCTGGGGGTATTTCTGATGAGCATCGCACACACGCACGTTTCTGTTCATGTATTTGTTAGTATACGGGGATTTAGTCGAGCTCTGCTTGGATTTGTTACATTCTTTGAGATATTTGCTTGTTAGTTGGTTTTGGTGAGTTTGAAGGGGATCTTGCATTTTCATAGTAGTTGCATTCATGCATTGCATTGCATTAAGTTAAATGGATTTTGTGGGTACATTCGCTATAGGCCCTCACGAGACCTTACTCGTCCACTAGGGCTGCCTAGGGGTTTAAAGGGCTTGTTGCATATGCCAAATGCAACCGTGATCACCTACGGAAGTGGTACTAATTAGATAGTGTAGTTGTTTATGCTTGAGGACAAGCATCGGTATAAGTTTGGGGGTGTGATAAGTGGATTTTTATCCACTTGGAGCGTTCCATATCGACTTAAATTGATTGACTTGGTCTCAAGTTTGTTGTATTTTTTATGTGTTTTGTGTAGTTGTGCAGGGTTGTAGCTATCGGTTAGTGTTGGTGTTTCTAATCGATATTAGAGCGGAATTAAGTATTGGAATGAAGATGGTACACTTGTGTTATGCTACCAAGGAGTTACATGTGTCATGGTATTAAAGATGTTAGCTAATGCGAAAGAAACGGAGGAGAAAGGAGCAAATTGTGTAAAATTCGGATGGTTGCGCAGTCTTCACTGTTTTGGTCATATCTGGAGTTCTACAAGTCCGTTTGAGGCCCGTAAGCTGTCCACGCGAAGCCTGGGAAGTTTTCTATAATTCTGAACAGTAACAGACCGCGCAGACTGCGCTGATACCGCGCAGAGTGCGCCCGAACTCGCTGGAAATTCTGAAATTCTATCCTGTTTCGAATTAAATTGTATTTTTAAGTCTTTTCTTGTTGGAAAAGTATTCTAGGGCCTATATAAACACTACCTATCATTGTATATCATCATTATTAGGAAGATCATCAACATTGTAGCCAAGAACAATTGAAAGATACATCTCCAAGCTAGTGACAAGCAAGGAGTAATCTTTGGAACTTTTGTATTCTTCTACTTTGGGGAGTTATTTCTGAACCTTATTTTCTCTCTTCTTTTAATTATTTGTTGTTCTAGAATTATGTTATCAATTGAACCCATGATGGCGATGAGGTCGATTATGGGCTAATTCGTTATCATGGGGTTTTAATGGATTTTGCTATGGATTCTAGTAATTGAGTGTTAATTATGCCTTGGTGTGTGATTGAATGTATTGATTGCCTAGTATGTTTATGCTTATTCGTTATAAGTGCGTCGCGAACACTTGTAATTGTTTGTTTAATCCTAGTGAATGCGAAAGTGGATCTAGGGTTTAGAACAATTCATGCTAGCATAGGTTTTTGCATGTGAAGAACATGTATTAATTTGTGATGTAATTCTAACCGTCTTGCATCGACTATGTGGTTTAATGGGTGCTTGATTTTCAACCGGTATGTGTTCAATTGCTATAGACATATAGGGACTACACATATTTGGTGACTACTTGACTTCTATCAATTGTGGATGATCAGTAGGATGGTATATGCACAACGAAAGTTGGTGTGTATCAGTTTAGTGCATCTAATCAGTAATCAACTCTGTCACATGCTAGGCTAAAGGGCATAAGATTCTAGATGAAGTAGTAGATGAAATTGAAATCCCATGTTTGTTTATTATAAAGTTAAAGTTAAGTTATTTCCTCGTAATTGGCTTAGTTGGTAATTAATCAATAGTTAAATCAAACCAATATTGTGATTGTCTTAGCAGTGAGTGTAAATCATAAGCTGGTGCATAAGTGAACATAACGAACAATTTGAGTCTCTGTAGGAACGAACCTTATTTGCTATCTGTATTACTTGAGATCACGTGCACTTGCGTGTTGAGTTGGTCGTAACAGAAGCACAAACTCATTCAATTCATTCTCAAACCTCTTTCGAAAACCCCAATCCTAGTTCTTTTGTTATTCAACATCATAGTCCTGATCTGAACCTGATTCAAGAACCTTTGAACCTTCCTGAATTTAATGATTCGGATGAGATATTTAATTCTTTAGAAAAGTGCATGGAGGATTTGATAAAATCCCAACAAACTATCATGCAAACCGTGACCCAAGATAGGCTGATTTTGAATTCTAATGCTCAAGCCATATCTAAGTTAGAGGTTCAAATGAGTCAATTAGTCAACACCATTTATGAGAGAGAGAATTTGATATATGAACCTAATCCATCCCTCTTGAATCATGGTCTAGACCAAACTGATCCAGTAAATAAGAGTGTCACATGGTCGAGTTTGGAGGATAGTGAAATTGAGACTCTTCTTAATAAGGATTTCGAACTTAATCACGAGACTAATCGAGAAATTCATGAGTTGGTTAAGGATTTTTCTTCAGAAGAGATGTTAAATGAATTGAATGCCATTTGTTCCAAGCATGAAACCATAATTGAGAATAGTTCTTTCGATCATAAATCCATTGTTTAGGATTCTGTAGGTGAGCCACCGACACCCGATTTGAAGCCGCTTAACTCCACTCTGGATAATAATTTTGTAGGTGATAATAAAACTCATCGTGCTGACATTGTTCATAACCAAGAATTTCAAGTAATCAATTTGCTTAAACAACATAAAGAAGTGTCTAACTGGTCTATGAAAGATGTTAGTGGTATGAGTTTTATTCTGGTGCCTGATCAAGTTTCTCTAGTGGATAATGATATTTTTGTGGATGAGTTTCACATGTATGTTGATTGTGTTACGAATGATGTTTTCCCTCGATCTGGTATTGGTTAGTATATCTATTTTATAATGTATCTCCCATATAGCCAAGTTTAGGTATGGGGGAGTGCTAGTGTGTGTGTTTCTTTTGTATTTGTTGTGTGCGTGAGTTGTTTTCTTTCGTAATTTTTGAAGTTTTCAGTCTCCGTAATCCCTTATCAGGTATTATCTCCTCATTCTCTTCGTTTCTCTTGCATTTGCATACATTGAGGACAATGCATGATTTAGGTATGGGGGAGGGTTTTAGTGTAAATACATAAAATTCAAAAAAATCAAAAAAAATTGAAAAGTATTAAAAATTCAAAAATAGAGATAATTTAGCTTAGTTGTCATTCCCACTCTTGAACTTTAGAACTAGTTGGTGTTAACAGTTTTTCAAAAATTATATGTATAATGCCTTTAGATAATTTGAACGTAGTCAAGAAAGGTTTTCCTCATGAAACTTGTGTCGAACAAATTTTTGCTTAAAAGTCCAAGACGACACATTTGCACAAGACCTTTGATGGAAAGATTGTATAGGAATGTTATTTGATACCTGAGAGAGAACCCACATGTTAAAACAATGTTGAACCAAACCTTTGCGAAATTTTGCTCCTATATTGTCAAAAAAAGGAAGAAAAAAAAGAGTCAATAAATGTTTGTAGTTGTAGAGTGCTAGTGTAATTTTATAATAATAAATTCTTAGTAGGGAAATCGGCTAGGTTGGGCTCATTGATAACCCGAGTAAGTAAGTCCGAAGGGACTTTGTGCCTAGCAACCTAAGGTCCTTTGTGATCTGGGATTGCTGACCTAAAACTCGTTAAATGGGTATTGATGCAAAAGTCTTTTGGGACCTCAACCATTGCACGGTCGGTCTAACTACTAAGAACTTGAAGTTTGGCTAGATACTTGTTTTGATAGAGATTGGGTCAGTTCAATATTGGTTGAAAAAGAGAAAATGTTCGTATGCACTTTATCCATCATAGGCCTTAAATTCACTACACACCTTGGGGATGTTTTGTAAAATTTTTGAGTCTATTCAAGTGGATTGTGGGAACCTATAACTTTGCTATCATTAGATTAATCTTTAAGGCATGTATTTTCCTACAAAATTGTTTTGTTGGCACCAATGAAAGCTAGGTTGTAAGAGGAAAGTTGGATACTTTCTCACTTATCTCAAAGATTTTATGGGTATATCTTTTGTAAACCCTTAGGAGACATCACTCCTCTTGTAGAGATCGTCTACAAGCTTAACGGGTTGGTAAACCTAAAATTACACGTGATTCCTACGACAGTGAGTACATGTTTTTATTCTGCATTTTTCTTTTTGTTTTACTCGAGGACGAGTAAAAGATAGGTATAGGGGTATTTGATAAGTGCATAATTTTGCATATTTTTATTGCCTATTTTTTGTTTGAATTCGTATTTTAATAAATTATTTTGTTGCATTTCAGGAAATTCGAGAAAAAATGAAGAAATGACAAAATAGAGAAATAAATTACAAAAGAAGAAAAAGAAGGACCAAAATAGAAGAAAAAGGAAAGAGAATGGAGGGTGGTGCATATTTTGCAAAACCAAATGGATGGCAAAGATTTAGCCAACCCAAAACCAAATGAATGGCTAAGTTTAGCCCACACCAACCAAAACCCTAAACTCTCAACTAGAAGCTTGTTCTCAAAAACTCAATTTGTAATCCTAATCCTTCAAAACGAAGACTCACTTCAGTGCTCTGGTTAATTCGTAATCCTAATTCATAAAGTTCATTTCACTACTCAAATCTATTTGTTCTCTGCTACAAAACTCGAATCGATAAGTGAGTAAACTAGTATGTGTATGTAAACTAGAATTACTTTGATTCAGTTCTAAATTTGGGGTTTTTTTTAATTCAAACCCTTAATTTTCTAATTCGTTTAAAACTCATTATTATGTCAGTCAATTAGTTTACTTAATTTTATTTGAAATGATATTGATGCCTCTGTGGCATCATGTATTCGTAATTTGGTACATGTTGATGTGGTCAAGTGTAGCATCCCATATAATTTGCATGTACCCAATATCTCATATATTAGTTGGTTACCGACTTCTCGTTCTGTCCTTTTAATAATTTTGCAGGATAAAAATTTGAATTACACTCTTTATGGCGTCTTGATTCAAGCTCGATGTAGTACCGATTCTGGGCATTATTATTGCTTTGTGCGCACATCAAGTGGCATGGGGTACTCCCTTGACGACATTAAGGTAATAAGGATGGCATTATCAGTGGTGTTTTTTAATTGTTTTGGAGAAACTTATAGTTAAGTACACAGCCTTCACCAAGCAACAGTGGCAACTTCAGATGTATAATACTATAATCTTTCCATCGCCCTATTCACTTTTTACTTATGGAGAGTCATTTAAGGTGAATGGGCAAAGAGTGAAACATTATAGAGCAGGGGAGTTGATTGACATGAAAGTGGATATTCTGTTTTTTATCCCTTCTTGGGAATGATTGATACTGAGATCGAGCTAATGACCTTAAAAAAGCGTTTTTTGGGAGGTTACCCATGATTTTTATAAGGTTAGTATTTTTTTTTTTGTATTTTTTTTCTTTTAGATTAGATTTTTTTATTACTCCCATTAGATGCCTTGATGAGTTTATTTGAAGTGTTTCAGGTTAAAATTAAAACTTGCGAGGATAATTTATTTAAGACATTTGGTGTTTTATTTAAATTTTGAAGAAAATATTTTTGAAAGGAAAAAAAAAGAAGAAAATGATTGGAGGTGCTATTTGTGGAGCAGCCGTGCGACTCCAAATTGCTGGGGTTCGTGGTGCGGGAGATGCGGTTTTTTCCTCAAATCGCAAATCAAATCGCGCATGCGGTTTGAACAAATTTTCAAACCGCGACCGCACCACGTAACACAAAAACTGCGAAAACCGCACCATGGTGCGGTGGGGTCAAATATGGCCACGGTTCGTGAACCGCCGGTTCCGGTTTGTGAAAATCTTGAACCGGAACCCGAACCTTAACAGGATATAAACCGTCGGTTCCGGTTCAAACGGTTCAGGTTCCGGTTTTGACCCTGTTCCGGTTCAGGTTCGAACCTTATAAATAAAAAATATTTTATATAAGAAATATCGTTAAATTAATTCATTTTTTTATTAAAAACAAGTGAATATAATACAATAAATTGTATATGTTTTACAACTTACAAGAATACAACAAAAAATATAATTTATTACAATAATGTTAATAACAATAAAATTTATTACAATAATACTAACTCGTTAAATTAATATTTATAACAAACAATATAATATGCTAAAGGTTATGGTTGTCTTATCTTACTGTGTTACTGAGTTAGGCACTTATAATAGTCTATTCTACAGCCACAGCCTTTTAAGTTTTATCATGGCAGGATGAGTTTACAAGTTTAGTACAGGACCCTATACATGGCCACGGTTCGTGAACCGCCGGTTCCGGTTGTGGACCGCCGGTTCCGGTTTGTGAAAATCTTAAACCGGAACCTTAACAGGATATTAACCGTCGGTTTCGGGCCGGTTTTGATCGGTTTTGACCCGATCCGGTTCTGGTCCCGTTAACCGGTTTGGCCATGTATGCGGTTTATACATTTAAAAATTATTTATATTAATTATTATATAAAGTAAATATTTTTTTTTGATAATGTGAATTAAATTCCCAGAGATTTGATGTTGGCCGTGTGAATTTTCCGTTGGGTGTTTGATTACTTCTGTATTTTTTATTAGTGTTGCGTCTCCATTTGATGGGCGTGCGCTTTCTGTGATGACCGTGCTTACTTTTCCATAGTTGCACTTCAAATCAAGCAAATTTTTTTTCTCACGCGTCCAGCTTGATAGCATTTCATCAATCCATGCGGCCCACTTCAATTCCCGCTCATGTACTGTTCACAGTACTTTGTCAACCAAGCACATATTCATTTCATGCGCAACCAGGCTTTTTAATTTTGATGATGTCCAGAACCCATCTCTCCTGTTGTGGAGTAGTGGCCCATCTGCCATTTTATCTGACCAAACATAGCTGCAGCCCGCGAGTCTCCTGATGTGCACAAACCTGCAGTTTAGTCTAAAAAATGTGTGTTTTGAAGGAGTTGAACCCCTGACCCTCCACTTAACAATGCAATGCTCCTTCCACTCGACTAACCATACCATTGTTTTGTAAGCTGGTTTGCTTATTAATGAACATATAGCTGGACCAGAAATTTAGCAAGGAGATTTAGCAAGGAGAAAGGACATCTTCTACAATTTTCATTGGCACTTCATGCTTGTTAAACCTCTTTAAAGTAATTCGCTTGGGACCGGGGAAAAATATAACTTTATCGAGAGTAAAAATACACTGTCTCCATTATGTTGGGACCGGAAAAAAATATTACTATAGCGAAGTTATTACTTTATCGATTATTACTTCATCGAGGTTCAACTGTATTAGGGGAGTTTTTCTAACCTTTATTTATATAATTTGGTTTTTGCTCAAGTGAGAACCTTTTGTTTTGGTGAGATATGAGATCTAATCTCATCCCTTCATTTTAATCTAATCTAAAGGCCCCGCTAGGGGCACCCACACTAATAACCTACACCCTCACACACACTAACCCCATCCCCTGATGACGTCATCATGATGTCATAAATAAATTTTCTTTATTTTTTAAAATTTTTTTTTTTTAAAATCTGGGAAAAAAAAATTTCTGACATCATGCTGACGTCATCCTGGTGATTTTTTAAAAAATCTGGTGATTTTTGTTGAATTCTGGTGATTTTTTACAAAATCTGGTGATTTTTTACAAAATCTGGAAAATCACCAAATTTGTAAAAAATCACCAGATTTTGTAAAAAATCACCAGTATGACGTCAGCATGACATCAGAATTTGTTCTCAGATTTTTTTTCAAAAAAATTTTTTTTTTCGAAATTTTTTTTTTTTTCAAAATTTTTTTTTTTAAAAAAAATATATTTATGACATCATCATGACGTGGGTTCTCATAGTTCTCATAATAAGATGGTTCTCAATGGAGCAAGTCTCTATAAATTTTTTTTATTATTCTTTTTACATTTTATTTTTAAGATTGTTAGATTTTATTTTTTTTCTTTTATTAAATTATTCATTGAGGATAATGATCCATTTAAGTGTGGGGATACGTTCTTAGTGTATAAAAAAATTAAAAAATATAAATATGATAAAAAATTTATTATTATTTTTGTATATAATTGCCTCTTCTCAAAAGTATGTTAGCACAGATTAGTACACATTGCGTAGATTAATTTCGGAGGATTAATTCTGAGTGTCATATCCATGCATGAAAAATCATTGGGAAATTCTCGTTGGTACCCTTCTGGAATTTGCTTTTCCAGATAGTACCATTTCGTGTTTTGGACTTACGACTGGCACTCCAAAAATAACTGATTACCCTAATTATGCCATTATGTTAATCAAAACGTTAAGAAACGTTAAAAAAACTATAAAAATAAATAATAATCTATAATTTTTTAATGTGTTACTAGTTAAAAAAATTAAATACTAATTTATAATTATTAATGTACCACTAATTGAAAAATATTAAACATTAATCTGTAATAAGTTAACATACCGTTAATCTAAAATATGTGTTCAGTCATTTTCTAACCATAAAATAACATAATTCCACATTTAACTTTTTTTAATTTGTGGTTTATATGACATAAAATTTTGTTATGGAATAAATGTTGAAATTTGTTAACATTTATTTAAGTTTTGATTAACAGAAGGGCATAATTAGGGTAATCAGTTACTTTAGGGGTGCCAATCGTAAGTCCAAAACACGAAATGGCACCATCTGGAAAAGCCAATTTCAGAATGGCACCAACGAGAATTTTCCAAAATCATTTGATACTTGGTAATTTCTGGTGTGTGTTTGCGAAAATTATAAAACTTGAGATGCTTTTTAGTCAATTTTAGTGAGTCAAGCATGTTTTCGATCACCCTGTGAGATTTTCAGCCTAATTTATGATTGATACATTTTATATCATTCCATTTTTTTTTGTGATGTTCATCATTGGCGTGTTGCCCTAGAACTTGTTTTAAACCGTTTTGAGACTACATGTTATGTGCATGCATGAAAATGATAAAGACACTAGGATTAAGCTCATTGACCTAAACACTATCCTTTTGAATTATATCCTTAGTGAACCCCCTTGAGATTATATCCGTTTCTTTCAATTATCACCACTCTATAAATTTTTGAGCCTACTTATTTATTCTTGTCTTGATTTACTGGTAGAGCATATTGATTCAACTTAAGGGTGGGTGAATATTTAGTGGGGGAATTTCTTTCGTTAAAGTGTTACAATTTGGTGGGAATCAGTATTACTTGATCATGAAATTGAATGGCTAGGGTCTTTTGCACATTTGGATGAAGCGAGGTTATTGGCAACAAAGCAAGTACTCCTTTCAGATCAATGGGTGGCAAGTGCAATGTCATATGAAAGGGACGATCCATGTACATGTGCTGGTATTAAGTGTAATTGTACTTTGGTGACTTTTCACTGCCCTTGGTTACTGGAGAATGACTTGACTTTGAAAAAAAAAAAGGAAAAAAATTATGAGTAGGAAGAAGATCAAGTAGAGTTTGTGTTCATTGGTTTGTACAATATGAAAGAGGGGAAGTACACGGTATATGTGCTTTGAAGTTTAATGCTTGTGAAAGATTGATCAACTTTTACATGATCTACTTTTCATGTTGGGTGCTTTAATAAAAGTGAATACTATGCTATATTGGTTTATAAAGTTTAGCCACTTGTTAGCCTATTTATTTGATATTCTACCCTTTACCTAAGCTCCGTTACAACTTTAACGAAGACCTTTTGATTCAGGTAATGCATGTATACAAAGTAGTGGAGATTTGGTGGACAACCAACCATATGGTAGCGCATGTACACTGATAGAACTTGAGTGAAACACTTTCACCTATACACTTGTGTTACTTGAGAGCAAAGTGAGATATTTATCCATAGCATGCTTACTTATTGAAAGCGACTTTGATGTCTATTTCATGATATTTTTGCCTAACTAGACATTGTGTGCATACTTGGATTATTTGGTGTTAATGATGCTTACAGTGAGAGTACTTGTACTTTCAGACACTTTCAGGTTGTTATGTGATCGATTGAGATTTGCAATGTGTGGATTACTATGATATGTTGCATGTCTGAGAGACTTGGTGATTGAAAATATTTGATTTGTGGGTATATCTTCTATAAACCCTCACAAGACAAAACTCGTCCTACTAGGGCTGCCTAGGGGTTTAACGGCTTGTTGCATGTGCTCAATGCAATCGTGTCATCTACGAAAGTGATGTTAGTTAATTAGTTAGGATAATTTATATTTCTTTATTTTCCCGAGGACGTGCAAATGCTAAGTGTGGGGATGTTTGATAGAATGTATATTTATATATATTTTACATGATTATATTCATCATATTTATTATATTTTGCATTTAATTGGATATTTATTAATTAGGTTTTAATGTTTTATTCTACGAAGCAAGGAAATCCAAAACTTGGATGAATTGGAAAATAAAGAACTTAACTTGGAGATTTATTAGAAGGAAATTCGGATTTGTTGGGCTGCATTCGCGCACTTCACTATTGGGCCATATCTCGAGTTCTAGAAGTCAGAATTGGGTGATTCAACAGCCCACGCGAAGATAATTAAATTATCTATCATTCTAAGATGGTTCAGAGGTCAGATTACAACTGGAGCGGCCCAAAATTAGTGGAGTAAAGTCAACTACAAATTTTTATTGGAAATCTATTCAGTTTAGGAAGCGTACTTGTAATTTTCTCAAGGGATTAAAATACTTTTATTAGAGACATATAAAATCATCAGATATTATTATTAGAGGGAGAGACATACATAGACGTACAGAGAGAAAGGAGAGCGAAACTTTTACTTTTCTTTCTTATCGAAGATTAAAGGTTTTCTTCTCTATTCTTGTTAATATTATGTGTTCTTGTTATATTATTTGTTTTGCTAGTTTCATCATGAGTGAGTAGATCTCTAATCTATGGTTAAGTTGAACCCTAGTTATGATTGATGTATGATTTTTCCAATCCCCCAACTTAGTTATGTTATATGCTCTTGCTTATTGAGTTGTGTTTAATTAGCAATTACATGTCAGACGTGATTATGTGTATTGTTTGAACCAAATATCTATTTATCAACGAAAATTGGACTTAGATGGTTGTGATTTATCCAATAAGGACATGAACTTCTCCATGAAAATAGGTAGAACGGATTGTTAGGAAGTTAGGATGCCGTGTTTAATATCTCTGAATTGCATGATACCATGAAAATAGGCTTGAGTAGTACATGATTAATTGGGGTGGGAAATCATAATTGCATTGATTCATGCTAGCGGGGATACTTAATTCTAGATGTTTTTAGTTAATTGATAAATACAAAAATTCTTGCCTTTGTAAAACTTTAGTTTAAAAATCTCTCAACAATTTATTGTGTTACTTTCTTAGTTGAATCGAGTCAAGAATAACTAGTGATTGATACTTTTGTCTCTGTGGGATCGACTCTGACTTACCCTACTACATAGTTAGAAGGATTTGTTAGATATAATTATTTGATAGCACGCGACAGGCTTGTCAACAATCAGCCTCATCATATGCTCAGCAGAGGAGTTGCAGAATCAACCCAGTCTTAATTTGCTACTAAGAACAGGGTTTTTGCTTACATGACGGAGTAAGCACTGAGAAATTATGCAGGCTTGGTGCAGGTTACTTCACCTTTTGGACAATGGCTTAGGACCTCGATGGCCATTTTTTGACAATCTCCCAAATTTTTGACTTGGGGAGGCTGTACAAACTTAACGTCCTAAACTCAACGTGTGACATCCCCAAATCCGGGGTCATGAATTTGGGCCATCACGAACCAACTTCCATTCAAAATCAATATCTCTTGGGTTTTTTTTTTTTTTTTTTTTATATAATTAATACTTATGCAATTGACCCCACAGTAATACACACACACACACCAGTCATATGCTCAGAGAACAACATTCACCATAATAAGAGTTTAGAGTTAAAAAGTTATTACAGACCCAGAATCATACTTAAGTACATTGTTGAGTGATGCTTCTACAAGAAGCATTTCAACAACCAAATTTATTACAACCTTTCACACTTACACACTTAATATACATAAGCCCACTAAACCCCTTGCGATGGTCATCTACCTCGGGGATTGATGCTAACGAGCTCTCAGAAGGTCGCCTTTCCCTTACCCTCTTGCGGGGCGTTCTGCGTAGTATTGGCATACCTAGCTGTATATAGATAAGTAGCAAGAGTGAGCTATAATAGCTCAGCAAGATAATATTGAAAATTAGAATTTAAAATGTAACCAAGTATACATGTATATACATATGTAAGCAGTAACCAAATTATAAACTTTAAGGAAGAATAAAACTCTTATTTAATAATACATCATTCACTTACTATTATAAGAAAGAAATCTAAGATAATACAGTATCAGTTTCTCTTCTTAAATAATATAACAACCAATATACCCTTTTAGTGTAATATTTTAAAATAACATGAATACTTGAATAAATCTCTCACTATCATCTTCTCATTTCCTTCCTATACAGCAATTTTATAAATTAATATAAAATCAGTTTCTCTTCATCTATAACAATAATTTCATCGTTTCATATCACTTTTCTGTTTTCAGTTATAGAAATCTGAAAACCATTTTCAATTCTTTCTTTCAAGTTTTGGGGATATATACTGGCGCCAGATACGTAGGCCGATGATCAGTCGCCTGACCGTATCCGCTCTCTGTTTACTACTAGTAGAAGGAATGAAGGCCACCTACTAACATCATCCCTGGAGGAAGGCCACCTGCTAACATCCTCCTGGAGGAAGGCCACCTGCTAACATCCTCCCTTGGCATCTTCGTGCCGAATCATGAATGTTAGACTATGTCGCACACAGCCCTGACATAGCCTCTTATGCACGTTTGATACTAATCCCCCTTTTTATAAGATCATTATTCAATTTATCAACACCATTTCACATTTCCATTCTCGCACATTATTTCTATAAAATATATGTATATATCATACACTAAAAGAATGTTTATAATATAGCATTATAAACCATATAACCCTAGATAACAACTGATACCATTCTCTTTCATATCTCTTTTACCTTAGAGCATATTCGCTCCATTCGTAATCATCTATATATTCATATTTCAGAAAACATATCCATCTCTCTTTAACTTCCCACAATCAAGAAAATATATTCTTTGCAATATAGCAACAAAAGCATCACATATACATAAATATATGCCATGATATCATTATTATTCCGAAGATAAATAATTTTTAAAGTAGGGATAGAAGGATCTTGTCTCGGTTTCTGTATCCTGACAGTAGGGCTGGTTCCTTCTCCGGAATTTCTATAAACACAAAAAGGACCGTCATTAGAATACCACATCTCTTACTCACTACCCTCTTGTATAACAAAACCCTTTACACTTCAACATATGTTTAACGTATTATTATTACCCCAAAGGTTCAAGGACTTAACCATTTATAAGCTCAATCGAAGTTTCAGGAGTTTTCACCATTTTCCCTAACGACCACACTTAACTGTAAAAATTCTCAGAAAATATGGATTTCGAATTTTAATGTAAGATCAACTTTCAAGGGTCCTCTGACCACCCTACTACACTATCCCAAAATTTCGTGACTTATAAAAATGTCTAAGTATGGTAACTTTAGCCTCAAAGTTGATACAATTACGTTTTCTCGGTTATCGAACGCCTTTCACTAAAACTGACTTTTCTCCTAAACCGTTCATCAGATTTTAATGCACCTTATATCAAAACGATCTATGAACTAAGCTCTATCATTTCATGGTCACTAAGTGTGCTGGACAGTAACCTACCGTACTGCATTGTTGTCCAAAAACAGGGCAGTTTGTCGTTCTAACGAGAATCGGACATTATAACGGCTATATTTTCATACTTTCCAAAATCAAACCCCTCCAAATCAATCATCCACCTTATACACCATCACATATACCATGTGGTCATCATACCAACCATGGATTTCCAAGTCCACAACACAATTTCCATACCATTCAAACACATATAAACAACTATAACAATAAGATCACATGATTTAGTACTACTTATCTTAGAAACCAACTAAAATCATCAAAACCCAAAGGATTCAAGCTAGGGTTTCAAGCTAATCATCAACTTTAAAGAGTATACTAACATGAATAACCTCACCAAGCTCTTATACTACCTTGGTATAGTCTAGATCATGCAAAGAAATCAAGAAAACAAGGTTAACACTTAGAAAACACTATTCATCATCTTTCTAGTAACTTGAATGATTTTATTACCTTATCAAATGATGCTTGATGGCTATGAAACTTTAGAAATGTCTTGATCTATCCTCCAAGAAGCTCCATGAATTATCCCTTGATTTATGATGAAGTTTTGCTAGGGTTTTAGTTTTTTTATTTTTTTTCTTTTTCTTCCTTTTTTTCTTCACTTGGCCGAATGCTTCTTTTTGGATGGGGAAGTGATTGTTTTGCTTGTTTCTATCTTATCACATCCTAATCTTATTAGTCTAGCTTATCTTGGAAGCTTGGTTACAAGTTAAATGACTAATCTACCCTTAAAAACTAGTTAGTGGAAGATGATGTCATTATTATGTCATAATAACTCTTTTTTCTTGATTTTCTTTTCTAATTATAATGCTAGCACTCTTGGTAATTATAATGTGGTATATATCCTTGCTATATTAGAATCTTGGTTGTTTGGTTTCCATACTCGTCTAATTGTGGTTCGTTTCGAATATATCTCATTATCTCAGTGGTTTTGAAAGCGTTTATAAAATCCAATTTCCCTTAGCATTCTCTTAACTTAATAATCCCCTGGCTCAAATCTAAATTCACTAATCCCTCAATATATAATTCTTATAATGTTTCCATGCTCCTTAATGTCCAATAGAAGCTTATTCGAAATCAAAATCCTCAAAATCCATGTTTCAGGAATTTCTGGAATCTAACGTCATTTCGAGTCACTTATTTTCATTGTACAACACTAATATGGTTTCTGTTTATTCATTTTCCATTTCCTTTATAGAGTACCTATATACCATTTCTGTAAATCCTCGAAATTTACTATTCATGTGACCACTGTAGCATTACTGAAGTTAGGGTTATTACATCCTTCCCCCCTTAAAAGGATTCCGTCCCGGAATCACGTCAGAAATGTCCATAGATACCTTTTCATCGACACCTTCTAACTTCTATACCACTTTCTCCATCCTTTTTCCTTCATAATATCTCTATCTTGTTTGCACAAAATACACCAACATAAACTTGCTTGTCATTCATCAACATTCCTCTTTTAATTATGGGTATTGGCCGCCACATTGGCCTCTCCTGACTGATAGTGTATCTCACTTATGATTTATCCCTATATTGATCTCTATCATGACATAAAATATACATATTTCGCTCTTATTATATCTTGGCTCTGTAAAATCTTCCCGAAATCCGACTAGAATAAGATTCTTTGAAACAATTGTAAGAAAATATTACCTATAATATATATTTCCTGTTCGTATATAAACAAGCCTGTGGTTTACCCCCAAAATACTATTATTCTCCTTTTCATAGAATTTCTAACCCCTAACAGATACTGATTTTCCTTATCTAGGTTATCAACCTACCTATACCATTCATTGACCACATTGATTCCTAACCAAACGTTTACACTAAAATTTAAATACTAGAAAAATGTTCACCTGCATCTGTATCCGGCTTTCTCAATGCCTCCCCTAAAGTCATATTGTACACCCTGGCAGTAGGTTTATTTGAAGCAGTCACGCTCTGTTCTGGCACAGATGATCCCCCTGAACGGCAATCTCTGGCAATGTGTCCTAGTTTCCCACACTGGTAACACTTGATGTCCCTCTTAGGATTGGTATTAGCCGATGGGCACTGACTAAGATAGTGTCCTTTTTGTCCACAGTTAAAGCAGTTTATTTCTAACGCTCTACACACTCCTGTATGCTTCTTACCACACGTGTTACATTCTGGAAATGGTGTTCGAGATTGACTAGATTGAAAGGTTCCTGTGGATCTACCACCCTGATTCACAGTCTCACTGGTAGTCTTATTATTCCCTGACTTTCCTCCAAACTGGGGTTTTTGTCCTTTACCAAATTTGTTAAAATAGCTTCCCTCACTTGAACCCCCCTTCTGACCTTCAAATTTCCTTTTCTTACTCTCTCGTCCTATTTGAGTCTGTTCACTCTCAGCTTCGATAATAGATGCCTTATGAACTACCGCAGCATACTCGGTCAACTCAAATGGTGCCACTCTAGTACGTAGCCATGGTTTCAATCCTTGTTGGAACCTTTTCGCTCGTTGCTCTTCAGTACGCACGAATTCTGGAACAAACCTAGACAGTTCTGTAAACTTAGTTTCATACTCTGCCACTGATAGGTTTTCCTGCTTTAGCTCCAAAAATTTTATTTCCATCTGGTTCTCTAAGTACCTAGGGGAATATTTGTCTAGAAACACCCTAGTGAAACGCTCCCAAGTTATCACTCCCGCTCCCTCGAGATTTTTCTTAGCTTCCCACCAATAATTTGCCTCTCCCTTTAGGAGATAGGCTGCAAAGACTGTCTTCTGATCTTCCTCTACCCTCAGTATCTCAAAAGCCTTCTCCATTTCTTTCAGCCATGCCCTGGCTGCTACTGGGTTAGTGGTTCCCTCAAATTCTGGGGGTTTTAATGACTTAAAAGCACGAAAAGAGTTAGCTGCCTGGTTGGGAAGAACAGGTGGTTGTGGCGGATTCTGTGGATTAGCTAAATTCTGCCTCAAAAGTTCCATAAATTGGTTAAAAGGGTTACCACCCTGACTTCCCTGTTGGCCAGTTGATTCATCTTCTTCTTCCTCATGATCTTGTTCATTATGAGCGTTTTCACCCTGCCTATTCTGACTTGCTTCCTCTCTCTCATTTTCCCTTGCATTCATTCTATTATTACGCTTAGGCGGCATGATTCTCTGTATATAATAATATTCTTCATTAATCACCCAAATTTAGGGTACAACATACATCATTTCCATATATGCACAACTATATCATTAGTTAATCTTATTTATACATCCCAGTATTTTAAATTCACACAAGTAATATTTAATCATAATACAACTTTGACAGATAAGCTTAGTACCTTTAGCACAATAACCTTTTCATTTAAGTCAATCACCTCATATATATCAATATTTCTGAATCTCAACATTTAATATCAAAATACGATAAAATTAGGCAAAGTACATAAACTTCATTAATTTACATAAATATTTTACAACTTGGGTACAACGTCTTTTACTACTAATATCATACATCATAAAGTACAAGGTTCGAAACCCCAAAAGCATAACTGTACATACTAACTCGCTATAACAAAAGCACTACTAGCTGTCCTCTAATCAGACTGGGATTAAGACAGTAAACAACTAACCTAATCCCCAAAATGACATCCACAAGATGACTAGTCTGATTAGTATCCCAGACTACTACTCCTAATCATGGTAACGCCGCCCTGATAACCTCTCTGATCTGCACTACCATAGTGGTGACTGTATCAACTATCTGAGCCCTCCATACTGGATCCCCTCTGTCTCCCAACATCGTCATAATATCACCGAGTGCCCGCAGCTCAATACTAACTATGCTCAAAGTCAACCCATCTGGTATCACACCTCCTCCTCCTCTCGCCCTGTCTAACCTCTGTATAAGCGTATCTATAGTCCGACGGGACTCATCCAGCTGTCCCTGTAGGGCAAAGTACTCTGACAAGAAAATAGCTGGCAACTGGCCAGCTGGAAACATAGGTGCCTCCTGAGGTGGCATAGCATCTGGGGGAGGTACATCTACAAGTGGGGGTGCATCCACTGGTGGTGGTGGTGGAGGTGCAAATGGTGGGGATGGAGGAACTGGCTCTGTGTCTGCATCCTCAGAAGGGTCCTCCTCCAACTCATCCTCTGACAAAATAAAGTGTCCCGGTGGAGTGAACTGCTCAACTGGATCCTCAAAAGGGTCGGGGCTAGGTAGAGGAGATGGAACTGGTGATGGCACTGGGACAGGTGGGACAGGAGTAGGAGTCACATGAATGTCCCTCCACTCAATCGGCTCCTCAGGTATAACAGATAACCTAGGCCTCTTACGCAAGGGCATCTCCTCCTCAGGAATATCCGTCCGTACTCGGGAAGGTCCGGCCCCATCAGGTCCTACATATGGTCTACCAGAATATGGCACTATGGCCACAGCATCCCTCTGCCTGCGCTCCTCAGCCTCCTCCCTCAGTCTCTGCTCATATCTCTCTCTAGCACTCGCCCGTCGTCTCTCCCTGAGGTCATCAATAGCATACTCTGGAACCTCTACACCTACCAGCAACAAGTCTCTAATCTCCTGCTCGGGTAGTCCTAGCCACTGGGGGTCTCGACTCGGCTCACCCATCTCTGCTCCCTATAATAAAACATAAAATTCTATTAGTAACGGTCTATAAAATCATAAACAATACTTAAAATAAATACTACCTGCGATATACCACCCCTGAACTTGATGGAAGTTCAAAATTTATATTATAAATGATACAATATTATTATCACTCTTGTTCCTGAGCATTATGACTCTTAGCTCTGATACCAACTGTGACATCCCCAAATCCGGGGTCATGAATTTGGGCCATCACGAACCAACTTCCATTCAAAATCAATATCTCTTGGGTTTTTTTTTTTTTTTATATAATTAATACTTATGCAATTGACCCCACAGTAATACACACACACACACCAGTCATATGCTCAGAGAACAACATTCACCATAATAAGAGTTTAGAGTTAAAAAGTTATTACAGACCCAGAATCATACTTAAGTACATTGTTGAGTGATGCTTCTACAAGAAGCATTTCAACAACCAAATTTATTACAACCTTTCACAGTTACACACTTAATATACATAAGCCCACTAAACCCCTTGCGATGGTCATCTACCTCGGGGATTGATGCTAACGAGCTCTCAGAAGGTCGCCTTTCCCTTACCCTCTTGCGGGGCGTTCTGCGTAGTATTGGCATACCTAGCTGTATATAGATAAGTAGCAAGAGTGAGCTATAATAGCTCAGCAAGATAATATTGAAAATTAGAATTTAAAATGTAACCAAGTATACATGTATATACATATGTAAGCAGTAACCAAATTATAAACTTTAAGGAAGAATAAAACTCTTATTTAATAATACATCATTCACTTACTATTATAAGAAAGAAATCTAAGATAATACAGTATCAGTTTCTCTTCTTAAATAATATAACAACCAATATACCCTTTTAGTGTAATATTTTAAAATAACATGAATACTTGAATAAATCTCTCACTATCATCTTCTCATTTCCTTCCTATACAGCAATTTTATAAATTAATATAAAATCAGTTTCTCTTCATCTATAACAATAATTTCATCGTTTCATATCACTTTTCTGTTTTCAGTTATAGAAATCTGAAAACCATTTTCAATTCTTTCTTTCAAGTTTTGGGGATATATACTGGCGCCAGATACGTAGGCCGATGATCAGTCGCCTGACCGTATCCGCTCTCTGTTTACTACTAGTAGAAGGAATGAAGGCCACCTACTAACATCATCCCTGGAGGAAGGCCACCTGCTAACATCCTCCTGGAGGAAGGCCACCTGCTAACATCCTCCCTTGGCATCTTCGTGCCGAATCATGAATGTTAGACTATGTCGCACACAGCCCTGACATAGCCTCTTATGCACGTTTGATACTAATCCCCCTTTTTATAAGATCATTATTCAATTTATCAACACCATTTCACATTTCCATTCTCGCACATTATTTCTATAAAATATATGTATATATCATACACTAAAAGAATGTTTATAATATAGCATTATAAACCATATAACCCTAGATAACAACTGATACCATTCTCTTTCATATCTCTTTTACCTTAGAGCATATTCGCTCCATTCGTAATCATCTATATATTCATATTTCAGAAAACATATCCATCTCTCTTTAACTTCCCACAATCAAGAAAATATATTCTTTGCAATATAGCAACAAAAGCATCACATATACATAAATATATGCCATGATATCATTATTATTCCGAAGATAAATAATTTTTAAAGTAGGGATAGAAGGATCTTGCCTCGGTTTCTGTATCCTGACAGTAGGGCTGGTTCCTTCTCCGGAATTTCTATAAACACAAAAAGGACCGTCATTAGAATACCACATCTCTTACTCACTACCCTCTTGTATAACAAAACCCTTTACACTTCAACATATGTTTAACGTATTATTATTACCCCAAAGGTTCAAGGACTTAACCATTTATAAGCTCAATCGAAGTTTCAGGAGTTTTCACCATTTTCCCTAACGACCACACTTAACTGTAAAAATTCTCAGAAAATATGGATTTTGAATTTTAATGTAAGATCAACTGTCAAGGGTCCTCTGACCACCCTACTACACTATCCCAAAATTTCGTGACTTATAAAAATGTCTAAGTATGGTAACTTTAGCCTCAAAGTTGATACAATTACGTTTTCTCGGTTATCGAACGCCTTTCACTAAAACTGACTTTTCTCCTAAACCGTTCATCAGATTTTAACGCACCTTATATCAAAACGATCTATGAACTAAGATCTATCATTTCATGGTCACTAAGTGTGCTGGACAGTAACCTACCGTACTGCATTGTTGTCCAAAAACAGGGCAGTTTGTCGTTCTAACGAGAATCGGACATTATAACGGCTATATTTTCATACTTTCCAAAATCAAACCCCTCCAAATCAATCATCCACCTTATACACCATCACATATACCATGTGGTCATCATACCAACCATGGATTTCCAAGTCCACAACACAATTTCCATACCATTCAAACACATATAAACAACTATAACAATAAGATCACATGATTTAGTACTACTTATCTTAGAAACCAACTAAAATCATCAAAACCCAAAGGATTCAAGCTAGGGTTTCAAGTTAATCATCAACTTTAAAGAGTATACTAACATGAATAACCTCACCAAGCTCTTATACTACCTTGGTATAGTCTAGATCATGCAAAGAAATCAAGAAAACAAGGTTAACACTTAGAAAACACTATTCATCATCTTTCTAGTAATTTGAATGATTTTATTACCTTATCAAATGATGCTTGATGGCTATGAAACTTTAGAAATGTCTTGATCTATCCTCCAAGAAGCTCCATGAATTATCCCTTGATTTATGATGAAGTTTTGCTAGGGTTTTAGTTTTTTTATTTTTTTTCTTTTTCTTCCTTTTTTTCTTCACTTGGCCGAATGCTTCTTTTTGGATGGGGAAGTGATTGTTTTGCTTGTTTCTATCTTATCACATCCTAATCTTATTAGTCTAGCTTATCTTGGAAGCTTGGTTACAAGTTAAATGACTAATCTACCCTTAAAAACTAGTTAGTGGAAGATGATGTCATTATTATGTCATAATAACTCTTTTTTCTTGATTTTCTTTTCTAATTATAATGCTAGCACTCTTGGTAATTATAATGTGGTATATATCCTTGCTATATTAGAATCTTGGTTGTTTGGTTTCCATACTCGTCTAATTGTGGTTCGTTTCGAATATATCTCATTATCTCAGTGGTTTTGAAAGCGTTTATAAAATCCAATTTCCCTTAGCATTCTCTTAACTTAATAATCCCCTGGCTCAAATCTAAATTCACTAATCCCTCAATATATAATTCTTATAATGTTTCCATGCTCCTTAATGTCCAATAGAAGCTTATTCGAAATCAAAATCCTCAAAATCCATGTTTCAGGAATTTCTGGAATCTAACGTCATTTCGAGTCACTTATTTTCATTGTACAACACTAATATGGTTTCTGTTTATTCATTTTCCATTTCCTTTATAGAGTACCTATATACCATTTCTCTAAATCCTTAAAATTTACTATTCATGTGACCACTGTAGCATTACTGAAGTTAGGGTTATTACACAACGTCCTAGTACGACTCTTCAAAACTCTCAGGAGGTGATTGGAGATCCAGGGAGTAGCTTTGTAATTGAGGAATTTATGAATGAATTGATGCCATCTTCAACTGAACAACCATGGTCTGATTCGGCTTTTAATATAGATCTTTTGATCAGTTCCTATCATCCTGCTATGAAATTGACTTCATAATCCGGAGTGATTATCAATGAGCCAAGTTTATCCTAACCTCTCTCTTCTCTCCAAGTTTCTACTGCCAAAGGCAAGGGTAAAGAAGTTCTTGTCGAGGATAATGCTCATATCAATCTTCATAAGTGCAAATACGACTACATGGTTAATGCAATCACCATCTTTGAACAGGGTAAAACGTCGAATTCTGGTTCGAGTCTCAAGGATGCCATTGTCATAGATTAACTTGCAATGAAGCTTGGTCTATTGGTTTAAGCTTGTGTCATGTTATGTTAGTGTCTTGCTAGTGTTTATTCTCCTGTGTTAGTAGTGGTTAGTTTGGAGAGGTGGCTCCAGTTCTAGTCTCTCCTTTCAGTTGTTTGCAAGTGCCATTTGGATTTTCCTTAGTAATTTGCCTATCCAAAAAAAAAAAAATTACAAATGTATAGCACAAACTGATTCATCAAGAAGACGGTATGTATAACACAACCTACTACACGCACACTACAAGAAAATTCGTATTTACTAACCGGATTTAGTGACGGAACGAGTTCCGTAGTTACATGTTGACGAATTAGCAATAGTAGTAACACTACTAAAAAAGTTCAATAAACATCACACATTAGACATCAGTTGAGTATGTCACCGATGAATAAACTATCAATGACATCGGTTGAAAAAAAATCGATGTCTTTATATTTCATGACATCACATTACAAGACAACTAATGTCTAATGTAAACTTTAAAAATTTTATATCCCGCGCCCACCTTCCCCCATTAATACCACAAAAATTTCCCCATGTTCCACCCTTTACCAAATTTTAGTTCCCCAATTTTTTTGAACTCCTTTACCAGACAAAAATCAAAAACTAAAAACAAATTAAACAAAATCTCACCCCTTCTTTCTCTCCTCTTTCTCTCGACCTCATCTGTCTCTCTCACTTCACCTCCCTTAAGAACCCTAATTTTGAGCTCTTTTCACTCTCTCTTCACTCTGTTTATGCTTTATGTTATATCCAAAATTCGGTTCGGGTATTTTCAAGGAAGATTCGGGTCAGATATGGGTTCAATTTGGGAATTTACTAAATAAATTAGGGTTTTTGATAGGATTTGAGAAGACAGGACGCGCTCTTTCTTCCTCTATAAGGAGGGCGCGCCCTCAATGATAAATATATGATGATGATTCCCATTTTAAGCTGTTCTTTTGTAAAGTTGTTGAAAAATTCCCTCCTGTCGTATCTCAGGAGGGGGATGTCCGTCGCAGAAGGCTTCCAGGGGTATGCCTGGATATAAGGACCCATCCTAGACACAAAGGGCGCGCCCTAAGGTGGAAATATGGGAACTTTCTGGTGTGTGCTTTGGGAGCTCTGTTCCTGTAGCCAATGGGCGCGTCCTCATTGGTGAACTTCGGAGTAATCCTGCACTTTGCACCCAAAAGCTCTGGATCACCTGTCTTGTTATCTGGTGGGTGCTTCTCATTCGGGGGACAGGGATGCGTTCTGCACTTGGGGTAAACCATGGTTATACCTGTGTCCTTGAGATCAAGAAATAGCAGGTAGCTGATAGGACTAGTCCTCGACGGGGGAAGTTTCCTTATCCGTGAAGTCTTGAGATCTTGGATGAGCCTTAGGCCTTTGTGGTTAGGCCTCATAGTAGAACATTCTAGAAGCTTGACCGTCAATTCAAGCCCATTTGGGTTTCTTGTTCTCCAAGAACTACCACTATAAGAAAAACTGGTTTTTGTGACGGAAAATTCCGTCACAAACAGGCTGAAATTCCGTCACAAACGCCTTTGTGACGGATTTGTGACGGATTTTTGCTGTCACTGAAACCATTGTCACAAATCGATTTTGTGACGGAAAAATCCGTCACAAACATTTTGTGACGGATTTTGTGACGAAAAAATCCGTCACAAAATCAGTGACGGAAATAATGACGGAAAAATCTGTCACAAATTTTGTCATTTTTTTTGTACCGGTACACGTTTGTGACGGAATTTGTGACGGAATTTTCCGTCACAAAATTTGTATATTTTTTTGTCACAGAAGGATTTTGTGACGGATTTATTCTGTCACTAAATCCGTCACAAAACTAAATTTTTTTAAAATATTTTAAAAATTTGACAAAAAAAATTAATAAAACAAAAATTCCTGCTGACTAAGCCGCCCAGTGGGCCCACCTCAACACCCAGTCAACCCACCAAAGCACAGTCAGCACCCTCAAATTTAACAAACGCAACACACCCCCAACCGATTGAGCTACATGCGCGTTGTGTTATATGTTCAAAATACAATCCTTATACTATGAAAATTCTTACATTTTTTATATTTATTTATAAAAATACCTTTAAAATAACTAATTTTTTAAAAATTCGAAAGTAATTATTTTTAAATACGTTTTAAATTCAAAATTTATTTTTTTTAATTTTTTAATTTTTAAAAAATAAATTTTTTAATTCGAAATTTCCTAAATTTTTTTTAAATAGTCAATTTTTTTTAAATTTGAATTTCCCAGATTTTTTAGAAAAAATTTAAAAAATTAAATTATTTTTAAAATTCGAATTTCCCAGATTTTTTTATAAAAAAGTCAAAAAAATTAATTTTTTTAAATTCGAATTTCACAGATTTTTTTTTAAAAATTTCAAAAAATTTTATTTTTTTTTTAAATTCGATTGCACAATACTCTCGATTGCAAATTTTTAATTTTTTTAATTTTTTTATTTTTTTTTTAAAATTCGATTGCACAATAAATCTCCAAAAAACAATACTCTCGAAAACTAGTATCGTCTCGATTGCACAAAACGATATTTTTAAAATCTTTTTTCGACGATCCAATCGTACGAATGTTAATATCTAATGATTTTAGTGATATACACAAAAAATTAAAAAATTCCAAGCTTATTTAATGTGATTTTATAATATAAACCTCCAAAAAACAAAACTCTCGATAACTAGTATCGTCTCGATTGCACAAAACGATATTTTTAAAATCTTTTTTCGACGATCCAACCCTACGAATGTTAATATCTAATGATTTTAGTGATATACACAAAAAAATAAAAAATTCCAAGTTTATTTGATGTGATTTTATAATATAAACCTCCAAAAAACAATACTCTCGATAACTAGTATCGTCTCGATTGCACAAAACGATATTTTTAAAATCTTTTTTCGACGATCCAATCGTACGAATGTTAATATCTAATGATTTTAGTGATATACACAAAAAATTAAAAAATTCCAAGCTTATTTGATGTGATTTTATAATATAAATCTCCAAAAAACAATACTCGCTATAACTAGTATCGTCTCGATTGCACAAAACGATATTTTTAAAATCTTTTTTCGACAATCCAACCGTACGGATGTTAATATCTAATAATTTTAGTGATATACACAAAAAATTAAAAAATTCCAAACTTATTTGATGTGATTTTATAATATAAATCTCCAAAAAACAATACTCGTTATAACTAGTATCGTCTCGATTGCACAAAACGATATTTTTAAAATCATTTTTTGACAATCCAACCGTACGGATGTTAATATCTAATGATTTTAGTGATATACACAAAAAATCAAAAAATTACAAGCTTATTTAATGTCTTTTTTTAACGATCAAAGGTGAATTTTTTTATTATTGAATTTTTTGTGACGGAATTTTCCGTCACAAATTCGTCACAAAATCTGTCACAAGCTCAAATCCGTCACTGTAACAAAATATTTTCGATTTTAATTTTTATTATTTTTTTGTGACGGAAAATGTCCGTCACAAATCTGTCACAAAATCAAATCCGTCACAAAATCCGTCACTAGAACAAAATTTTCTTGAAATTTTTTTATTTAGATTTTTTGTGACGGATTTTTTCTGTCACTAATTTAGTGCCGGAAATATTCCGTCACAAATCCGTCACTAATATAGTTTTTGTAAACGATTTGTGACGGATTTTTTTCGTCACAAATCCGTCGCAAATTTGTGAAATTTTTTATTTATGCATTTTGTAACGGATTTTTCCGTCACAAATCCGTCACTAATTTGTGACGGAATAATCTATCACAAATCGGTCACTAATATAGTTTTGTGACAGATTTGTGACGGATTTTTTCCGTCACAAATTTTGTGACGGAAAAATCTGTCACAAATTCGTCACTAATTTGTGACGGAAAAAATCCGTCACAAATTTCCGTCACAATTTCGCTGTTTTCTTGTAGTGTACGTACGGCTTGATCCCTATAAATATCATGGTACGTAGGCCGATTGGGGGGGGAGGGGGTTGGAAGTTGAGAGCTCAGAACACAGCTACGCCATCGATGGGCGCATGTAACGCACTCCTACTGTTACATCAGACACGTTTTTTGTTACATTAGACCTAAGGTAACGCACTTTTACTATTTCATCCGCTAATGTTACCTTTGACCTAAAATGTAACGCTCAACTTCTCAATGGTAACACAAGGGAAAGCGTTACATCAGGACCATAGAGTAACATAAAATAAAGCAAATGCAACACTAGGAGGTGTTACCTTAGCTTAGCCAGAGACACTAGGTGACACGTGGCATGTGGGACCCACGTGACACCTGGCATCCTGCCACGTGGCCACCTGACACGTGGCACCCAATTCCACGTGGCATATTGTGGGGCCCACACAATATCAAGATCCAGCATTATTTGATTGGGTAATTCAACGGTCAACTAGTACTTTGATCGGAACGCCTAAACAGGGTTTCGTTAGGATTTAAGGATTCGATTTTTTAAAAAATATTTCTCGACCACCCAACCGTACGGGAATCAAGATCCATCATTTTAATATTATTCCAAAAATTTTAGAAAAAAAATTTATTTAATTGGGTAATTCAACGGTCAACTAGTACTTTGACCGGAACCCCTAAATAGGGTTTCGTCATGGTTTAAGGATTCGATTTTTTAAAAAATATTTCTCGACCACCCAACCGTACGGGAATCAAGATCCATCATATTTAATGTTATTCCCAAAATTTAAGAAAAAAAAAATTATTTGATCGGGTAATTCAATGGTCAACTATCACTTTGACCGGAACCCCTAAACAGGATTTCGTCAGGGTTTAAGGATTCGATTTTTTAAAAAACTTTCCTCGACCACCCAACCATACATAAATCAAGATCCATCATATTTCATGTTATTCCCAAAATTTTAGAATTTTTTTTTGATCGGGTAATTCAACGGTCAACGTACTATCACTATGTCCGGAACCCGTAAACAGGATTTGGTCACGGTTTAAGGATTCGATTTTTTAAAACCACCCCACCATAGGGGAATCAAGATCCATCATATTCAATGTTATTCCAAAAAATTTAGAAAAAAATAATTATTTGATCGGGTAATTCAACGGTCAACTATCACTTTGAACGGAACCCCTAAACAGGGTTTCGTTAGGGTTTAAGGATTCGATTTTTTAAAAAATATTTCTCGACCACCCAACTATACGGGAATCAAGATCCATCATATTTAATGTTATTCCTAAAGTTTTAGAATTTTTTTTTTATTTGATCGGGTAATTCAACGGTCAACTATCACTTTGACCGGAACCCCTAAACAGGGTTTCGTCAGGTTTAAGGATTCGATTTTTTAAAAAATATATCTGGACCACCCAACCATACGGGAATCAAGATCCATCATATTTAATGTTATTCCCAAAATTTTAGAAAAAAAAAAATTATTTGATCGGGTAATTCAATGGTGAACTATCACTTTGACCGGAACCCCTAAACAAGGTTTCGTTAAGGTTTAAGGATTCGATTTTTTGAAAAATATTTCTCGACCACCCAACCATACAGGAATCAAGATCCATCATATTTAATGTTATTCCCAAAATTTTAGAATTTTTTTTTATTTGATCGGGTAATTCAACGTTCAACTATCACTTTGACCGGAACCCCTAAACAGGGTTTCGTCAGGGTTTAAGAATTCGATTTTTTAAAAAAAATTTCTCGACCACCCAGCCATACGGGAATCAAGATCCATCATATTTTATGTTATTTCCAAAATTTTAGAAAAAAAATATTTTATTTGATCGGGTAATTCAACGGTCAACTATCACTTTGATAGGAACCCCTATACAGGGTTTCGTCAGGGTTTAACGATTCGATTTAAAAAAAAAATATTTCTTGACCACCCAACCATACGGGAATCAAGATCCATCATATTTAATGTTATTCCCAGAATTTTAGAAAAGAAAAATTTATTTGATCGGGTAATTTAACGGTCAACTATCACTTTGGGTTTCGTCAGGGTTTAAGGATTCGATTTTTTTAAAAATTGATATGGGCTAAAAATAAGCCCTAAAGACACATTTAATGTAGCATTAATTAGACCTAATATGGTCCAAACGTGGGGCCCACCAGATGGGCCCAAACCCTATTAATGATATTAATTTCGTAATTAATATTAAGGGTAACAACCAGCTCAGCAATAAGAGTCAGATAAGGATATTACTCCTACCAAGCTTAGCCTCCAAGGAACATAATTCGATATGGGAACTGACTCCTACAAGGAAGGAGTTTAAAACCTTCCTCAAGGCGGTGACTTGCCCACCAAGTCACCTAATTCTACTACGATTCTAGGGCTTCTCAGCCTATATAAAGGGCCTGACCCCTCATTCTCAGAACTACGTTTTTGGCTTGATTCTCAATAACGAGATAGGCACTCTGTGAGGACCGATTAGTCTTGAACACGGAAACGGCCATTAAAGCTCGAAGCTCACCAACCCCTTTGTATTAAATACACACAAACCCTAGTTGCAATATTCATAACCTAGTTTTTATTCCACAACATTTGGCGCCGTCTGTGGGAAGAAAACATTAACCATGGTTCAAACACGAAGAACAGTGATAAGTGCATAATTTGGCATATTTTTATTGCCTACTTATAGTTTGAATTCGTATTTTAATAAATTATTTTGTTGCATTTTAGGAAATTCGAGAAAAAATGAAAAAATGACAAAATAAAGAAATAAATTACAAAAGAAGAAAAAGAAGGACCAAAATAGAAGAAAAAGGAAAGAGAATGGAGGGTGGTGCATATTTTGCAAAACCAAATGGATGGCCAAGATTTAGCCAACCCAAAACCAAATGAATGGCTAAGATTAGTCCACACCAACCAAAACCCTAAATTATTGCCTGTAAATACCTTCATCTTCTCTTGTTAAATACACCATTACCTTAGATCGTAGAATTAGGTTAGTTCTAGTTCACTCCCAAATTATAGTTGTAATTTTTTTTCTTTGTAAACACTTTTTATTTTTATGCAATTTCAAGCTTCATTTTAATTCTTGCATCTCTCTTTCATTTTATTTTCCTTGTTCTTTATTTCGTTATTTTTGTAAATCCTCGGGTGAATAAAGTAGCGACGCTAATTACATGGGATTGAAAGTATCGATATGAAGAATTTGTTTTCGTAATTTAAATTTTCGTTTTAATATTAGTTACGCCCATTTAAATCTCCATTTTATTGTTGGTCATTTATTTCTAAATCATTGTCTTAGTGTAATTATAATTTTTAATTTCGTAATTAGTCTCTTTAATTTCGTATTTAATATTCAAAAATAAAAAATCACAAAATATTAATTTTAAAAATTTTAGAAAATAATTTTTGCCCTTTTATTTTGTTAAATTCGAAACAAAACTCCCCTGTTCTTTTCAATTTTCAGAGACAAAAACAAACCCAGTTCATCTTCTTCGTTTTTTTTTTTTGATTTTCTGTCTTCAGCTTCGTCTTATTATTTCCTCTTCCTTAATTCTTCTCTTCTTCATTACAAACGCAGAACTTCCCAGCTTTGTTCTCTTTTACTTCAACATTAAACCCAGCACATCCCTCTTTTTTTCATTCCTCTTTTCTCATTTCCCCTCCTTCGATCTCTGTCTCTGTCTCTCTCTCTCTCTCTCTTTTCCCTCTCTCTCTCTCTTTTCCCTCTTTCTCCGATCGCTGCAGCACAACACGCAACTCCCCCTTCCCCTGTTTCGTTTTCTTCGAACCACAAACACACCCTCCAAGAACCATATCCTTTCCCCTCCTTTTTGTTCTGCACACACAAAACTCCTCTTCCTTTTGGTTGATTTTCTGTTTGAATTTGTTGATTACATCTTTGCTTTTGGTGCTTCGATTTTCTTTCCTTCTGTTTCGATTTTAGTTTTGTTATTCGAGTTAATCACTAGGTAGTTTGCTGGGTTCGTTGTTTGATTTATGTGGCCGAGTTGGGTTTAAGTTGGAGTTGCTGTTCTGAGTAGTGGTTTAGTGCGCGCGTTTCCGAGTCCCTGTTAGTCATTGTTGAGTCATTGTCTAAGTTTCGTTGTTTAGTTTTTTTTGTTATGTCTAACATGTTGCTGAGTTTTCTATGTTCGAGTTTTGAGATCGCTGAGTTTCGAGTATTTTTCACTATGTCCTGTTTGCAAGTTAACTCTGTTTTGGTTTTAGATGGAATTCTGTTTTGTTTCGTCGGGTTTTGTTGTAGTCGTTGCTGAGTCGCCTGTTTTGAATCATTGTATTGTTTGTTTTGCTATTTACTTGTGTGGTTAGTTGCTGTTCTTTTTAGAGATACTGCATTTGGTTGGTTTGTATGAATCCGATCCGTTAATTTTTAGTGTTGGCCAGTTAAAATTTGCGAACGAGTTATGTCGAAATTTTATTAAAATGTATGTAAATAATTTCTTAGAATAAAATCTAGTTTTAATTCGAATTTAATATTTTTAGAATAATTTAGTCAATTAGTTTAGAATTAGATTAATTTAATTTTCTTTTAATATTAATTTAAATTTTCTTTTGGTAATTAAATAGTATAAAACCGAATTTTCCAAAACCGAATTGTTCTAATCCGATTAAATTAAAAATTAAGGTTTACGAAAATATTAGTCCCTGTGGATCGAATCTTACATATTAAAACGATGATCGTACGCTTGCGATTTTAAATGTCATATTTTTAGCACATCAAGTTTTTGGCGCCGCTGCCTGGGAATAATTATTTTTCGCACCTTAATTTTTAAATTTTCCGATTAATTTTCTTCGCTTGCCTTATTTTTAATTCATTTTTTTTGGAAAGTTTGGAATTTCGGGAATCTTTTCACGGAGCTTGGAACAAATTGGAATTTTTGGAAGCGTGCTTCGGTAACCCGTATCTCACTCTTTTCGCCTTTTTATTTTAGAAAATCAAAAAAAAATTGAAAAATTGAAAAAATAAAAAAAAGTAGTTGTAAATACATAATTGTTGCATCATGCATTTAATCACCTAGGAGCACATCATCTAGATTTTTATTTCTTTGTTTTTAATTTTTTGTACCTTATAAATTGTGGTGATCGCTGGAGGACCCAAAGGTACGTTAAATTCTTCTTTCTTTTAGATTAGGGCACGTAGTGTAAGCATCCATAATTGTTTACCACGTTCGTATATGTCTCGTTGTTTGTTGCATCATTTTAATAAATTCTAAGGGCAAAACCACTCACAAGATAAGGGGAGGGATTTCATCACTCTTTCCTTCGCCCAAAAACAATTAATCTATCATTTTGCATGCCCTTAGCCTTTAATAAAAATAATTAGACGTTTGCCCCTAGGAATTTCGTGCTCAATTAGGAAGGTACCTAAGAAACGAAGTAATCATTAATTATTCCGACTAGTTGGTGTCTAGGCAAGCGAAAGCTTACCTGGCCAATAAAGATTTGGTGTCTAGACTGGTGTTTAGCCTCTTAGCAATGCTTGCACCTAACTGGCCAAATCGGTCCGAATAATTTCTGATTTACCGAGTTTTTGGTGGTCCTTACAGTTAGGAGCAAGGTCTAGTTTATTTTATTAAGGACCCTAGATATAAGGTTTTTCTTTTGATTTTTCACCCTTTATTTTGTGTGATTAAAATTCGTGCACCTAAAAAAAAATTAGTTAGTAAATAATGTGGTTAAATTATAATACTCAAGGGTTTAAAAATTGTCATGAATTTGAACAAAATAATATTATGTTTCAACAAACCCTTAGGAATGACCCATTTGTACCTACCTGCAATACCGGGTGGGGGAATCACACAAATTTCTCATGGGATTATGATCAAAACTACCAAGCTCCTCAACCTTCTTTTCAAATGCCAAATCATTACTCTTTTCACACTCAAAATATTGATCCTTATATAAACCCGATTCAAACACCTTAAAGCTGCAACTTTTGTGATTCGGATAAGGGTGTAATTTTTTTAGAAAGGAGTATTGAGGAATTATTAGAAGCACAAACTCATTCAATTCATTCTCAAACCTCTTTCGAAAACCCCAATCCTAGTTTTTTTGTTATTCAACATCATAGTCCTGATCTGAACCTGATTCAAGAACCTTTGAACCTTCCTGAATTTAATGATTCGGATGAGATATTTAATTCTTTAGAAAAGTGCAGGGAGGATTTGATAAAATCCCAACAAACTATCATGCAAACCGTGACCCAAGATAGGCTGATTTTGAATTCTAATGCTCAAGCCATATCTAAGTTAGAGGTTCAAATGAGTCAATTAGTCAACACCATTTATGAGAGAGAGAATTTGATATATGAACCTAATCCATCCCTCTTGAATCATGGTCTAGACCAAACTGATCCAGTCAATAAGAGTGTCACATGGTCGAGTTTGGAGGATAGTGAAATTGAGACTCTTCTTAATAAGGATTTCGAACTTAATCACGAGACTAATCGAGAAATTCATGAGTTGGTTAAGGATTTTTCTTCAGAAGAGATGTTAAATGAATTGAATGCCATTTGTTCCAAGCATGAAACCATAATTGAGAATAGTTCTTTCGATCATAAATCCATTGTTTAGGATTCTGTAGGTGAGCCACCGACACCCGATTTGAAGCCGCTTAACTCCACTCTGGATAATAATTTTGTAGGTGATAATAAAACTCATCGTGCTGACATTGTTCATAACCAAGAATTTCAAGTAATCAATTTGCTTAAACAACATAAAGAAGTGTCTAACTGGTCTATGAAAGATGTTAGTGGTATGAGTTTTATTCTGGTGCCTGATCAAGTTTCTCTAGTGGATAATGATATTTTTGTGGATGAGTTTCACATGTATGTTGATTGTGTTACGAATGATGTTTTCCCTCGATCTGGTATTGGTTAGTATATCTGGTTCATAATGTATCTCCCATATAGCCAAGTTTAGGTATGGGGGAGTGCTAGTGTGTGTGTTTCTTTTGTATTTGTTGTGTGCGTGAGTTGTTTTCTTTCGTAATTTTTGAAGTTTTCAGTCTCCGTAATCCCTTATCAGGTATTATCTCCTCATTCTCTTCGTTTCTCTTGCATTTGCATACATTGAGAACAATGCATGATTTAGGTATGGGGGAGGGTTTTAGTGTAAATACATAAAATTCAAAAAAATCAAAAAAAATTGAAAAATATTAAAAATTCAAAAATAGAGATAATTTAGCTTAGTTGTCCTTCCCACTCTTGAACTTTAGAACTAGTTGGTGTTAACAGTTTTTCAAAAATTATATGTATAATGCCTTTAGATAATTTGAACGTAGTCAAGAAAGGTTTTCCTCATGAAACTTGTGTCGAACAAATTTTTGCTTAAAAGTCCAAGACGACACATTTGCACAAGACCTTTGATGGAAAGATTGTATAGGAATGTTATTCGATACCTGAGAGAGAACCCACATGTTAAAACAATGTTGAATCAAACCTTTGCGAAATTTTGCTCCTATATTGTCAAAAAAAAAAAGGAAGAAAAAAAAGAGTCAATAAATGTTTGTAGTTGTAGAGTGCTAGTGTAATTTTATAATAATAAATTCTTAGTAGGGAAATCGGCTAGGTTGGGCTCATTGATAACCCGAGTAAGTAAATCCGAAGGGACTTTTTGCCTAGCAACCTAAGGTCCTTTGTGATCTGGGATTGCTGACCTAAAACTCGTTAAATCGGTATTGATGCAAAAGTCTTTTGGGACCTCAACCATTGCACGGTCGGTCTAACTACTAAGAACTTGAAGTTTGGCTAGATACTTGTTTTGATAGAGATTGGGTCAGTTCAATATTGGTTGAAAAAGAGAAAATGTTCGTATGCACTTTATCCATGATAGGCCTTAAATTCACTACACATCTTGGGGATGTTTTGTAAAATTTTTGAGTCTATTCAAGTGGATTGTGGGAACCTATAACTTTGCTATCATTAGATTAATCTTTAAGGCATGTATTTTCCTACAAAATTGTTTTGTTGGCACCAATGAAAGCTAGGTTGTAAGAGGAAAGTTGGATACTTGCTCACTTATCTCAAAGATTTTATGGGTATATCTTTTGTAAATCATTAGGAGACATCACTCCTCTTGTAGAGATCGTCTACAAGTTTAACGGGTTGGTAAACCTAAAATTACACGTGATTCCTACGACAGTGAGTACATGTTTTTATTCTGCATTTTTCTTTTTGTTTTACTCGAGGACGAGTAAAAGATAGGTATAGGGGCATTTGATAAGTGCATAATTTTGCATATTTTTATTGCCTATTTTTTGTTTGAATTCGTATTTTAATAAATTATTTTGTTGCATTTCAGGAAATTCGAGAAAAAATGAAGAAATGACAAAATAGAGAAATAAATTACAAAAGAAGAAAAAGAAAGACCAAAATAGAAGAAAAAGGAAAGAGAATGGAGGGTGGTGCATATTTTGCAAAACCAAATGGATGGCAAAGATTTAGCCAACCCAAAACCAAATGAATGGCTAAGTTTAGCCCACACCAACCAAAACCCTAAATTATTGCCTATAAATACCTTCATATTCTCTTGTTAAATACACCATTACCTTAGATCTTAGAATTAGGTTAGTTCTAGTTCACTCCCAAATTATAGTTGTAATTTTTTTTCCTTGTAAACACTTTTTATTTTTATGCAATTTCAAGCTTCATTTTAATTCTTGCATCTCTCTTTCATTTTATTTTCCTTGTTCTATATTTCGTTATTTTCGTAAATTCTCGGGTGGATAAAGTAACGACGCTAACCACACGGGATTGAAAGTATCGATATGAAGAATTTGTTTTCGTAATTTAAATTTTCGTTTTAATATTTGTTATGCCCATTTAAATCTCCATTTTATTGTTGGTCATTTATTTCTAAATCATTGTCTTAGTGTAATGATAATTTTTAATTTCGTAATTAGTCTCTTTAATTTCGTATTTAATTTTTAAAAATAAAAAAAAATCACAAAATATTAATTTTAATAATTTTAGAAATTAATTTTAGCCCTTTTATTTTGTTAAATTCGAAACGAAACTCCACTGTTCTTTTCAATTTTCAGAGACAAAAACAAACCCAGTTCATCTTCTTCATTTTTTTTTTTCGATTTTCTGTCTTCAGCTTCGTCTTATTATTTCCTCTTCCTTAATTCTTCTCTTTTTCATTACAAACGCAGAACTTCCCAGCTTCGTTCTCTTTTAGCTTCAACATTAAACCCAGCACATCCCTCTTCTTTTCATTCCTCTTTTCTCATTTCCCCTCCTTCGATCTCTGTCTCTCTCTCTCTCTCTCTTTTCCCTCTCTCTCCGATCGCTGCAGCACAACACGCAACTCCCCTCTCCCCTGTTTCTTTTTCTTCGAACCACAAACACACCCTCCAAACACCATATCCTTTCCCCTCCTTTTCATTCTGCACACACAAAACCCCTCTTCCTTTTGGTTGATTTTCTGTTTGAATTTGCTGATTACATCTTCGTTTTTGGTGCTTTGATTTTCTTTCGTTTGGTTTCGATTTGAGTTTTGTTATTCGAGTTAATCACTGGGTAGTTTGATGGGTTCGTTGTTTGATTTATGTGGCCGAGTTGGGTTTAAGTTGGAGTTACTGTTCTTAGTAGTGGTTTAGTGCGCGCGTTTCCTAGTCCCTGTTAGTCATTGTTGAGTCATTGTCTAAGTTTCGTTGTTTAGTTTTTTTTGTTATGTTTAAGCTGAGTTGTTTAGTTTAATTGTAAAACTGTTGCTGAGTTGTCTGTGGTCGAGTTTTGAGATCGCTGAGTTTCGAGTATTGTTCACTGTGTCCTGTTTGCAAGTTAACTCTGTTTTGGTTTTAGATGGAACTAGCTTTGTAGCCCGTGCGAGGCACGGGCACGTTCTAGCTTATTGGCATTGTATAATTTCAAAAATCCCTATAAAGTAATGAGGTGAGAGTGAGAGGGCAGGGAGAAATTAAGATTCACGTTGGTAGGTAATAGTGTGCCGTTGTGATGTGTTGAAGAAGTCCACAAATTCTATTACAAGAGTAAAGCCGGGGCTTTGTGACAAGTATTTACTAAAGCATTGAGCTGTTTGGATACCCGAGGCAGGGTTGCTTGGTCAAATGTTCGGTGGTGGTTGATGTTTTTTGTATTTGATGATATCCTCGATCATAATCAAGGCCGGCTTAGTTGAATGAGGAGACGGTTTTATTGTAACCTCTAAAGTACACCGGGCGCCTTTGATTGTGTGTAGAGCCTATGGGAATGTATGGATTCCATGTACCTGTTGAGAGGGTGGTAGAAAGTTGTTAAGGGGTGGTTGTTAGCGGGGATCGATGTCCGTATGGAAGGCAATGATCAGAACCGTAGGCAGTGTAAAACAATGTGTACAAGGTAAATGAAAGAATACAGACCTGTTTGGCATTGCTTAGGAGGTCCTCTCTTGAATTTCCAATCAGTTGTTGTAATTGAATATATTCATTTCTAAACTTTGGTATTATCAAATCGTTTGGGAAAAAAATAGAAACCGGAAACTATTCTATAACAGCAACACTTGTATCTTTGTTACTGGTTACTGGTTTGACTTGCAAATTTTTTCTCGAATCTATTTTGACATCTCTCCACCTAGATTATGACAAAGAATTAGCACAATTTCCTCCTAAAAGAACAGCAAAAACAAAAATTACTAATATAATCTTGACAAAAAAAGGAAAAAAATTTACTAATATAACAGATATAACCAAGAGCTGAAATTGTTGCGGTATGATACTTCACAATTGAGAATTCATTGCACAGCATGCATCTAATTTGTCTGCTCACAAGAAAGATATTTTACATAATTTTTGGATTTATCCTGGGATAGGTATATCTACACACCATGTTTGAGGTATTAGGTGTTCAGACTCATTGTGCTGCCAACACTAATTGTGTATGATGTTAATCAGGTGGTGAAAATAATCAAGTACATATGTAGTAATGTCATACCTTATAACGCCACTAACTTTCATTTTCAGGTTCCAAATTTGATCCTCCACTATCACCACCCAACACGATCCTATAGATATAGAATCCTACCAAAGCACCACTGTACAACATAAACCATTACAAGACAACCGTGAATTTATTGCAATGGAAAAGCTATGATTGAGTAAATTCTGCAATTTATTCAATTATGATGCCAACTGAAGTAAAAGGAAAGCTAAACCAGCACGACATAATTATATATGACAACAAATATAACATATAAAGTAACCAGAATTTCATATGTCAGAGATGAACATCAAATCTATAGTTCTAGTATCTGACAAGGTAAAAATTAAATTGTTCATATAGGCGCATATGCAATTTCAGTAAAATCACCAAAGTTCTGAAGCCTGCTAAGAAAGAAAAGTTTTACCTAACCAAGGCTGTAGGAAGACTGGCAAAAGATGATCTATGCAATTGAGAAGTCAAAAAATGTAAGAGATACATATATCAGATTCAATGATTCATCATTCAAAATAAACTCAACGATAAAAAGCACTCACGGAGCAGTCTTACCACGAATAGAATGCGTATGTCCCTTAGGAACAATATGCTTGCAAATTGCAATTGCTGCAAAAATAACATTGAAATCACAAAGTAAATACAAGAGCGGTTAACTCAAGATGAGCTGACAATTTTGACGTGAATGCTTTGTAACACATTTAAAAATGTTAAATACATAAACCTCTATAGTTCCCCAAGGAAAAAAAATCAGATGTGTATACATGCAACCAATGTTGGTTTTGTTTATTGTAATTGTTAGGTATATCCATAAATTAGGCATACATACGTAAGACATAATCGAGATTCACTTCACTGACAATAGCAGCTTCATAAAGAGTGTAAACTGTAAGATGTACCAAAAGATAATAGTAATGACAAACACAAAAGTAGATAAACTCCCTGTCCATTCTTACTTTAGACAACCTAATCGCTATTACCACTTAGTAATATGTTTCGAACCACTTAACAACAGAAACAAGGCTCTCAGTATACTTAAGAACTGCATTAATACAGACACAAATAACTCCTTGTGCGATGCTGAAATCTCTTAATCTCTTTCTTTACAGTCATAAATGATAAATCTAATATCTTCGTCGATTGCAACAAGTTGTCCAGCACCCATATATAAAGCTGGAAGGTCCATTTCTATAAAACCGAACTCTAAATTGAGCTTCTTCGTCCAAGACCCAATGCCACAACCATCATCATCGTGATCATTTAATGTCCACAAGCTAAGTGACTCTTCATTATGGGAATGCAAGATAATAGCAAGACGGCTTTCGAATTCAAATATCTCGGACTTTATTTCACTCAACTTGATTCTAGGGAGTAGAACTGGTTTGAATATCTAATTATGCAATTGGAACGATATTAGCGCATCTTTGGTACCCTTCATATATAAAACCTTTTTATTGGAGGACCAATTGTTATCTGACGAAAGTCACCTATAAAGTTTTCAAGTGCTATGTCAACTTGAATCTCTCTCCACGAATCGGATTTTGTGGAATAAAGCTCAACTTGTACTACAAATAAGCGAGGATGATAGAATCAAAATAAAACCCTACATAAACTAAACAAGATGCATGTGTTAGGATGTTGGGTGAAGGGAGAATTTTCTGTTGCAGCTTGCCTGGTTGAGAGGTTCCACAGGTAGATAAAATTGCCACAGTGATCAATTCGACGACAGAGTAGTCCATTACAGGAAGTAGTATCATCACCTAGTGCTGAATCTAGTGGCGATTGGATATTAATCGAACATTCAAAAAAACTGAGGTCGAGAAGAGAGGCATGTGGATAACGTACGCTTTTGCAGGTGGCTTCTGGTAATATACCAAGGCGCTTGTCAATACTGAAGGTTTTTCCTGGGAATTGGTGAGGTGAGTTTGAAAAAATTCCAGGTCTGAAATAATGGATAGCCACAACCTGAAAAAATGATCACATTTAGAGCAGCCATGATAGTATCTTCATTACAATTTCTTGAGCCTATAATGAGAAGTCGCCATATTTAGATCTTTAAACAAACCCTATTATCAATATTAAAATGCATGTGGACAACTTAGTAGGGCTTAGTGCAGCACGAGCACAAACTCATCTTTTTACTTGCTAGTAATAAAAGGGTGCTGGGCCGAGGATTCAACACAAAGGCTCCTCATCATGGATGCTATCTTGGTTGAGAAAGCAGAGGATGCTATCATGAACCGAGGCTCCTCACCACGGGAACGAAACAATTTTCCCATACTACTGTACTAATTAGAAACAATGCTCTATAGCAGATTTTGAAATAAGATCAGCATAGTATCGTGACAGTTCAGCAAAGTCCCTAGCTAGTTCTGAATTCTCAGGCTTAAGTGAGCAAGTTGTTCCTTGATCTGATCAAGCTTTGGCTACAACGAAAAAAATCGAGCGCCAACACGGATGAATATAAATCATGGACCTTGGGATCAGATTCATATGAATCAAGGAGAGAGACCAAATATGCAACAGAGATAAATTCACACAAATTTAATTACAAACGATGGCCAATTCAGAATGATGATAGATTAGAATCATTATTATTATTTTTTTTTGCCAAAGATTAGAATCTTTATTATTCACATAGAAGGTAAAAAAGCATAGACAATTGTGTATATAATATAAGATGCCAAATATGGTTAGGAATGAAAACTACAACTTATCGGAAGAGTGTTGTCTGTTAAAATAGATCAAAGATCGTGCTCTTTTATTTGTGTTCGGAAGATTCACTTCACCAAGAAGAATTATGACACAAAATGAGGCCATAGACATAAAATCAAATGATTTAGAACAAATAAGGCGTACCAGGACGTTCAATTCATTGAAACATTTCATCGAACAGATGGTTCCACTCCATGATACATCTAAACCAATATGACATAACCAAGAACCAATCCCAATCAGGACTATTCGATTAATACGGGAAATTCTAAGCCAAATACATAAACAAAAATAAAATTAAAATTGCAAAGGACCCGGAGAGGTTTGGGGTTAGGATGGCCGTTAGATGGAGAGCTGTAGTGTGGGGAGAGCGCAAATATTAACGAAGCTACAACAAATCTGAGGTGGCTCCTGAGGTGGCATGTAGTTGGAGGCTGAGCTGGATTAAATTGTCTTCTAAAACCCTATGTTGTGCTATTAAATATATAATAGATTCTGTTTTGTTTCGTCGGGTTATGTTGTAGTCGTTGCTGAGTCGCCTGTTATGAATCATTGTATTGTTTGTTTTGCTATTTACTTGTGTGGTTAGTTACTGTTCTTTTTAGAGATACTGCATTTGGTTGGTTTGTATGAATCTGATCCGTTAATTTTTAGTGTTGGTTAGTTAAAATTTGCGAACGAGTTATGTCGAAATTTTATTAAAATGTATGTAAATAATTTCTTAGAATAAAATCTAGTTTTAAATCGAATTTATTATTTTTAGAATAATTTAGTCAATTAGTTTAGAATTAGATTAATTTAATTTTCTTTTAATATTAGTTTAAATTTTCTTTTGGTAATTAAATAGTATAAAACCGAATTTTCCAAAACCGAATTGTTCTAATCCGATTAAATTAAAAATAAAGGTTTACGAAAATATTAGTCCCCGTGGATCGAATCTTAAATATTAAAACGATGATCGTGCGCTTGCGATTTTAAATGTCATATTTTTAGCACATCAAACAGCAACGACCTCTACCGAGGCCATACCCCTCAGCTCTACTCCTCCCGCTACTGAGCAGGTACCCCCAACGACAGGGGCGATCACTCAGCCTCAAGTTTCTCAGCCTACAGGGACGAATCCCCATGTTGAGAGTACGTTACCTGTAGTCATCCAGCCAAGTCAAGAAACCACCTCTCTTCAGATGGTGATCTCTCCTTTAACCAACCGTCCACTCTTGGAGGGACATATCTCCACCACTGTGCTCCCTTTGAGTACCAATCTGATGTATGGACTGCCTAACTATCCCCCTCATCAAAGGGACCCTGGACCAAGAGGTCACGCATTACAGATCCGAGATCGAGAGTATGACGATTACTCTGGTCTTATACTGACGATTCATCGTCATCTGATGATGATGATCGCGATGAAGCCCCGAGGAGGTGACGTGCTAGTAGAGAACCTCAAAGGAGGACTCAGACTATCCACGACGGACACCCCTTAACAACTGCTGAAAGGATTAAGGCTCATGAGGCCGAGATCTTAAAGTTGAAGGACGATATGGCGAGGGAACAAGATAGGTTGAATCAAACTCAACCTCCTCCAACCTCAAGAAGGATTCCAATTATAGACTTGGAGAGATCCTCTAGAAGACAGAGAAGGACTGACGCCCCAACCGAAAGAATAGCAAGGGTGGAAACCCCAGAAGCAATCCAAAGGATTTGATGCCACTTGGGGATCCTGATGATCCCACACCCCCGTTCACCGAGGAGGTGATGAATGCTCACATCTCTATGAAGTTTAACATACCGAAAATCAAGGCTTGTGATGGAACGGGTGATCACGCAAATCATGTCAGGACATTTTCGAACGCACTGCTGTTTCAGCCTGCAAGTGATGCCTTAAAGTGTAGGGCGTTCCCTCAAACCCTGTCGGGCATGGCTCAAAGATGGTATAGCCGGTTGCCTGCAAACTCAATTGGCTCTTTTAAGGAGTTAAGTGCTGCTTTTGTTAGTCAGTTTATCAGCGGAAGAGTTCATGAGAAAAGCTCCGCATCCCTCATGTACGTGGTGCAAGGGAAGAATGAAAATCTGAGAGATTACCTCAAGAGGTTCACTAAAGAGACATTGCATATCACTGATTTGGAGAATAAGGTGGCCATGGTAGCCCTGGAACACGGAACCACTGATCTATTCTTTAAAAGGTCATTGGCAAAGCATCCTCCTGAAAACATGGCCGAGCTCCAACGAAGGGCTAACAAGTACATTAAAGCTGAAGATATCATGAAGAAAGAAGCCATAGTAAGTGGAGGATGAGGTAGCAACGACTCCAAGAAGCAAAAGCAAGACCATGAGTATGATGACCAGGAGTATGATGCTAGGGACAAGTATCCCCGAACTAGCGAGGACTCCGACTATGCCCCTAAGAAGAACCAAGGACCGAGGTTCATTGAGTATGCAAGGTTGAATACTCCTAGTAGTCGAATCTTGTTTGACAATGAGAAGGATAAGGATTTCCGATGGCCGAAGCCACTCATGGGTGATCCCGTAAAGAGAAACAAGAATCAGTATTGCAGATTCCACAGAGATGTGGGGCATGACACTGGTGATTGCAAGCAACTCAAAGATGAGATCGAGTTTCTGATTCGTAGAGGGAAACTGAGCCACTTCACTAAGGGTGACGACCGTGGTAATCAGAGAAGAGAGTATAATAGGAGGGATGACGATCAAGATCGCAACCCACAGCCCCGAGGGCCAGTAATCAACATGATCTCAGGAGGCCCGACTGCGGCCAGCACAACAAGGAATTCTCGGAAGGCTTATGCTAGAGAAGTGATGCACATCGTGGGAGAGGCCCCGAAGCGTGCAAAAACTGAAGTAGTGGTTGGTTTTGATCACTCAGACTTGGAAGGGGTGAAGTTCCCCCATGACGACCCGTTGGTCATAACTTCTGTGATTGGAAACTCAGAGGTGAAGCGAGTCTTGATAGACAATGGAGCTTCCGTTGACATTCTATTTCATGATGCATTTGTGAAGATGGGTTACAGTGATTCTTAGTTGACCCCCAATAACATGCCTATATATGGATTTAATGGAGTAGAATCCAAAGTTGAAGGGACTATTCAGTTGCCTGTAACTATTGGACAGGAGCCCAAGGAGGCCACTCAGATGTTGAACTTCCTGGTAATCAAGGTGGTTTCAACGTACAATGCTATCCTCGGAAGGACTGGACTTCATGCATTCAAGGCTGTCGCCTCAACTTATCATATGAAGATCAAGTTCCAGACCAGGAATGGTGTTGGAGAACATAAAGGTGATCAATAGATGGCACGAAGCTGTTATGTAGCCTCGTTAAGGCCTGATGGAGTCGAGGGGCAGGTCCTTCCGATTGAAGACATGGATGTTCGAAGTAGTAAGAAACGTCAAGAAAGGCCGTCAGAGGACATCACACAGAAGCCTCGGACAGCCATTGAGGCTAAGGCGTTAACTGACTTCGTGGTTGAATGTACCATTGGCAACCAAGAAGTCGGGGGGCAAGAGGTAATACCCGAAGCAGGAAGTGAACTTCAGAATAATAAGGAGGAGACCAGAAGGAGTGGTGGGTGCTCTATTTTGATGGAGCATCAAAAACAAAATCTGATGCAGGCCTAGTCTTGCAAAGCCCCGATGGGCTCAAGTTATCCTAGTAGAACTTAGCTTCATATTTATCTAGTAGAAGTATAAATAAGGTTCATTGAAACCATTAAAGAGCATGTTGCTCCGAGTAGGACGGTAATACTTTATGTAAGGGTTGAACCCATTTCAAGTTATTAATGCAAGTTTGTTTTCCATTCATTTATTGTGTGATTTTATTTATGTACCAAGTACCTGATGAGTGCGAGTCAAGGATGACCAAGTACTGAAAATAAAAGAATTCACGAATGGAGAACAAGCAAATGAATAAATAAAGACCCCGAAGGGTCAAGAGTTAGGTTACAGCACGACCAAATAAGAGTTTAAGTCCGTGAAGGTCCCAGGTTAAAAAGACGAGCAGAAAAAAGCCACACGCAACAATCAAAGCCATGCAAGGCTGAGGATGTTAAGGACTAGCTACTCTTCAATATGTCTTAAGTACCTGGATTGAGGATCCAAGGATGAAGACCAATAGAGAACAATGATGTATTTGCTTGGACAACGACTGATATGCCAGGGATTGATCCCCAATTTATAACTCTTCGGTTGAATGTCGATCCTGAACGGAAGATAATAAAATAGAAGAAGAGGAATTTTGCTCCTGAAAGACAAGATGCCATTAAGCAAGAAGTTGACAAGCTCTTAGAGGCTGGGTTTTTTTGAAGAGATTCAGTTCCCCGAATGGTTTGCTGAGCCTGTGATGGTCAAGAAGGCAAATGGGAAGTGAAGGATGTGCATAGACTTCACTGATTTGAATGATGCATGCCCGAATGACTGTTTCCCCCTGCCAAGGATAGACATGTTGATAGATGCCACAACTAGACATGAGATGTTGAGTTTCATGGATGGGTTCAACGCCTACAATCAGATTAAGATGCACAAGAATGACATCCCAAAGAATGCAGGCGCTACTTATCAACGACTGGTGAATAAGATATTCGCCCTTCTGATTGGGAAAACCATGGAGGTCTATGTTGATGACATGTTAGTCAACAGCCTATTCAAGGCAGACCATATCAAGCACCTCAGAGAGGCATTCGAAGTGCTGAGGCACCACAAGATGATGTTGAACCCAGCCAAGTATGCTTACCATTTGGATTTTAGAAAAAGCCCATTTTTCTTTTTTTGGCGTTGGATTAGGAAAATTTTTGGGATTAATGGTTTCGAAGAGAGGAATAGAGGCCAACCCTGATAAGATCAAAGCGATCTTGGACATGGAACCACCCCGTTCAATACGAGATGTACAGAAGTTAACCGGCCGAGTTGCAGCCCTGGGGAGATTTATCTCCAAGTCTTGTGACAAATGCTTGCCATTCTTTCAAGCACTGAAAAAAGTGAAAATTTATGAGTGGACTACTGAGAGCCAAAAGGCCTTTGAGCAATTGAAGAGGTACATGGCAGAAGCCCTGTTGTTGGCAAAACCTAGTCCCGAGGAGACTCTTTATCTATACCTGGCGGTATCCGATGTAAGAACCCAGATTTTTGATAGAATTAAAACTTTTTATTATGTAATAATATAGGAGTGAATAGTGGTTATGACTACGATGTAACAACTGCCTATTGAATAAATGGGATGGATTTAGATTCAAATATTTATATGTCATGAAGAATGCTTTTAGTTGACAACATAGATTAGAATAATCTATCTCCTAGGGATATAAGTTATATTAATTCCAAATTGGAAGACTATTCTTATGTCATCCAAATCAATATCTGTTATTAGTCCAGTGGTTCGGTAAAAGGGTTAAGGAACGCCCGAAAGAGGACCAGGGCATTTTTAATTAATATAAGGAATAAAAGAAAGAATAAATTATGAATAGTGTTTTGATCGAAACAAGAATATTATTAGACGACGTTATATAGAAGTATTCAGAACGGAAATCTGAGTTCGTATTAGCGATCCAGGAGGAAATTAAGTGTATGCAAATGCTGTCGGATTCAGAAAAATAGCACTTTTATTTTCTCCGAGATTTTCCTGGACACTGCCAGAATTAAGGATTTATTAAAGGGATTTAAGGAATTTAAATTCAAGAAGTATTAAGAAAGATGAAGAATAGTATTATAAATATTAAGAAGGTTTTTGGTAAAACCCTAACTAGAAACGAATGAGTTATTCCCTAAAAATGATTAATGGAATTGAGCAATAATCGGACAAAAGAGCAAGCAGGGGAGGCAAGATGCATGCATGTGCTCTTAGAAATATCTAGTAACCAATATAGTTACAAGAGTAACTAGAATCAAGTGAATCAACTAAGTACTTAGCAATCAAACCACTTAGTTAGCTTATAACCATCCAAAGATCAACACTTGTCTTGCAAATACCTCATTCCATGCATCATCCTCAATTTAATAAAGCAACCAAGATGAGATATTATCCAAGTCTCATCCACTTGATGCATTATTATCACATTAACCAAGCAAAGAACACAAAAATATCAAACCCTCTCCATAAACATTCCATTCGGCTATTCCATAATTCCAAGGGAGAAATCCCACTTCCAACCATCATTTGATCTTGAAACTTTTTATGTGAGTCCTATAATTCATATAAATGATCTCCAAGAAATCCTAGCTTCAATCTCTTCTTTTTCCATTTTCAAAAAAATCATCAAAGATGATGATGAATAGTGCTTTTCAAGAACTAACTTGATTTTCTTGTTTCTTTGGTTGATCTAAGGTTCATTAAGGCTAGGCAAGGTCCAAACAAATCTTTGTAAGGCTAGTTCAAACTCTCAAGAAGGTATAATGATCTTGAAAACCTAGGTCTACTTTGAGTTTATACATGTTCTTTATAGATTTAAGTGTTAGTAACATGTTAGTGTGATTATAGGCTTATTCAACATGATCTTATGGTTGATATTATGCATGATGATCAATATGATAAATTGATATGTTCTTGAACTCCTTGGGATGAGAAATCATGTGAATAAGTTGGATATATGCCCGGTGTGGCTTGGATATGTTGTTATGATTTTAGAACGTTCGATTTATAGCCGTTATAATGCCAAAATTCCGTTAACCTTAAGAAACCGAGCTTGAAAGTTAATAAAACTCACTGTCCAGTTTCGTATTTTGCCATGACAGGCTAGATTATGTTATAAGATTTGTTTTGATATAAAGATCGTGTAAAATGGACTTACGGTTTAGGAGTTATAGCCGATTGAATATAAGCAGTTCGAAACCGAGAATGCGAGTTCGTAATTGAAATTGAACTCATGTAAAATACGTATCGCAGTGGCAAATCTTGGTAATTAAATAATAGAGATCATAAGGACAGTGTGGGAGAAGACCTCGTTTTAAAAAGATCATTTTCGATTTTATAAAAATGTTCGAATCAAGGTTAAGTACAAAGTACCCCTAAAAGGTATACTTGGTTATAACTTCGGTAAACCACTTAGAAAACGATCGATAAATCTCGAGGTCTAATCTTTCGACTTTAAAAACTTATACAATTTAAATACTCACCACATGTAAGTATAATGACACGCTTTAGCAACGATCAAGTGTCGGGTAATAAAGGCAATAATAAGAGTGAATTAGAGGGCTATAACGAAACGACTTGAAAACGTGTTTCGATTTAAGTATAGTTTATACTTAACCTTTTGAAATGTGTTAAGTAATTAATCCCGAATGCCTTGGCTATTTATAGATCACCAGGCTGACCCGGGACACGCTACCACTACCCCTACCCGCACCCGATTCCCAGGCAAGTTTCAAATCCTTTTTAAAAGGCTGTTGTTGTATATATATATATATATATATATATATATATATATATATATATATATATATATATATATATATGCTTTCTGTTATACATATGCCATAGCATGCATGCCTACTTTCAAAGTCATATTGATATACTTGTTCCCTGAATTATTGATTGGCTTATAAGCTAGATAGTTAATATATCAGTTATAAGCCGGAAAGTTACTAAGACCCTTAAGCGAAGGGCAGTTGAACATCATTCTTTGATTATAGACCGGGAGTCGATATTCTTTGATATATTGATATTATTTTCAGAGGAAAATAATTAAGTAAATATTTTCCATTTATTATCTGGCGAATATTATTTGGTAAACTCCTTGAGATAATTTTATAAATATTATTCGGATTATTCATCAGATATTTATTTATTCGATGAACAATATCTTTAATATTCATCTAAAGTCGATTTAATATTCGAATATTATTTCGAATCCTCATTTAAGTTATTTACTTAAAGAATATTCGTTCTTATTTACTCGATAAATATTATTTTCGAGTTTATTTATTTAATGAATATTATTTTAATATTCATTCGAGCCTTATTTAGTTAAATGAATATTATTTTGAATATTCATTCAATCTCTATTTATTTTATAAATATTAGTTGAACATTAATTGATTCGAACTCCAGTTATTCGATAAATATTATTTTGAATATTCCCTTAAGACAACGAATATTATCTTCGACATTTATTTAAAGTCGATTCAATTATTGAACATTATCTCAAATATTCATTCGATAATCATTTCTTCTATAAATATTATTAAGTTGAATATTCATTTCTTATTCAATGAATATTGTCTCAAATATTCAGTCGATAATTATTTCATCAATAAGTATCATTCTTAAAGTGAATATTCATTTTTGATCCAATGGATATTATCTCAAATATCCATTTGATGATTATTTCATCAATAAATATTATTATTAATTTGAGTATTCATTATTCGTTCAATGAATATTATTCTGAATATTTATTCAAAGATTACCCCGAGTAACACTTTTCCAATATCTATGACTTAATAAATATTCTTGGAATATTTATTTAATTCTTCTAACCCGTTTCAAAGATAATTTACTTCATTCACATAGTATCATCTACCTTCGAACATTATATGAATTATTACAGAGTCTTATTAATATTATTATATTATCAAGGAAGGTTCTCAGTAATTCCATTCTTCCTTCGATTCTATTGTAAGGGAACCTTACCTGAGGAATGTTATTTATCTTGTGACTGCCCGATCATAAATTATTTGTTTCACTCACAACTTGGTTGCTATTATTCATGGTATTGTGTGTACCCACTCATTATTCGAGGGGTAAGAATGTAGGAACAAGTTGGTATCCATTAACAAGCAGCAGCTTGGGAAATATTGGTAAATTTTCCTTTCCAATTAGATACGACTACCTTGTGGAGTCTTATCAACAAGTATTTTACTTGGGGAAAGGGGGACGAACTTTACGTTTTAAAGATTATGGATGTGAAATGAACTAGGAGATGCTTAAGTGACCCAGTGGCGCCGATCCAGCAAATGGCCCAACCGTTGGCCGAGGGGGTTCCAGAGGGCGGTAGACAAGTAAATCCGTCGGTGCTTCCTTCTACATGTAGTAAACAAGAGGTGGGGAGCATAACATGAGACTGATCATCGTGTAAATGCTATGTCTCCTGGTGCGTCAAACTCCAGTATTAGTTCATCACTCAATGATTGAAATTTTCTGCAACATCATCATGGTTGGCAGTGTTCAAAAGTATTTGAAACTGGAATTGCACTATCTTTCTTGCAAGTTCCTATTTTATGAAAATAATTTTATCTTGCCTATCTTGACACAGCATATACTTCCACGAAATACATACGTGTTGAGTTACATTGTAACTTCATCCTTTATATTGAACTCGCAATATTTTCGCTAATGCATGGCATATGGTTTCAAAATATATCTTTGAACTGTCATATATATCACTGTACAGTTATATTATTATTGGTGGGCTATTGCTCACCCTTGCTTATTATTATGTCACAATAACAGCTAGGTCACATGGCTCGCGTCAGGCGCACTCGGCGCAAGCAGGTTACCCGCCCCACAGGACTACCTGTTGATGTCATTGCTGCCATTGCTGAGGTAGCATAGATCAGCAGCCTTTGGTTTACCAGTTTAATTATATGTATCAATAATGTTAATCAACGGCAAAACTCTTAAACTTATGGTGTTACCCTTTTGGTCTGTAATAACTTATGTTCGTGGATTCGTAATATGAGACTTATTTCAATTTCATCTCTAGGACTATAATTGTGTGTGTGTGAGTGGATATTATTGTGGGGTCACAACATGTGATTTATTTATTATAGACTCAAGTAAAGTATCAATCATGGAAAATAAGACCGTAACGACCCGATCCCGGACCCCGGATCTGGGGGTGTTACAGAAATGGTATCAGAGCGAGAGTTATACATCCCAAGAGATGATGCGACGTTATATAATAATAAATTCACTAATATAATAAGAACTCTTTCCAAGTTCACCTAAAACCCTTATGGGAACTTTTAAGTATCATGATAGTAATATAGTTCATCTTGTGTAGGCGAGCGACATGGCTGTCCAGGAGATAGCTGCGAGACAGCATGATGAGGACAAGTTCCGTACTAGGGACCCATACTACGAGCACTTGCCTGCTGATGTGGAGGAGGAGGACCCTGAGGAGGTCCATGCTGATTCTGATACTGAGGTGGTTGAGTCAGAGGAGGAGGACCCTGAGGAGGTCCGGGTCCTCCTTTATTCATATTTTCCTTTATTAAGATAATTTTAAATGTTATAGTTTTTTTTAAAGGAAATGTTATAGTTATAGTGTATTTGTTTTGTAAAGCATAATGTAATGTAATATGTAATAGAGGACATATATAACTCAACTAGGATAAAAGATAAATAATATTAACTCTATACAGGGATCATGAAAGTTGAAGAACAGGCATCAACAAGGATCAAGTCGCTGAAAGAAGTTCATTAACATAATCAAGCCTTAGTGACAGAATAAGATGTACAGATGATTCGGTTGAAGGGCCAAAAGATTACAGTGGTCTTAAAGACATGATACAAAGACCATGAGTGAATGTTAGTCGTCTGTGAACCAGACCAGTTGCACTAGGTATGATTGAGTTTAGAGCAGTATTGATATCCTCCATGTAATAACCCGAATTTTAAGAAAAAGATTTTAGTATTATTTTAAGAATATTAATGTTTTCCTAAAATGAGGGGGAAATTTTTATTTTATTTTATTGTTCATTATTCCAGTTCAAGGAATTTCAAAAACGAATTATTTAATTATTGTCTGGTTCAGTGTAATTATGAATTATATTATGTGATTATTGTTGGAAGGTGGAATATATGTGAAGTTGTGTTTATGTGTTTATATGATGATTTGTGTGAGTTGTGAAGACTGATGTATTTTATTTATATTTTTGAGGATTTAAATATATTTAAATCATGCATTTTGATCCTCTTTTAATTTTATAAAATTATCGGAGGAATTAAAAATCATGAAATCTTTTGTAATATTATCTTTATAATATTATTTAGTTTTTAAAATGGTTAGGTGAATTAATTTGGATGTTTCGGTATTTTAAAATGATTTTAAGAGTTTTATTGTATTTAAAGGATCAAAACTTTGAAAATTCATATTTAATTCATTTTTGATCCGAAAAATATTTCGAAAATATGTGGGAGTTCATAATTTTATACTCTTCATTTTAAAAATGAAAAGTTTAATTTTATGAAATTTTATTTAATTTCGATTTATAAAGCTGTTTATTAGTTTTAAAAGTGAATAAGTAGTGTTATATTTGGGCCCATTATGGTTAAAAACAACTCATGAACTCAGCACATATACATACAGGGATACACACACGACCACACATTTGGGCACATGAACCGAGAAAGAAAACAGATCGGAAAAAAGGAGAGAAAAGAAAGAGAGATTGGGGGAGAAATCAAGAGAGAGAGAGAGAGAGAAGGAGATGATGTAGGAGGATCATCCTCCCCATTATACACTTCAAAATCAGCCATGGGAGAGCAAGAGGGGAAGGAAATCAAGATAGGATTTGAAAAAGAAATTGGGGGAAAGTTGATGGGAGCTTGGTATAAACTTGGTGGAGCTTGATGTTGAACAAAGAGGTATAATATTCTTGTCTTAAGCTTTGATTTTGTATATTTATCCATGAGCATATATATTTTTAATTAGCAAATCTTGAGTGATGTATTATTGTTTGATGGGTATTGTAATAATGGGTTGAGGATATTAATGTATGATAATCATTGTGTAAGAACTAGAAGGTAGTTTTGAGCTTGTAATCTTCCCTGTTTTGCGTGATGAACTGGTATTCGTGGGTACTGATCTGGGCAGTGGTGTCTTCATGAAACTTGTTCTATTCGGAGTCTAGTTTGTGTAGGAGAAAACGGTGCGTCGTTTGGGTTAACGAGTAAGGAGAAAATGGCGTTTTAGTGAAACCTGCGCAGTACACCCGAACCTCTCGGGATTCGTACTTTGGAACTATGTTTCACCTAGTTAAAATCTGTAAATTGGATTGAAACTTTTATTGAGGATAAAGGAAGGAATTATAAAGATTTCAGAAAAAGATTTGGGTAAAAATATTGATTTTTCAATTTATTAAAAATGTTTGAATGTCACTGTGTTGGAAGAAACTGCTCTGTTTTTGAGTTGTATTTGGATGGGTAATTGTCCTAGATGAACTATGTTTTTCAGACTAATATTTTTATGGTGTGAAGATATTATCTTCAGTTTTGGAATCCCAGAGGTCTTGTAGGCAAAGATTAATTTTTCAATTTATGAGAATTTTTAGAATACAAGTTGCGCAGATTTAATGAATAGTTTATGTGTTGAGTTTGGATTAGTGATTCACCTAGTTAGAAAATGGTATTGAATGGGAAACTTTTATGAGATCTTTATTTGGTATTCAGAAAGAAGCCTATAAAATTTGGTGATTTATGAATAAGTTTTGGATTTATTAAAAATGTTGGAGTAAAGTATGCGCGGTAGCATTTTATGTTTTTGAATTGTTTTATGGTAGAATTACTAAGGTGTTATAGTTTAAAATGAAAGATGAATTGTGGTTGGAGATTGTGTTGGATATCGATTGATGTTGTTGGATTGTGAATTGAAAAATAGGGTTGAATTGGTTATGAATTGCTTTGGAGGGGCTGTGCCCATAGTCCGATAAACGAATATTACATGCCGAAATTTTCTAAAAATCCCCTACATTTTAATTTATTTAACTTATTTGATTTCAAGGGTTTAAAGGTATGATTTGGGTGTTAACTGTTTATGTGTATATGTGTTAAGTGAATTAATTCGAGGGTAATTGTTGTCTCGAGGATTTATGTGCTAAGTGATTTAATTCAAGGATTTATGTGTTTCGAGGATTAATTGTGTTTTGATGATTAACTATTAATCAAGTTTTGTCGTAGAAGGTCAATGGTATTATAAATGTATAGGTTAAGTGAAGTTGACTAAATGGTGTTATAGGGTTATGATATGTTGGTACTAGGAAATGTTCACTTTATATAAGGGGACTCTTCCCGTGTTGTTTGCTATTACTAAATGTCTTATGTGCATTAAGTGGTATTAGTGTAGTCAACTATAGGGAGGACATCCATAGTTCGACTTTAGGTGACTCAGTGGTAATTCTGAGTTGGGTCTACTCGAGATACGAGGTTGGACTGACGCGTACTCGTAACAATTACAGTACCATTAGGGCGTGATCGAGTGGAGCAACGTGTATCAAAAAGGAAGGATCGAGACGTCGTGTAAAGTTCATGGAACTGCTTGGGTGAAACGCCAAGGATTTATTCGCTGTGTTCCGTTTGATGCTAAGGACCAGAGGCAAGTTTATTTATACATACTCTATCGTTCAGAGTATATTTATTTTGAAATATATGAAATATGTGGAATAAGACTTAAGTCCATATTTACAAGATTTCTTCTATCTCTATCTTGATAAATTGTTTACTTTTAAGTAAAATGGTTGACTGGAAATTTATGTGATATGGAGAGAGTGATATACGATAAAGAGTAAAGTGATATGGGAAGGAATGGTATCAGTTGTTATTTATGGTTATTTTAATGATATTATGGTATCAGTTATCTAAAGTTATTTTATAATATTACAGTTATGTGTAAATTGAGGATCTTTGAGTTCTAAACCCTGTCAGACATTATTAATAAATATTTTGTTATATAAGGGGACAAGGGTTGATGTTTACAGATTTTCTTAAAAAGGGATTTCCATGTAAAGTATTTTAGTTGGTGTATTTTAAAGGTATGGATATATGAATGGAAAAGTGGAAGGGGTTATCTTGAAATGTATATTTTCGAAAACCCGGACAAAGTTTTTAGAAAGAATTTCGCAATAATTAACCTAATGGCAACATCACCAATAAACTAGTGTTTATTTAATTATTAGATTAGATACCTCTCGAAGCATCTACTAATTAAATAAACCTTATTCGTCTAATTAAATTTATTTAATTAGATGAATATTATTTTTAAAATGTTTTCTTAAAATCGCTTTGTTCCGGAATAATAAAGATGTTTCGACGGATATAAATGAGACATTTTTGGTTAAAAATGTCTGGAATGATACTGATAAATGTTATTTTAATGGTTATTTAATTCAATGAATATTAATTATAATATTCATTTTAAAAGGGATTATTGAATAGTTATTCTTTAGATATTCTAAGTGTTCTAAGGGTGATTAAATATTGTTAAAAGGGTGTTTAAGGAATTTCATAGTGAACTGAGTGTACGTCTTGAATTGATACACTGATGATATATCTTTATAAATGTTTTCAAATGGTTATAATGGAAATGGAAATGTGAAATGTGAAATGTGAAATGGAAATGGAAATTAAAATGGAAAAATGTGGAATGGTATTTGTATAAATGGAATAATGATTGACAAAGGGGGATTGCAATAAAACTTGCGTAAGAGGCTGTGTCAGGGCTGTGTGCGACACAGTCCAGCATTCATTATTTTATTACGGCACGAAGATGCCAAGGGAGGATGTTAGCAGGTGGCCTTCCTCCAGGAGGATGTTAGCAGGTGGTCTTCCTCCAGGGTTGATTACCAGGTAGGGATCATCCCTTCTACTAGTAGTAAACAGAGAGCGGATACGGTCAGGCGACTGATCATCGTCCTACGTATCTGGCGCCAGCAGATATCCCCAAAAGATTAAAAGAAAGAATTGAGAATGCTTTTCAGATTTCTATACTGAAAACAGAAAAATGATATGAAATGATGGAATTATTGTTACAAATGAAGAGAAACTGATATTATATTATCAATAAGTAAGTGATTTCATATTGAATAACCAGCAAGCTTATGTTGGTGTATTACTGCACAAACAAGATGTGGCTATTTAATTACCTTGTATCGGCATCGTTTATATTATATTGGTATATTGTTCAGTTGATATTAATTTCAAACATTATACTTTCCCTATAGAATTTCGTGGTTATAAATGTTTCAAGAATGATATTAAGTATCGGTTGAATGTTGGAAACCCATGCACCTGATGGGATATTTTGTTAAACTATAGTAATAACTTGCTGAGCAATTCTTTCGCTCATACATGCTTGTTTTCAAATATTAACTTTTCAGTGGAAGGTAGCCGGACGAGGTTATCTGCATGGCTTAAATGAAGCGGGCAGTGTGCCCTTATGAAGACGATATGATCTAGAAAGTTTATAGCTGGAGTAAGTATATTGATGTGTAATATATATGTTACTTTGCATAATATAGTACTAGTTGCTGGTGTACTTCTCAGCGAAGTTATACTAGTAGTAAGGAGTTGATTCTTGTTTCTAGCCCTATAACCTAAAAGATGCTTGGTGGTTGGGGTCTCAAATGTTGTAACTTAATTATTAATGATTACAGATGGTTTAATGTGGTTAAACAGTTGATTTGTTATTAAATTTTTCCGTGTGACGACCAAATCCCTGACCCCGGATTTGGGGGCGTTACAGTTTGTATCAGAGCTAAGGTTATAGTAAACTAGAAACGAGAGTGAGTAGGAGTGTGTATAAATATGTGAGAACGTCAGAGCTCATGTAGAGTTCATGTTGGACTACCGGGTGTAGTGCCAATGATTAAGTTAAGATTTGAATGCTATGTTGAAAGACATGTTGAGATAGAATTCCCTGCGATTATTAGTGTCGATGATTGAATTCATAGTGACTATTACGAGTCGACGATGACGTAAGTTATCTAGCACCTTAGGGTGTGCATGGAAAAGAACAGCTCCGGGATCGAATGATTATCCGTCAGAGGAGCCGACATAGAAGGCATCTGTGGAGACCTTGGCAATATCCCCATTGTTGAATCTTTTTTATTACCTCCACAATCTATGAATTATTTGACATATCTCTAAGGGAGAATTTTGATAAAGGATATATTTCCTCTTCGAAGTTATTCTTTAATACTTGTGTTAAGCCATATTAAATTTCAATTGTGCCAAGGGCTTTCATTATACTTACCTTCAGGTTTTCGAAGCCCTATCGAATGATATTATGTCAAACTTCCACTTTTCTTCAATAGTGGATAATTCAATGGTGATATAGCACCACTTGTTTGTTGAATACCAGTATCTTTCTGGTTATCCTTTTCTTTGGAAATCGCGCCTTGGGAATTGTTCGATTGTAATCCAAGGTGTCCCTTTGATAATTAATTGTCAAAAGATGATAATCATTAACTTGATTTTTGAATTTCTTTCATAATTCTCAACTTCCACTGAGACGAACAACCCTATACATATAGGGGCCACAAGGACTATCTGTCTGTGTGATAGAAGTCTGATGGGACGCCATCACTTGTGAGTTGTGAAATACAAGAAGGCTAATTACCTTTAGTAATGTCTTAACTGAGACACGCAACGTGAGTTCTTATGATCATATTGACCTCTCAGTGAATTCTCTTATTTCCAATAAGGTTTGTTTCAAAACTCATAATTCTATGGTCACCAGTGGGTGACATTTGTCTTGATATGACAGCTATCTTTTTCAAAGATCCATGATTCTTGTTATCTCTAATAAATTTCAAGGGGATGCCAACCAGGTCGGTCAAGTCGAAATTCGCTGATAGAAATTAGATTCGAGCGGAATCGCCAAGAGCAGGAGCGAATCCCAAAACGAATAGAATATCAGTGGCGTATCGATAGGATTAGTTCGCTCTCTCTCAAGGATGTTATGATTAATGTAATGAGTGCAATCTCTCTCTCAAGAGTGTTATGTTAATGGAATCAGTGAACTCTCTCTCAAGGATAGGATGATAATGAAAGTTGGTCAAGATATATGTGTGAAAGGAATAGTGGTGGGGTTGTGAGACTCCAGTGATAACTGTGTCAAGTATGGATTCTATGGTTGAACTAAGGTTTCGGAGGAGTTGTTTATGAAGGGACACTATCTCCGGTATTGTACAATAAGAGTTGATGATGAAGGAGTTAAGGAATCCCAGTAGTGGCCTTAGCTGATTCCGTGGACGGAATCCTTTTAAGGGGGGTAGACTGTAATAACCCGAATTTTAAGAAAATGATTTTAGTATTATTTTAAGAATATTAATGTTTTCCTAAAATGAGGGGGAAATTTTTATTTTATTTTATTGTTCATTATTCCAGTTCAAGGAATTTCAAAAACGAATTATTTAATTATTGTCTGGTTCAGTGTAATTATGAACTATATTATGTGATTATTGTTGGAAGGTGGAATATATGTGAAGTTGTGTTTATGTGTTTATATGATGATTTGTGTGAGTTGTGAAGACTGATGTATTTTATTTATATTTTTGAGGATTTAAATATATTTAAATCATGCATTTTGATCCTCTTTTAATTTTATAAAATTATCGGAGGAATTAAAAATCATGAAATCTTTTGTAATATTATCTTTATAATATTATTTAGTTTTTAAAATGGTTAGGTGAATTAATTTGGATGTTTCGGTATTTTAAAATGATTTTAAGAGTTTTATTGTATTTAAAGGATCAAAACTTTGAAAATTCATATTTAATTCATTTTTGATCCGAAAAATATTTCGAAAATATGTGGGAGTTCATAATTTTATACTCTTCATTTTAAAAATGAAAAGTTTAATTTTATGAAATTTTATTTAATTTCGATTTATAAAGCTGTTTATTAGTTTTAAAAGTGAATAAGTAGTGTTATATTTGGGCCCATTATGGTTAAAAACAACTCATGAACTCAGCACATATACATACAGGGATACACACACGACCACACATTTGGGCACATGAACCGAGAAAGAAAACAGATCGGAAAAAAGGAGAGAAAAGAAAGAGAGATTGGGGGAGAAATCAAGAGAGAGAGAGAGAGAGAAGGAGATGATGTAGGAGGATCATCCTCCCCATTATACACTTCAAAATCAGCCATGGGAGAGCAAGAGGGGAAGGAAATCAAGATAGGATTTGAAAAAGAAATTGGGGGAAAGTTGATGGGAGCTTGGTATAAACTTGGTGGAGCTTGATGTTGAACAAAGAGGTATAATATTCTTGTCTTAAGCTTTGATTTTGTATATTTATCCATGAGCATATATATTTTTAATTAGCAAATCTTGAGTGATGTATTATTGTTTGATGGGTATTGTAATAATGGGTTGAGGATATTAATGTATGATAATCATTGTGTAAGAACTAGAAGGTAGTTTTGAGCTTGTAATCTTCCCTGTTTTGCGTGATGAACTGGTATTCGTGGGTACTGATCTGGGCAGTGGTGTCTTCATGAAACTTGTTCTATTCGGAGTCTAGTTTGTGTAGGAGAAAACGGTGCGTCGTTTGGGTTAACGAGTAAGGAGAAAATGGCGTTTTAGTGAAACCTGCGCAGTACACCCGAACCTCTCGGGATTCGTACTTTGGAACTATGTTTCACCTAGTTAAAATCTGTAAATTGGATTGAAACTTTTATTGAGGATAAAGGAAGGAATTATAAAGATTTCAGAAAAAGATTTGGGTAAAAATATTGATTTTTCAATTTATTAAAAATGTTTGAATGTCACTGTGTTGGAAGAAACTGCTCTGTTTTTGAGTTGTATTTGGATGGGTAATTGTCCTAGATGAACTATGTTTTTCAGACTAATATTTTTATGGTGTGAAGATATTATCTTCAGTTTTGGAATCCCAGAGGTCTTGTAGGCAAAGATTAATTTTTCAATTTATGAGAATTTTTAGAATACAAGTTGCGCAGATTTAATGAATAGTTTATGTGTTGAGTTTGGATTAGTGATTCACCTAGTTAGAAAATGGTATTGAATGGGAAACTTTTATGAGATCTTTATTTGGTATTCAGAAAGAAGCCTATAAAATTTGGTGATTTATGAATAAGTTTTGATTTATTAAAAATGTTGGAGTAAAGTATGCGCGGTAGCATTTTATGTTTTTGAATTGTTTTATGGTAGAATTACTAAGGTGTTATAGTTTAAAATGAAAGATGAATTGTGGTTGGAGATTGTGTTGGATATCGATTGATGTTGTTGGATTGTGAATTGAAAAATAGGGTTGAATTGGTTATGAATTGCTTTGGAGGGGCTGTGCCCATAGTCCGATAAACGAATATTACATGCCGAAATTTTCTAAAAATCCCCTACATTTTAATTTATTTAACTTATTTGATTTCAAGGGTTTAAAGGTATGATTTGGGTGTTAACTGTTTATGTGTATATGTGTTAAGTGAATTAATTCGAGGGTAATTGTTGTCTCGAGGATTTATGTGCTAAGTGATTTAATTCAAGGATTTATGTGTTTCGAGGATTAATTGTGTTTTGATGATTAACTATTAATCAAGTTTTGTCGTAGAAGGTCAATGGTATTATAAATGTATAGGTTAAGTGAAGTTGACTAAATGGTGGTATAGGGTTATGATATGTTGGTACTAGGAAATGTTCACTTTATATAAGGGGACTCTTCCCGTGTTGTTTGCTATTACTAAATGTCTTATGTGTATTAAGTGGTATTAGTGTAGTCAACTATAGGGAGGACATCCATAGTTCGACTTTAGGTGACTCAGTGGTAATTCTGAGTTGGGTCTACTCGAGATACGAGGTTGGACTGACGCGTACTCGTAACAATTACAGTACCATTAGGGCGTGATCGAGTGGAGCAACGTGTATCAAAAAGGAAGGATCGAGACGTCGTGTAAAGTTCATGGAACTGCTTGGGTGAAACGCCAATGATTTATTCGCTGTGTTCCGTTTGATGCTAAGGACCAGAGGCAAGTTTATTTATACATACTCTATCGTTCAGAGTATATTTATTTTGAAATATATGAAATATGTGGAATAAGACTTAAGTCCATATTTACAAGATTTCTTCTATCTCTATCTTGATAAATTGTTTACTTTTAAGTAAAATGGTTGACTGGAAATTTATGTGATATGGAGAGAGTGATATACGATAAAGAGTAAAGTGATATGGGAAGGAATGGTATCAGTTGTTATTTATGGTTATTTTAATGATATTATGGTATCAGTTATCTAAAGTTATTTTATAATATTACAGTTATGTGTAAATTGAGGATCTTTGAGTTCTAAACCCTGTCAGACATTATTAATAAATATTTTGTTATATAAGGGGACAAGGGTTGATGTTTACAGATTTTCTTAAAAAGGGATTTCCATGTAAAGTATTTTAGTTGGTGTATTTTAAAGGTATGGATATATGAATGGAAAAGTGGAAGGGGTTATCTTGAAATGTATATTTTCGAAAACCCGGACAAAGTTTTTAGAAAGAATTTCGCAATAATTAACCTAATGGCAACATCACCAATAAACTAGTGTTTATTTAATTATTAGATTAGATACCTCTCGAAACATCTACTAATTAAATAAACCTTATTCGTCTAATTAAATTTATTTAATTAGATGAATATTATTTTTAAAATGTTTTCTTAAAATCGCTTTGTTCCGGAATAATAAAGATGTTTCGACGGATATAAATGAGACATTTTTGGTTAAAAATGTCTGGAATGATACTGATAAATGTTATTTTAATGGTTATTTAATTCAATGAATATTAATTATAATATTCATTTTAAAAGCGATTATTGAATAGTTATTCTTTAGATATTCTAAGTGTTCTAAGGGTGATTAAATATTGTTAAAAGGGTGTTTAAGGAATTTCATAGTGAACTGAGTGTACGTCTTGAATTGATACACTGATGATATATCTTTATAAATGTTTTCAAATGGTTATAATGGAAATGGAAATGTGAAATGTGAAATGTGAAATGGAAATGGAAATTAAAATGGAAAAATGTGGAATGGTATTTGTATAAATGGAATAATGATTGACAAAGGGGGATTGCAATAAAACTTGCGTAAGAGGCTGTGTCAGGGCTGTGTGCGACACAGTCCAGCATTCATTATTTTATTACGGCACGAAGATGCCAAGGGAGGATGTTATTGTTACAAATGAAGATGCCAGTCCAGATTTCTATACTGAAAACAGAAAAATGATATGAAATGATGGAATTATTGTTACAAATGAAGAGAAACTGATATTATATTATCAATAAGTAAGTGATTTCATATTGAATAACCAGCAAGCTTATGTTGGTGTATTACTGCACAAACAAGATGTGGCTATTTAATTACCTTGTATCGGCATCGTTTATATTATATTGGTATATTGTTCAGTTGATATTAATTTCAAACATTATACTTTCCCTATAGAATTTCGTGGTTATAAATGTTTCAAGAATGATATTAAGTATCGGTTGAATGTTGGAAACCCATGCACCTGATGGGATATTTTGTTAAACTATAGTAATAACTTGCTGAGCAATTCTTTCGCTCATACTTGCTTGTTTTCAAATATTAACTTTTCAGTGGAAGGTAGCCGGACGAGGTTATCTGCATGGCTTAAATGAAGCGGGCAGTGTGCCCTTATGAAGACGATATGATCTAGAAAGTTTATAGCTGGAGTAAGTATATTGATGTGTAATATATATGTTACTTTGCATAATATAGTACTAGTTGCTGGTGTACTTCTCAGCGAAGTTATACTAGTAGTAAGGAGTTGATTCTTGTTTCTAGCCCTATAACCTAAAAGATGCTTGGTGGTTGGGGTCTCAAATGTTGTAACTTAATTATTAATGATTACAGATGGTTTAATGTGGTTAAACAGTTGATTTGTTATTAAATTTTTCCGTGTGACGACCAAATCCCTGACCCCGGATTTGGGGGCGTTACACTCCATTTTGGAAGATGCATATTTAAGGATGTCAAATTAAGAGGAAAATGAATAGTATTCAAAATCACTATTCATATGCATAGTAACCAAAATCACTATTCATGTGAATAGTAATCGAAATCACTATTCATAGTTCTATTCATGAATAGTAACGGAAATTACTATTCACCGGGGCCTACGTGAATAGTACTGTTCAAATAGTGGCTGGTGGGGCCCACGTCCAAAATATTTTCAACAGACACATTTTTGTGGTTGTTGGAATAGTGTTACTATGCAGGTGGGGCCCACGGGGGTTGTTGAAATAGTGCAGCATAGTGACTTTCTAAAACCTATAAATAGGCCTGTTGTATTTCATTTCTAAACACACCTCAACACACAACTTTCTATTCTCTCTCTTATATCATCTCTGTGTAAGCTGCTAGACAGTCCATCTAGTAGGAAATCCGGCTTAGCCCGCTTTCAGGAAGTGTCGGATAGAAGGTCCTCGTGCCTAAACTATCCTTAGGAGTGTTTGATTTTGTAGCTGATCCATAGGATTAGATTGTGTAACAAACCTCCGGGTTTTATCTATTTAAAGATATTTCCCACACAGTTGTGTTATTTCGATTTAGTATTTTTGATTTCATATCCACATCAAAAATCGAAATATTTTGAAATAACGTATTCAACCCCCCTTCTACGTTATTCCGGACCTAAAAATTGGCATCAGAGCCACTCTGTTATTATACAACAATTAAGATCCGAAAAGCTATACAATCATGTCAGAGAAGAATTTCAGAAAAACTAAGGGAAAGGAAGGCAGGTCTGAGAAAGTGGACAAGTCCAAGATCAAATGTGATAATTGTGGTGAGAAAGGACATTTTGCACCTGAGTGCAATAAAGCCAAAGCTGATGAAGGTCAAGCCTACATCACAAAGAAGAAGGACTGAGCTGACACTTCAGACTCTGAAGATGAGGTGAACTATGCCTTGATGGCAAATGCTGATAGTATCTCTGAAGCTACTGAGACCAAGGTACCTCATTCTACTCTAGCTTTTGATACTACTGATATATCTGAGTTAAGAATCTTTCTTAAAACCTTGCTTCTTAGCTACAGAGATCAGAATTTAGAAAATGAAAGAATAAAATCTGAAAGTCTAGACCTTAGAAAGAGAAATGACTATCTAGAATTAGAATTAGTCCAGATGTTAAAAATTCAGAAAGAGAGAGATGATGCTATTTTTGTTAAAACTGAATTATTGAAAAAGCATGCTTATCTTGAATCTGAACTTGCTAAAGAAAGAAACATTATTAAAACTTGGACTAACTCTGGTAAAAATACTCAGATTATCATAGAGAATGATTGTTGGAAAGAAGGTCTAGGTTACACTGATAAAAAGAAAACTGCGAACCTAGAAGCTGAGACCTCTAAACCTGTATTTACTGAAAGGGCTGCAAAGCCCAAAATTAATCCTGTGAGGTTTGTACCAAAATCTGACAAACCAATACAGGAAGTCAAATAAGTAAATATTGACTTAATGTCTCAGAAACAGCTTAAACACAAGCTGAAGGAGATAAAAAGAGTGAACAAGGTAAAAGAACCTAGGAAAAACAGAAATGGAAAGGTAGGCATCAATAAAAGCAATAACTATATGTCTATTCCCAATGCTCTTAGGAAGAAATGTTACAACTGTGGAAATCCTAACCATCTTGCTACTTTTTGCAAGAAGAATAAAAATATAAACTCTATACCTCCTATAAGTCAGGAGTTAAGAGTGGTTCAGTTAGGTTTAAGCCACAGAATCCTTGTTTTCACTATGGAAGTATTTGGCATTCTATTTATACATGCAAAGAGTATCATAATTTGTATTATGCTTATTATGAAATTAAACCCTCTTTGAATAAATTCAAGATTGATTCTACATGTATAAAATCTGATAAAAATGTTAGCGCAAACTTTGATAAGACTTCTACTGTAAAAGCTAACAAACTTAATAAGGCCAAAGGATCCAAGCAAGTCTGGGTCCTTAAAACTAACCATTAGTGGTTTTTGTGATTGCAGGGTAACAAGAAAAATATCCTTGTTCTGGACAGTGGATGCTCAGGACACATGACTGGAAATAAAGCCCTGCTATCAGAATTTGAGAAAAAAGCTGGCCCAAGTGTTTCTTATGGAGATGGCAACATAGGAAGGACTCTGGGATATGGCAATATCAATCTTGGGAATGTCATCATTGAAACTGTAGCTCTAGTCTCATGACTCAAACATAATCTACTAAGTGTGAGTCAAATCTGTGACAGAGGTTATCATGTGGATTTCTTTAAAGAACACGGTGAAGTTGTAAGCAAATCTACAGGAAAAGTTGTTCTGAAGGGATACAGACATGGTAACATTTATGAAGCCAAGCTTTCAACAAACTCTGATGGCTCTGCAATCTGTTTACTTAGTAGAGCATCAATTGAAGAAAGCTGGGATTGGCACAAGAGACTTTCTCATCTAAATTTCAACAGTATTAATGAGCTAGTAAAGAAAGATCTTGTGAGAGGATTGCCAAAATCAGTTTTTACTCCAGATGGCCTATGTGACTCATGTCAAAAGGCAAAACAAAGGAAAACTTCATTCAAAAGTAAGACTGAATCCTCAATTCTTGAGCCATATCACTTATTGCATGTTGATTTATTTGGTCCAATAAATATAATGTCTATTGGAAAGAAAAGATATGCTTTGGTTATTGTTGATTAATACACCAGATATACATGGGTGTATTTCATTGCACCATCTGTGACCTCTGAAAAAGGGGCTAGGATGATTTCATTTGCAGGTACATATATCGGTAGAAGCTCTAGAGGAAAGTTGAGGGAAACACCAACAGAACATGTAAGTGTAACCCAAACCACTAAACTGAGTGAATATAGAGTGTTGAGTGAAACACCTGCAGAATGTACAAGTGAGCAACCTACTCAACCACATGCACCTGTAACCAGAAAGGAATACAGCAGACTCCTTACACGGGTCCAAACAATGGAGAAAGAGTTGTCAAATATTTGTAAGTCCATTGGAGAAATCAAAAATTTGTAACTTATTCAACATGATGCATTCCAGGTTCAATTAAGTTCCATGGCAGCCCAATTTAGTCATGCAATCAACTCCTTAGTAAAGCCATCTTCGTCTAATTTACCAACTCCACATCCTACTACTCTAGAGGATAACCCAACTGAGGGGGAGAAGGTGGATGATCAAGAAGCTACTAGGCGTAATAAGGGCAAGGAAAAGGTTGTTGACACAGAATTAACTTTATTTTAGGAAATGAAAAGCTAATTGGAATATTCGTGCTATGTGGAAAGAAAGCAAAGGCAAACTTGAAGATATGTTCAGTCTAGAAGAACAATTGTCTTGTGCTTGGAAATCTGGAAAATGTATATATGATCCAGAATGTACTCTAATATTATTTATCTTTGTATTTCATTTTTGTTTTTTTTATCAGTTGAGTTATCCTCTAGGAATTTTCTTGTCAAACCCTAACAATCAAATAGGGGGAGATTGTAAAGCATAATGTAATGTAATATGTAATAGAGGACATATATAACTCAACTAGGATAAAAGATAAATAATATTAACTCTATACAGGGATCATGAAAGTTGAAGAACAGGCATCAACAAGGATCAAGTCGCTGAAAGAAGTTCATTAACATAATCAAGCCTCAGTGACAGAATAAGATGTACAGGGCCAAAAGATTACAGTGGTCTTAAAGACATGATACAAAGACCATGAGTGAATGTTAGTCGTCTGTGAACCAGACCAGTTGCACTAGGCGTCAACACTTCACAAAGGAATCGAAGTATCTAACTCAGAAAAACTGTTAAGAGGTATGATTGAGTTTAGAGCAGTATTGATATCCTCCATTTTGGAAGCTGCATATTTAAGGATGTCAAATTAAGAAAAAAATGAATAGTATTCAAAATCACTATTCATATGAATAGTAATCGAAATCACTATTCATGTGAATAGTAACCGAAATCACTATTTATATGAATAGTAACCGAAATCACTATTCACATGAATATCACTATTCATATGAATAGTAACCGAAATTACTATTCATGAATAGTAACGAAAATTACTATTCATCCGGGGCCCACGAGAATAGTACTATTCAAATAGTGGCTGGTGGGGCCACGTCCAAAATATTTTCAACCGACACGTTTTTGTGGTTGTTGGAATAGTGTTACTATGCAGGTGGGGCCCACGGGGTTGTTGAAATAGTGCAGCATAGTGACTTTCTAAAACCTATAAATAGGCCTGTTGTATTTCATTTCTAAACACACCCCAACACACAACTTTCTATTCTCTCTCTTATATCATCTCTGTGTAAGCTGCTAGACAGTCCATCTAGTAGGAAAGCCGGCTTAGCCCGCTTTCAGGAAGTGTCGGATAGAAGGTCCTCGTGCCTAAACTATCCTTAGGAGTGTTTGATTTTGTAGCTGATCCATAGGATTAGATTGTGTAACAAACCTCCGGGTTTTATCTATATAAAGATATTTCCCACACAGTTGTGTTATTTCGATTTAGTATTTTTGATTTCATATCCACATCAAAAATCGAAATATTTTGAAATAACGTATTCAACCCCCCTTCTACGTTATTCCGGACCTAACATGTTTTAATTTGATTTGATTTTTAAAATAACAGACTCACTAAAATTAATTTTTAAAATAAATGAGTATTAAAGATGTGCTTATATTAGAATATAGAGCACATTCCGAGGGAGGAAATCATCAAGGCCGATGCTTTATCCAAGTTCACCTCCTCCGAGATAGAGAATTACTCTGGAAGTGTCTACTTCCAAGTTTTGAGAGCCCCTACCATCGATTCAAAGTTGGTCGTGCCTATTGGTGTTAGGGAATGTTGGATAGATCCCATAAAAGCACACCTCGAGACCGGTTGGCTTTATGACTAATGCCATGGAGGCATGAAAATTGTCTGTGAGGGCATTAAAGTATGCACTAATTGAAGGGATACTCTACAAGAAGTCTTTTGTGATTCTATATCTGAAGTGTTTAAGACCCGAGGAGGCCAAATTAGATATTAAGGAGGTCCATGAAGGGATTTGTGGACAACACTTGGGGGCAGGGCCTTAGCTCACAAGATAGTTAGACTCGGGTTCTATTGGCCTAAGATGATGGCCGATACCAAGGAGTACGTGAAAAAGTGTGACCGGTGCTAGAAACATGCACCAGTGGTTAGGCAACCACCAGAGATGTTGATATCCATCAGCGCCCCCATTCCCTTTGCTATGTGGGGGATGGATATACTTTGGCCTTTTCCTATGGCCACGGCTCAAAGGAAGTTTTTGATAGTGGCTATTGACTACTTCACTAAGTGGATTGAAGCCAAACCCTTGGCTAAAATCACAACCAAGCAAGTCGCGTAGTTCCTGTGGGAGAACGTCATGTGTAGGTATGGAATACCATGAATCCTGGTTATGGACAATGGGCTATAATTCAACAACAAAGAATTTAGGGACTACTGTGATGAGAATGGAATTGAGCTTCGGTTTACCTCGGTTGCCCACCCTCAAGACAATGGGCAAGCTGAGGTTACTAATCGAATCATCCTTGATGGACTTAAAAAAAGGGTGGAATGCTCTAGGAACACTTGGGTGGATGAATTGCTACCCATACTCTGGGCGTACCGCACCACCTCTAAGGTGACCACTGGGGCAACCCCATTCATTATAGCTTACGAAGCTGAGGCTGTAGTGCTCGAAGAAATCATGCATACATCTCCACGGATGGAAGCCTTCGAACCTGACACCAATGAAGAAGGAATGAACCTGGCCCTCGACTTGATAGATGAGGTAAGGGATGAAGCTCATGCTAGGAATGTTGAACATCAGAAGAAAGCCTCTTTCTACTATAACCTAAGGGTGAAAGAAAGGTTCTTCCGTCAGGGGGAAGTAGTACTTAGAAAGATTGAAGCATCCGGAGTTGGACAGAAGGGGAAGCTGGCTCCAAATTGGGAAGGCCCATATCGGGTCAAAGGCACACTGGGACGAGGGTTGTACAAGTTGGAGACTTTGGAAGGAAACGAGGTGCCTCGCACTTGGCATGCATCGAACCTCAAAGTCTATTATGTTTGATTATCCTAAGTAGGATATAGCTTATATCTAATAGGAAAGTAGAAATAAGGTCGGCGAAACCATATCAGAGTTTGCAAACTCCGAGTAGGAAGTAGAGCATTATGTAAGGGTTGAACCCATTTCAGAATTTATTAATGCAATTTGGTTTTCAATTTCTCTTTACTCAAGTTCTATGTCTGTTATGTATCAAAGCATATTTGAATTGCTAGCCAAGAAAGACCAAGTACAAATGACAAAATAATTAAGTAAAAGAGAAATCGGAAAAATGCATAAATAAAACCCCGGAGGGTAAGTCCGGTACAAGTATAAATAAGAAATATTTTTCGATTCAAATTTTTCGAAAAGGAAGGAAAATTGAAAATTTTGAGTAAGGCAAGAAGCCCCACCAAGAAAACAAAAATTGAAACAAAAAAAAAGGTAATTCGAATGAGCATCTTCGACTGAAAGGCAAAAAATGCGGATCTCCTGAAGAAGTTTCAATCGAAAAACAAAAATAAAAAATATCTTTTTCGATTGGAATTTTTCGAGTGAGAAGAAAAAATATGGATGGGACCACATGCAATTTTCATTCAAAAATTTTAAGAAAAAAGAAGAAGAAAAAATGGTAAGAATCTTTTACCCCAATTTCTCGGATGGGAGGCAAAAAGAAAAAGGCTTACAGCAATTTTCATTCGAAAATTGTAAAAAAAAAAAATCTCTCTTTTTCGAATCCTACATTTCGAATGAAAAGGAAAAAGGCCTGGGAGCCCACCTGATTATTCATTCGAAAAAAAAAAGCAAAAAAAAAGTGAGATTTCGAATGTGAATTTTTGAGCAGAGGCAAAAACCACCACTTCTAATAGCTTCGACGACTGGTTGAGCTGGCTGGCAAAAATGCAAGAAGGCATCCAAGTTTTGGGCCATTTACAAAATTGTCCCTGATGTAAAAAAAAACATAAGTGGGCTGGGCCCACAGCAAGTTTACAACCGAATAAAAATAAAAGAAAAATGAAGTTTTCGAGTGTCATTTTTCGAATGAGTACCAAAATAGGGCTGAGCCCCTCAAAAACTTTCACTCGAAAGTTATAAAAAAAAAATCTTTTTCGACTCCAATATTTCGATTGAACAGCCAAAAAGGGCCTGGTCCCACCTGATTTTTTCATTCGAAAAAATGAAAAAAAAAAGGGAGAGGGGAGATTTCGATTCAGATTTTCGAATGAAAGGCAAAAAAAGGGGGCTCCTAAAGAAATTTTCATACAACCAAATATGAGACTCCAATATAGAGTCCAATATGGAATCAAATCACTTCTGGAGTAGCCTCCAAGACATACAACTTCAATGCTCATCCACCTCCTTCGTGGAAGGATCTAAAATTGGGCCAAAGCTGTGACTTGCCCACCAAGTCTCCTAATTCAACTCTTATTCTAGGGTTTCATCACCTATATAAGGACATGTTCCTCCACAAACAGAACTACGTTTTATTGGCTTGATTCTTGATATTTGCAAGATACGTAGGCATCTTGTGAGGACCCGAGTCAAGTCACGAAACACTTGATCATCCATAGAAGCTCGAAGCTCTCCCTAACCCTAGCATTCAATACGCAATAAATAAACCCTACTTTTCGTTCCACAACAATCATTTTTAGTGTTATTCCCAAAATTTCAGATTTTTTTTATTTGATTAGGTAATTGAACGGTCAACTAGTACTTTGACCGGAACCCCTAAATAGGGTTTCGTCAGAGTTTAAGGATTCGATTTTTTAAAAAATATTTGTCGATGACCCAACCGTACGGGAATCAAGATCCATCATTTTTAATGTTATTCCTAAAATTTCAGGGAAAATGTTTTTTAATTGATTGGGTAATTGAATGGTCAACTAGTACTTTGACTGGAACCATAAATAGGGTTTCGTCAGGTTTAAGGATTCGATTTTTTAAAAAGTATTTCTCGACGACCCAACCGTATGGGAATCAAGATCCATCATTTTTAATGTTATTCCCAAAATTTCAGAATTTTTTTTTTATTTGATTGTGTAATTGAACGGTCAACTAGTACTTTGACCGGAACCCTTAAACAGGGTTTCGTCAAGGTTTAAGGATTCTATTTTTTAAAAAATATTTCTCGATGACCCAACCATTCGGGCATCAAGATCCATCATTTTTAAGGTTATTCCCAAAATTCCAGATTTTTTTTATTTGATTGGGTAATTGAACGGTCAACTAGTACTTTGACCGGAACCCCTAAGTAGGGTTTTGTCAAGGTTTAAGGATTCGATTTTTTAAAAAATATTTCTCGAAGATCCAACCGTACGGGCATCAAGATCCATCATTTTTAATGTTATTCCCAAAAATTCAAAAAAAAAATATTTGATTTGGTTACTGAACGGTCAACTAATACTTTGACCGGAACCCCTAACAGGGTTTCGTCAGGGTTTAAGGATTCGAGTTTTTAAAAGTAGACTAGTACTTTGACCGGAACCCCTAAATATTTCTTTTTTAGTAAGAGCAAAAGTAGACATTTGGCCCACCATGTGGGGCCCACCACGTGACACGTGGTATGTGGGGAGGGACCACCATGTGACACGTGGCAGTGTGGGACCCACTTGACATGTGGTAGTGTGGGGCCCACCTGACACTTGGCAGTGTGGGGCCTACCTGACACGTGGTAGTTTGGGACCCACTTGACACGTGGTAGTGTGGGACCCACCTGACACGTGGAAGTGTGGGACCCACAAATGACACGTGGTAGTGGGACCACGTGACACGTGGTAGTATGCCATCCACAATGACACGTGGCAGTGTGGGACCCACCTAACACGTGGCAATGTTGTACCCATGACACGTGGTAGTGTGGGACCCATAAATGACATGGCAATGAGGACCCCGTGACACGTGGTAGTGTGGGACCCACAAATGATACGTGGTAGTGGGGCCCACGTGACACGTGGCAGTTTGTGGTCCCATGTGACAAGTGTCAGTGGGCCCACGTGACATGTGGCAGTTTGTGGGTCCAGTCACACGTGGCAGTGGGGCCCACGTGCCACGTGGCAGATTGTGGTCCCATGTGACAAGTGTTAGTGGGCCCACGTGACACGTGGCAGTGGGGCCCACGTGACACGTGGCAGTGGGGCCCACGTGACACGTGGCAGTTTGTCCCACGTGGCACTTGTAGCATTCAAATGTAACACTGATTACAACAAATGTAACACTGCTTCTTGAAAATGCAACACTTCTGTGGGACCCACATGTTCAATCGTTTTTATATTTATAAATGTTAAAAAAATAGCAAATGCAACGCTTAATCGCTACTGTAACACAACGAATCTATTGCAACAGTACATATTCTACTGCAACAGTACCTTCACAGGTAATATAACACAATCTCAACAGTGTTGCAGTAGGTCAAAAAAGGTACCTCTAATGTAACACAAAGTGGGCGTTACAATAGAAAAGCAATGCGGACGCCCATCTATGGCGTAGTGAAACCAAACCGACAAACTTTCAATGCTACACGGGTTTCTTTTATTATGTTATGAATTTTACTTTATATTACATTTATGTTTTATATAATAATTACATTAATAATTTTTTAATTTTAATTTTATATAATTTAACAATGTATACTAATATTTACGGGGTATACTAATGTTTCCTTATTATAAACAATGCATACGAATTTTTTATATATTTCAACAATAATTGAAAAATATAGTGTGATATTTTCGGGTGCATATTAATGTTCGTAAAATTAGTTTTAAATAAAAGGTAACCTATTTTAACTAATTTTCGGTTGATGTTTTTAGCTATTTATAATAGGTAATATGTTCAACGTAAACGTGAAAAAGTCAATTGGCTAATTATCATTAACTAGCGTGAAAGCCCGTGCAAGGCACGTGCCACATTTTAATTTGCATAATTTTTTCACAAATCGTGTTTGAGTCGGTCATATATTTTTTTCAATCTATTTTACTTCGATTTATTTAAGGTCAGTAGTTGGAAACCGTTCAAATTTTGAAATATTATTGAATTTTAAATTTTGAGTATCATACTGAGGCAATTCTTATATTAAACCGCTCATGCAATGGGGCACCAAGAAGATGATGTAATTTAGGGGTACATCTTTTCTAATAAGTTAAAATATTTAAAAGTACGTAGAGGCATAAAAAATGATATTTGAGGCACATTTTGTTCAATGTAGCACCAAAAATAGTTTAAGATATAAGAAGTGCCGAAAAATAAATGGCATGTATGTGATTTTAATTTTTAGATGAGTACAAAATTCAAATTCACTTGGATCTTTCAATTTCTCAAGACCGACCTAGGTATCATATTTGTAGCAGTACTCGTTGAATGTAAGATAAATGACCGATAATAATGATACATAAAAGTTACTCATTAGTGGAATAGTGGTCAAGTACTATTGCAACAATAATGTGTCGTTTAGTCTATTTTCTAGCAGTTTTTTAAAAGATTATCACGATATTGATATGCTATTTAGTTTATTTCCATTAGTAATAGTAAATCAGTAAGAGGAGATAGGTGAATCATTACATATTTGGTAGGAGATGTATTAGCAGCAATAGCACAAATCGGTTTAATATTAAGAAAAATCAATTAAAATGCATGTTGTATCGATAAAAACTAATATGTACAGTGAAAAAGAAAATATTTTTTTATACAGTCTTAAAATATAACTAATCGATCATTATGTTATGGGTAATCATATATAATTTAACATCTTTGTTCAGCTTATATAATCTTTTTTATGATACTATATTATAATTCAAGTATGCATTTTATTCTTTTATTTAAGCGATAACTCATATAGAGTCCAAATCTAATATATCAGCTATTTCTGTTTTTTTATATAGATTTATGTTGTACCTAGTATCAATCATATTTGTTAGGCCGAATACACAATTATAATCAAGTTCGTATGAGAGAATAACAAGTAAGACACGTTCGAACAATTAAAAACTGTTTGGAATTAAAAACTCCTCTCTCAGTGATGTAAAATATCACAGAGAGCTGCTTAGGTTACAATGAATGATAATTCGTTACTCGATACCTTTCTAGGGTTAACCTAAATGTATTTATAAAGATATACAGCTACAATACAATCGATAATTGATACTCCTATAAATTAGCTATACAAATGCTATCAATTATGATTGTTACACGTCTTCTTAGTCATCACGATCTCTTTGACAACTATCCAATTTTCAAAGATATCGCTTCCATAATTATCTTCAATAATCCTTCAAAATCTGATGACCAGCAGACGCTTCCTCTTGAAGAGTTTAGCAAACTCTGTCGAGCTTCCAACCGTTAGAGTTTAATTAAACTCTGATCGCTTCCAGCTTCTAGTTAAACTCTGATGAATCACTGTAACACTTAAACACTGATATTATTCACATCAATTATATTTAACAATCTCCCCCAACTTGTTCATTAGCAAAAATGCACAAGTTAATAACAATAACTAATGATGTCAAAACAAACAGACAAATGCAGTGTTTAACAAATAATCAGAGTTTAAACTTCTACTTAGACAAAACTTACAAAAAAAAAAAAAAGAAATACTTACAGAGCTTTAAGTACTTAATTTCCTCAACATCTGGTGTTGATCTGAGATAGTCTATAAGCAATCTTCTTTCTGCATTCTCGAGTTCTCCTTGCATAATCTTCTTAATCTCTTTCAGTTTGGGATCATCTTCACCAATCTGATGAATTGTAGATCTCAGAGAATAAATTTTATTCTTTCTCATATCATTACCCAGTCTGATAAAATGTGCTTTCTCTGACTCTGGATTAAATTCTAAAACTATTATACCCAGATTTGTCTTCAATTGAGCACAATTTTTCTTCACCTCAACAATCTTCCCTTGATAATCTCTGTACTTTGGGACATACACACTTGTATATTTTATACCTCTAACTGCCATATTATGCAACATCTTATTTCTCAACACATTCGCAGCTTGTTGAGTCCTTTGATTTTTCACTTTGAAGATATACAAACATATTTCAATTCTTCCCATAGCTTCAAATCAAGATCATACTCACCAATTTTATACACAGTCCCATCAGCCATGAAGTACAGAAGAAAATCTTCCTTCAAACTCTTTTGATGAATCAACTGTACTGATTCCAGTTTATCCAAACTCTCATGTATAACACCAAGTCCTGGAACAACCAGTGATGAAAGATCTTGAGGACCAGTATTCATTTTAACTTCTCTATGGGAGCCCAATCCAGATTTATCTCGACCTTGCTTACCCATTAAAGTTCTACCTTGTAGAGAAGTAGTAATTCCAGTCATCAAATTTGGATCATGAAGTGTTGGTTTTCCAAAAACCATTTGCATCTGGGTTGACAATGGTTTCCATACAACTTGTGTAGCAACAGAGGTTGTATTCACTTTCTTTGAAACCTTTTCTTCTTCACCAACTTTACCCTTCAGCTTCTGTTTAGCATCTTCTTCTGTTGGTTTCCTAGACACTTGTATCCTCTGATCAGCACCAACATTTTCCTTGATCACAACACCTTTAAGAACAGGCCTAGGAGTATTCTTATCCTTCTTGAATTTTCCAGACTTCAAGGCTTTCTGATGTTCTTCTTGCAAATTCTTCTCCTCAGCTTGAATATCTTCAATAGTAACTCCCTCTTCATTTTCTTCAAGAAACAATCTAGCAGCCAATTCTTCATCTGTCTGTGGATTATCAGTAAATAACAAACTCTGGGTCTTTGAAGTACCCTGAACATCAGTATTTATTCCATCAGACTTTGACTTAGAAGACTTGCAAGATCTTAGACTCATATCTTTATCAGCTCTTAATCTTTTTCCTCTGTCATTTGCTCCTCCATCTTCAGCATCATCCTTCTGAGTCAGAGTTTTAGATTGCCTGCATTTGGACTTAGCAACTCTCTCCCCCTTTTTGACTTCATCAGGAATCATGATAGATGTTATCAATTCCAATGAGGTAGCAATGAAATCAATCTTACCAGATAATTCAGTTTGATTCTCTTCAACTTTGCTTAGCCTTGTAAGCAGAGTTTCTTGAGCTCTAGAGAAAGTCTTAAATTTCAGTTGATTATCTCTCTGCATATTCATGTCTCTAGCAACAACCTCAGCTCTCAGATCAGTGATAGATTTTTAAGAATCATCAAACCTTTCATTCAGAGTCTTGACTTGCACTATAGTTGCTTTCAGACTAGAGAGAATGTCTGGATTGGAAATCGTTGTAGCAGTTCTATTTACAAACTTAGTTGCCCTTTTTGTAGGAAAAATGCAATCTTCTTTATACCAATTTGCTGAAAATTTGGCATAATATTCTTCTTCAATCGTATGTTGATGTGAAGGTCCAAAAAAATTAGTGTGCTTTGCATCAGTTTGTACTGGTATACTCTGAGAAGACTTCGTCTCAGCACTTCCTTCAGTTGCAACATCAACTTCAGCATTTACATTCTCAGCATTATTCACTATAGCTTTAACATTTTCAGCAAAAGTCTCCTCAATATTCTCTGTAGTTTGCTCTCCAGCATCAACAGACTTTGCAATCACAAGAACTTCATTCACAGGCTCAGAGATTACAGCCTTGATTGGTTGATCAATTTCTTCACCTTGTTCAGCAACTTGATGAGCATCAGAGAATAATTCAGTGTGTGTTGCTACTTTGTCATCAAGTACCACAGTAGGTTGATCAGCTACACCAGTGGCTTCAGAGTTTGCAACAGGTGATGAGATAGGAATTTCAATGCCATCGGAGAATGGAATGAATGACTCAACAAAATCATCCATAGCAGCAGAACCATCTTTGTTTTCTTCAGTCATCTGTGCATCTTCAACTTTTTCTTCAGTATGCACCTCAACAGTAGGTATCCCCTTAGAAATCACCTCTGGAGCTTCAATATTAACCTCTTCATTAGACTCATCAACTATCAACCTTCTCCTTTTTGATCTAGGCACCTCAGCTGCCACTTCTTCTTCAGCAGAATCTTCTTCTACAACAGATGATGATGATGGATGCCTATTTGCTCTTTCCTTTCTAGGCTTTTGAACCCTTTTTACAGCTATGTGCTTGGTTCTACCCCTCTTCTTTGGTTTAGCCTGTGTAGGTGATGGATTTTGTTCAGAGGTTGCAACTTGCTCATTGATGGTAGGTTGAGGTTGAGTTGGAGTGTGAGTGGGTATTGGTGGAATTTGGTCAGTATTTGGCTCAACATGTTCAAGTTGAGTGGATTGAGGTTGTGTTTCAGTGTTTGTAGGTGGTGAAAGTGGAGGCTCAGGCTGTTGTGGTTCTTGAGGTTGATTGAGAAAGTTTTGAAGAGCAAGAGGCAAAAACAAGTCAGGTAGTTGCCCCTTGGTTGCATCCTTGTTGGTCAAATTAGAAAATACTCTCTTATTAACCCTAAAGGCCTGAATAATGTCTTCCTCAACAATTTCAACACCAGGCACACAAACAGAGAATAGTATTTGACAAAATCTAGTAAAGTAAACAGTAGTACTAGACTCTGACTATCTCTCACCTAAATTCATCAAGACAAGTCTACCAAAATCAAAATTACCTCCATAAAGAAGAGCATGTCTAATTTAAAGACTGTCAATAGGAATAGCATCCCAGTTTCTGACTTTCTTTGAAAACGCCCTTGTGATGCAATCGAAGAAAAAACTCCACTTCTTCCTCAACTGTGATCTTTTTACTTGACTAAACTTATCTAAAGGACCTGAGTATCTTATTTACTGCAATAGTCTTTTCAGATGTGCTTCACCAACAACAGTGTATGAATTGTGTGTGTCAAAGCCAAAAGATTCTCTGACTATCGTGGGAGTAATGACATACTCTTTTTCCTCATAGGTGAAAATAATGGACGAAGTCCCATTCTCTCCTCCATCGTCATAAGTAGAGTTCTGCCAGAAAGTAGCAATCTGTGCGGCAGAGAGTGTTGGTGGATCGACTAGGGCTTAACCAATTTCCGAATCCCTCAAGAAATTTTGAATCAAATGAAATGCCTCAGGAACGTTCTCAGTATTCAATGGGGCTGCATAGTTGTTAGATACAAACAATAACCCTCAAGCGTGAAAAGATTTGGTGGCCATTAGAGAAGAAAATATCAGAGAACATGAAGTGTATGAAAGATGTTTGAGAAAATGTGGAAGTGAAAGAACAAAATAATCGTGAGTAGTTGTGTAGAAAGAGAATACTGATGTGCAATAGAAATATGAATCGTTTGTGTAAAATGATTAGATATGTAATTTAAAATTAGAACAAATCATTTTGACATTAATACACGCAACCAGTTACATGTGTAAGTAGGACACGATTCTTGTGAAATGTGTGAGTGGGACACGTGGCACACATTCGATGGAACAACTTTCTCACGCTCAGTAATTATAGCAATAATTACCGGTACTGTCTCTCTCCTATTTCTAATACACTTTAACTCTTTAATACTCATCAACAGTTGGAAGTTAACACTTTTAACCCCAAGTCTAGAAATTGTCTGAAATAAAATATTACCTTAGAGTACTAGACAAAATTCTTCAGTGTTTATCAATTCTCCAACTTCATTACCATAACCCTTTCAAAAACTGCACAGTAGTGAATAAATGTGTGTGTATAGCAGAGTTTACTAATTCAATATTTAGAGCATCTAATATTTCATAAAATCCATAAAATAAATCAGTAAACACTGTTTGCACAAACTCTCATAGTAAACACTGAATATATGATGAATGCTAAACTCTATAGAAAATTTATATTCAGTAACTCTGATCTAACTTATACCCCCCTTATAATTTTTTTTTTAATCAGAGGTTGGAACTAGTCACCAAAAATCCTATAATTTTAGCCCTTATCTGTTTGATAAGTTCCTGGGTCTTCCTTATCTTTGACTAGTCACCAAAAATCCTACAATTTTAGCCCTTATCTTTTGATAAGTTCCTGGGTCTTTCTAGTCTTTGATTAGTCACCAAAAAACAGAGAATTTTAGCCATTATCTTTTGATAAGTTCCTCGTTCTTCCTAGTCTTTAATTAGTCACCAAAAATTAAAGAATTTTAGCCCTTACTTTTTACCAGCAAGCTCCTGGGTCGTCCTAGACACAACATAATCTGAAAGAAATTCTAACATCCTATATACAATTTCTTTGGGGGTTGACTAATTACAGCATCTAACTAAACAGAGTTTAACTAACAGAGTTTAGAAGTCATCAACATCAGAAGTTATTCATGAGAGGCAATGCACACAGTATTTCCAGACTCAGAGTTTAGGATAAATAAACTAAGAGATGCTATAAATATGAAACAGTATCATGCTTGTGTTAATTTTCAGCATAGTCTAAGATTAGATCACAAATAACTTAGAAAGATTCATGATTAATTACTGAGAATCATGCTTCATACAGATTTCTTCATCGGTGTTCATATCAGACAATAACATTATCAGAGTTTATCAGAGTTTATCCAACATGTCAACAGTATATGTCCTACAGAGTATGCTAACAGATGTATGACCACATCAAGATATAGTAACAGAGTTTAATAGCATAGTTTGCATAGCATTTAACATAATCACAGAAACATAAGCAACATATTACATAAGTAATTTTGAGTCTAACCACTATCTCTAGTCGAAACCAGAGATCATTCCTAGTTCATTTACCAGTCTTGTAAATGTAGCTTCACTTATTGGCTTGGTGAAGATATCTGCAAGTTGTTGTTCTGTAGACACAAAATGAAGCTCAATGTTTCCTTCCTCTACATGTTCTCTGATAAAGTGGTACCTTATGCTGATGTGCTTGGTCATTGAATGCTGTACTGGATTATCTGTCACAGCAATTGCACTTTGATTATCACAGTAAATAGGAATCTTACTGTATCTCAATCCATAATCCAGCAATTGATTTTTTCATCCATAGAATCTGTGCACAACAGCTACCAGCTGCAATATACTCTGCTTCAGCTGTAGATGTAGAAATTGATTTCTGTTTCTTGCTATACCAAGAAACAAGTCTGTCACCCAGAAATTGACAACTTCCACTGGTGCTTTTTCTGTCTATCTTACAGCCTGCAAAGTCTGCATCAGAGTAACCAAGTAGATTGAAATCTGATTCTCTGGGATACCACAGACCTAAGGTTATGGTGCCCTTGAGATACTTAAAAATTCTTTTCACTGCTGTGAGATGTGGTTCTCTGGGGTCAGCCTGAAACCTTGCACAGAGACAAGTTGCATACATGATATCAGGTCTACTTGCTGTCAGATAAAGAAGAGACCCTATCATGCCTCTGTAGCTTGTCATATCTACTGAAGCTCCTGTGTCTTTGTCCAACTTTGTTGCTGTTTCCATGGGAGTTGTTGCAGATGAACAGTCATGCATACCAAATTTCTTGAGAAGACTTCTGGTATATTTTGCTTGATTTATAAAAATCCCATCATCTGTTTGCTTCACTTGTAGGCCTAGAAAATAACTAAGCTCTCCCATCATACTCATTTGATACCTGGACTACATGTGCTTGGCAAACTTCGTACAGAGTTTATCATTAGTAGACCCAAAAATTATGTCATCAACATATATTTGAACTAAAAGCAAGTCACTACCAGATTTAAAATACAACAGGGTTTTATCAATTGTACCTCTGTAGAACCCACTTTCTAGAAGAAATTGAGCCAGAGTTTCATACCGTGCTCTTGGTGACTGCTTAAGTCCATAGAGTGCCTTATCTAGCTTGTAGACATAATCTGGATATTTGGGGTCCATAAATCTTGGTGGTTGTTCAACAAACACTTCTTCTTCAAGCTTCCCATTCAGAAAAGCACTTTTCACATCCATCTGAAATACCTTGAATTTCCTAGGAGAGGCATATGCTAGAAAAATTCTTATTGCCTCCAATCTTGTTACTGGAGCAAAAGTTTCATCATAGTCTATTCCTTCCTGTTGTGAATAGCCTTTTTGCCACAAGTCTAGCCTTGTTCCTTATAACAACTCCCTCACTATCATTTTTATTTTTGAAAACCCATTTAGTACCAACAACAGATCTATTCTTTGGTCTTGGTACAAGGGTCCAAACTTCATTTCTTTCAAATTCATTTAACTCCTCCTGTATTGCTGTTATCCAGTCAGCATCTTGAAGAGCTTCTTCTACCTTCTTTGGTTCAGATTGTGAAAAGAATGCATGAACAGACATTCATTTGTTGTAGCACTCCTTGTCTTTACTTTTGCATCTGGATCACCAATAATTAAATAAGTTGTATGATATTTTGTCCATTTCCTAGCTGAAGGTAAATGACTTCTATCAATATTTGATCCTCCCCCTTGATCCATGCTCTCCTGATTTTCTTGTTGCCTTTCTTCATTTTCTGAGGCTCTCCCTGAATTTGACTGCTCAGAATTTGAACTGTCAGATTTTGAACTTTCAGAGTTTGAGTCATCAGAGTTTGATCCAGATTTTTCAGCTGACTCAATTTCAGTATTTGAGTCATCACTTTGAAGTGATTCTTCATGCTCCCCCTCAACTGGTTCTCCCCTTGTTTGTGGCTGAGAAGTTTCTCCTGTGTTTACCAGTAGAGGTTCAGAGTTTGCCTCAACAGAGTTTTTCAGTTCAGCCTCATCAGAGTTTACTTCATCAGAGATTAAATCTTCATTTTCAAAGCGCAGTTGATCATGTTCATCTACATCTTCAAGTCCAGTTATTTTCTTGTCATCAAATGACACATGAATTGACTACATAATCACCTTGGTTCTCAGATTATAAAATCTGAATGCCTTAGTTGATAGCGGATAGCCAACAAAAATTCCTTCATCAGCTTTTAACTCAAATTTGGTCAACTATTCAGGATGAGTTTTCAACACAAAGCATTTGCACCCAAAAATATGAAAATATTTCAGGTTCAGCTACTTTTCCCTCACCATCTCAAATGGTGTTTTCCCATGTTTGTTGTTCACAGTGGCATTTCGAGTAAAACATGTAGTTTGAACTGCTTCTGCCCAGAAATAGGTTGGCAATTTTGCTTCATCCAGCATAGTTCTGGCAGCTTCTATCAAGGTTCTGTTTTTCCTCTCAACTATACCATTTTGCTGTGGTGTACCAGGTGCAGAAAAATCTTGCTTCACTCCTCTGTTCTTGCAGAATTCTTCCATTGTTGTATTCCTAAATTCAGTTCCATTATCACTCCTGATTATTTTGACTTTGTGTTTTGATCCTTTGTCCAGCAGCTTTACATGCTCCATCAGAGTTAATGCAGTTTCATCCTTCTTTTCTAGAAAATACACCCAAGTATATCTGGTGTTCATCAACAATGACTAAAGCATATTTCTTTCTTCTAATAGACAAGACATTCACTGGTCCAAACAGATCAACATGTAGAAGATGATAAGGATTAACAATTGAAGATTCAGACTTGCTTTTGAAAGATGACTTCCTTTGTTTGGCCTTTTGACAGGAATCACACAGACCATCAACATTTAATAAAGACTTTGGAAGTCCCCTTACAAGATTCTTTCTTATCAACTCATTGATGTTGTTCAGATTCAAATGAGAGAGTTTCAATTATGCCACTTCCAACTCTCTTCAGTAGACATTCTTGTTGACGGGCACACAGCTTTTCCATCAGAGTTTGTTGACAAACTTATTTCATAGATATTATTGCGCCTGTTTCCAACTAGAACAACTTTACCTATAGATTTACTGATAATTTCACAGTATTCATGTTGAAAATCTACATGATAACCTCTGTCACAGATTTGACTCACAGATAGCAGGTCATGCTTGAGTCCTGGAACCAGAGCTACATTTGTGATGATGACACTTCCAAGATTGATATTGCCATATCCCAGAGTACGTCCTACGTTGCCATCTCCATAGGAAACTTTTGGGCCAGCCTTCTCCACATACTCTGATAGTAGGGCTTTATTTCAAGTCATATGTCCTGAACATCCACTATCCACGACAGGGTACTATCCCTTATGCCCTGCAATCACAAACATTCACTGAAGGTCAGATTTAAGGATCCAAACTTGCTTGGATCCTTTGACTTTCTTAGATTTGTTAGCTTTAGCAGCGGAATTCTTATTATCAGAGTTTAAGCTAACATTCTCAGAGTTTACACTTGCAGAATTAACTTTAACCCATTTCAGATTGGGCTTCAGTTCATAGTAATTATGATAAATAGAATGATAATCCCTGCAAGTATAAATAGAATGCCATGTACTTCCACAATGTTTGCATAAAGTCTGTGGTCTAGTTCTAACATAATCTTTCTTTACTCCAGACTTGGAAGGTAAAGAATTAATGTTTTTATTCTTCCTGCAGAAACTAGCAAGAAGATTAGTACTACCACAGTTATGACATGTCTTTCTTGGAGCAAAAGTAGCAAGCATTGGATAATTTCCTTTTGTAATGCCTACTTTACCATTTCTATTCTTCCTGGACACTTTCTGTTTCTGAACAGATTTTAACTCCTTAAGCTTATGTTTAAGTTGTTTATCTGTCATTAAACCAATATTAACCTGTTTAACACAAGTTTTTACTGATTCTTTCTTACCACCTTCTTTTTCAATTTCAGACTTAGTTTCACTTGTTCCAGTTACAAATTTTCTAGATGGAAGATGTGTTCAAATTTTTACTTGATTTTGAAACCTAAGTTCATCTTCCTCACAGTAACCTAAACCAACTGTGTCTGACTGAAAAACCTCTTGAGTGTCTTTTTCAGAATGAGTCCAAGTCTTAATTATGTGATTTGCCTTCTCCAATTCAGATTCTAGTTTCTTATATCTTCCTAGCAACTCCTTTTCTAGATAAACAACATCATCTCTTTCTTTCTGAACTTGTTGCATGTTAACAAGTTTCTCTTCAACAATTTTATTTCTTTCTTTAAGTTCATAATTTTCAGATTTGATTCTCTCATTTTCTAAAGTCCGATCCCTATAATTGATATGCAATGCCTTAAGATAAATTCTCAATTCAGATATATTATCAGTATTATAAGCATAGGTAGTTAAGGGTACCTTGTTTTCGGAATCTTCAGATTCATTTTCAATAGAAGCCATGAGAGCATAGTTGACATCCTCATCTGAGTCTGAAGTGTCTGCCCAATCTCTGCCTTTTGTGATGAGTGCTTTTTCAGTTTTACCCTTCTTGCACTCAGGAGCATAGTGACTCATTCCATTATACTTATAGCATTGAATCTCAGACTTGTCCTTCTTCCCAGATTTGGTATCCTTTCTCTCAGACTTTGTGAAATTCTTCCTGTCTGAATTTGAATCTTTAGAGAACTTGTTTCCCTTCTTGAAGTTCTTGAAACCCATTTTCTTGAAAGTCTTCACCATCAAGACAGCCATTTTCCTCATTTCTTCTTCATCATCCTCAGAGTCAGATGATTCATCAGTGTTTGAGTCAACACCAGAGTTTGATGACTCACTTTCAGGCTGTATGACTAAAGCTTTTCCCTTAGCTTTATTCCTTGATGCTACCTTCTTCAAGGGTTTTTCTTCAATCTTAAGAGCAACAGTCTTTGTCTTCTTGCTTGATCTCCTGTTTCTCTACTCCATTTCCAGTTCATAAGTTTTGAGCAGCCCATAGATTTCATCAATCTCAGTATCAGCAAGATCACAATTGTCTCTAATAGTGGTTGTCTTCACATCCCACTTTTCAGGTAGAGCAAGAAGAAATTTGAGATTTGAGTCTTCTAGATCATACTCTTTATTTACCAATGACAAATCATTAAGCATCTTACAGAATCTGTCAAATGTTTCTGTCATAGTTTCTTCAGATTTAGCCTTAAAATGTTCATACCCCTGTGTGAGTATGTTCCTTCTATTCTTCTTGATTGCAGCAGTTCCTTGACATCTAACTTCAAGGGCATCCCAGATTTCTTTGGCAGTTGTGCAATTACTCACTTTGTTAGACATAACATTATCTAAGGCACTATGAAGTAGATGTCTAACATTTGCATCCTTATCAATAGATGAAATATCCTCAGGAGTCAGATCTTTCTTCTCCTTTGGAACTGTTTTAGCTTCTTGACCAGCAGTAGCAACAGATAACTTTGAAGGCTTATGAGGACCTTCATAAATTCTGTCAAGATATTATGGATCTGTAGCCTCCAGAAACATAGTTATCTTCACCTTCCAGATTACATAATCTGCTGGCCTGAGAATAGGAACCGTAATTGTCTCATAGCGACTCAAAGTAGTAGGTTGAGCCTTCTCAGTCATAGAACCTGATGGAGGAGGTATCTCTGACATGATCATAGTTGTGTGTGAATCTTAAACTGTATAGAGTAATAGATCTGCTCTGATACCACTTGTTAGGCCAAATACACAATTATAATCAAGTTCGTATGAGAGAATAACAAGTAAGACCCGTTCCAACAATTAAAAATTGTTTAGAATTAAAAACTCCTCTCTCAGTGATGTAAAATATCACAGAGAGCTGTTTAGGTTATAATGAATGATAATTCGTTACTCGATACCCTTCTTCTAGGGTTAACCTAACTGTATTTATAAAGATATACAGCTACGATACAATCGATAATTGATACTCCTATAAATCAGCTATACAAATGCTATCAATTTTGATTGTTACACGTCTTCTTAGTCATCACGATCTCTTTGACAGCTATCCAATCTTCAAAGATATCGCTTCCATAATTATCTCCAATAATCCTTCAAAATCTGATGACTAGTAGACGCTTCCTCTTTACAGAGTTTAGCAAACCTTGTCGAGCTTCCAACCGTCAGAGTTTAATTAAACTCTGATCGCTTCCAGCTTCCAGTTAAACTCTGATGAATCACTGTAACACTTAAACACTGATAATATTCACATCAATTATATTTAACAATATTAAAGGTCTGTTTGGTATTGATGTTGCAGACCGTGACAATAATTTTTTTTAGAGAACTTGTTTCAAAACAGCTTAGTAAATCTAAAATCAATTTTCAACAACATTTTTTATAAAAAAATTGCTTTAGCAAAAACATTTATTTTTCATAATTGCAAATTTTGTAGACAACAATTTTAGGTAAAGGTATCAAACGCCAACAATCACATATTAACTAAATTTCAGGCAAAACAAAATGTACATATTCTTTTGTTAGTATTTAATTGACACATAATTGTTTGCAATAAGCATTTTTCATATCTCGAAGTCCAAATTTGATAGTAAATGAATTTATGTTATTTTGTATATTTGGGAATGGCATCAGGTCAATTTACACTACGCCATAGATGGGCGCATGTAACGCACTCCTACTGTTGCATCAGACACGTTTTTTATTACATTAGACCTAAGGAAACGCACTTTTACCATTTGATCCGCTAATGTTACCTTTGACCTCAAATGTAACGCTCTACTTCTCAATGGTAACACAAGGGAAAATGTTACATCAGGACCATAGAGTAACACAAAATCAAGCAAATGCAACACTAGGAGGTGTTACCTTAGCTTAGCCGGAAACACTAGGTGACACGTGGCATGGGGGGGCCCACGTGACCCCTGGCATCCTGGCACTTGACACGTGGCACCCATTGACACGTGGTAGATGTGGGACCCACACTAACACATGGCAGATATGGGGCCCACACTGCCACATGGTAGATGTGGGGCCCACACTACCACATGGCAGGTGTGGGGCCCACACTGACACGTGGCAGGTGGGGGGTCCCATTGCCACATGGCATGTAGGCCCACTTTCTAATGTAACACTACAGAATTATCTAATGTAACACTACATAATTATTTAATGTAACACTATAATTATCTAATGCAACACTGCAATAAGGCTAATGCAACACTAGCAACTATAACAATTGCAACACTAAAATTAAAAATTTTGCAAGATCTAATTTATATATATATCAATCCCTTTACACAATAAACCAACCAATTCACCAAAATACAATTCAATACTTATCTCCATCCACAAATTCACCAAAATACAATTCAAGTACCAACCACCTTATACAACGTTTTATACACCACTTTGCCAAAATATAATCTATACTAAACCACATAGGACACCTTCTGACTATCTTATAAACCATATACACATTGATTTTGACACAAATTTGTCAACAGGTATAATTTCCCCGTGATTGGTTGACCCTAGTAATACCTATCTTCACCAACACAATATATCCATTCTACTTTAAGTGATACACAAGCTGCCACGAAGTCGCCACCTTCTACCACTTTACCTGAAGAAAAGCTCTTAACAACCTACATTGATATCACAGAAATCAATCAGAACACAAGATTTTTGTTGCTGTAAGAAGCATCTGGTTAGAAACAGCGTGTTTGATAACACCGAATCTGCTCTCCATAGAAGATAATAAATGTTACCTGCCCCTGAAGTGTCATGAGGTATATTGATGATGTCTTGTTACACGCAATGACATGGTCAATGTTTTTAGAAATAGGATAAAATAGGAAATCTCTATTGTAAGACTTGTAATCTTGAGGCTCTCTAGTAATTTGATTCAAGTTAATACCAAAACTGGATAACACACAGTAATTAATTATGTAAATAGTTCTAATTTCAGCAATGTGCTCTGTACAACTGCATTTAATATTGTCTACAATATACTACTCAACTGAAATGCATTTGACATGGGAAAAGATGCTTACAATATACTCAAATGCTTTAAAACGAGAAAAGGAACTTACACTATGAAAATCATGTATAATACTTTTATATTTATCACCACAGCAAGAATAAATCATGTATAACACTTTTATATTTATCTGCTATATTAGTAATACACTTTTATTTGTATTCAACAATAAAAAAAGAACCATGTAAAGCTGAGAATGGACTTTTCTCAGGTTGTATGATATTGGTTGATCGCTGGAATGAATTAGCTGGTACTCAGAGAACTTGTGAGATCGATGTCTGGACTGAATTTCAAAATCTTACAGGTGACATTATATCTCGAACAACATTAGGTAGAAGCTACGAAGAAGGCAAGAAGATTTTAAAATTACAATAAGAACTCCATGTACTAATTATGGAAGCCATGCAAACTTTATACATTCCTGGTTTCAGGTAAATCATTACACAATTTACTGAAATGATATGATTTTTTAAAACAACCATTTTACCTCAACAAGTGGATTTTGATTTTGTTTCAAAAAAATATCTAATATGAGAATCCTTTCAATCACTTCAACTTGATGTCTGCTAAGCAGATTTATCCCAACTAAAAAGAACAGAAGTAGATTCAGCTTGAATAAAAGGATTACCTCAATGTTTTGAACATTAGTTAAGATGAAAGACAGAGCAATAACAACAGGAGAATCCAGGAATGACGACTTAATACACTAGCTAGGCCCATCGATTCTGGAACTTCTTTAAGCCCTTGCCAGGGAAGAGAACATGCTAAGCACAAAGAATTTCATACATGAAAGCCTTGAAAAGTCATCCGAATAAAAAGCCAACCTTCCATTTAAAAAAATAACACATTTCATTTCACCTCGACTGAATCCCACTATGGACAGATGGTAAAAGAGTTATGATACTGATCTTTAGAGATTTGAAAATTAATCAACTTACAAATTACTTCTCTCTTATTGCCAAAGAAGACTGACAACAGGTCAGCACCATTTAACTACTAAGCAGAATATTCCTTACACGATCCTCCATTTATGGCTTTAAATTAGACATCCCAGATCTGTAAGAAAATTACATTTGAAAAAGAATTCCATGAATTTTATCTAGCAAAAAACACTATCCAAGTCTTCTAAAATCCAAAATACGGTCACAGTTACACAATGTTATGCTATGACTGGAGCTATATCGTAAAACTTCTGGTTCACTTAATTATAATCATGGTTGTCACGTCGACGACTAGTCGACGACTAGTCGGAGACTAGTCGGCAAGTCGACATGTAAGAAAAAGTCGAATCCCGACTTGTGTATTAGTCGTCCATGGGTTTTTACCCGGATCCGACCCGAAACCCGGTCCATATCCAACCCAAATTGAAGAACTTACGAGTTTTTCAGATCTGAAAGATAGAAAAGGGGGCGGTATAGAGCTGCTAAACAAAGACAAATCCGACGAACTCTGTTTATAAGCCTGGTGTTTATATATATATATATATATACATATGTATGTATATGTTTTTTTGCAGGAGGAAGAAGAAGAAAAGTAAACAAGAAAAAGAAAAGTGAAAAAGTTAAAGTTAAATGAAAGTTAATTATAAAAGTTAATTGTAGATGTGTGAAGTACAGGAGTCATATGGGCTGCACTTACTTTTAGTAAAAGTAATAATATAATAATAAAAGAATGGACCAGAGTTGTATGTATGCTTTTGACTATACTTAAAAGCACTATACATGTCCCAAGCATTATACTCAACTTACAAATTACATTGAACGTAATGTGAAATTTTAAAAATACCGTATGCAATTATTAATTTGAATAAAAAATATATTATTTCAATTGAAATTTTTATTATATTAATAATTTTTAGATATATATATATATATATATATATATATATATATAATTATAATATTTAAATAGGATATTGTCGACTTTTTACGACTAGTCGGGCGACTTGTCGACTAGTCAATTCCACGGTACTCCGGCTCGACTTGTCGCCTTGTCGACTTAACAACCATGATTATAATCTTATAGTAAGATGATAAGAGTACAAGGATAGCAGATATAGATGTTTCACTAGAGGCAAGTTTAATATGTACAATAGGTTGACCGCATAAGTTGAAAAGCATCATTAAAGTTACAAGTTGCAACCGTTGGCTTCCAGTGTACAGTCTATAAATCAGACTTCATCATACCAATCATACAATCTAAATTTATTACAACCAAGGACAAAGGTCTATTTCTCAGCCGGTTCAGTTTTTATTACAAATCCATATGTATATAGATGAGATGTATCTGTACAAACTGCACACAATGACTCAATGGAAGGAAGATAGCCATTTACGACAGAATAAAGCTCATACTGGTTATAAGAACATCAAATCATAGGACTATATGTAATACCTTTCCTACTCCTTGGTTACAAGCATATAGACCTGGCAAATCGGGTAAACGGATCGGTTTCGGATCGGATTTACTTCGGATCGGATCCACTTTCGGTTAAGGTACTATTTAGAGCCTGTTCGGTTCGGATCGGATCTGATTCGGTTCGGATCCACTTTCGGTTAAGGTACTATTTAGAGTCTGTTCGGTTCGGATCGGATCTGATTCGGTTCGGGTAAAATTCGGATTAAAATCGGATAAATTTTGGATTAAGATCGGATCAAATTGGGTTCGGTTCTCTTTCGGATTTTTACGATTCGGATCGAATTTGTTTGGATGTAGGAACATTCGGTTCAGATCGGATTGTCGAGATATATCTAATTTTTTGATGTACCCAAATTTTCCAAAAACCAAAAAATTATTTTGGTTTGAGATCTTAGCAATGAACAACTAAATTGACTAGTACTAGTAACTAGAGCTTTGTTACGGCTTTTTGTAATGTTTTAAAAAAAATATTTCTCGATGATCCAACTGTCGGATGTTAAAATATACCTAATTTAGTGATATTCACAAATTTTCAAAAATAAATAAATTAATTTGGTTGGAAATCTTAGTAGTCAACTACCGAATTGACTAGTACTCGTAACTAGTGTTTTGTCACGGATTGTTGATTCTATTTTTTTAAAATTATTTCTCGACGATCCAACCGTACGGATCTCAAGATATATCTAATCTAGTAATATTCCCAAATTTTCATAAAATAAAAAATTAATTTGGTTTGAGATCTTAGTAGTCAACTACCGAATTGACTAGTACTCGTAACTAGTGTTTTGTCACAGATTGTTATTCTATTTTTAAGAAATATTTCTCGACGATCCAACCGTACGGATCTCAAGATATATCAAATCTAGTGATATTCCCAATTTTCAAAAAATAAAAAATTAATTTGGTTGGAGATCTTAGTAGTCAACTACCGAATTGACTAGTACTCGTAACTAGTACTTTGTCACGGATTGTTGATTCTATGTTTTAAAAAATATATCTCGACGATCCAACCGTACAGATCTCAAGATATATCTAATCTAATGATATTCCCAAATTTTTAAAAAATAAAAAATTAATTTGCTTGGAGATTTTAGTAGTCAACTATTGAATTGACTAGTACTCGTAACTAGTGCTTTGTCACGGATTGTTGTTTCTATTTTTTAAAAATAATTTCTCGACGATCCAACCATACAGATCTCAAGATATATCTAATCTAGTGACATTCCCAAATTTTCAAAAAATAAAAAATTAATTTGGTTGGAGATCTTAGTAGTCAACTACTGAATTGATTAGTACTCGTAGCTAGTGCTTTGTTACGGATTGTTGATTCTATTTTTTAAACATTATTTCTCGACGATCCAACCGTGCAGATCTCAAGATATATGTAATCTAGTGATATTCCTAAATTTTCAAAAAATAAAAAATTGATTTGGTTGGAGATCTTAGTAGTCAACTACTCAATTGACTAGTACTCGTAACTAGTGTTTTATCACGGATTATTGATTCTATTTTTTTAAAAATATATCTCGACGATCCAACCGTAAGGATTTCAAGATATATCTAATTTAGTGATATTCTCAAATTTGTAAAAAATAAAAAATTAATTTGGTTTAAAATCTTAGTAGTCAACCATCGAATTGACTAGTACTCATAACTAGTGTTTTGTCACGGATTGTTGATTCTATTTTTTTAAAAATTATTTATCGACGATCCAACCGTACGGATCTCAAGATATATCAAATTTAGTGATATTCTAAAATTTTGAAAAAATAAAAAATTAATTTGGTTGGAGATCTTAGTAATCAACTACTGAATTGACTAGTACTCGTAACTAGTGCTTTGTCACGGATTGTTGATTCTATTTTTTAAACATTTTTTCGCGACGATCCAACCGTACGGATCTCAAGATATATCAAATCTAGTTACATTCCCAAATTTTCAAAAAATAAAAAATTAATTTGGTTGGAGAACATAGTAGTCAATTTCTGAATTGACTAGTACTCGTAACTAGTGCTTTGTCACGGATTGTTGATTCTATTTTTTAAAAATTATTTCTCGACGATCCAACCATACGGATCTCAAGATATATCTAATATAGTGATATTCCCAAATTTTCAAAAAATAAAATATTAATTTGGTTGGAGATCTTAGTAGTCAACTACCGACTTGACTAATACTCGTAACTATTGTTTTGTCACGGATTGTTGATTTTATATTTTCTTAAATTATTTCTCGATGATCCAACCATACGGATGTCAAGATATATCTAATTTAGTGATATTTTCAAATTTTCAAAAAATAAAAAGTATTTAAAAAAAATACATGTGACAAAATTTATTAAATAAGACCGAATATGTCAAAATTAGATACATCACTTATATAACGCTTCCATAAGCGCTATGGAAGTGAATGCACTCACTTAGACAGCGCTTTAATAAGCGCTATATAAGTGAATGCACTTTAATTTCTGCCCAGAATATGCAGAATTTATTTATTTATTTATTTATTTGATAATTATGTGCAGAATTTATTAATTTATATTTGCAAATTGAATTAAAATATTATTATATACAAAATATCGTAAGCAATATTCAATGACAATAATAAATATATAACAAATCAGAAAATATAAAAATTGACAAAACTAAACAAATAAAGGTCAAGAAAATATTAATCTATATAAAATTATTTTATCGAATATTTTTCGATTCAGTTATTTTTAGTTTTAGATTTACATCGGATTCAAGTCATATTCATTTCGGGTAAATTTTTATTCGGATTTGATCGGTTCTGATTATAATCGGATACATGGTCATCATTGGATACAGTATTTCGGATAATTTTTGGTTAAATTTCCGGTTCGGTTAATTTTCGGATCGGGTCAAATCGGTTTTCGGATCGTTATCGGATTTGATTAAATTGAACCGGTTTCGGTTCGGATTCGGATTGTTTCAGTTTCGGATACAATTTCGGATAATCTATTTCGGATCCAATTTCGGATTCGGTTCCACATATTTCGGTTCGGTTTTTCGGATCCAGACCCATTTTGCCAGGTCTCACTACGCCATAAACGCACATACGCAACCCCCATTTTCAGTTGCGTAAGGCCTGAAAAGCGTTGCGTAAGGTCTTACGCAACGCTTTTGGGGCGTTACCAATACTGGCGTTGCGTAAGACCCCTAACGCAACGCTTTTCCAAGCTTTTGCAACACTTCGAAAAGCATTGCATAAGAGGCCTTATGCAACACCAAAAGCATGCAAACGCAACACTTCATGGGGTTGCATAAGATGTTTCAGCCATATCAGCATGCTGACATGTAAGCAATGTGCCACATCAGCATGCTGACATGTAAGCAGGTGCCACGTCAGCATGCTGACGTGTCATTAGTGGGACCCACAAATGCCACATCACAAATGGAGGACCATGCCACGTCATCAATGGGCCCACCAAGGTGCCACGTCAGCATTGAGTCCACTATCTAACGCAACGCTATTTGAGTCTAATGCAACACTAAAAAAAATTTTAAGCAACACTAAATGTACCATAATGCAACATCATATCTAGTCAAATGCAACACTTTTTTACAAAAAAATTGAAATGTCTGAGCTGTTTATACATTAATCCCAAAAATTACAAATCTTCCCAAAAATTACAAATCTTACACTAAAACCAAATAACTGCTACTAATTCTAACTTCCAAACTATGCCAATTCTAACTTTACAATTGTATTGATATAACCGTATTGGTATATAACACTAATACTGGTTCCTGTAAACTCATAGCAACCATAACCTGTTCACTCAACTCCTATAAACTCATTCCGAATTCCTCATATCCATACTGGTTCCTTCTTGCTCTTGTGAGAATGTTGCCTGCAGACGTCACATTGATGAATATGTGAGAATACAAGAATCCTGGACAGCAAACAATACTAAAGAATTTCAAGCAAGAAGCTTGAAGAAATTGCTAAACACAGATGCTCAGATCTGAATAGGCTGGCTCATAACAACTGAAACAAATTATTTTGTTTAACGGCAGCAAGAGGAGGCAAAATCCAGTACATCTGACATAAAATGTTGCACAACATAATCAAGATATTACACTGTCTACAACAAATTACATTCCCTTCTTTCAATTAATAAAAATCAGAAATAAATTCATTGTAAGCCTAACATACGCAGTTGCTACAGAATGATGTAAACAGTACTCGTAAGACAATATGGGTACTTAATACAGAATGCAGTCTCAGTAGTTTGGTTTATAAGAAAACGAAAAGGGAGAATTGTACCTGATTTTCTTTGACGTTCCTACGGTAATTTAATGATCCATTTTACCAACTAATGCTTTAATATTTAATAGTTAATGTGAGCTTTTACACATGTTTAAGTCTCTAAACTCAAGTTGATAACATCTAATCAACCAAATCAATTCAGCTTGAGGCTTGAGCTTGTCCAGGAACATGCATCATGCATAAAAAAACTAAGTAATTACAGAAAACAGTAGCCTATAATTTTCCTATTAACTAACAATGAGACTAGATCTGTGCTTACTTATTTCCAAGTTAAGCATACCTGAAGGTGCAAATTTTTGCATGTTATAAGATTATGAATCAAACAACTACATGAAGATGTTGCAGCAACATGATCATAATAGTGAATTACACAAAGTTGCCAGGACAATATGGAAGCAAAACAATCATTTCTAGTTTTGTAAGTAAGCATCATCCAGTGAGCAAAAACAGAAATCAATAAACATATTCATAATAAGATTCACTATGTTTGTCACAAACATAGTTTTGCAATTAATTATATTCATTGTTTTGTTTTACATAATTAACTGATAGTGAATTACAATTACTATGAATTTGGCAATCAACAATTCACTATGTTTGTCAAAGATGTGAATTGTAGATCATCAAGTGCAAAACAAAACTATGAATATAATTAACTGATAGTTAATCTTTTGTAATTAATATCTACTATATTCATAGATTTCAGAAGCGTAGACTGGATTGGTATAACAAACTTACCCCACAACAAAGAAATGGTGGCCAACCATATGCCATGACTGCATGCTGTCTTCCGAGTTCTCAAATACAACTTCAACAAATCCCCAAAAATCAGCAGCCATTACAGAAGTCTATAGGTAACCACCACTTCCAGAGGGGTTATCTGGGATACTCCCAAGGGTAAAGACACATGGTATATTGAAGTAGTATGCGAGTTTAAGTGGTGTGTCTGCACTCTGCAAGTATGAAGGATACGCCATTGACAACATATCTATGCTTTCCATCGATGACAGGGGCAGAGTTTTCAAGTCGTATGGTCCGAGTTGTGTTTATTAATCCGTAATGATAAGATCCCGGAGGATTTGGTCTTGGTCCACTTGATATCAGGTTCTTCCTGTTATATAAAAATGCATCACAAGAGTGAACACCATATATATACACATTCATAAAAAAGCACAAAAGCTAATATCTTTAAGGAAAGGAACAAGCATGTAATTAATGATTACAATCATAGAAGCACGAATCTGCTACTTTAGAAACACATAAATAACATTAAACAATAGCTCTTATACATTAATATGACTTGAACCATAAAATTTAATAAGTTCCCTTTGTTTTTAGTTGTTCCTAATTTAAATTATAGGAAATTCTGTAAACATAGTACATAGGCTATATTCCTATTATTAACCTATACTATTTAGAGGAGGCGTCAAATAGATGCCCATTCAACACATCTGAAATTTCAATTTCTTAACTTACTATAAATCTACACCTAAATCCATAAAAGAAGGAAGAAACATTTCAAGCAGTAGCAAGAACCTCAGATCAAAACCTGTTTTGAAAAATCCAGTCCAGCTTCACGAAATGCCTTCTGAACTTCTAACAAACCGTTTCTAGTTTCCGGAGTACCACCACTCTACACAGAGTTAAGAATAATATTAATAATATCAGCCGTGTGCTTGAAAAGGTGTGATTATTAATTTATGTTCATACCTTGGAAACCACTATTACAAGTGTTGATGCAAGCTCAGATCCAAGTTGTGCAATTTGTAGATGCAAGCCACGAAGCTCTTACCCCTTTGAGTTGCTGCAAAATAAGTATCATTAGCACTCTTACCACATACAAAATAAGTATACACACATACAAACATATATTTCTCTAAGGACTTTCATCAAACACTTAACAGAATTACTCAGCCCCTACTTAAAACCCATCAAATACCCAAAAATGAAACCTGTGTATCCTTATTTACATAACCAACAACACCAAAACACAAAAAAAATCAAAGATTTAACTGCCCAAAAAATGAATTCAAGAACAAAAAAGCATATAATATTTTGAATATATGAGGAGATGGTGTAAATTAGGGTTTCGGATTGTTGGAGAGAGAGAGCCGTGAGAAGGAGATGGTGAGAGAGACCGCGCAGAGATGTAAATATTTCCATCCCAATCGAACAATTTCCAACCCACCTTCCAAATCCACCTTCACCGAGCAAACACTCTCGGCCCTGAGGAAAAGAGGGAGGAGAGTTGTGTGTGAGATGAGGAAAAGAGGGAGGAGAGTTGTGTGCGAGTTTGTGAGTGTGTGTATGACACAGAGATTGGGAGATGAGAGAAAGAGAGAGATGGAGGCGGAGAGTTTAAGTTTGTGTGAATTATTTCGTTTGGGGGGAAAATATCCGCCCAAAATTTTCACCTAGGGACATGTGCAAGACCACGTATACTAACTACCTTTTTATATAAAAAAAAGTTGTTTCTTACATTTTTTTGTATAATATGATTTTAATTTTTTTTATTTTAAATTTACAAAATTTTACAAAATGAAGAACACGATTGGATACTTGTAAAAAATCTAGGAAATTTTTAAAAAAATTACCACATCACTAAAATCGTTATATCTTGACACCCGTGCGATTTGAATGTAGAAAAAATAATTTAAAAAATAGATTCATCATTCGGGACAAGACTAGTTAAAAGGAAGGTCGACTTTGACCGGTTTGACCGTTATAAAACCAAACCAAAAAAATATAGGAATTTTTTTTAAAAATTATCACATCACTATAATCGTTATATCTTGACACCCGTGTGATTGGAACGTCGAAAAAATAATTTAAAAAATAGATTCATCATTCGGGACAAGACTAGTTAAAAGAAAGGTCGACTTTGACCGGTTTGACCGTTATAAAACCAAACCAAATAAATATATGAATTTTTTTGAAAAATTACCACATCACTATAATCGTTATATCTTGACACCTGTGTGATTGGAACGTCGAAAAAATAATTTAAAAATAGATTAATCATTCGGAACAAGACTAGTTAAAAGGAAGGTCGACTTTGTTACGGATTATTATTTCTATTTTTTAAAAAATATTTTTGAACGATCCAACCATACGGATGTCAATATATATCTAATATAATGATATTCCCCAAGTTACAGAAAATAAAAAATTAATTTGATTGGAGATCTTAGTATATCACTACTATTTTCAATATGACTCGTAACTAGTGCTTTGTTACGGATTATTGTTTCTATTTTTTAAAAAATATTTTTGAACGAGCCAACTGTACGGATGTCAATATATATCTAATATAATGATATTCCCCAAGTTTCAGAAAATAAAAAATTAATTTGATTGGAGATCTTAGTAGATCACTACTATTTTCAATATGACTCGTAACTAGTGCTTTGTTACGGATTATTGTTTCTATTTTTTAAAAAATATTTTTGAATGATCCAACCGTACGGATGGCAATATATATCTAATATAATGATATTCCCCAAGTTTTAGAAAATAAAAAATTAATTTGATTGGAGATCTTAGTAGATCACTACTATTTTCAATATGACTCGTAACTAGTGCTTTGTTACGGATTATTGTTTCTATTTTTTTTAAAAAAATTTTGAACGATCCAACCGTACGGATGTCTATATATATCTAATATAATGATATTCCCCAAGTTTCAGAAAATAAAAAATTAATTTGATTGGAGATCTAAGTAGATCACTACTATTTTCAATATGACTCGTAACTAGTGCTTTGTTACGGATTATTGTTTCTATTTTTTAAAAAATATTTTTGAACGATCCAACCGTACGGATGTCAATATATATCTAATATAATGATATTCCCCAAGTTTCAGAAAATAAAAAATTAATTTGATTGGAGATTTTAGTAGATCACTACTATTTTCAATATGACTCGTAACTAGTGCTTTGTTACGGATTATTATTTCTATTTTTTAAAAAATATTTTTGAATGATCCAACCGTACGGATGTCAATATATATCTAATATAATGATATTACACGTCACCCTTGTGGGTCCCACACTGCCACGTCAGCAGTGGTGGGTCTCACATCTGCCACGTCATATTTTTTTAAAAAAAATATAAATTTATCTAATGCAACACTTCAAACAGCAAATGCAACACTACATGTATCTAATGCAACGCTTTCTGCCACGTCAGGAAATGACACGTCAGCAAAGGTGGGCCCCACTTCTGCCACGTCAGCAATTGTGGGTCCCACAATTGCCACGTTAGCATGATGGGCCTCCTGCCACGTCACCCTTGTGGGTCCCACATTGCCACGTCGGCAGTTGTGGGGCCCACATCTGCCACGTCATATTTTTTTAAAAAAATATGAATATATCTAATGCAACACTTCAAAGAGCAAACGCAACGCTACTGGTATCTAATGCAACGTTTTTTGCCACGTCAGCAAATGCCACGTCAGCAAATGTGGGCTCCACTTCTGCCAAGTCAGCAAATGTGGGTCCCACATGTGCCACGTCAGCAAATGCCACGTCAGCACATGTGGGTCCCACTCCTGCCACGTCACCATTTATAAAAATAAAAAATTATCTAACGCAACGCCATCAGTTAGTGTTGCATAATGTGAAACACTGTGGGTAATACGCAACGCTAATCTATATCTAACGCAACACCAATTCAGCTCAGTTGCAAAAGACTCAAAACTTCTATCTAACGAAACGCTTTCTGTGCAACGCTTTGTAAAAAGGGTTGCGTATGCTCACTTATGGCGTAGTGTCTACAAGCATACACCAAAGCATCAGCAATGGTAAGTCTGCCTTCAGCATCAGTGTTGTTAACCTGCAGTTGATGTTCGATCAGATTAAAAGATATCATTTACATGTCAGGATATGAGATAGCAACAAAGAAAAGACAGTATATCAATAGGTAAATATGTTGACAAGCTTAAAATATAACATATGTAAAATCCTAGTTTAATTTCATTTTCTCTTATGACTTAAAAACAGACATTTCATATGCAATTCTTGGAAATGTTATGGATACATTTTCAGTTCATAATTATCTTAAACCTAAAGAATGATCGGCCTAGTAGCATTATGAGTAAAACACAGATTGCTAACAACAAAGGAAACTAATTAATTTAGTTGCAAATTAATTTTCCATCTATATCGAGCAATAATATGCTAGTCATTTCAGTTAATATACAACAATTTACAATGCTACTGGTTGTTAGTTGCAGGTTAGTAATTAATAATTCCAATTCACATTATCAATGATTACCATAGTAAAGAAAAGATATAGTAAGCAGAGCATTACAAGCGTATATGGTACTGAAAGAAAGTAGACTTAATAATCCACATACAGCAAAAATCTACTTCATAGGAAAAAAAGTAGCTGCAATAATATTTTACCAAGGCAATTAAGTAGAGTTTTCAATTGTCATTCCAAATTAGTAAACTATGTGTGAATTTAGCCTACTACCACATATATCAGATCCATAAGAGAAATAGGTTTTAGCAACATATTTTAACAATATTATAAAGAAGTGATGACGTCACAACCACCACCATGAATTAGTAACCTCAAACTCTGAAAGAAACTTCACATTGCAAGAAGCTACAAGCATGGAATCCTAGGATGAAATACACCAGCTAGCTACACTTGATTACCCAAGGAAGAAATACAATGACAGCAGGAGGACAAAGACGTTACAAGAAATACAAACTATAAACTTACCAAAATTAAAGATACGAACCAACCAAAAGTAAATATATGAACTTCTATATCTTATGTATGTAAATATGTATGCATGTATGAAGATATTAGTATATTGTGTTATTATTATAACATGCTACAACCGTAGCTACTACATTTAAAATGAACTTATGTTAAAGTATAACATGTAGCTCAACAAATGGTGCAAACAAATAATAGTAAAGTCATAGAAGAGTATACAGGAGTTCTAAAAATGGTGCAAACAAAGATAAATATTTACCGGAGAAAAATAAAATTAGATATCTAGAGTGAGTGATAGTAGATCCATACTCTTCTAGTGAGCAGAAGAAGACAGTCCAGAGCTTTTTCAATGGACAGAAGAGGGACAGCAACCACCCCATTTGCAGAATTGTTGTGGCTGATTATGGCATGAAAATTTAGTAAATAAAAGGATTAAAAAGAGACAATACTGGTGACTAAACTGAGCTCCCTAGTTCTTTTTTTTTTAACCAACAACACATTTAAATAAAAAAAAAATATCACTAAACTATTATAACACCTCACCACAGTATGACCAGCTGATGCAGCACAAGAAATTGAAAAGAAAAATTCATAGTATAAATAATCAAAAATATTGTCACCCAAATATTGAAAGTTTAAATTATTGTAATTCGAATAGAGTAATTATCTATAGATTTCGGTTTAATTGTAAAGTAACATATATTTGAAGTCTTGGGAAGTCGACATGTATCATACTCTATGTCATGTTCTATGAAGTTTGTTACTAAAACGTTTATATGGATCAAGTTTCATGGGCTGTTATGGTTTGTACAGGAAATTATCCTTCATGTCTTAGTAAATTAACCTGAAAATAAGGTACAGGTGTAAAAAAAATATTACTGTTATTTATGCAAATGCTTGCATGATAACAGTCAATTTGGAAATGCCCATTTTGTATTCTATGTGCAGTTTTTATGGAATAAGCGCACTACTTAAAATTTATAATTAAATTAAGGAACACGGATTTTAAAATAAAAAACAATTATGGCTAAATTAATTAAATTAATACAAAAAACATACTTAATTTTTTGATTAACAGAGTCAGGTTAAAACAAACAAGATTGAAGCAAACAAGACAGGTTAAAACAAAGCAAGGTGTTGTAGTTATACGCAAAAAAGATTGAAGCGAAGAACTGCGGCATTAATACTTTGTAATATAAACGAGCTTAACATTGTTTAAAAGTTGTTTTTCCAGTTCTCACATCAATGTTTTTATCTGAACTATTAACTTAACTGATCTGTCGAATAGCAAACAAGCTTAATTTAACATAACCATACCATCCCAAACCCAAAAACCATCTGTAACCATAACCTAAGTTCAACAAACATAAAATAAATAAACTGAAAAAAATATGTTAAAACAAAGTAAGGTCTTGTAGTTGGATTGGAAGTTCTGACATGCTTCTTTCACTGCATGATACACGTATGCACAAACATTAAAATACACCCATACAATTAACATTAACATACAATATGCCCATATATATACACATATGTATGTAGATGTAGATGTACCTATATGAATGCCCCAATTTTACCTTGAACTTGAAGCCCCAATCAAAGCCCTAATTGAACCCGAATGAAAATTCCCAATCGAAACCTATTTGAAAATTAACATAGAAGAGTGAGTGCGAGACCAATTAGTCGGAGCAAAATAAAAAACAAATTAACACAAGAAAAGTAAAGAACAAACCCATTAATCGGAGACCCAATTAATCACCTACAAAGTAAAAAACAAATTAGATATAAAGAGAAAATAAGAGAGAAGAAAAGAGAGTAAAAAAGAAAAGAGAAGAGAGATATTATCTAATAATATGATGATAACACTGAGAGATTTCTTCGAATTGAGAGATATTTCTTCAAGAGAGGGGAGATAGTAGAGAGGGGGAGCTTGAGAGAGAGGGATATGTGTGGGAATGTGTGTCTGAGGGAGAATGTGTAGTGTGACCAAGGTCGTAAAAATCGGAAATCGGACCAACTCGGTTTTGGTCCAGAAAAATGAGTAATCGAAAACTCGGCGAGTACTCGGAATGAGTACTCGGATAACTAATTGGATATTGTTTTTTAACTTTTTTTTTCTCATAATTTATATGTATTTATTCTAATTTTAGTGTACATGTGTTAAACTTAAAACTTAACAATAATATTAATTTTACTAATAATATTATTACAACCCTGCTAACAAGTAATAATATTAATATTACTAATAATATTTATTCTAATTTCAGTGTACATGTGTCCAAGTAATAATATTTAATATTACTAATAATATTAAAACGTGATATAAGTGTATGTATAGAATCTTTGATATAAGCGTAATATTAAAACGTGATATAAGTGTATGTTGAGCAATAAAAAATATATTTTAGTACTCAGCAAAAAAAAAAAATCAATCAAACCTGAGTTTGACCCCGATTACTCGGAGTCAACCCGAGTCTTGACCGAGTTATAGCAAAAACCGATTTTTTATCCGATTAGTCACTACTCGGATCGGTTTAGGGGTCCAAAACGAGTACTCGGCCGGACTTACCGATTTTTACAACCCTGAGTGTGACTGTGTGAGCGTAATTTTGTTCAAAGGGGGAAAGTGCAATTTGGGGGGAAAAAGTCCGCCCATTTTTTCACCTCGGGGCTCGGGCAACACAACACACTACACTACTTAACTTTTCTAACTTAATTAAATTACTAAAGTTATTATAATATAAAAATATACATCACATGTATTTATATATAATATAAATTGAAATTTGTAGTATATTGTGGATTATATATAAAATTAAAAAAAAGCTAAAAAATTAAAATGTAATAATAAAATTTATAAAAAATATATTCAATTTGTTAATTATAAATATAAAGAAATATAATGTAATGCTTTTAAAAATATTTCTCGATGATTCAACCGTACAAGCATCAAGATCCATCCTTTTTACTGTCATTCCCAAAATTTTGGGGAATTTTTTTTTATTTGATCGGGTAATTCAACGGTCAACTATCAATTTGACCGGAACCCCTAAACAAGGTTTCGTCAAGGTTTAAGGATTCGATTTTTTAAAAAATATTTCTCGACCACCAAACCATACGGGAATCAAGATCCATCATATCTATTATATATTTAATAGCAGAACAAAGAGATTTGGAAGACAATTAAATCCAGCTCATCAGCCACCTAGATGCCACATCAGCCATGTTATAACTCCGTTACATCACATAGTCATGTATATACACATATATCTCTAATCTTCTACTTCGTCTCCTCATGTTCTACCAATCCTTTCACCAAATCTTCTCACCTTCTATCTCTTGTGCTAATTGATGGAAAAATTCTCATATCAACGAATTACGGTCATTTTGAAATCATAGCGTGCGAGCACAGTGAAGAAAGAAAAGGTATATAAATTTGATCCTCGCGTATCATCTTTCCATTAAGTTTGTATATTGATGGCAAATTTCTACACTTGATTAGGCCTCTATGATACAACTATTTGCAAACTCGCTACCATTTTTTGTACCAAGTATGAAGTAATGAGATATTGAACAGCTGTTGTAGACAATTACTTCATATCTTCATCATTCGAAACAAAACAAACTTGTATCTAAGTTGTTTGATGAAATGATTAATTTTCGAAACATTTATATACACAAACATGAAGTGAAATGAAGTGTCCTCAAACCTAACGAATGGTGAACAATGTTCTGTAAAAGACAGCTTGGATACATATAGTATCCTTTGTTTTTGTTTCATGATGCTTATTAATTTTTAAAACTTTGCATTCTAATATATGTTTATCATCATCTATTCATCTTAATCTAAGGTTTAAATGTACGGCTTGAATTGCTTGTGGTACTTTAAGTGCTGCAGATATCTTTTAATTTGTAGTCTGGACTTCTCGTCCCGAGTTCTAAAATTTGCTCTGTTTTTGTAAATTGTGAAAGCAATCATGGAGCGAAATAATTTTTAAGAACCTTCGACAAGGTTGGCTCAAGCTAAAAAATGGGTTAAAGTTGGAAAGTATAACTTTGTCCTCCTGGGAATGGATCTATAGAGGAAACTTGATGACAAGAAGCGTTTAGAATTGGAGATAGAACAAATGAGGCGGGTTCTGGAAGCACAAAAGAAGATAGAGTCCTTGGAAGATAATCTGAAGGAGAAGGGGGATGAACCTGATTATCTTGAAAATTTAAATCAAGCTCTCGTCACTTTGGAGAGGTAATTTAGTGACGAGATACTGGATACTCGAAAACAGTTGATCAATGTAAGTTTGTATAAATTTCCTTTTAATTTGCAAACCCTTCTCACTACACTCTTATACTGTCAATTATCTTTATTCAATATAAGCAATTACATTCCATAGACCAGCATTAGACTCATAAAACTGTTTTGAGGATACCATGACTCTATTTGTTGAACTCATTATCTGAAAGCATATTTTGTTTAAATTGTGAGCAAGTTGAGAGTCTTAACTCTTCAGGGTAGCTGGGCGGTAACAATTAATAAAATGCCGCAAATAAATCATAGCTATTTAGGTCGTGATTAATAAATCACGTAATAAGATAGCCTTGGTATATTCTGTCAAACCGTTATATTATTATATATTTAAAACAGCAACATGCACGTACACTTCCATCTCAGCAGCCATGTCATCAGCCAGATCAGATTTGCTTAAACGGTGAATTTAAGTTCGTTGCGTTTATGTTTGCATGTATCGTTTTTGCATCTCTTCCCCTGCCCTTCTCCTTGCTCTAACGCCAGCATCACATCAAACGCTGAATCCATTTGAGAGAATACGAACAGACATCCGCTGTCTCTACTCCAATCCACCGCAGCCAAATAGATGATCACATGTATCAAACATATTCGGTAAAAATTTTAAATCCGTTGAAATACTTGGTTTGATAGTTTATGGTTTGTTGTTTTTTTGCATTATTAAAAATTGAATCTTGATTTTTCAATTCCTAGGGTTTAGGCCACTTTTGTAGTTTTAAGTAAGTTTAAGTTGAAACGGAACAGTTTACAAGAACTTCTAAATGTCATTCTTTTGTTTTAATATTCTTTGGTGAAGATTATTTGGGTATTTTCTGTGGTACTTTTTTTCGATTTGGTTATCTTAATTATATTCATTTATCAAATTAGAAAGTTTTTGATCTTTATAACTTTATACTGTCATGTGAAATAACAGATAACGCATCATGATCATGATTAATGACAAATAATCTTTGTCACAACTCAAGTATACATGTACCTGCTTCAACTATTAGTTGTCTTATTTCGTTGCAGGTACGTAGAGCTTTTTTTCCTTACCCTATTTAATGTAGATTTTCATTTGAATTCACACCTAAATTTGTTCTTTTACAGAAATATATTATAAATGACCACAACATATATGAATATAAGTCATATAAGTGTCCTATCATTCAGCCAATATCAGGAAGTCTCTACATCCGCCAACGTCATGTTCTCGTTTTAGTACATGTTTCTTAGTTTCTAACAACCAGACTAAACTACATGGAGTTTTAATACCTTCATTTCATGTTAATTTGGGTTTGGTGCTTTGTTGTACCCTCTAGGATAAGGTCGCTCTGTCAGAACAAAAAAAAAAGATTTATGAATCTGATTATGAGGATACTAATGGAAGTACAGTTCTGGTATGTGACCTGGATGCCAAGTTATACGTTTGTTTGGTATTCTGATAAGTACAAGCTTGTGGTATGAAGCTTGTATTGATACATTTCCGTACGGTTTTTATGGAACCCTATTTGGAGTTTATTAGTTTTTGCAGCCTTCTTTAGGCATGTCCAGATATACATTTTTCAAGAACTTTATCGCCTTTTCCTTTACTTGCATAAAAAATCTCTTATATGTTTGTTACGTACCATTTGACATTTGTGCTCTCATGTCATAACATATAACTGATGTAATGTTGGTTGCTAGAGTTTTCCAGCATAAAATGATCCAGTTCCCCATTGCATATATATGTATACATTTGTTTTTCAGAATAATGGCTTCATTTATGGATTCAGTGCCAAGGGAAGATAATGAAGCAATAAAATTTGATGATGGTATAACTAGCTTGATTTCTGAAATGAGCTCTGCATCGACATCTGAGCAAGAAAACATAATGACATTCATCTGCAATTAGAAGAAAAATTACCATATTAAGAATTACGCCAGATAGCTTGCAGTCTCTTTTGTCGAAGCTTCCAGCGAAACCGCTGTAAGTATAATCAATCAAATAGTCGCTCTTATACTATGAGGATGAAATGCTAACTCTCTATTAGTTAATGGAGAGTCAATTATAGGCGAAGTTGTGAGTTCCCTAAAAAATTTCTTTGTTAACTCAAATCTTAAATGTCTAAGGTCACACAATACAAGTCATTTAGACGGTGCTCATGTCACGTACAAAGAAATGCAGTAGTGGCATTTCTATTACTTTGTCATATGGTTTTTTAATCTATAGCCAACTGTGATGCTTAAGCCATGCAACGTATTGATAGCTTATTTTCCCATAACATGTATTTGTCATTGAGATTATTACACTGGATTGGCGACTTTTTGCAGAGAAACAACAGAGAAACGGTTGGGGGTTGTTTCCTAAGGACCATGAATCGGTCAACACCCCCAACAAAAGCATTCCGTTAAGCATAGCACCTAAACTATACGTACTTCTAAGCATCAAATTTTCATGCCCACTTCTCCTTCTGGTGCAGGAGTTCTCAGTACACAGATGGAAGAAACTCCTCCTTACAAGAGGACATGTATTCCATTTCACAAGCATGTATAAAAATCTACAACACAACTGATGCTAGAGCTTACCCGTGCCTCGCACGGGCTATAAGGCTAGTTTAATGTTATTCCCAAACTTTTAGAATTTTTGTTTTTTATTTGATCGGGTAATTCAACGGTCAACTATCACTTTGACCGGAACCCCTAAACAGGGTTTCGTCAGGGTTTAAGAATTCGATTTTTTAAAAAATATTTCTCGACCACCCAACCATACGGGAATCAAGATCCATCATATTTAATGTTATTCCCAAAGTTTTAGGGAAAAAAAAATTATTTGATCGGGTAATTCAATGGTCAACTATCACTTTGACCGGAACCCCTAAACAGGGTTTCGTCATGGTTTAAGGATTCGATTTTTTAAAAAATATTTCTCGACCACCCAACCATACGGGAATCAAGATTCATCATATTTAATCTTATTCCCAAAGTTTTAGGAAAAAAAATTTATTTGGTCGGGTAATTCAACGGTCAACTATCACTTTGACCGGAACCCCTAAACAGGGTTTGGTCAGAGTTTAATGATTAGATTTTTTTAAAAAAAAATCTCGACCACCCAACCTTACGGGAATCAAGATCCATCATATTTAATGTTATTCCCCAAATTTTAGAATTTTTTTTTTATTTGATAGGGTAATTCAACGGTCAACTATCACAAGAGAAAAGACAGAGCATTTGAAGGGGGGAATAAAGTGATACTGAGAGTTTCACCTTGGAAGGGAGTAATGAGATTTGGAAAGAAAGACAAGTTGAGCCCTAGATATATAGGACCTTTTGAGATTCTCAAGAAGATAGGACCACTAGCTTATCAGTTGGCCCTACCTCCAGACCTTCAACATGTCCATGATGTGTTTCATATTTCTACGTTAAGAGAACACCATTCTGATTTCAGACATGTTATAACCTAAGAACCAGTAGAAATACGTCCTGATTTGACATACGAAGAAAAGCCAGTTCAGATCCTAGATCACAAAGGGCAATAGTTAAGAACTAAGAAAGTAGATTTAGTGAAGGTATTTTGGAGAAACCACCAAGTTGAGGAAGCCACGTTGGAATTAGAAAGCGAAATGCGGAATAAATATCCTGAATTGTTTAGTACGTAATTTTGATTCCGAGGACGGAATCCTATAAGGAGGGAAGACTGTAATAACCGCGAATTTTGAATAATTTTTCCTACTCGATATTTAAATTTTAATTAAGAGCGATGCACTAGTATATTTTAATTAGCGCGTTTTTGTAAAATTTCGAAATTTTATGTATTCATATGTAAGTAATTATTATATTATAATTATTTATTTATATTTTTTTGGTATTTACTAAAATCAGGAAAATTTAGGAAAATAGGATTTTAATTTTGGATCGAATTTATTTTAGAGGGCGAAATTAGAGTTTCGCTTTAATTGACCAGCAAGGGAGAAACGGAATGATACGTGTTAATATTACAGTTAAACCTCGATTAAGTAATATTCGATAAAGTAATAACCTCGCTTAAGTAATAAATTTCGCCGGTCCCAACTTGGGCCAATGTTATAAAGTAATATTCTCGCTAAAAGCATAAGATAATAAAAAATTAGAAAGTCATTAAGGCCCCAAGTAATATGTAAAGTAATAATTACATAATTATGTATATATATATATATATATATATATATATATATATATATATATATATACTGTCTTTGAGTTACAAATTTTAATATTTTTTAAAATATGAATCTATAGTAGCTTGTTTCTTCTTTCCACCAAAGCCAAAATTAACCTCATCCTTGACTTTACGTAAAGCATAAATAATTCCTAGTATGTTTTGCTCGTGTTGTAACAGGTAATTGTTTAAAGTGCTGATGAAATTCTATCATGTTAATATTATCATTTAATATTCATGAATTTATATTTTAGAATTACATTAAACTTTCGATGATTGAGTTTCTATACGATGTACACAAAACATGTTACATGCTATGTTACTCGGACTCGACTATAAGTGTCCGACATGGGTATGTGTCCAAGTATCAAACTCGGCAACATTTTGAAAAATGTACAAGTTTTTAGCTTAATATAAGTGTCCAAGTCCGAGTGTCGAGTGTCCGACACCGGTACTTCAAGGTAAAATGAAGAGTCCGAGTAACATAGGTTACATGTATGTAGTGCAATTTTTTATATATGCATGAATCTAGTTTTAGATATAATTAATCATAACAAAAGTAATTTTAGGTCAAATACATTGCATGTGATTGATTCTTGTTTTTAAACATAAAGTATTGTAATAAATAAACATAAATATTCGGTAAAGTAATAAAATATTACTTTATCGATAAAGTAATAAAATATTATTATATCGATAAAGTAATAAATTCGGTAAAGTAATATTTTTTCCCGGTCCCAAGAATATTACTTTAAAAAGGTTTAACTATAAATGAGACAATAGGGTGGGGAGCTCAAGGAGACAGCATCTTTCAGAGCACGCCACAGTCTTTTCATAAAATTCTATTTGTTCCATACTTACTTTTTTAGCCCATGTGTTTGTGTTTTTTTTTTCATATAAAAAGAACCGGCCTCATATATTTGAAAACAGTGGATGTATCTAGAGTCGGCAATTTCGTACACGACACGAAAACACGACACGAAAACGACACGAAAATTACGGGTTTGGATTGACCTTTGCGGTACACGAACACGAAAGTACACGAACACGAAATTACACGGATGAATTTAGTGTCGATTTTGGGTTTACCCTTAGGTACACGACACGAAACGAAAATACACGAAATAAATAAATAATTAAATAATTTTATTAAAATTATATGAATAAAACCAAACATACCCAGTATATCCCGCATGAAGCAGGGTCTGGGGAGGGTAAGATGTACGCAGACCATACCCCTACGTTAGACAGTAGGGAGGCTGTTTCCGTGAAGACCCCCGGCTTAGTGCACCACAAAGCAATGTGAATTTAGTACAAGGATGATAAGGATGAGTAAAGTAATCAACCAAACCTGGGCCCATGGTCTTGATCTCATGGGACTTACCTGCTCGAGCAAATAGCACTCCTCTCCTGATCTAGGAGGACCTCTGGCCAAGCTCCCTGCACCTGCAAAACCAGACAACAGAAGACAATGTGAAGACGAGAAGTCAAGCTTCTAAGCTAACGCTAACCGAGAGAGGCCAACTCTGAGGCTCTCAACCACAGAACCACTCCCTAGGAGAGAATCCACAACTCTAATCTGGCGCCTCCAACAACTCCTATCCGCGGTCACGTTCTCATCCAAGTTTAAGGCCTTCAAATCCATCTTGAGCTGTTCTTCCCACGACCTCCTCGGTCTGCCTCTCCTCCTCACCCCAACAACCGAAAGACTCTCGACCCTCCTCACCGGGGCTTCCGGAATCCTCCTACGAACATGGCCGAACCATCTCAGCCTCCCTTCCCTAACTTTCGCAGAAAGAGGCGCCACCTCCAACTCGCTCCTGAAAACCACATTCGGGATTCTATCTAACATCGTGCGACCACAGGACCACCGCAACATCCTCATTTCAGCTGCTTCCAACTTGCACTCAAGGGCCTTCTTCGCCGCCCAACACTCTGAACCATATAACATCGCAGGCCGGATAGCCGCTCTATAGAACTTCCCTTTCAGCTTAAGCGGGATTTTCTTATCGCACATCACCCCTGACGCTGCCCTCCACCTTAGCCACCCCGCGTTGATACGATGGGTAACGTCATCATCAATCTCACCTTCCTTTTGGATGATCGAACCCAAATATTTGAACTTATCCGTACGGGGGACGATCTGATCTTCAATCCTAACCTCCACCCCTTCCTCGTTGGCCTCACCACTGAAGTTACACCAGAGGTATTCGGTTTTAGACCTGCTCAGACGTAGTCCTTGGGGCTCCAGAGTGGATCTCCATAACTCCAACTTCTCATTCACCTCCCCCCTCGATTCCGCCACTAGCACGATATCATCGGCGAAGAGTATACACCACGGGATGTCGTCTTGAATCCCTCGCGACATGACATCTAGGATCAGTGCGAAAAGAAGAGGACTCAGGGCCGACCCCTGGTGAAGCCCAGTCTCCACAGGGAAATAACGAGCATCGCCAACTGGGGTCCGGACGCAAGAACAAGCTTGGGAGTACATGTCTCGAATAGCCCTGACGTACGCCGACGACACTCTCCTCTCCTCCAGGCTCTTCCAAATAGCTTCACGAGGGATGCTATCATACGCCTTCTCAAGATCAATGAACACCATATGGAGGTCTTTGCGATGTTCTCTGAACTTCTCCATAAGGCGTCTGACGAGATGTATGGCCTCGGTCGTCGATCTCCCCGGCATAAAACCAAATTGGTCCTCTGAGATTTCCACTTCTCTTCTAATCCGAAATTCCACCACTCTCTCCCAAAGTTTCATAGTATGACTGAGTAATTTAATACCTCGATAGTTATTACAGTTCTGGGCGTCACCTTTGTTCTTGAAAAACGGGACGACAATACTGCGCCTCCACTCCTCTGGCATCTTTGCACCCGAAAGGAGAGCATTAAACAAATCTGTTAGCCATTGAACGCCAACCTCACCAAGACAAAGCCACACCTCGAGGGGGATCTGATCCGGACCTACCGCCTTCCCTCTAGCCATCTTTTGAAGGGCACCCTTGACTTTCTCTTTGGAGATACGATCACATGGGCCGAAGGATCGAACGGGCGAAAGATTGACCTCTTGTGCCACAGTAGCACCACTCCTCCTAGTCCGATTGAAAAGATTGTGGAAATATGAACTCCACCTCTCCTTTATGATGTCTTCATTTATTAACACTTGGCCTGAATCATCCTTAATAAACTTAACAGATCCCAGGTCGCGCCGCCTTCTCTCCCTAGCTTTAGCTAGTTTAAAAATAGCGTTCGCTCCTCCCTTGGTATCTAGGCGCTTGTACAGCTCCTCGTATGCTTCACTCTTGGCTTTCGCCACCGCCTTTTTTGCCTCTCGTCTCGCCACCTTGTAGTCTTCCAGCTTCAGCAACCTCTCCGCCCCTGAAGTCGACAAAAGTTCTTTAAATAGCACACATTTTGCCTTTACATTCTTTTGAACCTCTTCGCTCCACCACCACGACTCCTTATGGCCACTAAACTTTCCTGAAGAGACCCCCACCACCTTCTCTCCCACGCACCGAATGGCCTTCGCCATGTTGGACCACCTACAGTCTGCATCTCCACTAGGATCGAAACAACCTTCTTTAAACAAAGCCTCCCTGAATTCGGCCGCCTTCTCGCCCTTTAAGTCTTTCCAAAGGATTCTTGATCCGGACTCTCTCGATCTGCGAACATCTCGGCCCCCCATTGATAGATCCATGGCCAATAGACGGTGCTGAAAGGCACAAGCCTCACTTCGGAACACCTTGCAATCTACGCACGCCCTCGCATCCCTTCTGCGCATAAGAAGGTAATCTATTTGCGTGTTGAGACCCCCACTACTAAAGGTAATGAGGTGCTCAGCCCTCTTTTGGAAGACCGAATTCACAATCACCAACTCCTGGGCAGTAGCAAACTCCAACAACGCTGACCCACCGACGTTCCTGACCCCAAAACCGAAACCCCCATGGGCGCTGGGATAGCCATCCGACCTCTCACCAATGTGGCCATTAAAATCGCCACCCAACACTAAAAGTTGGTCCTCCGGAATGTTTCCGACTAACTCATCTAAACAGACCCAGAAAGCCTCCTTCTCCGAGACGCTCAAACCGACTTGAGGGGCATACGCGCACACCACGTTCACCACCTTCTCCCCAACCACCACTCTGACGGACATAATCCTGTCGTTACACCTCTTCACGTCCACGACATTGTCTTTGAGATCCTTTGCCAGAAGAATACCCACTCCGTTCCTCGAGTTGGCAAGGCCTGAGTACCACAACTTATACCCGTTAGCTTCTCTAGACTGAGCTCCCTTCCACCTAGTCTCTTGAATACATGCCACGTCCACCCTTCGCTTCTTCAACACATCCACGAGCTCCAAAAATTTGCCATTTAAGGTACCTACATTCAGACTGCCAACACGCAAAAAACGCGACATTGATAAAACATAATAAAATAGTAATAGTAATGAAAGTAAATAAAAGAAATAAAATAAGAAATAATAATAATACTAGTAATAATGATAATAAAAATAATAATAATGATAATAATAATAATAATAGTTAAGATAATAACAATAATAGAAATAATAATAATAATACTTAAAATAATAATAATAATACTAGTAGTACTAACAATATTAAAAATAAAAATAATTAAAATAATATTAGTAATAATAGTACTAAAAATAGTAATAATAATAATAATATAAATAATAATAATATAAATAATAATAATAATAAAATAATAATAATAATAATAATAATAATAATATTAATATTAATACTAATAACACTAATAATGCAATTAGAACCGGATCAAAAAAGAAATACAGATCTAAGGGAACAGGGGATATATACGTAGGGGTTAGGGACTTAGGGGGATAACAAATGGGTGAGAGATGGGAAGAATTAAGAGAGAAAATAGAAACGGGCTTAGTATTGCTGAGTCCACGAGTTTAGTTGAGTCCGTTTTCGTTCTGCTGCGAGTTTTCCGAGTTTGCTGGGTTGTAGTTCTGTATTGGTGATGTCTGTTTGATATACTGAATTGCCGAGTTCCTGTCTGATATCGGACCACTATTCTAATAAATAAAATACACACAATACAGATACAAAAGACGCATGGGGGAAAGAAGAAGGGTGAACGGGAGAGATCGATGAGGGGGCTTTGGTGTTTGCAGAGTGAGGTTAAAACGAGAACAGAGGAGTGGGGAGAGAGGATCGAGTACAGGAAAGCTTGAGGCGGAATCTACGGGGGTTATGAAGATAACGGTAGGGAGGGGAAAAGAAGGGGTTGATGAGTTGAAGAAGGAGAAGGAGGGGTGAGGAGGGGTTGAGGAGGAGGTCGATCAGAGGAGAGGCGGAGTAGGGGCGGGTGATTGCTTGCCTGGCCCGGTTTCTTCTATGACCCTCACTGAAAAACACAGCCGAACCCAAGAAATGGTTTTGACGATGGAAATGAGGAGATTGGTCGATGAATAGTTGAAAGAGGGAGATTGGGGGAGTCGAATGTAGAACAGGTGGAGATGGTGAGGGTGGGAGGGAGATGTTGAAGGTGGGGAAGGACGGAGAGGGAGGGAGGCTAAGGAACTAACCGGAAAAAAACAGAGGTTGAAAAGCGGAGAAAGAAAACGGTTCCGGCAAAACAATTACTGATACCAATTAAAAAAATAGAATGACAAATAACAGGAAGGAGAAGAGAGGATATGCTGATATTTGTTAGAAGTTTCGGTGATACGCCGGCCAGAGGTTGCTTATCTGACACAAAAAGCCGATAACGGCTAGTTAGTTTTGAGAGCGTTTGTTTTGAGAGCGTTTGAAATTACACACCGCAGGATGAGCTTAAATTTTTTTTAAAATTATATGAATACATATTTTAAAATGATATTATATATATAATTTTTACGTAAGATAAATACAAAATAGTTTCAAATTTTAGTTTCGCAAGACTTAAGCACACTTCATTCCTTATGACATATTGACTTAAGACTCGACTAGTAAAAAATTAATATTTAAATATTTTTATTTTTATTCAAAAATTACACGAAACACAACACGAAACGTACACGAAATAAAGGTACACGAACACGAAATAAAGGTACACGAACACGAAACGAAACGAAACGAAATGAATCCTTAACGAGTCGGTTTTGGATTTGGCATTACGTACACGAAACACGAAAGTACACGACATAAAAGTATACGAAAAGAACGAATTGCGTCTAGATGTATCCTAGTATTTGTGACTATCAGACTAGAGATAAACAGAGCAGGGAAGACAGAGTCTTCATCACAACAACAAACACTTTCTTTCCAATACTCAACCTGTCCTCTTCCATTAAAATCAAAAGCTCGACTAAATCATATATATAAAAACAAGGTATAAAACCACAGGTAGATTATTTTTTTTCTTTCTGTTAATTGTTTTTCTTATTTGTCGATTCGTTGTTGTGCGTATGCGGTCATATCTCGTATTGTTCCGTTTGGTTGTGGTTGAATCGGAGTTAAGGGGTTGGGAGAGAGGACAGAGGTCGGAGAAGGAGACGACCACCACCGCTGCGGTGGTGGTGTTGGTTATGTTCGAGGTGGTGTTGAATTGGATGGAGTATAGTGTGGGTTGTGTGTTGTTACGATTGATTGTAATCGGAATAGAGAGGTGAGAACGGAAGAGAGATTGTCAGGGGAGATGATGTTGGTTGTTTGGTTGATGCAGCCACCACCGATTGGTGGTGGTGGTAGTGGTTGTTGCTTACGGCAGCGGTGAGAAGTAAGAGGGAGAGACAAAGATTTGAGGAGAGAAAGAAGCAGGGAAAAAGATGGGGGTTGAAAGAGAGGGAGACGCGGGGGAGAGAAGAGAGAAGCGGAGGGAGAGAAACAGAGGGACGAAGTGAGAGATACGAGGGTGGAGGGAGAGATGAAAGTCGGAGAGAGGTGGAGAGATTAAGAGAAATCAGAGAGATTGAGGGAGATTGATGGATTGTGGAGAGATGCAGGGGAAGGAAGAAACGAGAGAGAGAGAGAGAGGAGAGAGACGCAGGGGAGGGGATGGGGGCCACGGTGGTGGTGCAGGTGGGGACACGCCTTTGTGGCCTGGTTGTGAATAAAATAATATTATAAAACGATACAATTTTAATAAATTAACGATTGAATGTTATAATCCGGGTTTAATTACTTGAATTGTTATTGAAATTGTGAGAAATAAATAGTTTAGTTAAAAGATTTAATTAATTCGTTGATAAAATGGGGAATAATTATGATTAAATAGAGATAAATACGGATTTATTTTGGGAGACTAATATTTACTATTTTCGGATTATTTTAATTAACCGGATCGGATCAGATTATTTTTGAAGCTAAAATCGGATTAATATTAAAAATGAGTAAAAGAACTTTGAATGGTGATGATAATTAAAAGTAGAATTCTTTTGATAAATTACTTTTGAATAAAAGTGAGATTAATAATTATGGATTTAAATTGAATAAAAATGGATTATTGTATTATTTTGTTGTGAGAATGAATAGAGGATAATTAGTGAATTTTAGTGAATTGTAGAGAATTCATTAGAGCCTTTTAAATGAGAATTTTCTTACAATCAAATAAAGTGGGATTTACGGATATTAAAATAGTATATATTTTCGAGATTTGATTCCTGAGTTCGAAGAAGGACTTATTTATCCGGGAATTAATTTTTCCGTTATTTATCGAAGAGATTTTCAAGAGATATTTTATTATTAATATTCTTTATATTTAAATATTATATTATCGGATCGGGAATATTTTATTTTGATGAATCGCTCACGTATTTCGTTGCCATTTTTTTAGAGAATAATTCCTGAGCCGTAGAGCGAAGCCAAGTTCATGGGTAGAGTATAAATTTTATCTGCATTTATTGCACTTCGAGATCGAGGCAAGTTCATTCCTACCCTAACTCTCGGAAACTGTGTATTTCTGTTCGTATTATTTCATTCTTTAATTATTTTCGAGTTATCAAATATTGAGATTTATCTGTTGCTCCTTATGATGCAATGATTTCTTTTGAGCATTATTTCTCGTTAAATATTATAATACTGTCAATTTAGTTTACTTGCGAATTCTACTCCCTATAAGCCTAGAAGGAATTTCATTGCTATCGGGTTGATCTCATTAATTCGAGATGACTACTTGATTTGATTCAGTGGAACTAGTTTTATTTGTTCGAGCTAGTTAAATTCATTCTTTTCAGTCGAATTTATTGTACAAATTTGGCAATATTCATTGATTATCTTTTACTTGGTTCATCTCTCGAATCAACAAAAAAGAGTTATAAAATTAGGATCATTAGAGTTTTACTCATTTATCAAGTGAAAAATATTCTATTTAACGTTCATCAATTGTGGGTATTATAAATATTCGAGTGGTACTATTTGTTCAGTACAACTCAAGATAATTCATTTTAAGACTATCCTCGCTATTTCGAGATAGTTGCATTTATTGTCAAGGTTTGGCATTTTGTTCGTGTCAACCAATGAAATATTATTATTGAGAGTTGACATCAGTCCATTGTTCGGATTGGTGGTACAATTGAGTTAGACTGGAAGTTCGCCAGATTAATAATTATTTTCCTGGAAGAGTTATCTTAAGTTATCTAGTTCATCAAATATTCGGGAATTCTGTACTCTACTGGTCAACATGGGAGTGGCCCATGGGTTTTCTTTCAGATCAACATGAGGAATAAACTCGTGGTATCGAAAGAGAAATATTAACATTTTGGCACAAGTGTTTCCAGGTTGACTTTTCAACCAACTTTTTGGTAGCAAAACGATATGGTGGTACTTGCGACATAGTAGTGATCGTGCTATGGGGTATCACATGTGTGCGGTACTTGCGACACAGCGGTTGATCTCGCTGTGGGGTATCGTGAAGGTGGAAAACCAGTATCTCAAGCTTCTAAATTCCAACTTCTTTATTCAAAGATAAGTTGTTTGGATCTATCAGTAAGTATTACCAAGGCACTTTCCCTGCATACGAGTATCTTTCATAATCAGAGTTATATCAAATAAGTTCTTTCGAGTATACTTTTATTGAGATGGGTTTTGAATCATCAGAGTTATATCAGTTGAGACTTGAGACTTTCGTATATTTTGTTTTCGAGTTGAATATTGAGTCATTGCCAGATTGTGATTCCTATATTTAAAATTTTGAGTATTCTCTTTCGGTAAATCTTATTATATTTATATACCGAGTAAGGAGAGAACTTGCTGAGCACCATAGTTGCTCATTCTTGCTTTACAACATTTTATTCAGCTGTCAAGATGGAAAGAGGCGAGACATCCAATCAGGGATCCAGAGGAAAGGGAAAAGCTCAAGGTTATGCTGACAAGAACTAGAATATCCAGCTGGAACCTTTATCTTTCTACTTTTGTGACCTTATGTAAGATATTATCCCAAGTTGTAACAAGTCGTATTATAATAAAATATGAGACCGATCTTGGATCTGCGGAGAGAGACACTTATGCTCCATTATATTAAATATTTTGTTTTATTATTGCGCTAACGTGTGCTACAGGATATTGAGACAATGTAACGACCCGGGTCCCCGGTCAGAGTGGATTTGGGGTCAGAGTGGATCAATATCCATCTTTTTAAGTGTATCAATCAAATTTGGATAAGTGTTCTCATGACCTACAGAAAAATAGGGTTTAGAAGAAGTTTTTATACCTGAACTCACATGGAGAGAGGGTTCCTCATTTGGCAAGGGGCTTGAGGTTTTCTCCAAGGAGTGAGCTGCTATAGTCTCTGAATCCTTACAATCATCTTCTTTCCTTCCAAAGACTACAGGCTCCAGTATACCACTTTCAGGTTCTCTACTAGACTCTGATGTCTTGAGTAATACTTCATTAGACACCATAGTTAGTATGTTACCATCTTTAAGTGTTGTTTGCTGAGACTTACCCTCAAGGTGAATAGACTCTGACTGAACAATTTTTGTTTGATCTTCAGTAAAATCAATCAAAGCCATTCCTCCCATATCATAGGGTTTCTCACTCGCAATTTCAGTCATCACAGAAGACCTTTTAGCATCAGCTATCACAGCTCCTGAGTCATCCAATCTCTGACTAAATGGTTCTTGTGTTGCAGTGACTGTGATCTGATATGTCCTACTATCCACCACTGATGCAATAGTATCTTCTGTTGACTGAATTCCTCTATCTACTTCCTCCTGTTGTTCACCTTGAGCTGAAGCATCTTCAATAATGACATCCTTGTCAAATAAATATGCATGAAGTGATTGAAGTGCAACATGCTTTGAGAGTCCAAATTTCTTGACTAATTGTCTTCTGACAGTTACATAGAAATACATCTTCATTAAGTCAAGTCTTTGATGTAGAAGTCCATATTCTTCTGGAAATAAAAGTTTTGGTACTCTTTCACTTAGAAAAGCTAGAACAGGCCTGGACAGCTTCACTTTGATAGAAATAACTCCCATAGCAAGTCTGTATGATAATGTAGTTTCCCTTAAAGAATCAATATCAAGATCTCTATTGTCATTTGTTGACTTGATTGTAGCTTCATTTGTAGAGACCTGCTTGATATTAGTTGGAATAGACTCTGTGTGTGTAGGTGACAATTGAATCTTTCTCCTTGTTCTCCTGGTATAATGAGCAAAAGATTTATCCTGAGAAGACTCAAGAGGTGTAGACACAAAAGTGATCATGGAATGAGATCGTTTTTCGATAGACACAGTCTTTTGAGAGACAGTATCCAGTAATTGTTTTCCCTTTTTAAGTACTACAGTCTTTTGAGAGACTGCAGCCTGGCTGTGACTAAGTGCTTCATCTCTTTATCCTAGCTTAGAAAGTTGAATTGCAGCCTTCAATTCTTCTCTCTCAGCAAGAGATATATTATCATCATCTTCACTAGAACTACTACTACTACTTGACACAACAAATCTTCTCTTCCTTACAACTGATGTCTTTTAAGAAACACCAGAGGTTGGTTTCTTTGAAGCAACAGGCTGTAGATCAAAACTTGATTCTTGAATTGTTTCAGAGACTATAATGTTTTGGGCTACTTGGGTAGACACAGGGGGGTTCTCCTCCAAATGAGATTCCTGAGCCATTTCACCACAAAAGAAAGAAGAATTGTATAGAGTAGGAAGATGAGTTTTAAGAATTACCTGAACATGATGTGGATAATGAATTGCAGGTAGTTCATATAGATTCTTTTCATTTTCCTTCTTTGTAATATCAGAGAAAATTCTCTTTTGCTGTACATAAGAAGAAACACAATGTTCTCTACCAAATCTAGCTTCAACATCAGGAACAAAATGGTTAATAAACATTTGCATAAATCTATGATAATAAACCATTTTCCTGTTTTGATCTCTTGACCCAAGTTTAATACACATCTGACTTAAGATAATGTGACCAATGTTAATTATGTTAATCACAGAGGCATGCCTGTATACATCTAATAACAAGCCTAATTGTTTGTAATGATTTGCATTACTTACATGACCTCTTAACTGAGGGAACCTCTAGTTGTAGAGTTTCTGTTTGTATTGTACTTGTAGTAGGCATCAAATTCTAGTTGTGTAACTGTACTTATAGAGTCTAGAATAATGCTTGAAAGAAGTTCCAAGGTTCATGCCTCAAGCAAGAAGATAAAGACTGTCAAATAATCACAGTTGGGATTTGAAGAAATGAAGAATTTGCCTAATTACCAATTCGAGAAGTATATTTATCTATTCGAGAAGTCCAGCATTTGAGAAGTCAGGGATTCGATATCTCAAGACACTATTCGATATCTCTGAATATACTGTTCGATATCTCATTCGATATCTCAGAGATTCGATATGTCTATGTACTCTATTCGAGAACTCAGAGAGTCAACAAGTCAAAGTCCCATTCGATATCTCAAGGACTCAGAAAGCTATTCGATATCTCGAGGATTCGATAAGTCAAATGTTCTATTCGACAACTCAAGGGATCCTGATGGAAAAAAGATGTTCGAGAAGTGGTTCGATATGTCAATATTACAGTGTTCGAGAACTCAGAGTTATCGATCAAGTCAATTCTAGTTCTCGAATCACTTACTTAGTCACTTCTCGAATACATTCTTGGAGACAAAATGCTGAAGAAATTGTACAAGTCAGAAACCTGCAACAAGCCAATGCACTTTATGGACCACAATCTGTAACGTGCTCTGGAAAGCCTACAAGGAAGCTTGGAGAGATATAGAAGAGACAAGGAGCTAAAGAAGTGGATCTAAACAGGCTTTGCAAAGTCAAATCTGTAACCGTTTGGACACTTACTCAAAAAGGATAGACAGACTAGAAAGTAATTTGTTTAGCTACCTTATTTGCAGTAAGTAGGTTGTATCCATGTTCTATAAGAACACAGCCTCACTTCCTAAGTAACTAACTTTGTGAGTCAAGTTTTTCATACATTGTAAGCTATATCTCTCTGAGAAAAACGAAGCTGAGAATACTACCATTGGTATTCACAGATTGTAGCAACCTTTATCTAATAATACATTAGATTAAAGTGATATTGTGTCTTGTGTTGTTCTTTATCCGCACCTTCACTCTTGCACACACAAACACTCATTGGCTACATAGACTCGATCAAGAAAAGTTCAAGAATCCATTCACCCCCCCTCTGTATTCTTTTACTGTATTCAATACTCAACAAGTGGTATCAGAGCGGGCTGTTTATTCAAAAAAAGAAAAACGATCATGAGTTCGAATACACCAAAGACTACAGGAATGGTGAAGGTCCCTAAGTTTGACAAAGAAAACTTCAACCTCTGGAAGATAAAGATGATGTTGTTCATCAAAGCCTCTCATCCTTTGTACCCTGAGATTCTCAAGAATGGTCCTTTTGTTCCACACACTACGCCATATATGGCCTTCAGCAACACTGAAAAAATGTTGGCATAGGCCCAAAAATTGTTAGCGTAGCAAAAAAAATCTCTACGGCAACACTTTTCGGGTGTTAGCTTTTTCGATGTTGGCGTAGGGGTTAACTGCAACACTTTTAGCCCTACAGCAACATCATAAAATGTGTTGGCGTAGGATAGTAAATAAGCAATGACACGTCACAGGACCCATGACACGCGGCAGGACCCCGATGACACGTGGCTGGACCCCACTGACACGTGGCTGGACCCCACTGACACGTGGCTGGACCCCACTGACAGGTGGGGCCCGCTGACAGGTGGGGCAACACTTTTTACTATCTTTTAGAACATATAGCTATGGCAACATTTTTTGAACACCAAATTAAGCTACTGCAACATTTTTTGAACACCAAATTAAGCTACTGCAACATTTTTTGAACACCAAATTAAGCTACTGCAACATTTTTTGAACATATAGCAACACCAAATTAATCTATTACAACATTTTTTGAACATGGTTAACATTTTGTCATAGCTATTGCAATTACAACTTTCAACTGTAAAAATTGATAACAAATAAATCATTACAATTCAACCACACTATTCTTTACTATCTAACAAGGGGGATGGGGAAAGCATTACAATTCGACATGCAGAACTAGAACTTGCATTTTGATAATGGCTTGCACACGACGTAAAGATCCCACAGCATGTCTTAGAAGCTGATAGCCGCAGCATCTCATCAGTACTTTCCATGTCAGATGGTTTTTCTGGAAGCGCGGGAATTTTGACAGCTGCAAAACAATAATAGGTCTATAAGTATATTCAAGAAAAGCTGACCGTATATAACACTGTACTAAAGGAGAAGATGTTATGATCTTTCAAATACCAGGTACTTTACAATAAAAGATGAATTACCTGCAAGACGATTCATATCTGTTTCTGTGATGCAAATGCAAGTTTGCAACAGTTGATGTTAAGGGGCTGGAGCTTTGAAAGTCCTGGAAAGCATGATCAGGAGCTATAAACTGATACTCTAAATGTTATGATCAGGAGCTATAAACTAATATTATTCACTTACAAGAGGATGACAAATAACGTAAAAGTTTATGATCCTGGAAAGCGCGTAGTATAACCGGCCAAAAGCAAATTCCCAGAAGTTATGTATATTTCTTGATAACTAGTGAAGAGCACATTTATCTTTACCTTTAGGATTGACAATACTAACTAAAGTAATTGCATCATTGTTCCCCTCTGAAATATGTGTGCATTTACCAGCACCTTTCCATACCATAAACATGTACGTAAGACCAAAAAGAATCATACATAATAAGTTACTATCAAAGAAAAAATAACCATGTGCTGCAAGTATCAAGCACCAAATGATTCAAAAAAGATAAAATATAAACAAGGAAAAATAATTGGAACAAGAAAAGGCTTACCTGGCCAAGCCATCATAGCATCCAGTCAAAATAAACCTGCCAGTTGAAACGTATTAGTTCAGGGTAATCACTTATATTTCTTAACCACTGTAAAAAAGTGCGCCATGTTACTTGCGAACTAATTTACTTGCCAACCTTTGTCATAACAAAATTGAAACACAAGCAATCCCACATTTGATTTTGATAATGATTTAAGCAACCGATTTAAGAAGTACATAATGATTTATCAAACGAATGATGTTGCAAAACATCATTTCCTGTAAATGAAAACAATATTTAACATTTAACAAACAGGAACTCCCTTATAAAATATGAATTTCGTTCAACAAATAATACTCATCAACTTTTTTGATGATAAAACATTTAAAGAAATTACAAACAGAAACGGATGAATCAAACAGTAGGCAAGAGAGACTTGGCCGGGGGAAGAAGAGCAACATAGCCTCTTTCAGGACTAGAGTATTTCTGTAAATCACTCGAACCTTATGCTCAGCAGCTGCACAGTGGAAACCAACAAGTATTTTTGCACAATCCCTGTTGCAAACAAAAAAAAACATTAATCTTTCATTCCAAACCAATGCAGTATAAAACACAAGCAGCAAAGCCTAGAATATGAAAAGTAGATGGTTATGGATGTAGAATTTACATTAGCTGAGCCTCTGAAAAACTAGTGTGCAACTTGAGTGTGTCACTCCAAAGTGGAGTCTTGTTTAGATTGCAGCGTGCCCCGTAGACAGCTGAAGCCGCAACCATTGATGGGCAGTACATCACAGTAGCATAATTCATCATACCCAACTCAGCCAGATAAGGGGTCATGTTGTTCACCTGTTCAACAGTTTCACCAAAAGTTAGAAACACATGATCCTTTAATTTTCAGGGACAGTAAAAATACATATTATCAATCCATAGCCATATTAGTTTTTATGTTAAAAGGTCACAAGACATGGATGTTGTGTCTACGAAAGAGATACACATTTCTTTAGTAAAATGAGGGATATATAGGAAGACCCAAGTAATAGATGAAGAGGAAACTAAATGTCTAAAATATAATGAAAATGTGCAAGACAGATGAACAAATAACTGTAACTGTAAAGATAAGAGAACAAAGGCGATATGCAAGTATTAACACATAATAGTGCAGAACAGAACAAAAACATGAAGAAAATTAAACAATGCAGAAAATAAAGGAGTACAGAATGCAGAAAAAATATAGCAGAATGCAAATATAGAGCAGTTTTAATGCAGAATTAAAGGGAAGCTTCAGGACGCAATAGACTTTCAAGTACATTCATCAGGGACTGGAACATGAAATTAAAATGGTAGAGAGTTACTGGGACATTATTAGTTGTTGGGAAAGGCATTGTGCAGAAAGCAGTGAGTGATCTTGTACACACTGGACTTTGGAACGAACATAGACAATCGTATCAATGTTATCTTGGTAATAGAAATTTATAGAAATAAAGATTAAAGACACATTTACTTTTTTGAAGAATGACAAATATACTAAAGAATTCAAGTTTAATTTGTCTCAAGTTGATTTATGGTGTGCAGTCACCTGTGCCATATGTCAAAATTACATTAAATTTATACTATGATTCACCACTGAGAAGGTATCAGATCCAAGAACTAAAAAACAATGAAAGTAACAAGAATTACAAAGAGAATGTAAAACAAATAACAATACCAACAGCTTGGGCTTGCTTACTGATCAAATGGGCCCTCCTGGCATATAGCTGATGATCCATCACATGATCATACAAAATTTAGATGGTGCAAGTCAAAAACCATAACATTCCTACAGGTTACAAGAGTTCAGTGCATTGAAAAAAAATAACTTACGAAACCTTGGCTCAACTACTTCAAAATAGGAGCTATTTGTTTAAATTTAAACCAGAAATTATATAATAATTTAATACTCAAAAGCTTGGGTACTACGAAAAATAGAAATTTAAATCAGCAAGTAATGTAAGAAGCTATCGTTCACTTACCAACACATATATCAATGAATGACATCGTAACTTCAGTGAAAATACCACTGGAATCAAAAAAAATCAAGAATCGAAAAGGAGCATATAAAGCAATATATACACGGGTTTACACACATGTAAAAACCCAACGTTAATTAGAGATTTGTACCTAAACAGAAACCCGAGTTAACTGAAAGCCCCAATTGAAAAAGCCCTAATTTCAACTGCAAAATGAAAAGGAATGAAACCGTGAGTACAGAAGATGTGTAAAAAGAATGAATTTGTTAAAGAAGATGTTTAAACTAAAATCAGATGTTCGAGAGTTTGAGTGTATGCAGTGGTCGAGAGCAGAGAGAGAGACTAGAGTGAATTTGGGGAAATTAACAATACAAACAAATTATTCAATAATCAAAGTCTCAGACTCACTTATCACATCAAACTCTTAATGAAATAAAACCAATAACTGAGAAAGAAACCTGGGCTATGGTGGTCATACACATAGCAACCTCCATAGAACAGACATACAAAGCAATAAAACAACATGAACAAGGTTGCGAGCTGAAGAATCGCTGACCTAGTCACCAGATCCAGCCCAATAAGCACTGAAATGAACTCCTCGAGACGATTAGTACCAAAGGGCTTTTCGTATATGATGTACAAAACATCATTACGAACACGAATTTAAGAGAAAAATGTCGAATTGAACAAGAACGCCGAGAGGTGATTTCTAAGGTTTGGAGTTTGAGAAATCTGGAACTACAAGTCGAAAACTGAGGTATGAATTCGATGTATTTTGGTGAGAGGAAAACGGGTATGGTGTTCATTTTTGTGAACGATGAAGTGTGTGACCGGAAAAGCGAAATCACCGATTAGGGTTAGCGAGAGAGAAAAGAGGCGAGAGAGAGAGAACTGTCTTCGGATAACATAGATGAAGTCTGTATCCCTAATTGTAATATGTTTTGACCCTTTTCTTTGACTTAGACAATAATTGTCAAAAATTTAGGCGGTAGAAATTGCCGCTCATCAAATTTCATTGTGTGCTGTCTTTTTTTTTCTTTTTTTTACGCAAGCTTTGTATTTATTTCATTTTTGAATTTTTTTAACAAAATATTTCAATTTCAAATTATTCAAAAAACATCATTTTCATTCCTATTTAATTTAAAGCTTTTTTATAAATATATGGAAAAAAATAATTTTTTGCAATTTTACTTTTGTTTAGAAAAGCTATTTGTAAATTTACTATCTTAATTGCAAAGATACAATTTTTATTACAAAATTAATAATTTTTAATAAATTTTCCATAATTTAATGATTTTGATATAATTAATTCATTCATTTCACAATTTTTTACTATATAATTTCACAATTAAATTTATCAATTTTAAAATTATTGAAAAATACATTACTATATAATTTCTTTATTTTTTATTATTTTATGTAAAATGTTATTTATTGTGTGTGGGAATTATTTTTAATTTTAAAAAAAATTAAAAAAATTAGTCATGCGGGACCCACTGCCACATCAGCTGCCACGTCAGCAAGGGGTGGGACCTACTGCCATGTCAGCAGGCCACGTCAGCAGGGTGGGTCCCACCTGCCACGTCAGCAGGTAGGCCCCACTACCACGTCAGCAAAGTCCAGTCAATGTATGGGGTCTACTGCCACGTCGGCGCTCAGTCAGCATTATAGTACAAATTAAAAAGGAAAAATAAATACATTATTGTGTAAAAATATCTACGCCAACACTTTTCATGTCTACGCTAACACAAAACTTGGTGTTGCAGTAGGTAAGGATGAAAATAGCTACGCCAACACTTTTTTAAACGGCAACACCTTGCAAAAGTGTTGTAGAAACCCATATATGGCGTAGTGACAACAAGAGATACCAGAGAAGACTGTTGGAACCACAACTATCCCAAGATCCTATGAGGCCAAGGATCCATCAAAATGGACAAAATCAGAAAGGGAGAAGGTTGCTCTTGACAGCCACCTCATGTTGCTTATCATTGATTCCATGGACATGTCAATGTTTGCAAACATTGCATCATGTACATCTGCCAAAGAAATGTGGGATCACATTAAGGTGTTGTGTGAAGGAACTGATGAGGTTAAGGAAAACAAGAAACAGATATTGGTCACACAGTATGAAGCTTTCATGGCACGGCCCAAGGAAAGCATTACTGAGATGTTTGAAAGGTTTCACAAGCTAGTCACTGAGTTGCAGATGAATGGCAAGGTTTACAGCACCTAGGAGTTAAATATGAAATTTCTGTTATCTTCACCAAATCATCTAGAGCAAAGAGTCATTTCTCTAAGGGAGAGAGATTTGAACAAAGTCACCTATGATGTGCTCTATGGAGTCCTAAAGACTCATGAACTTGAGTTGCTTCAGAAAAGGGCTATCCAAGCCAACCAAGGTAGAATGATAAACACATCATGTGCCTTGATTGTCAACAAATCTATTCTGGACCTAGAAGCATCTACAAGCCAGCTAAGGATAGAGGAGGTAGCAGATGATGAAGAAACTGAAGCTGAGGTGAGTGAACCTGTTGAGGAAAAGGAGGAAGAAGAAGAGTTTTACACTCTGGAAGAACTTGATGGGATGGAAAATACTTCATATGCTTTCATGGCCAGAAAATTTCCAAACATCAGATTTAAAAGAAATCAACCTTTCAAACCCAAAACTCAAAACCATTCAGTCAACAAGAACAAGGCACATGTGAAACCAAACAGAAATAAATTCAAAACCAGTTATGTGGATAGGTCATCTGTAAGGTGCTATAGATGCAATGACCTAGGGCATTTTGCCAGTGAATGCAAGAAGCATAAAAAGAAGGATAGAGATTATCTTGAGCTCGAAGCTAAGTATGAGGCCCTTCTGAAAAAGCAGACACAAGGTAAGGCCTACATAGCTGAAGGGAAGTGTTGGGATGATTCTGATAGTGATGGAGAGGAACAAGAATTCTGCAATTATGCCTTGATGGCCAACTCCAAGGATGACCCATCTTCATCTGATTCTCAGGTACCATCTCTCACTACTATAGATATGTCTGTTTCTGAGTATAAATGCATGATTGAACAACTATCTGTTGAGATGTTTAATATTCATACTAGTATGACTGCTGCTAATGAGGAGATTGCTAAACTGTCTACTAGAAATGAAATATTAACCAAAAAGAATGAGGAACTTGAGCTAACTGCTATGCAAGTAGAAAACCTTAAGAAAGAAGTTGAATATTTGCAGAACAAGGTTTTATGTGCTAGTCAAGTTGAAAAGGCTCTTAGGGATGAACTAGTTGAAAATGAATTCAAACTGAAAACATTTAAGAAATCATCTGGTCTAGTGCAATCCTACTGTGAGAAAGTTCAAGCTAAACCCAAGGCTGCTATTGGACTTGACTATGACACTCTTAAACTGAGAAAAGGCCATGCTGTCATTGAAGATGACACAGTTGTTCATGAGGAAGTGCCTCACATTTTGAAAAAGGCTGAAAATCCAATTTTTAAAGAATCAACATTTGAAATTGATGAGGATGCTTTACTCATCAAGCAAATGTTGAATGATGAGGATGAGGCACAAGCCAGTGAACAACAAGCATCCTCCAAGAGTGAGAGTGTCAAGTCAAAAGCCAAGGAGCCAGTAGTTGATAGGCCAAGACCTAAGAAGTTTGTTAAGTTTGTTTCAGCTGGGAAGAGTGAATCAGAAAAGAAAGTGACTAAGAAGAAACAGAACAGAAATGGCAAGTTAGGGATTAACAAGGATAACAACTACGCTTATATGGCTAATGCCCCTAGGAAAACTTATCAGAACTGTTACGGTACCAATCATTTAACTCATGCATGCAAGAAACCTGTTGGTAGTGTGTCCAAACCTTTCTATGATTGTTCTGTGCCTCTAAGACATAGAGATGCTCCATTTTGTGATAAATTTGACTGTATGCCATGCAACATGAATGTGATGACTAGCTGTTTCAATTTGAGAAGGCAATTCATTGATGGTTGCATCAGTCACAATTCTCACACACACTACACAAGGTCAAAGTCTTCAAGCCCTCCTAAAGCTAGGAAGGTACCTCTGTCACCTAAGTCTGAAACTTCAGGTTCTAAGACTTCTAACAGTGACAAGAAGACTAACACTAAGAAAGTTGACAAGCATGTTGTTTATGATAAAACTGTCTCTAAGTCACATGGACCCAAACTTGTTTGGGTACCAAAGGAAAAGTAATACCTTTGTGTTTGCAGGGCAAAGAAAGTGAAAGGAAGGTCATGTGGATTTTGGACAGTGGATGCTCAAATCATATGACCGGTGATTTGGCCCTGCTATCACAGTAAGAGGAAAAGGCTGGCCCAATGGTTGCTTTTGGAGATGACAGCATGGGTAACACATTGGGATATGGCAAGTTGAAAGTTGGTAATGTCATCATTGAGGATGTAGCACTAGTCAAGGGGCTCAAGCATAATCTGCTAAGTGTTGGTCAGTTTACTGATAGGGGATTCAAGGTGGATTTTGACAAAGATGAATGTTTGATCACCCACAAGAAGACTGGTGATTTTGCTCTATCTGGAGTAAGAAAGGGAAGCCTGTTTGTAGCCAATATGGACTCTGCAAACAAGGACAAAATTTGTTGCTTTTATTCAAAAGCATCAAATGAAGACTGTTGGTTGTGGCACAAGAAATTATCACACCTGAACTTCAAAGCCATTAATTCTCTAGTCAAAAGAGAGTTAGTGAGAGGCATGCCTACACTTGAATTCTACCAAGAAGGAGTGTGTGAGGCTTATCAAAAGGGAAAAATGAAAAGATCAAGCCACAAGTCAAAGACAGTGACATTAATAACCAATCCCCTACAACTCATTCATATGGATCTGTTTGGGCCTGTCAATATTATGTCACTAGGAAGAAAGAAGTATGCCTTGGTGATGGTTGATGACTTTACAAGGTATACATGGGTGGAATTTCTAGCATCAAAAGATGAGGCTCCACAAGTAATCATTGAGCACATAAAGAGAGTTGACAAGGAAGCAAAGGCCAATAATGCAAGTGTGATTGCATTGAGAAGTGACAATGGAACAGAGTTCAGAAATGCCATACTTGAAGCATTCTGTAAAGAGAATGGCATTTCTCAGCAATTCTCAGCTCCAAGGACTCCACAACAAAATGGAGTTGTTGAGAGGAAGAATAGAACTCTAATTGAGGCTGCCAGAACAATGTTACTTGATGCAAAGATGCCTACATGTTTTTGGGCTGAGGCTGTAAGCACTGCATGCTATATCCAGAACATAACTCTCATCAACAAAAACACTGGAAAGACACCTTAAAATTTGATGACTGGAAAGAAGCCTACTCTAAAGTATGTTCATACTTTTGGAAGCAAATGCTTTGTATTAAAGGACAATTCAGAATATGTTGGCAAGTTTGATGCAAAGGCATTTGAAGGAATTTTTCTTGGCTACTCTATGGAAAGAATTGCATACAAAGTTTATGTCATCAGTCAAAAGAAAATTATGGAAAGCACAGATGTGACATTTGATGACAACAAACTACCTGGACTAGAAGAAGCCAATGATGAAGATAAAGATCCAGTAAGGTTTGATAATCTAGATGATTCTGATGAAGAGATTGAAACTGGAGTTGAAACTCAAGTTCAACAAACTCAAGTGAATGATGATACAAGAGAAGAATTTGTGCCAATCAATAGTGAAGAAACAAGCATCCAAGACACACCTGTGAGTAGTGGCAACTTCACAGGGGGAGGAAGTGAGAATGACCATGATGTGGATGATGAAGCAACATCAAGAATGAGAAATCAGGCTGAGCACTCAAGGAAATAGGATAGATCACACACTGCAGAGCAAATCATTGGAGATCCTAATGCAGGAGTAAGGACTAGGAGAGCAACTCAGAATGAGTGCCTCTATGGCTGTTTTCTATCACAAGTTGAGCCTAAGAAACTTGATGATGCACTGTTGGATCTAGATTGAATTATTGCTATGCAAGAGGAGCTGAATCAATTTGAAAGGAACAAAGTATGGGAACTTGTGCCTGCACCAAAGAACAGAACCATTGTTGGAACAAAATGGGTCCTAAAAAATAAGATGGATGAAGATGGTGTAATAGTGAGAAACAAAGCAAGGTTGGTTACAAAAGGATACTCTCAACAGGAAGGCATTGATTATGATGAGACATTTGCTCCTGTTGCTAGATTGGAAGCCATCAGAATATTCTTGGCATTTGCTGCTCATTCAAACTTTAAAGTTTATCAAATGGATGTCAAGAGTGCATTTCTGAATGGAGAATTAGAAGAAGAAGTTTATGTGCAACACCCACCTGGCTTTGAGGATCCACACTTCCCAGAATTTGTCTACAGATTGCTTAAGGCATTGTATGGACTTAAGCAGGCTCCAAGAGCATGGTATGATACTTTATCACAATTTCTCCTTGAAAATCAATTCACTAGAGGCACATTGGACAAGACACTGTTTTACAAGAAGCATGGTGATGATATTATCCTAGTTCAAATTTATGTGGATGATATCATTTTTGGCTCTACAAATGAGAAGCTGTGTGAGAAATTCTCCAAACTCATGCAGAGCAGATATGAGATGAGTATGATGGGAGAGTTGACATTCTTTCTTGGGTTGCAAGTCAGTCAGAGAAAGGATGGTATATTTATCAGTCAGACCAAATACATCAAGGATCTATTGAAGAAGTTTGACTTGGAAGATTGCTCACCTGCAAAGACACCCATGGCCACTGCAACTAAGTTGGATGAAGATGCTAAAGGCAAGAAAGTAGATATCTTAGTTTACAGAGGCATGGTTGGTTCTCTACTCTACCTCACTGCAAGTAGGCTAGACATCATGTTTGCTACATGTTTATGTGCTAGATTTCAATCAAATCCAAAGGAATCACATTTGATTGCAATAAAAAGGATCTTTAGATATCTGAAGGGCACTCCAAACCTGGGTTTATGGTATCCTAAGGACACAGGGTTCAATCTGGTTGGTTATTCTGATGCTGATTATGCTGGATGCAAAGTGGATAGGAAAAGCACCTCAGGTAGCTGCCTGTTTCTTGGACAAAGGTTAGTCTCTTGGTATAGCAAGAAGCAACAATCTGTGTCAACTTCTACAGCTGAGGCTGAATACATAGCTGCTGGAAGTTGCTGTGCTCAAGTGCTTTCGATTAGAAATCAACTTAGAGATTATGGACTTGTGTTGGAAAGAATTCCAATCATGTGTGACAACACAAGTGCAATCTCTATAGTTTCCAATCCTGTCAATCATTCTAGGACAAAGCACATTGACATCAGATATCATTTCATTAGAGAACATGCAACTAATGGAATCATTGAGTTGTATTATGTCTCTACAGATAAACAACTAGTTGACATATTCACTAAGCCACTAGATGAAGCCACCTTCACAAGGTTGGTTAGTGAGATTGGAATGCTGAATTCTTTAGATTCTGGCTAAGTGAATATATCATCTAGATTGTTACAGCAGTAAACACTTACTTTGTCTAAATTCTTAATATTTTGGAGTAAGTGTTGGCTGAAATATGATTTATAAATATTTCAAATCTGTTGCATATGATGGAAAATCATATTTTTGCTAACTTGAAATTTCTATGAAATTTTGAGAAAATCACTGTTTAATTTGCTAGAATATTCTCCAATGAATATGGCTGGTAAATTTTAAAAGATAGTGAAAATTAAATTTTCTTTGTGAGTGATGAGTATATTTCGATAAGTCAGACTTCTCGAATGGTTCACTATTCGACATCTCTAACTAGTCTCATTAGAGCACTCTCGAGTTCTCGAATAGAGTCTTTTAGAGTTATCGAATAGAGGTATTCTTGACTTCTCGAATATGGTAACTGAGTTCTCTAATGGCTGAGTTCTCGAATATCATATTTGAGTTCTCGAATTATTTGAAAAGGCTGAATTCTCGCTGAATTTTAACCGATTTTGGACTCTAGTCTAAACGTTTAATTCACTCATAAAAACATATTTTATTTAATTTAGAATTATTTTTAAGTTAGATAACTGCCAGCTGTGAGTTACAATCTGCTTGAGTTATCGATTAAGCCTTTCTTGAATTCTCGAATAGTTGTTTTCTACTTCTCAAATGCCTGACTTGTCGATACAAAACATACACCTAATCGACAATTCAAGTACTTCATACTCATACAACTCCACAGCTATTCGATTCATTTCATTCGATTACTCAATCGTATAAACCCTCAAAACCTCTGAAAACCCTAACTGCAAAAAGCCAAATTTCTTCTTCAACCTTCAATTTCTCTCTTCTCTCTTACACAAATGGCAACAGTAAAGTTCAACACCAATTTCATTGCTCTAACTAGTGATGTTGAAGCACCCAACGCCAATTTCAAGTGCTTTGTGATGTGGATGTCTGAATCGTACATCAAGAATGCTCTATCTGTTAACCCAACTCTGTATCTCGACATTCTAGAACAGTTTTGGCAGTCTGCTACAATGGAGGTGGTGGCTCTTGACTCTGCAATAACCTCGTACATCATCTACTGCAAGATTCAAGACAAAAATATCACTATCACCACAGAGGATATGAATGAGGCACTTGGGATGGGTACCAAAGGAGAGGTGTATGACCCACTTGCTACAAATGCTGAATTGGAAGACTTCTTTGATTTCATCAAATATGCAGACAGAATCAGTCTTGGGCACTTGAATAGGAAGCATTTGAGGAAGGAATGGAGTTATGTGTTTGCTACACTTCTTCAAGTCTTCACTGCAAGAAAATCCAGCTATGACCAAATCAATACTCTTGCACAGCAAATAGGCTATGCCTTAGCTTATGGAAAGAAGATAGACATTGGTCTCATCATTCTGCAGGAGCTGTATGGGAGACTTGGTAAGAATTCAGCCAAGAGAGGTAATGAAATTTTCTTCCCTCATTTTATTCAATCTGTCCTTAATTTCTTAGATGATAAATTGATTGAATTAGATGGGATGAATAAAAATAGAATAGGCTATCCTAAATCCATGACCAAACTCATTTTTGGTAATTTGGAGACTAGGAATGATGTGGATGTAAGACTTAACATAACTCCCCATATGGAGAGTGTGTTTAGAACTTACCCCCACAACATGCCAACATTTGCCTCTAAGTCTGAGTTAGTAAGCCCAAGCATGTAGAACAAAATGCCCAGGGCTAGCTAACCAACCCTCTCAACCAAACACTCTACCAAACACTGAGCCAACTGCATCATCCTCTCAAAAGGGTGATGTTAGTAAAAAGAAGAGAAAGGAAGTAATGTCTGCACCCTAAAATATTCTATCTGAAGCAGCATTGGCTGTTGAACTAGGTCTAGAAAGTGAGGAACCAGAGTCACCCTTACTAAGGCCAAAGAAGAAGAAGAAAACTAAGACCACCTCTTTAGTCACACAAATGGCTGAAGTTGTAAAATCAGGGGCAAACTAGATGTATCCTCTCAACAGGGTGCATCTATAGAATCAAGCATCCTCCCCAATGCACCTTCTTGTATTGAGTCAGCACATGAGGGTGATAAGGCTGGCACTACACTGAGTGGAGAGCACATCACACTTGAAACTCCCTCTATCTCTCAGGGGAAGTTGCCAAAATCTACTCTATAACACACTTCTCTTCCAGAATCTTCATCTCAAATTTATTTGGAGCCTGTAATTCAAGAAATTGAAGAGCAAGGCATTGATCACCAAGAATCCTTTTCTCTTGGTGAGCCAATGGACTCAAGTGACTTAGTGCATGACACTTTGCTCACCACCCAGGACCCACATTTAGATGGTGAGGGAATGCATGCTGGGGCATCTCCTGATGACACCATCACAAACACAGAGGTTCCACTAGTTGTCACTAGAGACTCTGTGCATCTATCAACTGCTGGTGTAACTCATCCCACTTCTGTGGAGACACCAGTAGTAGAGTCAATCCATCCGGTTACAGAAGTTGCATCTGTAACTGAGGAGTCTAGCTTGCCTAGCTCTAGCTCTAACTTGGCTCAGGCCACTCTGTCAGAATGGCTGAGACCTGTGCAACATGACAGTGTCTTGGGATCATCAACTATTCCACCACTATTAACGGATGAAGCACTTCATTGCTTAAATGTGGAACAGCTTGATGAGATCTCTAAAATAGCCCAACATCTTCTCATAGCCAATTTACCAAATGCTGACTATGAAGCAATTCTGCTCTTTCACAAAGAAGATGTTGAAAAGCAACAAGAAAAGATAGCAGATGAGGCTGAGAGAGATGGAAATGTCGATGCATGGATGAGCACCACCAAAGACTGCACCCTGCCTGAGGCTCTGCAATACTTGAGAGAAGAATATGTAACTGCTCTTGGTTCCAATGCTCGAACTCTCTCACCTACTGAAGTCTATGAAGCCATAAATGAGTCCTACAAGGGAAGCCTAAAGGCCATTCACTATCTTGGGAAAGGGATGAAAACTGAACTAGCCAATATCTGTAGAGATACATCCAAAGAAGTGAGTGAGCTTAGAAGTAAATTCATCTCTGAATTCCCTCCTCTCACATCCACACTTAGAGAGATTAGGGAATGCAAAAAGACTTGCACCTCTATGGATCTTGAGCTACCCTCCCTGATAGACAGTGTCTCAAAGCTCACAAGTGAAATGGCCACTCTCTCCTCTCAAACTCAGGATGCCAATGCCCTTATCAAGGTTATGTGGCAGAATCAATATGGAGATAAGGTCATTTCTGAGGTACCTGTGCACAACATGAGCAAGTATGAAGTGGAAAGGCTCCAGAAACAATCACTCTCCTCTTTCAGAGCTGAAAATCTCAAACACTCAATGGAGAAATTGGAAAAGGAAGTGTTAGACCAAAAAGCATTCAATGTTGAGCTAAAAGAATCTGTCAATCTGCTGAATGAAAAGTTGAACACTCAAGCAACTGCTCATGCTGATGTTCTTCTCACTCAACAGCAGATGCTGACTGCTATGATGAAGCATATGGGTCTCCCTCTACCTGATGAATCTTCAAACCCAAAGGTGATTTCTACAGCCTCTATGCCTGACAACAAGCCTAAGGGGGAGAAAAGATCAAGGAATTCAAATACAAAGGGGGAGAAACCTAAAGAAAAAGGGATAAAGATAAGTAAGGGTAGTCACTAAAGGGCCACTAAATCTCTAACTCATGTGCCAGGCAAAGGCAAAACAAAGGTTGATGAGCCTCCATCTTCTCTGCCAGTGGTCACTTTACCACCTGTGCACATCACTACTCCAAGTGGCCAAAAGCAAACTGTCACCACTACAGTGGTGGCAGGATCCATGCCAAGTGGTCTAGTCCAACCTTCTAGACATGAAGCTGATCCAGTGGAAGTGGATGTGGTTACAGAGGCCAAGCTGATAGAAGTAGCAAACTCAGAGGTTTATCATGATGCTGCATTCTTGAAGTTTCTGTAAGCCTCTAAATCAAAGGTTGGAGGAGATACCCTGCTATACAGAAGGAGCCTGAAAGATCAAATCCATTATCTAACAGTTATTCCAAGAAAGCTCAGTCAGATCTACCTCAAGGAAATCATGATGGTGACAAAAGGCAAGATATGGCACATATCTATTGATACCTTGATAGCACTAAAATTCACTGATATTGATGCCATCTTGGAACTAATTGAGCAGAAAGGGGAGAACAATTAGAGTCTGTATACTGAACTAAGAAATGGTCAACAAGCCAGACTTCCTGAAGTGTGCACCAAACCAAGAACCATCCTTTATCAGTCTGGTACCAAAATTCAAGATGTGGATCAATTGGTTATTCCCAATGATCTCACCTCTAAGAACCACAGACTGATCATTGCCATAGTTGATCAAATGCAAAAGAAGAAGGGGATAAGGTCAGCTGAGGAGATTGAGGTATTGCACATCCTTAGAGAATTCATTTCAACTGGTTTAATTCCAGAAATGGCCAAGCCCAGGAGAAATAAGGATGAAGATAAAGATGATGACAAGAGTGATGGAAGGAGAAGACATCACAGGAGTGATAAGGGTGATGAAGATGAGAAGAAGAAGAAGAAGAAGAAGAAGGATGTGAAGAATAAGAAAGATGGTGATGACCAAGGAAAAGTCTATGAGAGGAAGATTGGAAAACAGCAAGCCTTAGGCATTGCTAGCAGTAACCTCACCACAACACCAGACTCTGAGTCTAGGGTGAATATTGTTAGTAATGACCTACCAAAATCTGATTCAATGGCTTCTGCAACTGTTTTGCCAACTCAAGAAGAGAAGAAGATTCAAGCCAAGAAACCATGTGTATGTTTCAGAAAGAAAACTGCTAATGGAACACTACTATGGTCTACCAACAAAGGTCAAAGATTTCAGCCAAGCAACCATGTAAAAAGGATCAAATTCAAACAAGCTGCAAGGAAACCAAGGCTATCCAAATCAAGGACTCTGACAATTTTTCCAGGATTGAAACTCCAACCACTTGATGAAGACTTTGATATAGACCAACTGCAATTCCTAAGAGCTCAGAGAATCTACCATGTTGCCATTGTTGATGATTGCCTAGAAGTCAAATATACTGATGGAAGAGAGGAAAAATTCAGACAAGGGCAGTGTCAAAGGTATGCCAAGTTGGATGACATAGAAAGGATGATTGCACTATTGGATGCTAATGACAAAGTGGAAAGGGTTTGGAAACTGGAGCTAGCTGCTTTTGTAAAGATGAAAAGAGATCATGATGAAGAGATAAGGAAGGGATGCCTTGAGAGATGGATAGAAAGGGAGAAGGAAATTGATAGACTGGAAGCTGAAGCAGAAAAGCTAAGGGCAAAAGGATTGTGTAAAGTTCAGTTCAATCCCTATTTGGTGAAGTATAGGAGAAGAAATGGGGAGCATGTCAATATAAGAATGGACCTACTCAGTCACTATCCTGCCAACATTCTGAAGCCAGTACTTGAAGATTTCAAGAATTCTATTCTGCTTGAAGAGTTGGATGCCTTAGCTGAGATCATAAAGGCCATGGATGAGAAAGAAAGGAAACAGAAAGCATATGATGATCTACAAGCCAAAGCAATGGAGATGGAATCAAATGAGAATGGCTAGTATTTCATCATACTATAAGATTGTTTAACTTGTAATTTCATTCATGTGCTCAATCAATCTACATACCTGTACTTTTAAAGTTTCATCTTTATGTATGTTAGGCTTGTTATCAGACATGAAATTGTGATTAAGGATCTCACTCACAATTTGGGGGAGATTGTTAGTCACAGAGGCATGCCTGTATACATCTAATAACAAGCCTAATTGTTTGTAATGATTTTCATTACTTACATGACCTCTTAACTGAGGGAACCTCTAGTTGTAGAGTTTCTGTTTGTATTGTACTTGTAGTAGGCATCAAATTCTAGTTGTGTAACTGTACTTATAGAGTCTAGAATAATGCTTGAAAGAAGTTCCAAGGTTCATGCCTCAAGCAAGAAGATAAAGACTGTCAAATAATCACAGTTGGGATTTGAAGAAATGAAGAATTTGCCTAAGTACCAATTTGAGAAGTATATTTGTCTATTCGAGAAGTCCAGTATTCGAGAAGTCAGGGATTCGATATCTCAAGACATTATTCGATATCTCTTAATATACTGTTCGATATCTCATTCGATATCTCAGAGATTCGATATGTCTATGTACTCTATTCGAGAACTCAGAGAGTCAACAAGTCAAAGTCCCATTCGATATCTCAAGGACTAAGAAAGCTATTCGATATCTCGAGGATTCGATAAGTCAAATGTTCTATTCGACAACTCAAGGAATCCTGATGGAAAAGAGCTATTCGAGAAGTGGTTCGATATGTCAATATAACAGTGTTCGAGAACTCAGAGTTATCGATCAATTCAATTCTAGTTCTCGAATCACTTACTTAGTCACTTCTCGAATACATTCTTGGAGACAAAATGCTGAAGAAATTGTACAAGTCAGAAACCTGCAACAAGCCAATGCACTTTATGGACCACAATCTGTAACGTGCTCTGGAAAGCCTACAAGGAAGCTTGGAGAGATATAGAAGAGACAAGGAGCTAAAGAAGTGGATCTAAGCAGGCTTTGTGTTAGGTCCGATAAGATTGTAGAAGAGGGGATTGAATACAATCTATACCAATTTATCGAAATTTGTCCTTTAAATAAAAATTAGTTTAGACAAATTTGTGCGGAATAAATTGAAACAAATTTCAAGTTGAATATAACAATATATTAACTTGATGGGTGTTACAATTTAAGTACAAATTAATTATCAAGATGATAAAAACTAATTAGAAAATTCGACATGAACTTTTCTAATTTAGTTAATAAAAATCAAGATAAGTACTAGGAAACTTAATTCGCTAGTATTACAAGAATCACAAATAATTAAGTTCTAGTGGATACAATTTTTGATACAAGAACTCAAGAATTTATGGCAATTAAATTGCTTCAAGATGAGAGAGATGAGAGCTTTTTGTTCCTGGATATAACTTGTTCGTGTATGTCTCATTTTCTTGTGTCTACTGCCTTTGTCTTCCTTTTATAATCAAAACAAGATAACATCTACTGCCTCCCCGTGTCTTCTTTTTGATCCATTATGACTCTCCAATATGACATTCAACTTGAGCTATTATGACTCTTCATTATGACTCTTGAGAAGCTGTTATGACTGATCAATATTACTCTTGATATGACTCTCCATTATGACAAACCAATATTACTCTGTCCAGCATTACTCTGTCCAGTATTACTCTGTCCAGTATTACTCTGTTCAGTATTACTCTGTCCAGTATTACTCTGTCCAGTATTACTCTGTTCAGTATTACTCTGTTCAGTATTACTCTGTCCATTATGACACTTCTGTATTACTCTCTGTCCATTATGACACTCCAGTATTACTCTGAACACAGGCTGTTATTACTCTTCGTTATTACTCTTGAGAGTAATAATAGAACAGATTTTCTAACCTTGTTAAATCAAATGATTTTAACTAATCATTTAATTTAATTCCTTTTATATTATAATTCTGATTAATTAATCTAATAATTACTTTGATGAATAAATTAATTCTGTGAGAATTAATTTATTAATTAAATTAATTACTTGATTCAATTAATTAAAAAGAATTAATATACCTCCTTTTGAGAACCAAATTTGTTCTATAGACCACTGAAAATAATAAAGAACTTCCACTGAATAATTGTTGACGCTCGATGCACGGTCTGGTTCATGAACGACTAACTCCAACGGCTTTTCTTTATTTTTGACTCTATGATGTGGTTCCTTTTCTTTTCTCCTCTCTCTCCAAATACATCTGTACTGTCTCTGTCACCTTTGAAATCTCTGTCACTTTAAACGAATCCACTTCTTAAAGAATACTTCACTGAGGCTTGATCAGATGACTGAACTTCTTTCAATGTAGTAGTTCCTCAAGTCTGTAGATTGACCTTGATCTTTTTCTTTTGATAGATAATACAATCTGAGATTCCTGTGACAGTCTATATACTATTTACTATTACAATCTTGTTTAAGTTGAGTTGTATCCTCGAAATACAAATAGGCTACATCATATGCCTTTCACTTTGCAAAGTCAAATCTGTAACCGTTTGGACACTTACTCAAAAAGGATAGACAGACTAGAAAGTAATTTGTTTAGCTACCTTATTTGCAGTAAGTAGGTTGTATCCATGTTCTATAAGGACACAACCTCACTTCCTAAGTAACTAACTTTGTGAGTCAAGTTTTTCATACATTGTAAGCTATATCTCTCTGAGAAAAACGAAGCTGAGAATACTACCATTGGTATTCACAGATTGTAGCAACCTTTATCTAATAATACATTAGATTAAAGTGATATTGTGTCTTGTGTTGTTCTTTATCCGCACCTTCACTCTTGCACACACAAACACTCATTGGCTACATAGACTCGATCAAGAAAAGTTCAAGAATCCATTCACCCCCCCTCTGTATTCTTTTACTGTATTCAATACTCAACAAATTACTCTGTCATAAAGCAAACTATAAGTAATATGTGAAGTAACAGAAGAGAATTGCTGAAAAGAACTACATTTACCAGTAAAACATTTTGCAATTTGATCAAAGAAGAAAGACCATTCTTTCCTAAGAAAAGACCTATTTAACTGGCTCATGTTGTCTAGAGGTCCACTATAACCTAGTGCAGACAACATAGTTCTTACATCATCATCAGATGGTTCACTTGGATAATTCACATTAACAGGTAAGTGAAGTACTGAATTAACAACAGATTCAGTAATGTCATAAGTATCTTGTTCTAAGTGTAGAACAATCTTACCTGATTGACTCTGAGTAGAATCAATTACTTCAGCATTCTCCCAAGCTTGTGAAACAACAGCTTGATTTATTTCTGGAGATGCTGCCAATGCATATCGCAAAGGTCCAATAGCCATAAAATCCATCACAGGATGAAAATCAGCTGATACTCCTTTCTTGCTGGTGATTGCTGCAACATGATTGTTAGTCATAAAATCAAAGTCACCAAACTTGAAAGCTACTGATTTAGGTAGACTTCATTGAGCTGCCATTTTTGATCTGAAAAGAACTTGAGAAATTTTGAAATTGATTAGAGATTTTGAGAACTTTAATGAATGTTTTTGCCTTTGGAAATATGAATTAGAGGTTAGCAATAAACAATCATAGTCTCAAAATAAAGATATATTCAAAAATCCTTCAGACCCACTAACCTATGTTGACACGTAGGTTGACAGGTGTCAGTCCCTGAAAAATGCAGTTTACCCACGATTTTTGGAAAATAAAATCCAAAATTGATTTCAATTAAATAAATCAGGGTAAAATAAAATAAAATCAATACTGATCAGCTTCATTTTCTAATGTGATCTTTTTCACCAAGATAATCACAATTCTCAATGTGATTAAAAATAATAATAATCATCATCATCAATCCTGGTGAAATTACTTCCGTTTTCCTGATCACTATCATCCTGATTCCAGAGATTAAATGGAGTTCCACGTGGCAATATTGGAATTTATCCTGAAAGAACATCAATAATCCAAACAAAAATATCTTGTTAGATTGTCAAAAATATCTTGGAAATATGAAAGGACCAGTTATACGCATAGATGTATACGCTGATACATTAAACACTTCAAAATGACTGTTCAGCTTCTCACTCTTTCCTTTATAAACACTTGATGTCTTTTGCCTTTCTTAACTCCAAAAACACACAAAACTCTTTGTAAACACAGAGCTCAACAAACGACAATGACCTTTAACCCAATCTTTCGATTTCTCACAGATGATGAACAAATTGTTCATAACCAAAGATTCATTGTTCGTCTCTTTGAAGAGATGACTTTTCTCATCGCTTTAGACATGATTGGAGTAGATCCAAATAATATCCAGAATCCTCTCTTAAAACATCCATCTATTGGATACAATCACCCTCTAACCTCCTTAAACCTTGAGGATGAAGAATTTGGCCGAGATTCTGAGGTTGATCTTGATGGAGATGCTATCCATTCTAGTCAGCTGCTCTCATTCAAGTCGCCCAGACAAGGAATCCAGGAGTAATCATCAAAGTGACTCTTGAGATGCTCCTTGTCCTGAAGTAAATCTTTGAAGACTAAGAACAACAACAACTTTAGACAAGAATAGGGTTATCAGCAGAAGTTAGAAAAAAAGATATTTGTATTTCATTTCCATGTATGTAATGCTTTTAATTAATGAAAATACAATTTCTTATTATCTACTTGTCTGTTTTTGTTTATTGACTGATCTGAAAAATAATATAAACTATCAGTATGAATGAATTAAAACTTGTTGGCATAGACTTAACAAAACTCAGAATTAGATCACTATATAAAACGAACTTCAGGATTTGAAACAATAGCACACGCAAATTTCACAATCCTGATACTGACAATAAAATCCTGATGACGTCAGCATACTGATAGCAATCCTGATCCTGATGTTTATTAACAAGTCTATCATACTTAAATTTATCAAGGTACAATGTTACAGCTTAAGCATTTAACAATTAAATATAGACCCTGACAAAAATATCAAGTCTATAAGCTGAAAACAACATACCTTGCTACTCTTGCAGATGTTAAAGATCTAGAAATTTAACATTCCTAACTCACTTACTAACCTACTGAATGTAGCCTCATCAAGTGGTTTAGTTAGAATATCTACAAGATGTTTGTCAGTAGTAACAAAATGAAGTTCCACAGTATCATTCTCAATATGTTCTCTAATAAAATGATACCTAACATCAATGTGCTTAGTCCTTGAATGTTGAACTGGATTCTCTGCAATTTTGATAGCACTAGTATTATCACCAAACATAGGAATATTACTAAGTGTCATACCATAATCCATCAACTGATTTCTTATCCAAAGGAGCTGTACACAGCAACTGCCTGCTGCTATGTACTCAGCTTCTGCAGTTGAGGTTGAGACAGATTGTTGCTTCTTGCTTGCCCAAGAAATCAATCTGTTTCCCAAGAATTAACATGTACCTGTAGTGCTTTTCCTGTCTATTTTACACCCTGCATAATCAAAGTCTGAATAGCCAATTAGGGAGAAGTCAGATTCTCTAGGATACCACAAACCAAGATTTGGAGTTCCTTTGAGATATCTAAAATTCTCTTCACATCAATTAAATGAGATTCCTTAGGATCACTTTGGAATCTAGCACATAAACAGGTAGAAAACATTATGTCTGGTCTACTTGCAGTTAAATATAACAATGAACCTATCATGCCTCTATAACTATTATTATCCACACTCTTTCCCTTAGGATCAGAGTCTAGTTTAGTGGCTGTTGCCATTGGTGTTTTTGCAACTGCACAGTCTTGAAAGTCAAACCTTCTTAAAAGATCTTTGATATACTTTGACTGATTAATGAAAATACCAGTCTCAGTCTATTTGACCTGCAAGCCTAAGAAATAATTTAGTTCACGCATCATGCTCATCTAGTACTTAGACTGCATAAGTTTGCTAAACTTAGCACACAACTTTTCATTAGTAGAACCAAATATAATATCATCAACATAAACTTGAACTAAAAGCAATTCACCTTTTATCTTTCTAAAGAATAAAGTTTTGTCAATTGTACCTCTTGTGAAGCCATTTTCAAGAAGAAATTTAGACAAAGTCTCATACCATGCTCTTGGTGCCTGCTTTAGTCCATAGAGTGCCTTGTCAAGTTTGTAGACATGATTTGGAAACTTTGGATCAACAAATCCAGGTGGTTGCTCCACATACACTTCCTCATCAAGCTTGCCATTTAGAAAAGCACTCTTTACATCCATCTGGTATACTTTGAATTTTGAATGAGCTGCAAATGCAAGAAACATCCTGATTGCTTCCAATCTTACTACAGGTGCAAAGGTTTCATCATAATCAATGCCTTCTTCTTGAGACTAACCCTTGGCCACCAGTCTTGCTTTGTTTCTTACAATTATACCAGATTCATCTAGCTTGTTTCTGAAAACCCATTTTGCACCAACAATAGATCTATCTTTCAGTCTTGGTACCAATTTCTAGACTTTGTTTCTCTCAAACTCATTTAACTCCTCCTGCATTGCAATTACCCAATCAGGATCTTGTAAGGCTTCTTCAACCTTCTTAGGCTCATTCTTTCAGAGAAAGCAACTGTACAAGCATTCATTTTGAAATGATCTTCTAGTTCGAACACCACTATTTGGATCACCAATTATCAAATCTTCAGTATGATCCTTTGTCCACTTTCTAACAGGTGGTAGATCGTCTCTGCTAGACTCTCCCCCTAAGTTAGTGGTATCTCTTGTAGAATAACTCTCTCTGCCTTCAAAAACTCCTCCTTGATCAGTAGAATCAGTAAATTCCATTCTGCTACTAGTTACTGATCTTTCCTCAATAGACTCTGAAAGATCAGTTCCTGATGGAGTAGACTCTAAATAGCTAGTCTGCTCCTGATGATCACTGTGTCCTCCTTGATTTATTTGTTCCCTCTCAACAATAGCATTCCTTTGAGAAACAATAGAAATTCCTTCTGGAGAACCTTCATCATCACTGGAGAGTATCTCAGAATTCTTCAAATTTTCAAATTCCAATTTGTCATGGCTTTCATCAGTTTACACAATTCCAAATTTCTTGTCATCAAATGCAACATGAATTGATTCCATAACAATATGAGTTCTGAGATTATAAACTTTGAAGGCCTTTGATGCTGAATATCCTAGAAAGATTGCTTCATCCGATTTTGCTTCAAATTTTCCAAGTTGTTCTGGATGAACTTTTAAGACATAGCATTTGCATCCAAAGATGTGAAACTATTTCACACGTGGTTTCTTTCCTTTGATCATCTCATAGGGAGTCTTTCCATGACTATTTACCAAAGTACAATTTTGAGTGAAACATGCAGTGTTAATAGCTTCTGCCAAAAATAGGTTGGAAGTTTTGCATCTACAAGCATGGTTCTTGCTGCCTCTATGAGGGTTCTGTTCTTTCTTTCCACTACACCATTCTGCTGAGGTGTACCAGGTGCAGAAAACTGTTGAGTGATTCCATTGTCTGCACAAAACTCCTCCATTGTAGAATTCTTGAATTCTGTACCATCGTCACTCCTAAGTACTTTGACTTTGTACTCAGAGTTATTCTGAATATTCTTGACAAGTTCAATGATTTGCTGAGGAGCTTCATCCTTCTTGTGTAGAAAGAACACCCATGTGAACCTTGTGAAATTGTCAACAATCACTAGAGCATATCTTTTCTTGCTGATAGACATAATGTTTACTGGACCAAACAGATCAAGATGTAGCATGTGAAATGGTTCAGTAATTGAATTTTCAGTGTTGCTCTTGAAAGTGGTTCTTCTTTGTTTTCCAAGCTGACAAGCATCACAAAGTCCATCTTGCACATAATTTGCCTGAGGTAGGCCTCTCACTAGATTGTGCTTAACAAGTTGATTAATCTTCTTGAAGTTGAGATGTGAGAGCTTCTTGTGCCAATTCCAGCTTTCATCATTTGTTGCTTTACTGTAGAGACATCTAACAATCCCTTTAGATGTATCACTTAAGCTGGCTTCATATATGTTACCATGTCTTTGACCAGTTAGATCAATGTCTCCATTCTGCATATTCAAGATTTTGCATCCTTCTCTGTCACAGATTGATTGGTAACCTTTATCACCTAGTTGACTTATGCTTAAAAGAGTATGTTTCAAGCCTTCAACCAGTGCTACATTTTGTATGATAACATTCCCCAAAACAATTGAGCCATATCCCAGAGTTTCCTTTGTTGCCATCTCCAAAAGATATAACTGGGCCAGCTTTCCTCTCAAACTTTGTAAGAAGGGACTTCTTTCCATTCATATGTCCAGAGCATCCACTGTCCAAGATGATTGAATGCTTCTTTCCTGTGCCCTGCAAACAAAAAGTAACTAGTTAGAATTTTTTAAGACCCAACTTTGATTGGATCCTTTCTTACTAGATTTAGAAACAACAGGCTTTGAAGATTTTATTTTTACTTTACCTGTTGCAGAGTCAACCTTAGACTCTGATTTCACAAACTGTTTGTGACTAGGAGTTTCAGATTTCAGAGAATAATAGTCATAATACAGTTCATGATATTCTCTACACATGTAAATGGAATGAAGTAAACTACCACAATGATAACAAGCTTTTTGTGGTTGGTATTGAATTTTCTGAGTCTTGGGAAATCTGGACTCAGTTTTCCAAGAAGGTTTTTGATTGCAGTCTAGGGCCAAATGATTATGATTTCCAAACTTATAGCATTTTTTCCTAGGTGCATCAGGTACATTCTTGTAATTATTCTATTTGTTAATACCTTATTTTCCATTCCTATTTCTTTTGATCTTACTAGACTATGAAAGACCATCTAGTTTCTGTTTCAACTGAGACTTAGACAGAAACCCTATGTTGACATTCTTAGGTTTCTCTAACACTTTCTCATCTGAATTTCTATTGTTAATTCTTTTGTGTACAACAGGGGTACCTTTTGAATCAACAAATTTAACATGATTAGGTTCAGAAACAATTTTCTTACCTTCAGATTTAGATGTGCTAGCTTCTACTTTACTATCATCATTGACAATAGCTACTTTTCCTTCTTGTCTAGCTTTATCAAAACCTAAACCATTAACTTTACCACGAATTCCACTTTCAAAGATTTCTAGAGTCTTTTTACCAGAATTGTTAACGGTCTTAATCACATCTCTCTCTTCCTCTAGTTCTTTTCTGACATAGTCATAATTCTCAAGAATAACACTATAATCATGCTTAGCTTTATCAAAACTTAACTTGTATTCTTCCATTTGAATTAACTCAGATTCAAGAAAATTATTTCTATCAACTAACTTATCATTCTTAACCTTAAGTTCATCCCTTTCACTAGTAAGAATTCTAAAATTAGTCATAAGATTCTTAAACTCAGCATGAATAGATCTAATTTCATCAGAATTTAAGCTATCAAATGAATCAAGAGAGTGAAGTGATACCTTAACAGAAGATGGAGAAGTTTTCTTTGGAGATCCAGGTTTGTCTGAAATATTTGACATCAATGCAATGTTATCATAATCCAATTCATCTTCAGAATCCCTGGAATCAGCCCAATCTTTCTGTGTGACCATAAGTGCATTGCCCTTTCCTGAATTCCTAGGCTTCTTACACTCACTAGCAAAGTGTCCAAGCTCGCTGCAGTTAAAGCACTTGATCTTAGCTTTATCAAGCTTGACAATTGTACTTTTTCCTTTGTCACTCTTCTTCTCCTTCTTCTTTTGAAAAGTTCCTTTGCTAAATCTTCTCCTGTTGAATCTTCCTTTCTTGAAAGCTTTAGCAAACATAGCAAAGAGTTCCTGCATTTCTGATTCAGAATCATTATTGTCAGAGTTTATATCAGTAGTCTCTGACTCAGAACTTTCTTTGCTTTTCTTCTTCCTTGAGTTCTTTACAGCAGTCTCATCATGCTGTTCCTCTGGAAGCTTCTTTGATTCAGATTGAGCAGTGAGTGCAACAGTTTTTATCTTTCCTTCACTCCTGCTCTTCTTCTGCTGCTTGTCAAGTTCATAAGCCCTCAGTTTTCCACAAACTGCTTCTAATGATATCTCATCCAGATCATTAGCTTCCTCAATTGCAGATATCTTCACATTGTAGAAATCAGGCAAGGCTTTCATGAACTTAGTATTCATATCCTCCAAGTCATAATATTTACCATGCATGGCCATCTCATTGATGAGTTTTGTAAACCTATCAAAGGTATCAGTAAGTGACTCACCAGACTTGGATTCAAAGTACTCATACTGTTGTATAAGTAGTGTCCTCATATTCTTCCTGACAGGCTTAGTTCCTTCACAGTGAACCTTAAGATTGTTCCATATATCCTTAGCAGTTTTACAAGAGAGAACATAGTTAGTGAGAACAGAATCAAGACTGTTGAATAATATGTTTCTCACTTTAGCATCTTTAAGAACATTCTCCTTGTCCTTATCTGACCTTTCAGATTTAAGCTTCTGTGCTGTATATTCTGGAACAACTTCACCATCAACACTTGCTTGTGCAACAACCTCTGTTGGGATAAAAGGTCCATCTCTGATTCTGTTAAGATAATCAGGATCTGTTGCTTCCAGATGATGCAACATCTTTACTTCCCATAGAGTATATTCATTTCTCTTGAGCATAGGAATCTTAGTATTCCCATCCTTGTAATCAGACATGATTGCAGATCTTTATGATTATTCGAAATCAACCTGCTCTGATACCAATTGTTAACTCGAATAACTTGTAGAAGGGGGGGGGGTTGAATACAAGTTATATAATCGTGTCTGATTTTTGCTCGAATAAATAATACAAGAACAAATGAATGAATCAAACTATTGGTATTAATAAAATCAAATACAAACTCTACCAAAGGTGTACAAATACCTTTAGCAGCTGCTGATAAAATAAATCTCTCTCTCTCTGTTTCTTTCGAACTTTCGAATACAAACTTTATACTCTCGAATCAACCAGATTTTTGGATTTTTGTTTTGGCCATATCTTGAGTTCTACAACTCCGTTTTGGGCGATCTTACAGTCCACGCGAATCTAACGAGATTCTCTATCATTCTAAAGTGGTCCAAATGTCCAATTGCAACTGGAACGACCCAGAAATATTGAAGAAAAGTCAGCTACGAGCTTTCCTTAAAAACAGAATCAGTTTAGGAAACGTATTTTGCAGAAATTCTATTTTAACTCTATTTTGGGGAATTTCTTGCTGGGCAAGACTTCTGGAGCCTATATAAACACATCCTACCATTGTAATTTGAAGAACCATTACATATCAATTATTTAGTTTTATTTGTATCTTTTCATACTTTGTTTTTATAATGGTTTCATCAGATCCCATGATGATGAGAGGTTCGATTATGAACTAATCGTTGTCATGGGATTCTAATGGATTTATTTATGGAGCTTTAGTATCTTGATGCTTTACAGATCTGTGTGTGATGTATATCTGATATCCTCGTATGGTTATGCTTAATTGTTAGAAGCATAGCTAACATCTAATCTGTTAATCTCTTGTGAAGTGAAAGTGGATCTTGAGATTTAGAACTTGTCATGCTAGCATAGGTTCATGATTGTTTATCAACATGATTCGTAGTATGAGATGAGAATACTTATATTGCCCTATGTGATCATTATGGATAACTTGTTCTTCAACCGTTATGTTTTCAAATTCTATAGACATATAGGGTCTAAGCATAATTGGTGTCTATTCATCTTCTATCTCTTTTGTGGATGTATGGGTAGTTTGGTATACGTATGCTGACAGGTAGCGTGTACTTGTTTCGTGTTGTCTGATCAGATATCATAACCATTGCATATAGTGATTAAAGGCGTCAGATCTAAGCAAAGTATTTAATGAAGTTAGGATCCCATGTTTTCTCTTGCAGAAGTAATTTGATTTAAATTCTCGTTAGTTAGTTAATTCTTAGATTGTTTATTTGTTTTATTTAGTTAATTTTAGTTAATTAAAACCCAAATTGTTAATTGTCTTAGCAGTGAATAATAATCATACATTGTTGCATAGGTACAATACTGAATTAAAAACCAGATCTCTGTGGGAACGAACTAAACTTATATCTATATTACTTGTGACCACGTACGCTTGCGTGTTTTTGTGTTAACATAACACAAAGTGGGCGTTACAATAGAAAAGCATTGCGGACGCCCATCTATGTCCTAGTGTTAGGATCGAAGAGTGTTATACCCATGATGATCCCCGAATTCGAACATTATCATTGAACCTGTCTCGGTTCTTGAATCACTACAAAATTATCAATTATATATAGCGGTGGAAAACTGCTGTATAAAGTGTCCAAATCGCTGTATAAAGTTTTATACAGCGGCTGTGCGGCGGCTTATCTACTGCTGTATAAACTATCGTTGAATATAATATATACAGCGATTATAACTGCTGTATAAACGTTTTTACAACGAAATGTAAAACATCACCGTAAATAGTTATATACTGCGTTTATTGGTTTCCCGCTGTAAAAGACTTTATACAGCAGCTCTTTATCCTGCTTTAAATACCTTTATCTGGCGGTTCCATTACTCCTGTATATGGTTTAATACATCAGTTCCAAACATACATTGTAAACAATTTTATACAACAAATTTCATAGCTATCGGTGTAAAAGATGATTTTTTTAGATTTGATACTTTTATTATTTACTTTTACCTGACTTAAAGAATTGCAATAAATGACATTATGAAAATCAAAATAACACTTAATAAGAGGTCCAAATGCTACACTAAATCAATCCAAAGTTATAATACACCAAATCATTCCAAAGTTATAACACACCAAATCATTCCAAAGTTAGAATACACCAAAACTAATCAAAAGTTAGAAGTTGCGAAAGAATTTCTTTCTTGAAAGCTTCCATTGCCAATCTATTTGCGTCACGCTCAGCTTGAATACGCAACTCCATTTCAACTCTGTACGCCTCTCGTTCTGCTTGCATACGCGTCTCCATTTCTTGTTTTTGCAGTTCCATCTTTTCCTCAAATTCTGCGCGAACACTTCTAACACTTTCATCAGTTGTAGCACTTCTTCTTCGGCCATGTACCATTATTGGTGTGATACCACGTCCCATACACCTCACCCGACCATGTGTGACTTTACCAAAAATATCAACAAACAACTTCTCACGTGCATCTGGATCATTTTGAAGTTCTTTTGGCATATCAGTTATAGCAAGTCCAAGATTTTCCTGTAATATAATTCATGTGCTTTCATTAACTTTACAAGTAATCAAGAAAATCTGGGGACAGACAAGATAAGAAAATATTTCTTGGTAGGGAAGAGAAGTACTATTTTATGAAGTAAAAGGCAAGTTCTTAAATGATTTTTACCCTACCTATATGATTGGATGCTTAAAAAGTTTAGGTGGCCGCTTAAATTCCACCTGAAGCTTTTTACGATACAGTCATACTATATGTAACCAACAATAGAATGCCTAAATATCAACAGTAAATGCAAAAGCTTCTGTGACAACATATGTTTATTTATCTACACTCAAATGTGTGATTTGAATATGACAGTAAAGCAAGTCCCAAAAAGTAAGAATTCCAAATGCCAAATATTGCAACTTCAGTGTCTATATTGTTTATCACATTAGAAGTCAATATTAATACTTGAAGGCCTTGATTTCTACAAACGACATAACTAGAAAGACCCTACTGATAAATTATGTTGTCCCAAATACTATATTGAACCCAACCCTATAGGTTATTCTAATTATCCATTCAAATAATATAAATTCGGTACTATTTGCAATAAACGGTAATCGGCTAAAGAAATGGAAAAATTGTGACAAGTTATTCTGTGAAGTACAAACACAGGTCCTAAAAAATAATATATATATATATATATATATATATATATATATATATATATATATATATATATTGTTAACAATATTTACTTGAAAGGAAAACTTACAAGCATTTTTTTAGTTTCTTCGTCTTGGGGACCTTTTTCTTATCTAGTTTTGCTTGATGCTTCTCCATTTGTTCTCTTTTTCTTTTTCTGAGAACATCTTCTATTTTGTACACAGTTTCAGTATCTTCCACATGTTTCAAAATTTCACCACCTGACAACATTTTGGGCTTTGTTCTCACTTCCCAATTTCCATCAAAGGAGTGCTTGTCTTTTCGAAAGGCATGATTGATCTTTAAAAATCATCGATGTCCAATATAACTCCATTTCCTACTATTCTTTAACCATCGAGCCTGCGGCTTTTTATTACATGTTGGACATGCAAACTCGCCTTTAGTACTCCAACCTGATAAATCCGCGTAGCATGGGAAATCGTTTATTGTCCACATCAAAGATGCATGTAATGTAAACATTTCATTCTTGGAAGCATCATAAGTACGAACACCAGTTTCCCATAACTCTTTTAACTCTTCTATCAAAGGCTGGAGATAGATATCAATTTTCATACCAGGCTCTTTTGGACCTTGCACAAGAACTGACAAGAGAAAGTTTGTTTGTTTCATGCACAACCAAGGTGCTAAGTTATATGGAATAAGTACAATAGGCCATGTACTATGCGAACTTGACATGTTTCTAAAAGGGTTAAATCCGTTAGATGCCAATCCAAGCCTTACATTGCGAGCTTCTATTGCAAAAGCTGGAAACATATTGTCAAAATGTTTCCAAGCCTGTGAATCAGTCGAATGTCTAAACACACCATCATCGGTTCTTTTATCTGAGTGCCATGTCATGAGTGAGGCAGTTTTAGATGACCAGAACAACCTTTGTAGTCGAGGATTTAAGGGAAAATACCACATCTTTTTTACTGCTACTTTAGTAACCTTACTACCTGTATTACATTTATCCGCATCCATTTCCTTATACCTTAACGCACCACAAATTTTACACTTGTCCAGTTTCTCGGTTTCATTTCTAAACAACATGCAATGATTAACACAAGCATCCCAAGTCTTGTAACTGAATCCCAAGTCACCAGTCATCTTATATGCATCATTACAAGAATTTGGTAATTTTGTGGCTTTTGGTAACGCCCGCTTTAAAATCTTCAACAATTCTGTAAAAGACTTATTAGACCATCTTGAAATAGCCTTGAGGTGCAAGAGTTCGACAATGAAAGACAATGTAGTGAATTCCTCACAGCCTTCCCACAACTCACTTTCAGCATCTTTTAAAAGTTTGAGAAAATCAGCAGTAGCCTTGTCACTTTGTACCACCTCATCAATCTCATGTAGCCGTTCATGAATTCCCAAGCCTTCTTCCACTAGTTTCCTCATATTTGTGCACACATTCATATCTTCTACATCATCATTTCTTGTATCCTGATAGTCGATGTTCTGATTTTGAGAGCCTTGTAAGTTGACATATTCTTCTCCATGAAAAGTCCAATTCTTGTACCATTTTTCGAAACCCTCAATGATACAGTGCTCTTTAACTGTCACTCGATCTTTGTAGTAACGATTTGAACAATTCTTGCATGGATAAAGAATTTCTTTTGTTCCAGGTGGTCTTTTTAAGAAAGAAAAATCAAGAAATTTTTCTATCCCATTTACATAATCAAGTGAAGTTCTATTAACCAAGTCAATCCAATCTTTACATAAAATAGACATAATGACCCTATCAAAATATTAACAATAAGAATAAATTTGATGCAGTTAAAGTTTTCATGTCATAAAATGAGTAACTGAGAATAACAGAACACGGAAAAAAATGGAAATTTGAAAGCCAAGCTTTAAGCAAATATAAAACAGGGCAAATATTGTAGCAAAAGTTGTAATGTAACAAGACAAGTGTGAGAAAGATGAAGCCAGATGCACATAAAATTCAGATTATTGTGAACATAAAACTATATTAATTAAGTAAAAAAATAGCACAATAAAATTAAATAATTACAAACAAGAAATCAAGTTTATGTGAAAAAATGTTAACTCCATACTAAATTACCATGGACTTCTCCAATTAACCACAAACAAATAGTTAGATGTACATTAACTAAAATGAAACAAAAATATGAATAGTATAGGTAAGATTAGAAGAACTGGGTATGGCATACCAAGAAATATGAATACCAAGAAATTTAAAGATTGTTAAATGTAATGACTAGCGAGCTGTCCTACTTGTTAATTGGTAGTTAATTCTTTCTGTGAGTAATAAGGTTTAAACTATATATTTGTGTTGTGATGGATGTTAGCTATGCTACTTGTCTCTTCTCAGGCATAACTTGTCTACTTCTATTTTTCTACACTTATGGTCACCATGTAATATGTATGTAGTTTTTAATAGTAAATAGCAGGTGATATTCTGATATACATAATATGGCAAATTTGAAGGCCTTAAATTTAAACTAAACGTCTCCCGTGGCAAACAATAAGTCTAAGAACTTAGATATAAGCTTTACACATATCTACAAAACATGATTGCTGGCCAGCCCTAAGAGAAATTAACCTCCCAACCAATAACATTTAGTGGCTTAACACATAAAGGCTAAACAAAGTTTAGAAAGTTTAAACTAAAGCATCTACCACCTCTATTATGCTATGTCCATAGAGAGCTCCCATGTCTTTGTGGGTAAACCTCATTATATCTAAAACCCAAAAATTCTTGTAAGGTACGGATGGTACTGGGTAAAGTTAGACTTCAGAATAGTGGTTGCACGATAAGTTCATGTGAAGAGTTAACGCAAAGTGAGATGCAATGCTTAGAGAAGGCTAGTGTGCAGGGCAACAAGCCCATTTTACTTTAAGAAAACCAATGCGAACAAGGTCTTGCACCTAAGCACTTAAGCACACAAGGTCTTGCACCACAGAAACAACCAGCAATTAAGGGTAGCTTGTAATTTGATAAAGGTAGAAATCACATAATCAAGTCAACATTAAGCTCTGACTCTTTTGTCCGCACAGGAAATACAAAACAATTACAAACCAAGTCATCCCCACATACAATTTGGTACAAAAGAGTGAAACTTCTGTCAATCTGGCAATACAAAAGGATTGCCTCAGCTTAGTCCCGAGTCTCCTGACTACAATAATAATACGGATTGTCTAGAACATTATTCGTTTTTATATGATCCTAGAAATGATTTCTCTGCGCTAAAATATTCATTCTAAGATGGAGTCTAATATTTATCAGAACTAACGTACACATTGAAAGTTTAACCAACAACAATCAACAAAAATATATGATACATTCAAAGTTTTTATTTTTACAAGTTCTAAGATTTTGGGAATGATATCATCTTGGTTTGCTTTCACTTAAACAACCATAGAAACAACCAGACATAGCTAATTTCTCAGAGATATTACTCGCCATGACCCACAGAAACAACCAGCAAGAAACAAAATTGCGCATACTAGAAAGTACTCTGGATGGACATACTCTGAAAACTAAAGTTTGAAAGATTATGTGTTCAAAACTATCAATTAATTTTTATTAGGTTTACATACTCTGCTTTGCTTTCTCATCAGATAATTACACATAGATATAAAGCACATAGATATCAAGCACATCCACATATATGCATACAAATTGAATTATAATATATGTATATTAAGAGAGAAGGGGGTGGAGAATTACCAGATGAAGAATGGAGAAGGCAATTGAATTGGCTGGGCTGACCCTCTCTCTCGATTAGTGTAAATTGGGGGAAAATGGTTAGTGGGAAAGTATAAAAAATTGGTGAATGTTGTAAAATACTAGCTATAATGACAAGAATCACTGTAATTTAAATAGAGATAAATAGTAGAGAATAACTATTTATTAGAACCGAGCTAATTATATCACAAGGCTATGGGTTACTAATTTAACAGAGATGAAAGAGAGAGATAGAGAGCAATGGACTCAAGTCTTTAACATTGCTAGGGTGTGATTTTGATTCAAGAAATCATGTCCTATTTATAGGACAAATTTATCAACTACTACAATTAAAATAAATACAAATAATCCACTACAAATTCAACCACCACACTACAAAATATAAAAACATTCCAACCACCCCATTACAAATTACCACTAACATTTACAATTATTATTACAACACTCCCCCTTAATTGTCAATGTGAGTTATTACAAAGATTGACTGCCTCGTTAAAACCTTGCAAGGAAAAACCCGGTGGGATAAAAACCTTGACGAAGGAAAAAGAGTACAATCTCCCACTGAATAAAACTTCTCACAATTTGACATCTTGATGTATCAAGTTCCTCAATCTTCGCATACCAATATTATTTCGCAGCTTTTCAAATGTTGAAGTAGGAAGTGACTTTGTGAGTAAATCTGCAAGATTATCACATGATCGAACTTGTTGTACATCAATGTCACTATTTTCTTGTAGTTCATGCGTGTAGAAGAATTTTGGTAAAATATGTTTTGTTCGATCCCCTTTGATGTAGCCTTCCTTGAGTTGTTTAATACAAGCTGAGTTATCTTCAAACATAACTGTAGGACTATCTGAGATACCTGATAAACCACATGATTCTCGAATATGTTGAATGACAGATCGTAACCAAATACATTCTCTGCTTGCTTCATGGATTGCAAGTAACTCTGCGTGATTAGATGAAGTTGCCGCCATAGTTTGTTTTGTAGACTTCTAAGAAATAGCGGTGCCACAATATGTGAATAGATAACCTGTTTGAGATCGCCCAAAATGAGGATCTGACATGTACCCAGCATCCGCATATCCAATCAGCTGCGATTTTGAATTGTTTGGGAAGAATAGTCCAAGATCAATTGTCCCACGAAGATATCTGAATATATGTTTGATCCCATCCCAATGCCTTTTAGTTGGATCAGAACTAAATCTCGCCAACAAGTTCACAGCAAATGTAATATCAGGTCGTGTGTTATTTGCAAGATACATAAGAGCTCCAATTGCACTAAGATATGGAACTTCAGGCCCAAGTGCATCTTCATCTTCTTTTCTAGGACGGAAAGGATCTTTCTCAACTTCTAGTGATCGAACAATCATCGGTGTAGTTAGTGGATGAGATTTGTCCATGTAGGATCGATCAAGAACCTTTTCTATGTAGGTTGACTGATGAACAAATATGCCTGAAGATAAGTGCTCCACCTGTATACCTAAACAAAATATTGTCTTTCCAAGATCTTTCATTTCAAACTCATTTTTCAAATAGTTAGCAGCATTAGTAATATCTTCAGAAGTACCTACAATATTCAAATCATCCACATATACTGCAATAATAACAAAACCAGATTGTGACCTTTTGATAAACACACATGGACACACTTGATTATTTATATACCCATCAATCAATAAATATTCACTAAGCCTGTTGTACCACATACGACCAGATTATTTCAAGCCATATAATGATCGTTGTAGTTAATTGAGTATAAATGTTTAGGCTTAGTTTCTTCTAACTTTAATCCTTCAGGGATTTTCATATAAATATCACTATCAAGTGATCCATAAAGATAGGCTGTCACAACGTCCATCAGACGTGTTTCCAATTTTTCCATACAAGCCATGCCCATAAGAAAACGAAAAGTAACTCCATCCATCACAGGAGAGTAAGTTTCCTGGTAATCAAATCCAGGCCTTTGAGAGAATCCCTGGGCTACCAATCGGGCCTTATATCTCACAATTTCATTTTTCTCATTTCATTTTCGTACAAATACCCATCTATTCCCAATGGGGATTACACCAGCCGGTGTTTGGACTGCAGGTCCAAAAACATTTCTCTTGCGCAAGGATTGCAATTCTTCCTGGATTGCAGTTTTCCATTTTGTCCAATCATCTCTTTGTCGACATTCTTCCACACTTTGTGGTTCAGGATCGGAGTTCATAATAATATCACATGCCACGGAAAAAGCATACACATCATCAACCTCACTACTCCCACGATCCAATAATTTTCCGTTATGTACATAACTCATTGAGATCTCATAATTTTCAGGTACCTTTACTTCTGTGGAAGCATGTGCCACTTCAGGGACAATATCCTCTTCTAGAGGTAATACCACTTCGGGTGGTTTTGTCACGGCCACTTCAGGGGCTTGAACCTCTTTAGGAGGTGATACCACTTCTGGGGTTTTTGATGTAGTTACTTCAGGAACATTTTCCACTTCAGGGGCAGATCCATTCAATTTTCGTTTTCGTGGTACAACATCTTTTGCACCAATTGGTCTACCACGCTTCTGGCGTGGTTTTGAATCACCAACCAATTCTTCAGGAATTGATTTATGAATAGGGATTTCAACCCTAGCCGGAGCATTAACAGCAGGTATATGCGATTTTATAATAAGTCTGGAATCATTAAAAGCATCCGGCATTTGATTAGCAATATTTTGCATATGAATGATTCTTAAAACCTCAGATTCACATTGTTTAGTACGTGGATCACTAGCATTTAATCCTGATGCATTCCATGATAGTTCAGAATTTAATTTATGCAAAACATTATCTCCCCCTAATGGAGGGAACACAGACTCCTCAAAATGACAGTCAGCATAACGAGCAGTAAACACATCACCGGTTAACGGTTCAAGATATCTTATGATAGATGGTGAGTCAAAACCAACATATATGCCTACTCTTCTTTGTGGACCCATTTTGGATCTCTGTGGGGGTGCAATGGGAACATATACGGCACAGCCAAAAATCTTAAAGTGAGAAATATCAGGAACTTGACCAAGAACTAACTGTTGAGGGGATTGTTTGTGGTAAGCAGATGGTCTTATCCTAATTATATTTGCAGCATGGAGTATTGCGTGGCCCCAAATGGATGTAGGTAATTTGGCTCTCAAAAGTAAAGGACGTGAAATAAGTTGAAGCCTTTTAATTAGGGATTCTGCTAAGCCATTTTGTGTATGTACGTGAGCTACAGAGTGTTCGACTGAAATTCCTACTGACATACAATAATCATTGAAAGTTGCAGATGTAAATTCAGCAGCATTATCTAGTCGAATCGATTTAATGGGATGGTCAGTAAAATTTGATTATTTGAGCAAGTAGTTTGGAAAATGCTGTATTTCGTGTAGAGAGTAGACAGACATGTGACCATCTAGTTGAAGCATCAATTAGAACCATGAAATATCTGAATGGACCGGATGACGGATGAATAGGACCACAAATGTCACCTTGGATTCTTTCTAAGAAATTTGGAGACTTTGTTTGAAGTTTTACTGGAGATGGTCGAACAATTACTTTTTCCTAAAGAACATGCTGAACAAGGAAGTTCATTGTGTGGTATGACCTTTTGACTTTTAAGGGGATGTCCAACAGAATTTTCTATAATTCGATGCATCATAGATACTCCTGGATGACCAAGTCTTTCATGCCAAAGGGTGAATGATTTTGGGTTTATGATTTTCGGAATGGTGATACTATGAGATTCAATGACTCTAATTTTGGTAGCATATAATCCAAAAGATATTGACTGTAATTTTTCTAAGGTTTTCTTTTGACCTGAAAATGTTGAAGTGATAAGGAGATATTCCTTTTCATTCTCACTAGTAGTTTCTACGTGAAAACCATTAAGACGAATGTCTTTAAAACTTAAAAGATTTCTAGTGGATTTACTAGAATATAGAGCATTATGTATGTGAATTTGTGTCTCGTTTGGTAGGATAAAACTGGCTTTCCCAAAACCCTCTATTATATCTGATGTACCCGAAATCGTCCAAACATGTGAGCTGGTTTTAGTAAACTGTGAGAAGTATTTCTGATTTTGTAGAATTGTGTGAGTGGTGGCGCAATCAGCAATGCATAAATCTCCCATATTTTATGTTGTGCACATATATCAGTGAACAACAATTTTATTAATAACAAACCATGTACTTACAGCAAGAACACAAAACAAGTATATGAAAACATGAAATTGAAGAAGATACATAAGGAACATGAATTCAAAGAGATACATATGAAAACTAGTCATCTAAGCCATAATAAAGGTTAGCTCCAGTGTCTAGTTCATTTGAGGTCTTGTTAATTGGTTCATCATTTGTTAACTCGAATAACTTGTAGAAGGGGGGGTTGAATACAAGTTATATAATCGTGTCTGAGTTTTGCTTGATTATATGAACAAGAATAAACGAATGAATCAAACTCTGTTTGTATTAATAAGATCAAATACAAACTCTACCAAAGGTATACAATACCTTTAGCAGCTGCTGACAATACAAACCTCTCTCTCTGTTTGTTTCGAACTCTCGAATACAAACCTTATACATAGCTACGCACACTTGCTTAACACACTTGTTCGACTCTTCTTACAATGATATTGAGAGAGTATTTATAATGCTACCTATCAACTAATAACAGAAAGATATAATCTATACATGACAATGTTCTGCCTTCTAGTCAATAGTTTCCATCAATAGAAAACTTTTTCCTTCATAATATCTTCTTGCTTGTTCTTCAAACAACGATCCTGTTTTATAGCACTTGCCAGTTTCTGTAGCATCCATAATGACATCATCAGTAACAAAACTGATATCAGGATCTGTACACTGCATCAGTATCTGATCAACCATTAGTATTGGACCATCATCAGGATTTGCCCTCTGTTCCTGACATGTAGTCTCCGATACACTGTTCATTCCTGACTCAACTATACAGATAACTGTCTTATACTAAATCCTTTATAAGATCAGGATTACAAGAAGTATAATGTGTAAATTCTATTCTTAACATCACAACTTATGAATTATTCCTAACAATCTCCCCCTATTTATGCTTTAAAATCTGAAGCATAAATCTAAGTTGTGGATGTCAAAACATATAACAATACAACCAGAATAGAATTTATAAATGTAGAATTATGAAGTTAAGTACCTCCTTCTCAGATGTAGACATTTATCTAGTACTTAAAAGAAAGAATTTTAACTATTAATGCTGCTCTTCCTTTACCACTTCCTAGCTGAGATTCACCACTGTCACTCCTGGTTCTTCTTTTTACTTCCCTTTGTCTGCTCTTTATCTCCCCCAACTTTATCATCCTCAGTCTGGTGGTGTTGTTGTTGTCTTTGAATTGTTTTTATCTCCTCCTTTTTGACATCAGCAACATTAATTCCAAGAGTCTCAGAAACAGAACAAATGAGATTCATTAGAACTGCTTGATTTTCCATAATTGTGACTTGGTTATCTTCAAGTGATTGAAGTCTTGTTTGAATAGCAATTTGAGAATTCTGAATATCTTTCAAAACATCAGAATGAACTTCAATGTTGGAAGTGCTTCTTGTATCTTCAGTATCAGAATCAGAAAGAACTGTATCTTCAAGTCTTGTAGAAGAAGTTGCTTGAGTTGTATGATATTCAAGTAATAAAACCTGATTAGAAGTATCAACGTCTTCATTTTTCTGATCTGGAACTGAAACATGATCATCATCTCCTTCACCAGTATTCTGTGTACTAACATCTTCAAATCCTGACTCCTCCTTAGAGTGATCAGAGACTGTAGATGTCTCAATTCGAGCTGATATTGGAAGTACATACAAAGGAATACTAGGATCATTAGGATCTTCATCTGGTACATATGTATCAAGAGATTGCTTTATCCTGGCACCTCTTCTGTTAATGATTCCTGCAAGCCTCTCCTTTTGCTTCTGAGCTTTAACTTCTGGCTTTGCATTGTGATGTGCTAGGTCATTCTTCTAATACATTTTGATAAATGAATAAGTACCAGCATCCATATCCAAATTTTCAGACCAAGATTCAGGAAAAACCTGATCCCAGAAATCAAATGATGGTTTCCTAATTTTCTCTCCCTTACTATGGAGTTGATCATCCATACCCTCATTCTCACTTTGACTTACTAAAGTCAACACTCTTTCTACCTCACCTTTTGCCTGGTCTGGAGCCAGCCACTCAAATTGTGGATCTAAGTCCATCTTTTCAAGTGTATCACTCAAATTTAGATAAGTGCTCTCATGACCTACAGAAAAATAGGGTTTAGAAGGAGTTTTTATACCTGAACTCACATGGAGAGAGGGTTCCTCATATGGCATGTGGCTTGAGGTTTTCTCCAAGGAGTGAGCTGCTATAGTCTCTGAACCCTTACAATCATCTTCTTTCCTTTCAGAAACTACATGCTCCAGTATACCACTTTCAGGTTCTTTACTAGACTCTGATGTCTTCAGTAATACTTCATTAGACACCATAGTTAGTACATCACCGTCTTTAAGTGTTGTTTGCTGAGACACACCCTCAAGGTGGATAGACTCTGACTAACAAAATTTGTTTGATCTTCAGAAAAATCAACCAAAGTCATTCCTCCCATATCATAGGGTATCTCACTTGCATTCTCAGTCATCACAGAAGACCTTTCAACATCAGCTATCACAGCTCCTGAGTCATCCTTCCTCTGACTAGATGGTTCTTGTGTTACAGTGACTGTGATCTGATCTTTCCTACTATTCACCACTGGTGCAATAATATCTTCTGTTGACTGCTTTCCTCTATCTACTTCCTCCAGTTGTTCACCTTGAGCTAAAGCATCTTCAATAACGACATCCTTGTCAAATAAATATGCATGAAGTGATTGAAGTGCAACATGCTTTGAGAGTCCAAATTTCTTGACTAATTGTCTTCTGACAGACACATAGAAATACATCTTCATTAAGTCAAGTCTTTGATGTAGAAGTCCATATTCATCTGGAAATAAAAGTTTTGGTACTCTTTCAACCAGAAAATCTAGAACAGGCCTTGACAACTTCACTTTGAGAGAAATTAGTCCCATAGCCAGTCTGTATGATAATGTAGTTTCCCATGAAGAATCAATATCCAGATCTCTCTTCTCAAATACTGACATAGATATAGCTTGATTTATAGAAACCTGCATGATATTAGTTGGACTAGACTCTGTGTGTGTAGGTGACAATTGAATCTTTCTCCTTGTTCTCCTCATATAGTGAGCAAAAGATTTATCCTGAGATGACTCAAGAGGTGTAGACACAGAAGTGATCTAGGGATGAGATCTTTGTTCAATAGACACAGTCTTTTGAGAGACAGTATCCAGTAACTGTTTTCCCTTTTTAAGAACTACAGTCTTTTGAGAGACTGCAGCCTGGCTGTGACTAGGTTTTTCATCTCTTTGTGCTAACAAAGAAAGTTGAATTGCAGCCTTCAATTCTGCTCTCTCAGCAAGAGTTAAATCATCATCATCTTCACTAGAATTACTACTACTACTTGACACAACAAATCTTCTCTTCCTTACAACTGATGTCTTTTGAGAAACACCAGAGGTTGGTTTCTTTGAAACAATAGGCTGTGGATCAAAATTTGGTTCTTGAATTGTTTCAGAGACTATAATGTTTTGGGCTACTTGGGTAGACACAGGTGGGTTCTCCTCCATTTGAGATTCCTGAGCCATTTCACCACAAAAGAAAGAAGAATTGTAGAGAGTAGGAAGATGAGTTTTAAGAATTACCTGAAAATAATGTGGATAATGAATTGCAGGTATTTCATCTAGATTCTTTTCATTGTCCTTCTTTGTAATGTCAGAGAAAATTCTCTTTTGCTGTTCATAAGAAGAAACACAATGTTCCCTACCGAATCTAGCTTCAACATCAGGAATGAAATGGTTAACAAACATTTGCATAAATCTATGATAATAAACCATTTTCCTGTTTTAATCTCTTGACCCAAGTTTGATACTCATCTGACTTAAGATAATATGACCAATGTTAATTACTCTGTCATAAAGCAAACTATAAGCAATATGTGATGTAACTGTTAGGAATAATTCATAAGTTGTGATGTTAAGAATAGAATTTACACATTATACTTCTTGTAATCCTGATCTTATAAAGGATTTAGCACTGTATATAGGATTTATGTGTAAGACAGTTATCTATATAGTTTAGTCAGGAATGAACAGTGTATCGGAGACTACATGTCAGGAACAAAGGGCAAATCCTGATGACGGTCCAATACTGATGGTTGATCAGATACTGATGCAAATCCTGATATCAGTCGTGTTACTGATGATGTCATTATGGATGCTACAGAAACTGGCAAGTGCTATAAAACAGGATCGTTGTTTGAAGAACAAGCAAGAAGATATTATGAAGGAAAGAGTTTTTTATTGATGGAAACTATCGACTAGAAGGCAGAACATTGTCATGTAAAGATTATATCTTTCTGTTATTAGTTGATAGGTAGCATTATAAATACTCTCTCAATATCATTGTAAAAAGCGTGAGTCGAACAAGCGAATGTGCGTAGCTCTGTATAAGGTTTGTATTCGAGAAGTTCGAAACAAACAGAGAGAGATTTGTATTGTCAGCAGCTGCTAAAGGTATTGTACACCTTTGGTAGAGTTTGTATTTGATCTTATTAATACAAACAAAAGTTTGATTTATTCGTTTATTCTTGTTCATATAATCAAGCAAAAATCAGACACGATTATATAACTTGTATTCAACCCCCCCTTCTACAAGTTATTCGAGTTAACAATTGGTATCAGAGCAGGTTGATTTCGAATAATCATAAAGATCTGCAATCATGTCTGGTTACAAGGATGGGAATACTAAAATTCCTATGCTCAAGAGAAACGAATATACTCTATGGGAAGTAAAGATGTTGCATCATCTGGAAGCAACAGATCCTGATTATCTTGACAGAATCAGAGATGGACCTTTTGTTCCAACAAAGGTCGTTGGACAAGCAACTGTTGATGGTGTGGTTGTTCCAGAACATACAGCAGAGAAGCCAAAATCTGAATGGTCAGATAAGGACAAGAAGAATGTTCTCAAAGATGCTAAAGTGAGAAACATATTATTCAACAGTCTTGATTTTGTTCTCACTAACTATGTTCTCTCTTGTAAAACTGCTAAGGATATATGGGACAATCTTAAGGTTCACTGTGAAGGAACTAAGCCTGTCAGGAAGAATATGAGGACATTACTTATACAACAGTATGAGTACTTTGAATCCAAGTCTGGTGAGTCACTTACTGATACCTTTGATAGGTTTACAAAACTCATCAATGAGATGGCCATGCATGGTAAATATTATGACTTGGAGGATATGAATACAAAGTTCATGAAAGCTTTGCCTGATTTCTACAATGAGAAGATATCTGCGATTGAGGAAGCTAATGATCTGGCTGAAATTTCATTAGAGGCAGTATATGGAAAATTGAGAGCTTATGAACTTGACAAGCAGCAGAAGAAGAGCAGGAGTGAAGGAAAGATGAAGACTATTGCACTTACTGCTCAATCTGAAGCTAAGAAGCTTCCTGAAGAACAGCATGAAGAGATTGCTATAAAGAATTCAAGGAAGAAGAAAAGCAAAGAAAGTTCTGAGTCAGAGACTACTGATATGGACTCTGACAACAATGATTCTGAATCTGAGATGCAAGAACTCTTTGCTATGTTTGCTAAAGCTTTCAAGAAAGGAAGATTCAACAGGAGAAGATTTAGCAAAGGACCTTTTCAAAAGAAGGAGGAGAAGAAGAGTGACAAAAGCAAAAGTACAATTGTCAAGCTTGATAAGGCCAAGATCAAGTGCTTTAACTGCAGCGAGCTTGGACACTTTGCTAGTGAGTGTAAGAAGCCTAGGAATTCAGGAAAGGGTAATGCACTTATGGTCACACAGAAGGATTGGGCTGATTTCAGTGATTCTGAAGATGAATTGGATTATGACAACATTGCATTGATGGCCAATAGTTCAGACAAACCTGGATCTCCAAAGAAAACTTCTCCATCCTCTGTTAAGGTATCACTTCACTCTCTTGATTCATTTGATAGCTTAAATTCTGATGAAATTAGATCTATCCATGCTGAGTTTAAGAATCTTATGACTAATTTTAGAATTCTTACTTGTGAAAGAGATGAACTTAAGGTTAAGAATGATAAATTAGTTGATAGAAATAATTTTCTTGAATCTGAATTAATTCAAATGGAAGAATACAAGTTAAGTTCTGATAAAGCTAAGCATGATTATAGTGTTATTCTTGAGGCTTATGACTATGTCAGAAAAGAACTAGAAGAAGAGAGAGATGTGATTAAGACCATTAACAATTCCAGTAAGAAGACAATTGAAATCTTTGAAAGTGGAATTCGTGGTAAGGTTAATGGTTTAGGTTTTGATAAGGCTAGACAAGAAGAAAAGGTAGCCATTGTCAATGATGATAGTAAGGTAGAAGCTAACACATCTAAATCTGTAGGTAAGAAAATTGTTTCTGAACCTAATCATGTTAAATTTGTTGATTCAAAAGGTACCCCAGTTGTACACAAAAGGATTAACAATAGTAATTCAGATGAGAAAGTGTTAGAGAAACCTAAGAATGTAAACATAGGGTTTCTGTCTAAGTCTCAGTTGAAACAGAGATTAGATGGTCTTTCAGAGTCTAGCAAGATCAAAAGAAATAGGAATGGAAAAGAAGGTATTAACAAAGAGAATAATTACAAGAATGTACCTGATGCACCTAGGAAAAAATGCTATAAGTGTGGAAATCATAATCATTTGGCCCTAGACTGCAATTAAAAACCTTCTTGGAAAACTGAGTCCAGATTCCCCAAGACTCAGAAAATTCAATACCAACCACAGAAAGCTTGTTATCACTGTGGTAGTTTACTTCATTCCATTTACATGTGTAGAGAATATCATGAACTGTATTATGACTATTATTCTTTGAAATCTGAAACTCCTAGTCACAAACAGTTTGTGAAATCAGAGTCTAAAGTTGACTCTGCAACAGGTAAAATAAAAGCAAAATCTTCAAAGACTGTTGTCTCTAAATCTAGTAAGAAAGGATCCAATCAAAGTTGGGTCCTAAAAAATTCTAACTAGTTACTTTTTGTTTGCAGGGCACAGGAAAGAAGCATTCAATTATCTTGGACAGTGGATGCTCTGGACATATGACTGGAAAGAAGACCCTGCTTACAAAGTTTGAGAGGAAAGCTGGCCCAGTAATATCTTTTGGAGATGGCAACAAAAGAGAAACTCTGGGATATGGCTCAATTTTTTTGGGGAATGTCATCATAGAAAATGTAGCACTGGTTGAAGGCTTGAAACATACTCTTTTAAGCATAAGTCAACTGGGTGATAAAGGTTACAAATCAATCTTTGACAGAGAAGGATGCAAAATCTTGAATATGCAGAATGGAGACATTGTTCTAACTGGTCAAAGACATGGTAACATATATGAAGCCAGCTTAAGTGATACATCTAAAGGAATTGTTAGATGTCTCTACAGCAAAGCAACAAGTGATGAAAGCTGGAATTGGCACAAGAAGCTCTCACATCTTAATTTCAAGAAGCTTAATCAACTTGTTAAACACAATTTGGTGAGAGGCCTACCACAGGCAAATTTTGTGCAAGATGGACTTTGTGATGCATGTCAGCTTGGAAAGCAAAGAAGAACCACTTTCAAGAGCAAGACTGAAAATTCAATTACTGAACCATTTCACATGTTACATCTTGATCTGTTTGGTCCAGTAAACATTATGTCTATCAGTAAGAAAAGATATGCTCTAGTTATGGTGGATGATTTCACAAGGTTCACATGGGTGTTCTTTCTACACAAGAAGGATGAAGCTCCTCAGCAAATCATTGAACTCATCAAGAATATTCAGAATAACTCTGAGTACAAAGTTAAAGTACTTAGGAGTGACAATGGTACAGAATTCAAGAATTCTATAATGGAGGGGTTTTGTGCAGACAATGGAATCACTCAACAGTTTTCTGCACCTGGTACACCTCAACAGAATGGTGTAGTGGAAAGAAAGAACAGGACTCTCATAGAGGCAGCAAGAACAATGCTTGCAGATGCAAAACTTCCAACCTACTTTTGGGCAGAAGCTATTAACACTGCATGTTTCACTCAAAATTGTACCTTGGTAAATAGTCATGGAAAAACTCCCTATGAGATGATCAAAGGAAAGAAACCAAGTGTGAAATATTTTCACATCTTTGGATGCAAATGCTATGTCCTAAAAGTTCATCCAGAACAACTTGGAAAATTTGAAGCAAAATCGGATGAAGCAATTTTTCTAGGATATTCAGCATCTAAGGCCTTCAAAGTTTATAATCTCAGAACTCACATTGTTATGGAATCAATTCATGTTGCATTTGATGATAAGAAATTTGGAATTTTGCAAACTGATGAAAGCCATGACAAATTGGAATTTGAAAATATGAAGAATTCTGAGATACCCTCAAGTGATGATGAAGGTTCTTCTGAAGGAATTTCTATTGCTTCTCAAAGAAATGCTACTGTTGAGGGGGAGCAAATAAATCAAAGAGAACACAGTGATCATCAGGAGCAGACTAGTCTTTCAGAGTCTATTCCATCAGGAATTGACGTTTCAGAGTCTACTCCATCAGGAACTGACCATTCAGAGTCTACTGAGGAAAGATCAGTAACTAGCAGCAATATGGAATCTACTGATTCTATTGATCAAAGGAGAGTTTTTGAAGGTAGAGAGATTTCTTCTACAAGAGATACCACTAACTTAGGGGGAGAGACTAGCAGAGTTAATTTACCACCAGTTAGAAAATGGACAAAGGATCATACTGAAGATTTGATTATTGGTGATCCAAATAGTGGTGTTCGAACTAGAAGATCAATTCAAAATGAATGCTTGTATAGTTGCCTTCTCTCAAAGAATGAACCTAAGAAGGTTGAAGAAGCCTTACAAGATCCTGATTGGGTAATTGCAATGCAGGAGGAGTTAAATGAGTTTGAGAGAAACAAAGTCTGGAAACTTGTACCAAGACCTAAAGATAGATCTATTGTTGGTACAAGATGGGTTTTCAGAAACAAGCTAGATGAATCTGGTATGATTGTAAGAAACAAAGCAAGACTGGTGGCCAAGGGTTATTCTCAGGAAGAATGCATTGATTATGATGAGACCTTTGCACCTGTAGCAAGATTGGAAGCAATCAGAATGTTTCTTGCATTTGTAGCTCATTCAAAATTCAAGGTATACCAGATGGATGTAAAGAGTGCTTTTCTAAATGGCAAACTTGATGAAGAAGTATATGTGGAACAGCCACCTGGATTTGTTGATCCAAAGTTTCCAAATCATGTCTACAAACTTGACAAAGCACTCTATGGACTAAAGCAGGCACCAAGAGCATGGTATGAGACTTTGTCTAAATTTCTTCTTGAAAATGGCTTCACAAGAGGTACAATTGACAAAACTCTATTCTTTAGAAAGATAAAAGGTGAATTGCTTTTAGTTCAAGTTTATGTTGATGATATTATTTTTGGTTCTGCTAATGAAAAGTTGTGTGCTAAGTTTAGCAAGCTTATGCAGTCTAAGTATCAGATGAGCATGATGGGTGAACTAAATTATTTCTTAGGCTTGCAGGTCAAACAGACTGAGACTGGTATTTTCATTAATCAATCAAAGTATATCAAAGATCTTTTAAAAAGGTTTGACTTTCAAGACTGTGCAGTTGCAAAAACACCCATGGCAATAGCCACTAAACTAGACTCTGATCCTAAAGGAAAGAGTGTGGATAATACTAGTTATAGAGGCATGATAGGCTCATTGTTATATCTAACTGCAAGTAGGCCAGATATAATGTTTTCTACCTGTTTATGTGCTAGATTCCAAAGTGATCCTAAGGAATCTCATTTAATTGCTATGAAGAGAATTTTCAGATATCTCAAAGGAACTCCAAATCTTGGTTTGTGGTATCCTAGAGAATCTGATTTCTTTCTAATTGGCTATTCAGACTCTGATTATGCAGGGTGTAAGATAGACAGGAAAAGCACTACAGGTACATGTCAATTCTTGGGAAATAGATTGATTTCTTGGGCAAGCAAGAAGCAACAATCTGTTTCAACCTCAACTGCAGAAGCTGAGTACATAGCAGCAGGCAGTTGTTGTGCACAGCTCCTTTGGATAAGAAATCAGTTGCTGGATTATGGTATGACACTTAGTAATATTCCTATGTTTTGTGATAATACTAGTGCTATTAAAATTGCAGAAAATCCAGTTCAACATTCAAGGACTAAGCACATTGATGTCAGGTATCATTTTATTAGAGAACATATTGAGAATGGTACTGTGGAACTTCATTTTGTTCCTACTAACAAACAGCTTGCAGATATTCTAACTAAACCACTTGATGAGACTACATTCAGTAGATTAGTAAGTGAGTTAGGAATGTTAAATTTTTAGATCTTTAACATCTGCAAAAGTAGCAAGGTATGTTGTTCTTAGCTTATAGACTTGATATTCCTGTCAGGATCTATATTTGATTGTTAAATGCTTTAGCTATAACACTTTGCCTTGATAAATTTCAGTATGATAGACTTGTTAATAATTATCAGGATTAGATTTGTTATCAGGATGCTGACGTCATCAGTATTGTGTTAGTATCAGGATTATGGAAATTGTTTCAGATCCTGACGTTTACTTTGTATAGTAATCTGATTCTGTGATGTGTTAAGTCTATACTAGCATGTTTTGATATTTGCATACTGATAATTTATACATCATTCAGTAATTAAAAGACAAGCAGATAACAAGAAACTGTATTTTCATTAATAGAAATCATTACATGGAAATGAAATACAACATCTTTTTGTCTAAATTTCTACTGATAATTCTATACTTGTCTATTGATATGAACTCTGAGGTACAGGACAAGGAGCATCTCAAGAAATCCATCAGGGGATGAACAGCCTCGTTTGCTCTTGGATTCCTTGTCTGGGCAACTTGAATGAGAGCAGCTAACTTAAATGTATAGCATCCCCATCAAGATCAACCTCAGACTCTCGGCCAAATTCTTCATCCTCAAGTTTTGAGGAGATTAGGGAAAGATTGTATCCAACAGATGGATGTTCTAGGAGAAACCTCTGGATATTATCGAAAACCAATCCATTCATGATTAGTTCGATGAGAAGAGTCATTTGTTCAAAGAGATGATCAAGAACAGGATGTTCATCGATCGAGAAAAATCTGAAAAATGGGTTTGAAGGGAATTTTGGTTTGAGAAGCATTGTTGAGAAGAAAAGAAATTGAAAGGTTATGGAGAATGGCATAAGGCGTCTGGTTCTTTTAAAGAAAGACGTGAGAAGCTGAGCAGTCTCTTGGAAGTTTTAATGAAGTCAAATGCTAATTATTGCATGTGAATGTATTTCTTGTTTTCAAGAAATATTGAAAATATCTAACCAATTGATTTTCTGTTCAGATTAATTGTTTATTTTCTTTTTCAGATAAAAGAAAAATGCCACGTGAAAACTCCATATTAAGTCTCTGGAATCAGGATGATATTGATCAGGATTTCATGTGTGACCATCAGGATTTGAAAATTATATTTTTAAATCACATTGCATTTTGTGATTATTTTGATGAGAGGTCATCAGGAAAAGGAAGCTGATCAGTATTGCTTATTTATACCCTGATTTATTTCATGAAAATCAATTTTGGATTTTATTTTCCAAAAATCGTGGGTAACCGCATTTTTCAGGGACTGACACCTGTCAATCTACGTGTCAACGTGGGATAGTGGTCTGAAAGATTTGTGAAATATATTTGTTTTGAAACTCTAATCGTGTAATTGCTTTCTCTAATTTTATATTCTCTAAAGCAAAAATCACTCTTGAGTTTTCAAAATCACTAATCCATTTCAAGAATTTTTCAAGTTATTTTCAGATCAAAAATGGCAGCTCAGAGAAGATTACCTAAATCAGTAGCCTTCAAGTTTGGTGACTTTGATTTTATGACAAACAATCATGTTGCAGCTATCACCAACAAGGAAGGAGTGTCATCTGATTTTCATCCAATCATGGACTTTCTGGTGTATGGACCATTAAGTTATGCATTGACAGCATCTCCACAGATTAATCAAGTAACTGTTTCACAAGCTTGAGAGAATGCTGAGGTAATTGATTCTACTCAGAGTCAATCAGGTAAGATTGTTCTACATTTAGGACAAGATTCATTTGACATTACTGAATCTGTTGTTAATTCAGTACTTTGCTTACCTGTTACTGATAGTTATTGATGTGCTAAAATAAATACAATTTAAAATCGCAAGCGCACGATCTCGTTTTAGTATTTAAGATTCGATCCACAGGGACTAATATTTTCGCGGTCCTTAACCCTTAATTTAATCGAACTAGACAATTTTGGATTTTGGAAATTTTTTTGATTTTATTATTTAATTGCTAAAAGAAAATCTATTTAAATTAATTAAAACTAGATTATTCTAATTTATTTAAAACTAAACTAAATTATTTAAACTAGCTTTTGCTTTAACAATTTATTTACAGAAATCTTTTGAAATTTTGACATGATTTGTTTATAAATTTAACTAGCCAATTATACCCAATACAAGAATTAGACACCACAACTCGACACTAATACGACTCGCGAATTAAACAAAAACCACTAACGCAGAAAGGACTCAAGAACTCGGACATGGTGACTCTACAAAACTCATCAATGACTCAACTCAACCAACAACACCAAACATGACACTCTAATAAGACAATTAACTCTGATACAATTTACATGACTTGAACTCGGCAGCTTATACAATCCAACACAACTTAGAGAACAAACAGCAACGAAAATTATCAAACAAGAACTCAGCATCTAATCCTTCGATACGAACAACTAAACAGAACAAATCAGCAGCGGAATGATACGAACAGAACTAGCACAGCACCATGAACTCGGAAAACTCAGACGCTAGACCAACAATTCGATTACGCAAACTGCACAATTACAACTAAAACTCAACAAACAATAAAACTCATCAATAACTCAACAGCGCGGGACTCATCAATTGAATATAACGGCCCGAACACAGACTTGGCCGAACTCGCAAACAACCGCAAATTCATTGTAAACCCAGCGAACTACAAACAAGAATTCATTACAAATTCACCTAAACACAACTATTCGAACAAAAATCATTATAAATGCAGCAAGAAACGAAGTAAAACAGGGGAAAGGGGGCTTGGATTTGCAGAGAAAGAGAGAAAGGTTCGTGGGTGTAGTGAAGAAAGGGATGTGTGGAGGATCGAAGCTAAAAAGGGAAGAGGAGAGGGGCGAGGGAGATACAGAAATCGAAGAAGAGGAAGAGGTAATACTACTGGGTTTCTTTAACAAGAACAGAGAAAAGGAATTGGGCAGCTGCGTTTTTGTATTGAATAAACAGGGGAAGTGGTGTTTTGTTCTGGGTTGAAATTAAGCTGGGCTTTGAACAATAAGACAGGGATTAACCAAATTAAAACAGAAAAATATGAATCAAAATAAAAATGTTTACGAGAGCTGCTGAAGAAAAATTACAACTATTAATTCTAACTAAGGTTGTCCTAATACTACTCTAAAAAACTAATACCATGGGTATATGGTGTATATGTCTATTTATAAGACTAGCATATTAACTAGTTTACATATGAAATAAAAGTTGTTTACATATCAAAAATCAAAGTCAGATGCAGCTTTTCCAAATTTCTTCACATGAATATTTTCCAAGATTTGCTAGCTGGAACTTTTGAAGTTTTAATGCCGGCTGTTTTGACTTGTAAGATGAGCTTCGCAGAAATGCTTTTTAACCCGCACAACTTATAATCTTTAATTAATAAATAATTAATTTAATTCAAAAATTATAAAAATAAATACCTAATATCATTAGATATTTATAAATATAATTTTCTAATTTAAATAAAATATTTATAACCAAAAATTAAATTTTAATGTTCCGAGCTGCGGTCTACTGAGGGTCTGGAACCGGACTCATTAAGCTTTCCTTTTTTCACCAAACTCCTAATTCTTTTGCCTTTTTGCATTTTGGTCATTTTCTTCTCTTTTTTGGCCCTTCCTTGCTCTTTATTCTTTTATTTTGCCATTTCTTTATTTTTCTTTAAATTTCCTGAAATGCCACAAAATAAATTATTAAAATACGAATTCAAGCATTAAATAGGCAATAAAAATATGCAAAATTATGCACTTATCAAATGCCCACATACCTATCTTTTGCTCGTCCTCGAGTAAAACAAAAAGAAAAATGCGAAATAAAAACCTATGCTCACTGTCGTAGGAATCACGGGTAATTTTAGGTTTACCAACCCGTTAAACCCATAGACGATCTCTACAGGAGGAGTGTTGTCTCCTAAGGGTTTACAGAAGATATACCCATAAAATCTATTTTTTTTCCTGCCAAGTCTCAAGTATGCAACATATCATAGTACTCCACACAAGTAAACCTCAATCGCACAATACTGAAAGTCTGTTCACTTACACATCATATTTACAAGACTATTCAAGTAAGCACACAGTCTAGATAGACAAAAAGATCATGAAATATATATCAATGCCGCATTCAGTGAGTAACATGCTATGGATAGAAAATCTCACATAACTCTCGAATCACACAAGTGTTTAGGTGAAGTGTATTCGCTCAAGTTCAATTAATTAAGTCATGTGCTACCATATGCTTGGTTGTCCACCAAATTTCCACTACTTTGTATACATGCATGCACAAATCAAAAGGTCTTTGTTAAATGTTATAACGTGGCTAAGGTGAAGGGTAGGGAATCAAGAAAAAGGCTAACAAGTGGCTAACTTGACAAACTAATAGAGCATAGTGTTCATTTCTAATTAAAGCACTCAACATGAAATTTCGATCATGTAAAAGGTGATCAGACTCTCACAAGCATTAAACCCCAAGCACATATTACCATGTACTTTTTCATTTTCATATTGCACAAAACCAATGAACACAACTTTACTTGACCCTTTATTTTCTTTCTTTCTTTTTTTTTTCTTCTTCTTTTTTTTTTCTTTTTTTTTTCTTTTTTTTTTTCCAATATTCCCACCCAATTTTCACACTTTAACAAAGAAATCCCCACATTATGCACTCACCAACCCTCAAATGAATCAAAATGCTCTACTAGTAAATCAAGAGAAGAATAAACAAGTAGGCTCAAGAATTTAGATTGGTGATACAAAAATAACGGATATAAAGCTCAAAGGGGTTCACTAAGGATATATGATTCAAGGGTACTGTTTGGATAGATACGGTTAATCCTAGTGCCTTTATCATTTTTATGCATACAGATATCATGTAATCTCAAAATGGTTTAAACCAAGTTCTAGAGCAACATGCAAAATGATGAACTACACACAACAATAAAATTTGATCGATATAAAATGTACCAATCATAAATTAGGCTCAAGATCTCACAAGGTGAAGGCATGCTTTAGTACTCACTAAATTTGACAAAGACACATCTCAAGTTTTATAATTTTCGCAAGCACGTACAAGGAATCATCAAGTAACAAATAACTTTCAGAGATATGACATGTCAAATAATCATGCAAAATAAGCTCACAAGATGTGTACCTATCCATGTTAACACACTATGAGACGAGGCAATTAATTTAAATTTTTTCAATTTTTTTTGGATTTTTCAATTTTTTTTTTTGTATTTACACTAAGAACTCTCCCCCATACCTAAATCATGCATTGTCCTCAATGTATGCAAATAAAAATGAGGTATGAAAGAGTGAACGAAAACTCCCCTGAAAATGAGCAAGACATTTGTTCCTCTAGACTGAACATATCTTCAAGTTTTTCTTGCTTTCCACATAGCACCAATAATCCCCTTAGCCTTCCTTTCCCCAGAATAAATTTAAATCTGTGTCATCAACCTTTTCCTTGCCTTTATTACGCCTTCTAGCTTCTTGCTCATCCACCTTCTCCCCCTCAGTTGGGTTATCCTCCGGAATAGTTGGATGTGGAGTTGGGATATTAGAAGAAGCTGTCTTCACCAAGGAATTAATTGCATGACTAAATTGGGCTGCCATGGAACTCAATTGAGCCTGGAATACATCATTCTGACTAAGTTGCAAATTTTTAATTTCCGCGATGGACTCACGGATATGCGGCAACTCGTTCTCCAGTGATTGAACCCGTGCAAGGAGTCTGTTGTATCCCGCTCTGGTTAGAGGTTCATGTGGTTGAGTTTGTTGCCCACTCTCATGTCCTGCTGGTGTATCTGCAAATGAAATCATTCTAGGGCCTTTGTCGGATGGTGCAATGAAAGTTCGGGAGTTTCCCACCTCTCGTGAAGCAAGATGCCTGCCACTGGTGACAAGTGGTAAATCTGGAAAAAGATCAAGAGATTTTCTCCCTGGAAGGTTGAACTTGAATGGATTGAATGACACAAGACCCAAGTTTCCCTCGACTGTCACGGGTTCTCTAGGTTTACTCCGTTTAGCATGAGGTAGAGTGGATGATGTAGCAAACTCCATATGTGGTGCTGCTCTGACTGATCTTGGTAACAACGGAAGTGGGACAATCTTCAGATATTCCGTTAGGACTGTAGGCACATCCGTATAGCTCTTATTGCTAATGTAATAAATTACATTTGTCTTCATGAAAGAGCATTCCACATCTCTACCATGGTCCAAGCGTACCCTGTCTGCATCACTCAAAAAATCATTTAGTATTAATTGCAGAAATCTTGGGTATAGACATTTTACCCTGTGAGTCTGGACATCCCTGGTTCCTAGTCGATTAATCTTCAAAATAATTTGACCAAGAATTATCTTCCCAAAATTAATCCTCACATTATTAGCTACCGCATACCCTATTTTTTGAATAAATTCAGATATGCGATCTAGATTTGTTCTATCTGAGGTAAAAACATGGTTAAGAATATGGAAGAAGAAATTCCAATACTAGGTTAGATATGTTCTAGAGAGATTACCAGTATTGAAATTACCATCTTGATACTTTATCAGACGGAAGAACCTCTCAATCTGGTCGGGTGTAGGATCAGCAACGAAATTTTCCGTAGGAAAATGAAGAATCCGATTAACATCTCGTTCAGTGACTTTAATCGACCTACCAAACAGTCGATATGTGATTGCTAACCCGTCATTTCCAGAAGTGTTCATCGCACTACAATACAATTCACGCAAGGCATCATAGTTGAGCGGCACTGGTGTAACTAAAGCATAGCGAATGATTGAATGCTCATTCAGAAATTGTGCCCAAGCTCGAAACTGCTCATCACGGATGGTGCTGATTTCCTGAATGGAAGTAGGATTAACTTTAGCAATCACGAAACTTCCCTGCATTGCCATTTTCAAGGCAGCTAGATTGAGATTTGGGAGGTTGAAGTTCTCAGCAATTGTGTGAATACGCTCTGTATATCTGAAATGATGAATTAACACAGACAGAAACTCAATGATTATAAGGTTTCAAAAATTAGCGGTTAGGTGATATAGTACAAGCTATGCTATCCGCTTTTCTTCTTTTAGTCCCCAACCCTACTCTCACTTTTTCTCCAAAGTCCTCCTCGAGCCACACAACGCTCTTTCTTTTCAACGACAACAATATCTGCATAGCCCTCTAAATCAATTCAGTGGGAAAGAGTTCTCGATGAACAATTATAAAAGAGGAAAATAAAATAAAAAAGAACACAACAAATCCTAAAAATTACAGAATAAATAACTAAAAATAAAAATAAAAGAAATTGGAAAAACTCCCCTAATGCATAAGCATGAAGTGTCGAAGCATGAAGTGACACTCCAAAAACCTGTTGTGTGGAACCACCACGAAAAACATGAACAATTGTTTTAATCCTGCACAAAGTTTCCAAATTAGCATTAGCAAATTTAGCTACTACATCAATAAATAACAATTGATCAAGAAAATATGTAGTTTTGGAAAATTGTGTGATAAAGCAGCGATAAAATTCACATCCTCGAAAACGCCGAACTCCCTTAATATTCACGTGAGGTGGAGGCTCGGGTGGTGGTTCTTCTCCATTCCTTACTTTCTCTGGAGCTAGTTGATCTTCTCGGCTCTTTAAATCAATGAGTAAGGAATACTTATCACTATCTTCATTTTCTGAGAAGTGAAGCGTAGGAGCCATTTGGAACGAATTATCAAGCAAAATTGGAGAAAAATCTTCTCGGACTATTTTTGGCATTATGTCAACCTTTAAGCACAAATTCTCGTCCATACTCACAACATCCTCAACAATAACAACATCATTGATCTCAACATTGGTGGCAATCTCCTCTTCTATTTCAATAAGTGCATCATCAACACACACCGAGAAACTATTTTCTTCCTGATCACTTGTAAGAATGATCAAATCCATTTCATCTTCTGGTGGTATAGATGGCGGCAAAGTAGAGTCAGGTTGCCATGCAGTAGAAGAGCTAGCTAATTGAGCAATTATAGCGTCCGTCATCTTGATACTAGCGTTTAACTCATTCATATTTTGCATGAACTCCTCTTGATCCTTTTGAACTTGCATTAGAAGTTTCTCCGACTCGCTCAATAATCGATCAACTTGCGCATTTTCATTGGTTTGATGAACCTGGAAATTTTGCGGTGGAGGATATTCATATTGCTGCCATGATGGTTGCTCAAATTGTTGCTGATAGTATTGTTCTTCATATTGTTGCTGAAATTGTTGTTGATCATGATATGAGAAATTCTGAAAATTGTTGTCCGTGTACGAAAAATTTGGTTGACCCGTCCAATCTTGATCATATGCATTATAGTACGGATTGGACTCGTATCTTTCTTGATAATCATTCACTTGTCCGAATTGAGCATTGTAAGTATTGTAAGAGCATTCGAAATCAAGGTGACCATAAATACCACAAATTTCACAATATGTGTAAGTTTCAGGGGCCATCCATGACATCGCATTATTACTCATTGGACATGTAGTGTACAAAGAAAACAAATAAATTCAAACACACAAAAAGAAATGGTGAAAAATTAAAAGAAAAATCTAACCTCGGTTCCCTAAATAAAATAATTGGACATTGCTCCTAACGCTAAGACACTAAAAAAATCCGTAAACTAAGAATTATTCAGACCGATTCGGCCAGATTAGAGCAGGCATTGCCAAGAGGCCAAACTCGTCACTTAGACACCGAATCTTAACAGCCAGGCTAACCTTAGACACTGAAGGTCGTGAATAAGTCTTAATTACGTGTATTTTTAGGCACCTTTCTAATTGAGCGCGAAATTCCTAGGGGCAAACGTCTAATTAATTTTATTAAGGCTACAAATGATGCAACAAACAATAAGATATACAAAAAAATGGTAAATAATTATGGATGCTTAACTACGTGTTCTAACGAAAGAAAAGAAAAAAGAATTTAACGTACCTTTGGGTCCTCCAGCAATCACCACAATTTATAAGGTACGAAAAATTAAAAACAAGAAAATAAAAATCTAGATGATGTGCCCTAAGTGATTAAATGCATGATGCAACAATTATGTATTTACAACTAATTTTTTTGTGATTTTTGATTTTTTTTTTTTGTGATTTTCTAAAAATAAAAAGAGTGAAATACGGGTTACCGAAGCACGCTTCCAAAAATTTCAATTTTTCCACGCTCCGCGAGAAGATTCCCGAATTTCCAACTTTCCTAAAAAAAATGAGATAAAAATTGAGACAAGTAAAACTAATCCGAAAAATTAAAAATTAAGGAGCGAAAAATTATAGATCCCCGGCAGCGGCGCCAAAAACTTGATGTGCTAAAATAAATACAATTTAAAATCGCAAGCGCACGATCTCGTTTTAGTATTTAAGATTCGATCCACAGGGACTAATATTTTCGCGGTCCTTAACCCTTAATTTAATCGAACTAGACAATTTTGGATTTTGGAAATTTTTTTGATTTTATTATTTAATTGCTAAAAGAAAATCTATTTAAATTAATTAAAACTAGATTATTCTAATTTATTTAAAACTAAACTAAATTATTTAAACTAGCTTTTGCTTTAACAATTTATTTACAGAAATCTTTTGAAATTTTGACATGATTTGTTTATAAATTTAACTAGCCAATTATACCCAATACAAGAATTAAACACCACAACTCGACACTAATACGACTCGCGAATTAAACAAAAACCACTAACGCAGAAAGGACTCAAGAACTCGGACATGGTGACTCTACAAAACTCATCAATGACTCAACTCAACCAACAACACCAAACATGACACTCTAATAAGACAATTAACTCTGATACAATTTACATGACTTGAACTCGGCAGCTTATACAATCCAACACAACTTAGAGAACAAACAGCAACAAAAATTATCAAACAAGAACTCAGCATCTAATCCTTCGATACGAACAACTAAACAGAACAAATCAGCAGCGGAATGATACGAACAGAACTAGCACAGCACCATGAACTCGGAAAACTCAGACGCTAGACCAACAATTCGATTACGCAAACTGCACAATTACAACTAAAACTCAACAAACACTAAAACTCATCAATAACTCAACAGCGCGGGACTCATCAATTGAATATAACGGCCCGAACACAGACTTGGCCGAACTCGCAAACAACCGCAAATTCATTGTAAACCCAGCGAACTACAAACAAGAATTCATTACAAATTCACCTAAACACAACTATTCGAACAAAAATCATTATAAATGCAGCAAGAAACGAAGTAAAACAGGGGAAAGGGGGCTTGGATTTGCAGAGAAAGAGAGAAAGGTTCGTGGGTGTAGTGAAGAAAGGGATGTGTGGAGGATCGAAGCTAAAAAGGGAAGAGGAGAGGGGCGAGGGAGATACAGAAATCGAAGAAGAGGAAGAGGTAATACTACTGGGTTTCTTTAACAAGAACAGAGAAAAGGAATTGGGCAGCTGCGTTTTTGTATTGAATAAACAGGGGAAGTGGTGTTTTGTTCTGGGTTGAAATTAAGCTGGGCTTTGAACAATAAGACAGGGATTAACCAAATTAAAACAGAAAAATATGAATCAAAATAAAAATGTTTACGAGAGCTGCTGAAGAAAAATTACAACTATTAATTCTAACTAAGGCTGTCCTAATACTACTCTAAAAAACTAATACCATGGGTATATGGTGTATATGTCTATTTATAAGACTAGCATATTAACTAGTTTACATATGAAATAAAAGTTGTTTACATATCAAAAATCAAAGTCAGATGCAGCTTTTCCAAATTTCTTCACATGAATATTTTCCAAGATTTGCTAGCTGGAACTTTTGAAGTTTTAATGCCGGCTGCTTTGACTTGTAAGATGAGCTTCGCAGAAATGCTTTTTAACCCGCACAACTTATAATCTTTAATTAATAAATAATTAATTTAATTCAGAAATTATAAAAATAAATACCTAATATCATTAGATATTTATAAATATAATTTTCTAATTTAAATAAAATATTTATAACCAAAAATTAAATTTTAATGTTCCGAGCTGCGATCTACTGAGGGTCTGGAACCGGACTCATTAAGCTTTCCTTTTTTCACCAAACTCCTAATTCTTTTGCCTTTTTGCATTTTGGTCATTTTCTTCTCTTTTTTGGCCCTTCCTTGCTCTTTATTCTTTTATTTTGCCATTTCTTTATTTTTCTTTAAATTTCCTGAAATGCCACAAAATAAATTATTAAAATACGAATTCAAGCATTAAATAGGCAATAAAAATATGCAAAATTATGCACTTATCAGTTATGAGAATGTACCGTCTGATGATAATATAAGAACTATGTTGTCTGAATTAGGTTATAGTGGACCTCTAGATAACATGAGCCAGTTGAATAGGTCTTTTCTTAGAAAGGAATGGTCTTTTTACTTTGATCAAATTGCTAAATGTTTTACTGGCAAATGTTGTTCTTTTCAGCAAATTACTTCTGTTACATCACATATTGCTTATAGTTTGCTTTATGACAGAGTAATCAACATTGGTCATATTATCTTAAGTCAGATAAGTATTAAACTTGGGTCAAGAGATCAAAACAGGAAAATGGTTTATTATCATAGATTTATGCAAATGTTTATTAACCATTTTATTCCTGATGTTGAAACTAGATTTGGTAGAGAACATTGTGTTTCTTCTTATGAACAGCAAAAGAGAATTTTCTCTGACATTATAAAGAAGGACAATGAAAAGAATCTAGATGAAATACCTGCAATTCATTATCCACATCATGTTCAGGTAATTCTTAAAACTCATCTTCCTACTTTCTACAATTCTTCTTTCTTTTGTGGTGAAATGGACCAGGAATCTCAATTGGAGGAGAACCTAACTGTGTCTACCCAAGTAGCCCAAAACATTATAGTCTCTGAAACAATTCAAGAACCAAATTTTGATCCACAGCCTATTGTTTCACAGAAACCAACCCCTGGTGTTTCTCAAAAGACATCAGTTGTAAGGAAGAGAAGATTTGTTGTGTCAAGTAGTAGTAGTAATTCTAGTGAAGATGATGATGATTTAACTCTTGCTGAGAGAGCAGAATTGAAGGCTGCAATTCAACTTTCTTTGTTAGCACAAAGAGATGAAAAACCTAGTCACAGCCAGGCTGCAGTCTCTCAAAAGACTGTAGTTCTTAAAAAGGGAAAACAGTTACTAGATACTGTCTATCAAAAGACTGTGTCTATTGAACAAAGATCTCATCCCAAGATCACTTCTGTGTCTACACCTCTTGAGTCTTCTCAGGATAAATCTTTTGCTCACTATACCAGGAGAACAAGGAGAAAGATTCAATTGTCACCTACACACACAGAGTCTAGTCCAACTAATATCATGCAGGTTTCTACAAATCAAGCTACATCTATGTCAGTATTTGACAAGAGAGATCTGGATATTGATTCTTCATGGGAAACTACATTATCATACAGACTGGCTATGGGACTAATTTCTCTCAAAGTGAAGTTGTCAAGGCCTGTTCTAGATTTTCTGGTTGAAAGAGTACCAAAACTTTTATTTCCAGATGAATATGGACTTCTACATCAAAGACTTGACTTAATGAAGATGTATTTCTATGTATCTGTCAGAAGACAATTAGTAAAGAAATTTGGACTCTCGAAGCATGGTGCACTTCAATCACTTCATGCATATTTATTTGACAAGGATGTCATTATTGAAGGTGAACAACTGGAGGAAGTAGATAGAGGAATGCAGTCAACAGAAGATATTATTGCACCAGTGGTGAATAGTAGGAAAGATCAGATCACAATCACTGTAACACAAGAACCATCTAGTCAGAGGAAGGATGACTCAGGAGCTGTGATAGCTGATGTTGAAAGGACTTCTGTGATGACTGAGAATGCAAGTGAGTTACCCTATGATATGGGAGGAATGACTTTGGTTGATTTTTCTGAAGATCAAACAAATTTTGTTCAGTCAGAGTCTATCCACCTTGAGGGTGTGTCTCAGTAAACAACACTTAAAGACGGTGATGTACTAACTATGGTGTCTAATGAAGTATTACTGAAGACATCAGAGTCTAGTAAAGAACCTGAAAGTGGTATACTGGAGCCTATAGTTTCTGAAAGGAAAGAAGATGATTGTAAGGGTTCAGAGACTATAGCAGCTCACTCCTTGGAGAAAACCTCAAGCCACATGCCATATGAGGAACCCTCTCTCCATGTGAGTTCAGGTATAAAAACTCCTTCTAAACCCTATTTTTCTGTAGGTCATGAGAGCACTTATCTAAATTTGAGTGATACACTTGAAAAGATGGACTTAGATCCACAATTTGAGCGCTGGCTCCTGACCAGGCAAAAGGTGAGGTAGAAAGAGTGTTGACTTTAGTAAGTCAAAGTGAGAATGAGGGTATGGATGATCAACTCCATAGTGAGGGAGAGAAAATTAGGAAACCATCATTTGATTTCTGGGATCAGGTTTTTCCTGAATCTTGGTCTGAAAATTTGGGTATGGATGCTGGTACTTATTCATTCATCAAAATGTATCAGAAGAATGACCTAGCACATCACAATGCAAAGCCAGAAGTTAAAGCTCAGAAGCAAAAGGAGAGGCTTGCAGGAATCATTAACAGAAGAGGTGCCAGGATAAAGCAATCTCTTGATACATATGTACCAGATGAAGATCCTAATGATCCTAGTGTTCCTTTGTATGTACTTCCAATATCAGCTAGAATTGAGACATCAACAGTCTCTGATCACTCTAAGGAGGAGTCAGGATTTGAAGATGTTAGTACACAGAATACTGGTGAAGGAGATGGTGATTATGTTTCAGTTCCAGAACAGAAAGATAAAGATGTTGATACTTCTAATCAGGTTTTATTACTTGAATATCATACAACTCAAGCAACTTCTTCTACAAGACTTGAAGATACAGTTCTTTCTGATTCTGATACTGGAGATACTAGAAGCACTTCCAACATTGAAGTTCATTCTGATGTTTTGAAAGATATTCAGAATTCTCAAATTGCTATTCAAACAAGACTTCAATCACTTGAAGATAACCAAGTCACAATTATGGAAAATCAAGCAGTTCTTATGAATCTCATTTGTTCTGTTTCTGAATCTCTTGGAATTAATATTGCTGATGTCAAAAAGGGGGAGATAAAGACAATTCAAAGACAACAACAACACCACCAGACTGAGGATGATAAAGCTGGGGGAGATAAAGAGCAGACAAAGGGTAGTAAAAAGAAGAATCAGTAGGAGTGACAGTGGTGAATCTCAGCTAGGAAGTGGTAAAGGAAGAGCAGCATTAATAGTTAAAATTCTTTCTTCTAAGTACTAGATAAATGTCTACATCTGGGAAGAAGGTACTTAACTTCATAATTCTACATTCATAAATTCTATTCTGGTTGTATTGTTATATGTTTTGACATCCACAACTTAGATTTATGCTTCAGATTTGAAAGCATAAATAGGGGGAGATTGTTAGGAATAATTCATAAGTTGTGATGTTAAGAATAGAATTTACACATTATACTTCTTGTAATCCTGATCTTATAAAGGATTTAGCACTGCATATAGGATTTATGTGTAAGACAGTTATCTGTATAGTTTAGTCAGGAATGAACAATGTATCGGAGACTACATGTCAGGAACAAAGGGCAAATCCTGATGACGGTCCAATACTGATGGTTGATCAGATACTGATGCAAATCCTGATATCAGTCGTGTTACTGATGATGTCATTATGGATGCTACAGAAACTGGCAAGTGCTATAAAACAGGATCGTTGTTTGAAGAACAAGCAAGAAGATATTATGAAGGAAAGAGTTTTTTATTGATGGAAACTATCGACTAGAAGGCAGAACATTGTCATGTAAAGATTATATCTTTCTGTTATTAGTTGATAGGTAGCATTATAAATACTCTCTCAATATCATTGTAAAGAGCGTGAGTCGAACAAGCGAATGTGCGTAGCTCTGTATAAGGTTTGTATTCGAGAAGTTCGAAACAAACAGAGAGAGATTTGTATTGTCAGCAGCTGCTAAAGGTATTGTACACCTTTGGTAGAGTTTGTATTTGATCTTATTAATACAAACAAAAGTTTGATTTATTCGTTTATTCTTGTTCATATAATCAAGCAAAAATCAGACACGATTATATAACTTGTATTCAACCCCCCCTTCTACAAGTTATTCGAGTTAACAGTAACAGAAGTAATTTGCTGAAAAGAACTACATTTGCCAGTAAAACATTTAGCAATTTGATCAAAGTAAAAAGACCATTCCTTTCTAAGAAAAGACCTATTCAACTGGCTCATGTTATCTAGAGGTCCACTATAACCTAATTCAGACAACATAGTTCTTATATTATCATCAGATGGTACATTCTCATAACTATCAGTAACAGGTAAGCAAAGTACTGAATTAACAACAGATTCAGGAATGACAAATGAATCTTGTCCTAAATGTAGAACAATCTTACCTGATTGACTCTGAGTAGAATCAATTACCTCAGCATTCTCCCAAGCTTGTGAAACAGCTACTTGATTAATTTGTTGAGATGCTGTCAATGCATAACTTAATGGTCCATACGCCAGAAAGTCCATGATTGGATGAAAATCAGATGACACTCCTTCCTTGTTGGTGATAGCTGCAACATGATTGTTTGTCATAAAATCAAAGTCACCAAACTTGAAGGCTACTGATTTAGGTAATCTTCTCTGAGCTGCCAATTTTTTTTTTGATCTGAAAAGAACTTGAAATATTCTTGAAATGGATTAGTGATTTTAAAACTCAAGAGTGATTTTTGCTTTAGAGAATGTAAAATAAGAGAAAGCAATTACACGATTAGAGTTTCAAAACAAATATATTTCACAAATCTTTCAGACCACTATCCCACGTTGACACATAGATTGACAGGTGTCAGTCCCTGAAAAATGCGGTTACCCACGATTTTTTGGAAAATAAAATCCAAAATTGATTTTAATGAAATAAATCAGGGTATAAATAATCAATACTGATCAGCTTCCTTTTCCTGTTGACCTCTCATAAAAATAATCACAAAACACAATGTGATAATAATTCTCAAATCCTGATGGTCACACAAAATCCTGATCAATATCATTCTGATTCCAGAGACTTAATATGGAGTTTCCACGTGGCATTCTTCTTTTATCTGAAAAAGAAATAAACAATTAATCTGAACAGAAAATCAATTGGTTAGATATATTCAATATTTCTTGAAAACAAGAAATACAGTCACATGCAATAATTAGCATTTGACTTCATTAAAACTTCCAAATGACTGTTCAGCTTCTCACGTCTTTCTTTAAAAGAAACAAACGCCTTATGCCATTCTCCATAAACCTTTCAATTTCTTTTCTTCTCAACAATGCTTCTCAAACCAAAATTCCCTTCAAACCCATTTTTCAGATTTTTCTCGATCGATGAACATCCTGTTCTTGATCATCTCTTTGAACAGACTCTTCTCATCGAACTAATCATGAATGGATTGGTTTTCGAAAATATCCAGAGGTTTCTCCTAGAACATCCATCTGTTGGATACAATCTTTCCCTAACCTCCTCAAAACTTGAGGATGAAGAATTTGGCCGAGAGTCTGAGGTTGATCTTGATGGAGATGCTATTCATTTAAGTTAGTTGCTCTCATTCAAGTCGCCCAGACAAGGAATCCAAGAGCAAACGAGGCTGTTCATCCCCTGATGGATTTCTTGAGATGCTCCTTGTCCTGTACCTCAGAGTTCATATCAATAGACAAGTATAGAATTATCAGTAGAAATTTAGACAAAAAGAAGTTGTATTTCATTTCCATGTAATGATTTCTATTAATGAAAATACAGTTTCTTGTTATCTGCTTGTCTTTTGATTGTTGAATGATGTATAAATTATCAGTATGCAAATATTAAAACTTGCTGGCATAGAATTAACTCATCACAAAATCAGATTACTACACAAAGTAAACGTCAGGATCTAAAACAATTTTCATAATCCTGATACTGACACAATACTGATGACGTCAGCATCCTGATAACAAATCTAATCCTGATGATTATTAACAAGTCTATCATACTGAAATTTATCAAGGCAATGTGTTATAGCTCAAGCATTTAACTATCAAATATAGATCCTGACAGGAATATCAAGTCTATAAGCTAAGAACAACATACCTTGCTACTTTTGCAGATGTTAAAGATCTAAAAATTTAACATTCCTAACTCACTTACTAATCTACTGAATGTAGTCTCATCAAGTGGTTTAGTTAGAATATCTGCAAGCTGTTTGTCAGTAGGAACAAAATGAAGTTCCACAGTACCATTCTCAATATGTTCTCTAATAAAATGATACCTGACATCAATGTGCTTAGTCCTTGAATGTTGAACTGGATTTTCTGCAATTTTAATAGCACTAGTATTATCACAAAACATAGGAATATTACTAAGTGTCATACCATAATCCATCAACTGATTTCTTATCCAAAGGAGTTGTGCACAACAACTGCCTGCTGCTATGTACTCAGCTTCTGCAGTTGAGGTTGAAACAGATTGTTGCTTCTTGCTTGCCCAAGAAATCAATCTATTTCCCAAGAATTGACATGTACCTGTAGTGCTTTTCCTGTCTATCTTACACCCTGCATAATCATAGTCTGAATAGCCAATTAGAAAGAAATCAGATTCTCTAGGATACCACAAACCAAGATTTGGAGTTCCTTTGAGATATCTAAAAATTCTCTTCACAGCAATTAAATGAGATTCCTTAGGATCACTTTGGAATCTAGCACATAAACAGGTAGAAAACATTATATCTGGCCTACTTGCAGTTAAATATAACAATGAGCCTATCATGCCTCTATAACTAGTATTATCCACACTCTTCCCTTTAGGATCAGAGTCTAGTTTAGTGGCTGTTGCCATGGGTGTTTTTGCAACTGCACAGTCTTGAAAGTCAAACCTTCTTAAAAGATCTTTGATATACTTTGACTGATTAATGAAAATACCAGTCTCAGTCTGTTTGACCTGCAAGCCTAAGAAATAATTTAATTCACCCATCATGCTCATCTGATACTTAGACTGCATAAGCTTGCTAAACTTAGCACACAACTTTTCATTAGTAGAACCAAAAATAATATCATCAACATAAACTTGAACTAAAAGCAATTCACCTTTTATCTTTCTAAAGAATAGAGTTTTGTCAATTGTACCTCTTCTGAAGCCATTTTCAAGAAGAAATTTAGACAAAGTCTCATACCATGCTCTTGGTGCCTGCTTTAGTCCATAGAGTGCCTTATCAAGTTTGTAGACATGATTTGGAAACTTTGGATCAACAAATCCAGGTGGCTGTTCCACATACACTTTCTCATCAAGTTTGCCATTTAGAAAAGCACTCTTTACATCCATCTGGTATACCTTGAATTTTGAATGAGCTGCAAATGCAAGAAACATTCTGATTGCTTCCAATCTTGCTACAGGTGCAAAGGTCTCATCATAATCAATGCCTTCTTCCTGAGAATAACCCTTGGCCACCAGTCTTGCTTTGTTTCTTACAATCATACCAGATTCATCTAGCTTATTTCTGAAAACCCATCTTGCACCAACAATAGATCTATCTTTAGGTCTTGGTACCAGTTTCCAGACTTTGTTTCTCTCAAACTCATTTAACTCCTCCTGCATTGCAATTACCCAATCAGGATCCTGTAAGGCTTCTTCAACCTTCTTAGGTTCATTCTTTGAGAGAAAGCAACTATACAAGCATTCATTTTGAATTGATCTTCTAGTTCAAACACCACTATTTGGATCACCAATTATCAAATCTTCAGTATGATCCTTTGTCCATTTTCTAACAGTTGGTAGATTAACTCTGCTAGTCTCTCCCCCTAAGTTAGTGGTATCTCTTGTAGAAGAATTCTCTCTACCTTCAAAAATTCTCCATTGATCAATAGAATCAGTAGATTCCATATTGCTGCTAGTTACTGATCTTTCCTCAGAAGACTCTGAAAGATCAGTTCCGGATGGAGTAGACTCTGAAACATCAATTCCTGATGGAATAGACTCTGAAAGGTTAGTCTGCTCCTGATGATCACTGTGTTCTCTTTGATTTATTTGCTCCCCCTCAACAGTAGCATTCCTTTGAGAAGCAATAGAAATCCCTTCAGGAGAACCTTCATCATCACTTGAGAGTATCTCAGAATTCTTCAGATTTTCAAATTCCAATTTGTCATGGCTTTCATCAGTTTGCAAAATTCCAAATTTCTTATCATCAAATGCAACATGAATTGATTCCATAACAATGTGAGTTCTGAGATTATAAACTTTGAAGGCCTTAGATGCTGAGTATCCTAGAAAAATTGCTTCATCCGATTTGGTTTCAAATTTTCCAAGTTGTTCTGGATGAACTTTTAGGACATAGCATTTGCATCCAAAGATGTGAAAGTATTTCACACTTGGTTTCTTTCCTTTGATCATCTCATAGGGAGTTTTTCCATGACTATTTACCAAGGTACAATTTTGAGTGAAACATGCAGTGTTAATAGCTTCTGCCCAAAAGTAGGTTGGAAGTTTTGCATCTGCAAGCATGGTTCTTGCTGCCTCTATGAGAGTCCTGTTCTTTCTTTCCACTACACCATTCTGCTGAGGTGTACCAGGTGCAGAAAACTGTTGAGTGATTCCATTGTCTGCACAAAACCCCTCCATTGTAGAATTCTTGAATTCTGTACCATTGTCACTCCTAAGTACTTTAACTTTGTACTCAGAGTTATTCTGAATATTCTTGATGAGTTCAATGATTTGCTGAGGAGCTTCATCCTTCTTGTGTAGAAAGAACACCCATGTGAACCTTGTGAAATCATCCACCATAACTAGAGCATATCTTTTCTTGCTGATAGACATAATGTTTACTGGACTAAACAGATCAAGATGTAGCATGTGAAATGGTTCAGTAATCGAATTTTCAGTCTTGCTCTTGAAAGTGGTTCTTCTTTGCTTTCCAAGCTGACATGCATCACAAAGTCCATCTTGCACAAAATTTGCCTGTGGTAGGCCTCTCACCAAATTGTGCTTAACAAGTTTATTAAGCTTCTTGAAATTAAGATGTGAGAGCTTCTTGTGCCAATTCCAGCTTTCATCACTTGTTGCTTTGCTGTAGAGACATCTAACAATTCCTTTAGATGTATCACTTAAGCTGGCTTCATATATGTTACCATGTCTTTGACCAGTTAGAACAATGTCTCCATTCTGCATATTCAAGATTTTGCATCCTTCTCTGTCAAAGATTGATTTGTAACCTTTATCACCCAGTTGACTTATGCTTAAAAGAGTATGTTTCAAGACTTCAACCAGTGCTACATTTTCTATGATGACATTCCCAAAAACAATTGAGCCATATCCCAGAGTTTCTCCTTTGTTGCCATCTCCAAAAGATATTACTAGGCCAGCTTTCCTCTCAAACTTTGTAAGCAGGGACTTCTTTCCAGTCATATGTCCAGAGCATCCACTGTCCAAGATAATTGAATGCTTCTTTCCTGTGCCCTGCAAAAAAAAAATAACTAGTTAGAATTTTTTAGGACCCAACTTTGATTGGATCCTTTCTTACTAGATTTAGAGACAACAGACTTTAAAGATTTTGCTTTTATTTTACCTGTTGCAGAGTCAACTTTAGACTCTGATTTCACAAACTGTTTGTGACTAGGAGTTTCAGATTTCAAAGAGTAATAGTCATAATACGATTCATGATATTCTCTACACATGTAAATGGAATGAAGTAAACTACCACAATGATAACAAGCTTTTTGTGGTTGGTATTGAATTTTCTGAGTCTTGGGAAATCTGGACTCAGTTTTCCAAGAAGGTTTTTGATTGCAGTCTAGGGCCAAATGATTATGATTTCCACACTTATAGCATTTTTTCCTAGGTGCATCAGGTACATTCTTGTAATTATTCTCTTTGTTAATACCTTCTTTTCCATTCCTATTTCTTTTGATCTTGCTAGACTCTGAAAGACCATCTAATCTCTGTTTCAACTGAGACTTAGACAGAAACCCTATGTTTACATTCTTAGGTTTCTCTAACATTTTCTCATCTGAATTACTATTGTTAATCCTTTTGTGTACAACAGGGGTACCTTTTGAATCAACAAATTTAACATGATTAGGTTCAGAAACACTTTTCTTACCTTCAGATTTAGATGTGTTAGCTTCTACCTTACTATCATCATTGACAATAGCTACTTTTTCTTCTTGTCTAGCCTTATCAAAACCTAAACCATTAACCTTACCACGAATTCCACTTTCAAAGATTTCTATAGTCTTCTTACTGGAATTGTTAATGGTTTTAATCACATCTCTCTCTTCTTCTAGTTCTTTTCTGACATAGTCATAAGCCTCAAGAATAACAATATAATCATGCTTAGCTTTATCAGAACTTAACTTGTATTCTTCCATTTGAATTAATTCAGACTCAAGAAAATTATTTCTATCAACTAATTTATCATTCTTAACCTTAAGTTCATCTCTTTCACAAGTAAGAATTCTAAAATTAGTCATAAGATTCTTAAACTCAGCATGGATAGATCTAATTTCATCAGAATTTAAACTATCAAATGAATCAAGAGAGTGAAGTGATACCTTAACAGAGGATGGAGAAGTTTTCTTTGGAGATCCAGGTTTGTCTGAACTATTGGCCATCAATGCAATGTTGTCATAATCCAATTCATCTTCAGAGTCACTGGAATCAGCCCAATCCTTCTGTGTGACCATAAGTGCATTACCCTTTCCTGAATTCCTAGGCTTCTTACACTCACTAGCAAAGTGTCCAAGCTCGCTGCAGTTAAAGCACTTGATCTTGGCCTTATCAAGCTTGACAATTGTACTTTTGCTTTTGTCACTCTTCTTCTCCTCCTTCTTTTGAAAAGGTCCTTTGCTAAATCTTCTCCTGCTGAATCTTCCTTTCTTGAAAGCTTTAGCAAACATAGCAAAGAGTTCCTGCATCTCAGATTCAGAATCATTGTTGTCAGAGTCCATATCAGTAGTCTCTGACTCAGAACTTTCTTTGCTTTTCTTCTTCCTTGAATTCTTTACAGCAATCTCTTCATGCTGTTCTTCAGGAAGCTTCTTAACTTCAGATTGAGCAGTAAGTGCAATAGTCTTCATCTTTCCTTCACTCCTGCTCTTCTTCTGCTGCTTGTCAAGTTCATAAGCTCTCAATTTTCCATATACTGCCTCTAATGAAATTTCATCCAAATCATTAGCTTCCTCAATCGCAGATATCTTCTCATTGTAGAAATCAGGCAAAGCTTTCATGAACTTTGTATTCATATCCTCCAAGTCATAATATTTACCATGCATGGCCATCTCATTGATGAGTTTTGTAAACCTATCAAAGGTATCAGTAAGTGACTCACCAGACTTGGATTCAAAGTACTCATACTGTTGTATAAGTAATGTCCTCATATTCTTCCTGACAGGCTTAGTTCCTTCACAGTGAACCTTAAGATTGTCCCATATATCCTTAACAGTTTTACAAGAGAGAACATAGTTAGTGAGAACAGAATCAAGACTGTTGAATAATATGTTTCTCACTTTAGCATCTTTAAGAACATTCTCCTTGTCCTTATCTGACCATTCAGATTTTGGCTTCTCTGCTGTATGTTCTGGAACAACCACACCATCAACAGTTGCTTGTCCAACGACCTTTGTTGGAATAAAAGGTCCATCTCTGATTCTGTCAAGATAATCAGGATCTGTTGCTTCCAGATGATGTAGCATCTTTACTTCCCATAGAGTATATTCGTTTCTCTTGAGCATAGGAATTTTAGTATTCCCATCCTTGTAACCAGACATGATTGCAGATCTTTATGATTATTCGAAATCAACCTGCTCTGATACCAATTGTTAACTCGAATAACTTGTAGAAGGGGGGGTTGAATACAAGTTATATAATCGTGTCTGATTTTTGCTTGATTATATGAACAAGAATAAACGAATGAATCAAACTCTGTTTGTATTAATAAGATCAAATATAAACTCTACCAAAGGTGTACAATACCTTTAGCAGCTGCTGACAATACAAACCTCTCTCTCTGTTTGTTTCGAACTCTCGAATACAAACCTTATACAGAGCTACGCACACTTTCTTAACACACTTGTTCGACTCTTCTTACAATGATATTGAGAGAGTATTTATAATGCTACCTATCAAATAATAACAGAAAGATATAATCTATACAGGACAATGTTCTGCCTTCTAGTCGATAGTTTCCATCAATAGAAAACTTTTTCCTTCATAATATCTTCTTGCTTGTTCTTCAAACAACGATCCTGTTTTATAGCACTTGCCAGTTTCTGTAGCATCCATAATGACATCATCAGTAACAAAACTGATATCAGGATCTGTACACTGCATCAGTATCTGATCAACCATCAGTATTGGACCATCATCAGGATTTGCCCTCTGTTCCTCACATGTAGTCTCCGATACACTGTTCATTCCTGACTCAACTATACAGATAACTGTCTTATACTAAATCCTTTATAAGATCAGGATTACAAGAAGTATAATGTGTAAATTCTATTCTTAACATCACAACTTATGAATTATTCCTAACATCATTAAAGCTAGCCAAATTTGTTTCCACCCTTTGTTTATTTTGCTTTTGGGATGACTCGTAAAGATCTACAAGATGTCTGGGTGTGTGACAAGTTCGAGTCCAATGCCCATGAGCCCCACATCTAAAACATATATCTCTAGTATCTCCTTCCTGTGGTGTCTTCCTTTTATTTGGCACCTCATTTTGCCACTTCTGGTGACTAGAGTTGTTGTAACCATCACGTTGCCACTTCAGGTGGCCAGAGTTATACTTATTTCGAAATCGACCACGAAAATTTCCATGTCCACGATTTCGTCCATAATCTCGTCCTCCTCTATGCCCTTTCCCACGCTCATTCTTCCAGAATGATGTGTTATGTACTTCAGGTAACTGGGCAGAGCCTGTGGGACGTATTTGATGATTTTTCAGCAACAACTCATTATTTTTCTCAGCTACAAGAAGGAGAGATATCAGCTCACTATATTTCTGAAAATTGCGTTCCCTGTATTGTTGTGCCAAGATCATAGTGTTGGGATGAAAAGTCGAAAGGGTCTTTTCAATCATCTCAGCATCAGTTATTTTCTCACCACACAGGATTAGCTTGGAGCTTATTTTGAACAAGGCAGAATTACATTCAGAAACAGATTTAAAATCTTGTAACCTTAAATTGATCCAGTCATAACGGGCATGTGGCAGATGGACAAGTTTTTGGTGGTCAAATCTATCTTTAAGATTGGTCCAAAGGGTGAGTGGATTTTTGACTGTGAGGTATTCAGATTTTAAGTTTTCGTGAATGTGGTGCCTAAGGAAAATAATTGCTTTGGCATTTTGTTCAACAGTTGGGGTTTTTCCTGTTACTATGGTATCCTGTAGCCCGTTGGCACTAAGGTGTAATTCCGCATCGAGTACCCAATACAGATAATTATCCCCAGACACATCCAAAGCAACAAAGTATAATTTTGCAAGATTCGTCATTCTTATTGATCAAACAAAATTTGGACAGGACCTCAACTAAAATGGATTAAATTTGGAATGTACCTCCTTCGTCGAATAAAGCTCGGGCAGAGACTCGTGCTGATAACGTGTTGTAAAATACTAGCTATAATGACAAGAATCACTGTAATTTAAATAGAGATAAATAGTAGAGAATAACTATTTATTAGAACCGAGCTAATTATATCACAAGGCTATGGGTTACTAATTTAACAGAGATGAAAGAGAGAGATAGAGAGCAATGGACTCGAGTCTTTAACATTGCTAAGGTGTGATTTTGATTCAAGAAATCATGTCCTATTTATAGGACAAATTTATCAACTATTACAATTAAAATAAATACAAATAATCCACTACAAATTCAACCACCACACTACAAAATATAAAAACATTCCAACCACCCCATTACAAATTACCACTAACATTTACAATTATTATTACAACAGTGAAAATATAAACCGGGAAAGTCTAAAAAATTGGTGAAAAATATGCGGGAACTTACAATTCTTTTATAGAGCGGTACATTTTTTTACGTTTTTTTATCCAAGTGTTATATACAGCAGTTTTAATTATAGCCGCCTTTAACGTGACTGTTGTATAAGTGGTATTTTATACAACAGCTAGATAATAACCGCTGTATTAATTCTTTATACAGCGATTCCGTAGTACCCGCCGTATATTATCGTTGTATAAAACACAGTATTTTGTAGTGAATGAAGATTATTTTCCTCGCTGAATACTGCCCCGAATGGGAATGAGGATCCCTAGAGAAATTGTGATTTTTTTTAAAACAAAAATAGAAATATAATTTTTAATTAAAATTTCGAACATAATCGTTGAACCCTTATCAATCCCTGAATGGGGATTATTTTACTACATCGAAAGGGAAACGAAGACCCCACGAGAAATTTAGGATTCTTATTTTTTTTTAATTGAAATTTATAATTCCTTAATATATTTTATAATAATTTTTTTTTTGATAAATCATGATAAATATTATTATTACATCATAAATAGCGATACAAATTATTTTTTTTATAATAAAAGATGAAAGATATAACTAAAATTATTAAAAATAAATTTGTATTTTGTTATTTTTTGTGAAATTTTAAATTTATCAAAATTTTAAAATTTTTAATTATAATTATCTTTAATAATCCAGTAAATATAATATTCCCTTAATCCCCGATAATCGGCCGGGAACGTGAATTGGGGATCAGGTTGGGATACCTAAATCCCCGATCACTTTCTCATCCCCCGAATTTCTATTTTTATAATATTCCCTATTTCTCAGACCGCCTATTTCTCAGACCGAAAAATTTCCACAATAAGGGGATTGGATCGCGGTCGGACAGGATGGATGAAATGCTCATCTATACATGTACCAAGTGAATTTGTTTTGTTTTTGTCATGAGCATAACAAACATGAATAAATATTATGATTTATGATTTCACAAAAAAATGCTATTATACATGTACCAGAAATCAAAATTTGAATTTATGTCATTTCGTATACAATGTGAATTTGTGTCGTATTTTTGTGTCACATACATAATACAAAAAGAATACTTTATAATTTTAAAATTTCATCAAAATATAATAATAATAATAATAATAATATTAATATTAATAATAATAATTTTTTTAATTAAATGAGATGGAAATATATTTTTCATAGTTATATCATGCATAAATTTTAAAAAAAAAATCAAGGAAAATCTAGGAAGCAGGTATCAGAAATTGTTATGGTGTAGTGGTTTTGTGCATAAATTTAAGTTCTTTGTATAATAGGGGGATAAAATCTATTCCTAATATAATATATATTTTTTAATATTACTATAAAGAGGGGTATATTGATAAATTACTAATTGGCTTGAAAGTGCATTTTGACTTATAATAAATGAAAAGAGACATTATTTTATTTATTTATTTGAAATTATTTCTAAAATAAGTGTTAAACAAAATGCAGAATTTAGAGCCATTTAAGAATCTAATGGATGAGTTCCATAATTTTTATGAAAGGGACTTCTAGCATGATGGTCATGGTGTGGCCACAAAATTGATTCCTAGCAAGAGGTTATGGGTTCATCCATGCCTACAACCATTTTTTTAATATATTTATAAAATTTGAGGGTATTTCAGTAAATTACTAAATAGCATGGAAAGCCATGTTGGCAGATAATATATATAAAGGATTATATTATGTTATTAGTTATTTTAGTAACTAGTATAACTTTATTAAAAACCAAACCGACAAACTTTCAACGTTTCGACTTTAATATAATAACTAGCTTATAACTCGTGCAAAGCACGGTTTCCTTTGATATGTAATAAACATTATTTTATGTTACAATTACATTTTTATATAATCATAATTTACAATATTTTAATTTTAATTATTTAACATAAATTTAATTAATGTACGCATGTTTTAAAACTTACACTACTACAAATTTACACTTGCATAGCGTTTTTTTTTGTACTTACATAGCGCTTTTGAGCGCTGTATAAGCCGCCGCTATGCAAGTACATATGACTTACATAGCGCGTTTTTTGGAGCTCTCCAAGCAACCTACTTAAATAACGGTTTCTAAAACGCTGTACAAGTAGGTGATGTCTAAGTGTACCACTACTTTTTATAGCACTTAGAAAAACGCTATGCAAGGAAAACAATTTTTGAAAATTCATAATTTATTTATTTTCTTCCATATCTTTAGCTGTTAAAATCTTTAAAAAATCATAAATACAACGAAAAACAAACATATGCCAAATACATAATAACAACTCCAAACTGTAATTTTCATTAATTCAAAGAAAAAATTATAAACTGTACAAACAAATCTAAGTGTCAGATATCATACACTTTCATATTTCTCCTAAAAAAATACATGTTTCAGATATCAAAACTAAGTATAGACCGAATCCAAATTTCTGGATACATGTTTAGGAGGGCGGGAAAGTTATTGCTGTGGCAGAAGATCCCTGAAGAAGCCCATCACGAATCTGGGTAGCAACATCACGAACTTATTCTGGGAACGAGGATATATGTCATGGGTCTGCCCCTACATCTTAGCCATGTAGAACTATTGTACCATTAAACAATGGACATATTAATAGACATGCTCATCAGGTTCAATATCAGTGTCGGGACGATCTCATATCCATAATGAGACATTGCCTGCATGAAGCAGAAATCAAACACTTTCAAAGGCACAAGAGCTAAAGTTTTAACACAGTAGTAGTAACAACTTAAAAGCTAAAAAAGTATAAAACATACCAATAACCGTGACAATGCTGGAGCATATTTAATGATCGATTAATAATTCTTTGTTGAAAACCTCAATTTGTCAAAGAAATTTGTAGAGTATAAAACGCAAAAGGAGGCTAATTATTAATAATCCAATTCTTTACTTCTGTTCCTCATCAGTATGATTAAGAATTAAAAGTGGTATCGAACTAGAAGAAACATTAAAAATAAAAGATTGCTTCTACTCATTTTTAAATAGACACACAAGGTCACAAGTCACCGACAAAGATCAGATACTTCAAAAAATGCAAACAAAACTTAACTTCAAATCAGAAGTTCTTCAATATTGTCACTCCTAATATGAACATACTTCACTTTACTAACTGACAAAAAAACTGCACAGCTATCAAGCTTCAGCGCATGATGCCAAACCAGTAATAATCAACATACTTAATGAAATAAAGCTTGAAAATTCAGAAGGAAGAACAAGTTAGTACCTCCTCCTTCTTGCCTCCAGAGAAGGCTTTGAACCCACCATGGATAAGTAGACCCCATCCAGTTAAAGATACGATTACGAATTGCAAAAGTGAGAGAAGTATTTGTACCTTAAGTTCTGGATCTAAGCTAATACAAATACGTCATCCAACAATTACTACAATTACAAATTACTGCAATTCAGCTTCAACTATCAATACCCATTTACAAATATCTTCTTGTGGCAAGTAAGGGGTAATTATACCCTGCCGAGTCTAGAGTTTAGGGATGCATATTCCTTCTTTGATTGTGCAACTAGAGATGCATTATTAACCAATAATTTCTCATTTACTCTTCTTCCAACAATAATATCTGTGTGTTAGAGAAAGTTGGACACTATGGGTCATGATTTTAAAGCTGGTGACAAGAATGTGTACCAATCACCAAGACAGAAAGAGTCCATGTCTATTGTTAAGCTAGACATCACACCAATATACTGTCTCATATCTGATTATAAGGTCCTTAACTGGTATGTTCTAATACAGGCTCTACTAACCATACTCCACACAGAAGTAAAGCCCAAGAAATTGAGGTGTTGTCATTACCCTTAAAAGCTTCCTAATTATGAACTAGGTCTCGTGGCCAGACTATACAGCCAATTTTCCGAGTACATTTATAATTTAACTGCACGGGCATCTCTTAATTGGTGTAAGCCATGGTTTGATTTTGTGTACAAACAAACATTATGGATACCTGACCACATTCAGAATTGAACAACTACACGACCATCTTTTACTTGGCATAATCCGTGGTTTGATTTTAAAAAAAACTATAAAGTAGAAGAAAACGAGCTCTTGACACAGCAGGTAGTTACAGAGTACCAAATGCTTACCTGCACACCATTATTGCATAAAAATTAGAAATTTCTAACAAGAATCACTAGTTAGTGATTACTAACTTCAGAAAATTTATTAAATTATTACTTTTAATTAAGTGAAATAATCAAGTAATGTGTAATCCTAAGGTGGGAAATTGCTGTAAATTTAAAGAAGAAAATAAATTAAAACAAATTATGATAGTTCACAGATAATCTTGCAAAACCACAAGAATCAGAAAATGAAAAAAGAAACACATAATCCAAATATATACTTTTAACTATGTATGGTTCTTATATAGTGACAACACTTTTGAAAAGCTAGTCAGTCACAACAAATGCCTCCTGGTTGCACTATTTACTTTCATCGTTACTGCGTTTTCTTTTTGTGATGAGAAATAGAGATTTGGCATATCTATAAGGACAATGTCTGCATGGCCAATTAATCATTATTGAAGATATTCTATGCCAAGCATGAAAAGGGGTAAAGACCAAGGAGCATGCAGCACTGTATTGATACCACAATTCAGGAAATACATAGGATCAAGAGAGTATATACATTACTCTACGTGTTACAAAAAAGCTAGATACATAGAAAGTCTAGTTCACTTCATATTTGCAAGTCATAGAGTATATATATAAGTGGATATAAAGCACTAATCAGAGAGCTTTCCATCACACTTCAGAAAATCATCGGCCTGTAAAAGAAGTATCTACTGTCAATTAAATATACAAAATACATGTGCATATAAAATTGTGACGGCACATGATTATTCTAGTTTAATAAGTATTAACAACTTTGTAAGCACAACCTCAAAACATCATAAGAAAAGAAGTCGTGATCATCAGCCCTGTATCCTACAGCGTAAAAGAGGATAGTTGACGAAACGACATAAAGGATTCTACGACATAGTCGGCCTGTTAGCTAAAGCCAAAATGGATAGTTGGCATTTAGAGTAGCTACAAGGAAAATACAAGTACATACCTGTGCCATAGATCCCTTTTTTATGTGATGGAAGAATGTTCATTTGTAGTGCAAAGGGCTTCCCTGTTTTGGAACTAATCCCCTTCTCTCCTGAATAATAACAAATCATTGAGAATAAAAATGCAAATACTTATTACTGAACAAGAGTAAATGAATAAAATCCTCCCAAATGAATAAGAGAATGCAAGATGTGGGCAGATTCCTACAAAAACGAATAAAAAAACACATCTACATAGTTTCAGAATTTATTATCACTCTCAGAAAAGCCTAGTATACTTTTCCCCTACACACAAAGAGATATCTAATTATCATAAAACAGTCATATAATTAGCTATTGAACAATAATTTTTTTCCCAAAAAAACTAGCATATCTAGATAATTCTACCTGTACATAATGGAGTAGAGAGATGATGACATCTTGAGTCCCAAATCCAAAATTTGTAGCAGCTACCAAAATACCTTACAATCCAAATTAATTTTGAATTATCTTAAAATAACTTTAATCCTTAAACGAACGGTAGAGAAGTGGCAAGTTTGATTCCCAAATCGCAATAGAGAAGTAGCACATCGGTTAAATCGAATACAGAAGAAACGATAGAACCCTAAAATTGCAGAGAAGTAGCACGCAATTCCCAAATCGAAACCCTGGAAGTCGTTCAGGAGATGCTAAAACTGTAAAATCGAAGAGAAGATAAAACCAATGAGTTTTAAAGAGTGATTGAAACCTAAAAACTTAGTGAGAAGATAGCTTGATGCCTCGATGAAGATGAAACAGCGATTGAATAGAGCAGGTTTGAGATATTGAGAAGGAGAGATTGAGAGAGGCGAGGAGAGGGAGAGATAATCGAGTGCGGCGAGCGAGAGAGTATTAGGTAAATTAGGTCATTTGAGATAAGTGTATATTGGGTGTTATATTTAAAATACGTTAACTACGATAGTACTTTCAAAAGCGCTATACAAGAAGAAATAAATATTTATAAATTTATGAAAATTAAAAAAATATTACTTAAAATATGGAACCTAATATAACATTTTTAAAAACGCTATGGAAGTGTACGCTTACATAGCGCTTCTTAATTAAACGCTATGTAAGTCTTTTTTTAATTTTTTAATTTTTATTTTATTATGCTACATAATTACTTGCATAACATTTATTCCAAAAACGCTATCTAAGTAACATACTTGCATAGCATTTTCCAAAAAACGCTATGTAAGTGGTGTTTCCTAAGTTTAAATGTGTAGTAGTGTTATAATATAAAATTTCAAAATAAATATGTCATTGATGAAATTCGAACCTTGAAATTTTAGTAAATTAATTTAATCATATAATATATCTAATCATTAGATCTAACGGTTCTAATTTTTTACTAAAAATCTAACGGTAATTATTCATAATGTGCGGATTTCTATTATATTTTGTTAGTGATTTGAAGATATGGTGTGATATTTTTGTATATATATAAATTATTGCAAGATTATATTTTAAATTGAAAGTTGATGTATTTGAATTGGAAAAGAAATATTATTGTTTGGAAGATATGATATTTTAGATGTTTATAAAACGTAATATCATCAATTAAAAGTAAACATTTTTTAATTAAAAAAGGCGAGCGGCTAATTATCATTAACTTTAATATTTTATTATTTATTTCAATAATTAGGATGATCGTGCCGAAAATCGAACCGACAAATGATAAGTGCATATTTTTGCATATTTTTATTACCTATTTATTGCTTGAACTCGTAATTTAATAATTTATTTTGTTGTATTTCAGGAAATTCGTAAATAAATAAATAAATGGCAAAATAAAGAAATAATGTGCAAGGAAGGGAAAAAGAGGAAGAAAAAGGACCAAAAAGAAAAAAAAAAGAAAAAGAATTAGGAGCTTGGAGCAAAAAGGAATATCTCAAGACAAGTGGAAGGTGGAGATCATCCCAACACACTAAATAAGTGTATGGACAAGATCCACTCTACCAAAGCTTAATGGGGAAGGAATCTTTTAATGGCTAGGATTACACCACCACACACCCCAAATGTATGGTGGAGATTAATCCACACCCCCCTAAACCCTATTTCCCATCCTATAAATATCCCCTCATTTCCCTTGTATTAAGAACTTAGATTAGAATAGATTTTAGATTTGTAGGGTAGTTTTAGGGTAGATTTAATTTCTTGTTTTTGTAGTTTCAAATCTTGTAAACACTCTCTTTATTTTAATGCAATTTCGAGTTCCCTTTAATTTCTTGTCTTGCTATTTCATTTTCGTTGCCTTGTTTCGTTACTTTCGTAATTCCGTTTAGTGGATAAAGTAGCGAAATGCTAACCACTAAGGGTTGAGAGTAACGAAACTTTGGTTTCGTATTCGTAGTTTAATTTAGTTTTAATTCGTAGTAAAGCCCCTTTAAAAATCAATTTTATTGTGGGCCATTATTTTAAATTATCGACTTAGTGTAAATTTTAATTTCGTAATTAATTTCTTAAATTTTCGTATTAAAAAAAACCAAAAAAATATTAGTATTAATTTTCAGTTCGTATTGTTCGTGCTTTAATTTGTTTATTCGAAGCTTAATAATACCCCTGTTTTCCTTTTATTCGATCTTTATTTCTCCCCTGTATTTTTCTTATTATTTCAATTCCCATGTTCCTCCTTTCGAACCCCTACTGGGGAGGATTTGTGTGCGTGTGTAAGTTGTTTTATTTCGTAGTTTTTAGAAATTTTCAGTCTCCGTCATCCCTTATCAGGTATTTCCTCGCTTCTCATTTCTCTTGCATTTGCATACATTGAGGACAATGCATGATCTAGGTATGGGGGGTTTTAGTGTAAATATATAAATTTGAAAAATCCAAAAAAATGAAAAAATGAAAAAATGAAAAAAGAGTTCTTTTTCTAGTTTTGTTAATTGATTGCTAGTTGCTTGATGCACCCTTGCATGCTATGATAATCTTATGACCCATTAGCTTTTGTTTGAGAAGTGATTTGCTAAAGTTCTTGTCCACACACTTACACTAGCAAGGTGAAGCTAGTAAACTTATTTGAATTGTGCATGAAATTAGAAGGTCATGATTAGGTGTAAGATGATTTGGTCTTTATGCTTTGAGTACAAGTAGGTGCATTGAGGATACCATCACTTGAGATTGATTATGTTTTACTACACCAAGTGAGATTTTGAGCCTATATGCACATCTTTTGCATTTATATTCTTTTGCTTGAGTGTCCACTTGTCATTTGCATTGCTAGCACTTGTTTGAATTTTATCTTGAAATGCATGACATTAATTGATGATAAAATGATAAAGGCATTTAGGAATAACCTATATTTCCAAAAATATCCACACCATGCTTACGTGATCAATTAGTTAACCCTTTGAGCTTAATCATATTTTTTTCGGTGACACACCACATTACTCGCCTAAGACCTTTTTCTTGTATAGCCTTACGTATTCTTGAGCCCAATTTGTCAAAGGCTAGTAGGAACTTGGTGGAGCAATAAGGTGTGTGAAATAGGGTTTACTTTTGTTCATAACTTTTGAGGAAATATATGTTGGTTACCTTGCTAGTCGATTTTCAACTTAAATTTAAAGGAGGATTATTGTTACATTTATTTTAGCTCTCAATAAAATAAATAAAAAAATGAAGAAAAAGAGAAAAAAAAATAGAGAAAAGAAAAAATACATATGAGAGCATACTTATGTTTTCTGTAATCCTCCTTCATTACGACTAGTCAAGGCTTTCTGTTGAAATATAAAAATAGAATTATGTGGGGAGGTGTTGTGCATGATATTCATGGTGACTACTAGCTTTTGACACTTCACCTTATTTTGGCCTTTCTTGACATACCTTGTCCCTAGCCCCATTACAACCCTAATAAAGATATTTTGATTGTCATTATTAATGTATGTTGTGATTTAAGTTGGGATGATACCAAGTGTCAAGCATGCATTTGATTTAGTTGGAATTGAGTGATACACTTACCCTTGTTCTTGAGTGAATATTCTTTCTGAGTGAAAGGTGAGGTATTGCTTATCTGTTTTTTGCACAAGAGATCTCAAGTTTTGACTCTGAGGTGTGCTCTTGTAGACTTAGCATGATTACTAATAATTTTTGCATTTGACATGAACTTGTGATCACTCTTGCATGTTCTTTAAGTAGACTATGTGAATCCTTGTACCTTCCACACCAAGACTTTGCAAATTCATTTTGATTCTTAAGTTGATGTGTCATGAGAGGACATGTATGTGTGGTATGCATTGCCATGTGATCTTTTATACAAACTAGATGGATTTTGTGGGTACATTCACTATATGCCCTCACGAGACCTTACTCGTCCACTAGGGCTGCCTAGGGGTTTAAAGGGCTTGTTGCATATGCCAAATGCAACCGTCACACCTACGAAAAGGAGTATAGGACTTTTATCTAGATTTTCTTTTTGTTTTACTCGAGGATGAGCAAAAGATAGGTATGGGGGCATTTGATAAGTGCATATTTTTATTACCTATTTATTGCTTGAACTCGTAATTTAATAATTTTTTTTGTTGTATTTCAAGAAATTCGTAAATAAATAAAGAAATGGCAAAATAAAGAAATAAAGTGCAAGGAAAGGAAAAAGAGGAAGAAAAAGGACCAAAAAGAAAAAAAAAAGAAAAAGAATTAGGAGCTTGGAGCAAAAAGGAATATCTCAAGACAAGTGGAAGGTGGAGATCATCCCAACACACTAAATAAGCGTATGGACAAGATCCACTCTACCAAAGCTTAATGGGGAAGGAATCTTTTAAAGGCTAGGATTACACCACCACACACCCCAAATGTATGGTGGAGATTAATCCACACCCCCCCTAAACCATAATTCTCATCCTATAAATACCCCCTCATTTCCCTTGTATTAAGAACTTAGATAATCTAAGTTAGATTAGAATAGATTTTAGTGTAGTGTAGTTTTAGGGTAGATTTAATTTCTTGTTTTAGTTCTAAATTTTGTAAACACCCCTCTTTTAATTAATGCAATTTTCATTTCCTTTAATTTCTTGTCTTGCTCTTTCGTTTTCGTTGCCTTATTTCGTTACTTTCGTAATTCCGTTTAGTGGATAAAGTAGCGAAATGTTAACCACTAGGGGTTGAGAGTAACGAAACTTTAGTTTCGTATTCGTAGTTTAATTTAGTTTTTAATTCGTAGATTGCCCCTTTAAAAATCAATTTTATTGTGGGCCTTTTAATTCCAATGTTCGTTTTAGTGTAATTTTAATTTCGTAAATCATTTCTTTGTCTTGAATTTAATTTCCAAAATAAAAAAAAATCACAAAAATATTAGTTAATTTTCAGTAATTGTTTTATGTGTCTCGTTTATGTTGATAATTCGAATCAATAATTTATTCGCCTCCGTTGCTTTTAAATCAAAACCCAGTACTGTAGTTTACCCTGTCCTTCGAAAACTCCTCCCCTGTCTCTCCCCAATTCTTTCTGTCGAATACACACTTCATCTCTCTCCCTTATTAATCTCTCCCAGCAAATCTCTCCTATCTCTCTCTATTGCTCCGATCTCTCCCCACAAATACTCACAACCGCATCTCCCCTGTTTATTCCCTTCGATTCCCAGCCAATCTCCCCTCTCCTTTCTTCTTCCTCTTCGTTTTTGAGTCGCTGAGATTTGTAGTTTGTTTAGAGATTTTGAGTTGAGTTTTATTGTTCTAGTTTCGTCGAGTTGTTTGAGTTCGTAACTAAATTGTGCTTAGTTCCGGTTTACTGAGTATGTTGCTGTTGTTTGTTTGCTGAGCTTTTGTCTGAGTTGTTCGATTGCTGAGATTGTTTGCGAACTGCTGAGTTTCCGAGTTATTTTTTCTGAGTATTGCAGCCGAGTCTGTTTATATTGTATTGTTTCCGAGTTCTTCGAGTCGACTGGGCATTCTGAGTTTGCTGATTTGTTTCGTTGCCGATAGCTCTGTTTTTGCGAATCCACCGTGTGTCCCTTGTTTGTCTTAGACCTTATGTTGGCTTCGTTTTATTCTGTTTTGAGTAATTTTTATAGCTGTTTAGTCGTGTCTGTTTATTGCATTAATTCAAGTACTGGGCGATGTTTGCTTTTACTGTTGCTGCGAGTTTGATTGACGAGTATCCGAGCTGTTTGTTAAGTGTTCGCGTTTTGGTTGCTGAGAGTTGAATCGAGTTTGGTCGATGACTTGGTTTCGTTTTTGCTGTTGGCTCCGAGTTTTCGAATCCTATCTGTGTACTGAGTTGATTACTGACTGTCAGCTTAAAAAAAGTAACTTATGACTTTAAGCCCATAAGTTGATTATAAATTATAAGTGATAAGTAAATGAGAAATTATAAGTCAATAAAGTGTTTGGTAAATCAGAACTTATAAATCAGTAGAGTGTTTGGTAAATCAGAACCAAAATATTTATTTTTTAATATATAATAATGGATATTACTGGATAGATCTCGATGAGTAGAGAAATTTGATATATAAATATCAATTTTTTAATGAACGAATCAAAATATATATGATTTTGAAGATTTGAAGAATATTATATATCACGTGTATCAAGAAATAAGTTAAGAGAAATAAGATGAATGTTGGGACTTTCTAACTTTCAACTTATAAACTTAAAAGATCATAAGTCATTAAAATAAGTTGGTAGGCAAACACTTATAAATAAATTGGACTGGACTTAAAGTCCAATAAGCCAGCTTAGCCAAACAGCCCCTGTAGTTAGTGAGTTTTTTTTATTAGTCTAATAATTGTGCTGTCACCGAGTCTAATAATTCTGAGTTCCTGCGTCTTGTTGTTGCTGTGTGAGTTCGCTTTTGGAGTTTTCTAATTACTGTCTATTCTGTTTTGTCGAGTTAAATTGTGAGTTTTGTGAGATTCTGAATTCATTTGTTGAGTTTGTTGGTCGTTAGTTTTGCCTATTTGCCGTGCCTGTTTTGTTTCGGCTTTTGACTAAAAATGCTTGCGTTGATTGTATTCATGGCTAGTTAAATTTACGAATAAATTATGCCGAATTTTTCGTTAAAATTTTCTATAAATTTTACACTTCAAAAAGAAAATGTTTTAGAATAAAATTTAGATTTAATTCAAATTTAGAATTTTTAGAGTAATTTAAATTTTATTACTTAGTTTAAAAATTAGATTTTCTTTTAGGAATTAAAATAGTAAAATGCAAATTTTCCAAAAATCAAATGTTCTAATCCGCCTAAATTAGAAATTAAAGAATCGCGAATCACAAATTTTACAACGAAACGAATTGTGTGCTTGCAATTTAAAACGTCTTATTTTTAGCACATCAACAAACTTTCAATACTCGTGCAATGCACAGGTTTCTTTTATTATGCTATAAATTTTATTTAATTTTACAATTATGTTTTTATGTAATTACTATTTTTCATAATTTTTTTTATTATAATTTAATATACTCATGTTTACGGATTATACTAATGTTTCCTTATTATAAACAATGTATATGGATTTTTAATGTATTTTATTAATAATTGAAAAATATGGTGTGATATTTTCGGGTATATACTAATGAATGTAAAATTAGTTTTAAATCAAAAAGATAACGTGTTTTAATTCGAAAGGAAATATTGATGATTGGAAGATATGATTGATGTTTTAATGATTGTAAGATTAGTTTTAAATAAAAAAAGGTGACATGTTTTAATTTGAAAGGAAATATTAATGATTGGAAGATATGATACCATTGATGTTTTTAGATAGACTTCTCACTTTGCATCCCATAACTTTTGCTCAATCTAAGTTTGGATTCAGTACTTTGATTTATAACAGTTTGCATCCCAAACTTAAGAAACACTTCATTTTGCAACCCTTTTACAAATCTCACGTTAAGTGCACCGTTAACGTTGGAAGGACAAGGTTAGTAAGGTAAATTACACTTACACATAAAAAAATGCACAAATTATCAAATAACGCACCAATCGTCTTTTACCCCTCTTTTTCAATTAAAAGCCTAAATTGCTTAAAACCCTTATTATTACTAAAACATCTATGTTAATCCAAACATCTCTGACTTTGACAACTAATCAAGAATGAGAGGTCGTTTAAAGGGTACTACCGATGGTGGAGGTGACGACATTGATGGTCAAATCGCAGAAGGTGAAGCCCCACAGTACCCGGGTAATCTCACTATCTTTTGCTCTATCTTGTTTAGGTCGAAAATTAGATATCGAGGCTTGTTTTTTGTACTTCTTGCATGCACGTATTCGTGAATATGATTTTCTCTAAGATTTTCTATAAAGCGTTATACTAATATCACATAATCTTGATTTGTTTATGTTTGTGTGCTTAACTGAATTCTTTTCCTATTTCTCTATTAAATTGCATCATGGTGGTTCTCTAAATGAAAGTTGTACAGAATATGTTGGTGGGATGGTAAGCTATTTTGACATGTGTGGTGAAAAAGGCATGAATATGTTTGAAATAGAAGCCATGTTATCCGAATTAGGGGTAGAGAAAGGGACCTATTATTTGTATATGTTAATTCCCGGGAACACTTTGCCTGATGGATTACTACCACTATATGTGGATAAGGATGTGGGAATGATGTTGGATTCCTTAATGTATACTAGGCTACAAATTTTATATTGCACACCCGGTAGTATTGGAGATTATTATGAATATGGAGATTTTTCATTTACACAAATATTAGAGGATGATAGAGAGAAGTGAGGATTGATGACATAATTAGAGAGGAACTTGAAGAGAGGTCAATGATACAAGATGATGCCATTGATGAAGAGGATAAATCTGAAGAAGAAGATGGAGATATATGTTAGCTTTCTTGGGGATGAGTCTAATATTGATTCTAGTGAGAGTGAAGTAGAAGCACCTCCTCCTAGAAGAGCAAGAAGAAGTTCTCCTCCTAACCCTCCTTACAGAACAGGGAGGAAAGGGAGATACTCTATGCTTAGAGTAAGTAATTTTCTTGTCTTATAACTGTTTTTATTCAATTTCAAATAGACCCATTACCATTACTACATAATAATACTTTCCATTTGTGTTATAATATTCAGGGATTGTTCAAAAACATTGAGCAACCCAGTACGTAATTGTAGACACTGATGACTCTGAAGCTCCACCACCTAGTCAACCTGAAAATGTGGAAGCCGGTGAAAAAGGGTTGTTTGATGATCTCCTTGGGAATGAAAGAGAGGGACCAAACATGGAAGTAAATGACACAGAGTTTGTTGATGAGGATCATGGCGGGTGGGAGCTTGATATGTTAAAAGAACTAAAAGAACAACAACTGAAATATTTAGAGAATGAGTTTGCTAAGCAAGTACATGAAGAAGACCTGAATTCTACTTTACCTGAGAAGATAGATGATGGTGATAGCAGCTCTGATGGTTATGATAGTGCAGAGGAAAGAATGGCCATAAGTTCATGTGATGAGGAGGATGTTCAATATCCATAATTTAATGAGGCAATAGATATGAAAGATCCCCAATTTTCTCTTGGTATGCTATTCTCTAGTGGTGCAGTTTTCAGAAAAGCTGTGAGACAACATGCTATTGTGCACCAAAGGCCTATAAGATTGAGAAAGAAGATAAAGTGGATATGTGTTGAAGGGTGCGAGTGGAAGTGCTATGGAATTCAGAAACAAAGACGTACAAGTTTTCAAATAAAGATCCTAAACAGGCAGCACACTTGTAATCCAACATGGGTACAAAAACAAGTGAATTCTACATGGATTGCAAATGCATATGAGGATGAGATTAGACTCAACCCTACATGGCCAGTCAAGTCCTTTCATGCAAGAGTAGTTAATGATTTGAAGTGCAACATTAATCAGTCAATGATTTATAGGGCAATGCATAAAGCAAGAGAAAATATCATTGGTAAGCATGAGACATAATTTGAGAAGTTGTATTTGTATACAAATGAGCTCAAAAAACAAATACCATCCAGCACTGTCAAGTTGATGACTGAATCACCTGAACCAGACACTTCAATCTTTTTTTAGGGTTTGGTAAATGCTCTGGAGAAACAGGTGCCATCATCTAAACATAGATTATGTGTGATGTACCTTTATAGAAATTTGTGGCAAGGAAATAGAGGTATTGGGATTAGGAAACATTTATGGTATGTTGCTAAGGCAACAACTGATTTTTACTTTAAAAGACACATGGACATACTGAAACAGGTATTTGTTCACTTCATGCTTGCATACACTAAAGGTACTTATATATGCTTCCACTGACTTGTTTTATATGTGGTTTATAATAGATTTCAAACAAAGGTTACATGCGGTTAGAACAAAAACCTATGTCTCAGTGGAGTAGGACATGCTTTAGAGATATTTGCAAGTCAGATATGTTCGTTAACAATAATTGTGAGATATTTAATCATGCTATTAATAACTTTAGAGATATGGGAATTGTTACCATGTTCAAGGCAATTCATATTAGTTGCATGGAGAGAATCCAAAGAAGGAAGACCAAAATGGAAGCAAATCCAAACAATTGTTGTAGCAGACCACTCAAAAAACTTCACAAGTATTTTTCTATAAGCATAAACATGTGGTTGGTACACATTTATAGCATTTATTTCCATGTATTTAGTGCATTTATTCACATGTATTTAGCGCAATGGAGTTGGATGCAAAAGCTAGACCTATTTGGAATGGGGGGGATAAATATGTTATCACAATGATAGATGGAGGGCACCAAATTGTTATTGAGTTGAAGAAAAGGATTTGTGCTTGTAGAAAGTGGCAGTTGAAATGCATTCCATGCTTTCATGCATGTGCCTGCATTTTTTTCCAAAAACAATCCCCCGTAGATTATATGCATGAGTGCTATACAAGAGAGAGGTATCTGCAGGTATACAATCATCTCTTGGATCCACTCAATGGGAAGAAATTTTGGGAAGAGACATATGAGCTCCTACCTTTACCCCCACTGGTGAAAGTTGCCCCTGGTAGGCCCAAAAAGAAAAGGGATAAAAAGTCTGATGTTGTTGAGACACGGGCCTCAAATCCATACATGTTAAAAAGAACTGGAACTTCACTACAGTGTTCACATTGTAAGGAATAGGGGCACAATGTACGAAGCTACAAAACAAGGGTACTGTATTCATATAATGCCATTCTAACATGTCATAATTTTTGTATTGCACTTTGTACTAATATAATATTATGCAGAAAATTGATATGATGAAAAAGGCTAAAGAAGAAGGAGATATGACAGCAGAATTGAATGGCAATATGACTGAAGAAGAGGATGTAAATCATGACAAGAAGAAGCATGTAACATGTTCTAATTGCAAAAAATTTGGCCACAAAATAAGAGGCTGCCCCCATAAGGTATTTATACATTCCTTTAGTGATTAATTTGACACTTAATTGAGCAAAAAAAAGTAGAAAATTAGTCTTAGAGAAGAAGAAGCTCAACAGGCTGCTAGGGATAGAGAACATGATCTAGCCAAGAAGATTGTTGAGGACAAAGAAATGGAGGCCAGAAAAATTGAAAAGAAAACTACTCCCACCACAGTACTTAAAAGTACTTCTGCCAGAGGTACACATGGAGGCACAATCAAGGCATTCATACCTCCATCTCAAAGTGTAAAGAAAACTGCACTTGGTGTAGAAGCTGTCAATTATGGAACAAAGAAATAGTTCATACCTCCAAGGAACCTAGAAGCTGCAAAGATGAAAAGAAAGAAGGCATCAACGGAAAAGCATCATAAATAATTCTGTTTTTTTATGAATTTTTGTTGGCAATGTTTGGTTTATGACCTTTTGACTTGAACTAGGTTGTTTGTTTTGAATTGTCGGTATTATCCTGCCTTGCCTTTTGGAACATTGTAAAAACATTTTCTATGTTATTTGAGACTTGATTTTGCTTCCCAACACTGTAATGGTATATTCTGTGTCCACATTTTATCACATTTATTCTTCTACTCCAACCACATTTAGAGTCAAATACCAACATTCATTACTGGACAACCACATTTTAAAACACAAAATGAATCAATATTCAACTACTCATAAATCAACAACCAACTACATCATTATAATCAACTACATTCATTGTGAAATCTAATCTTCACTCTCTACATTAGTCCCAGAACTGGGTAACATGTACATGAACAATACGACCCATGACGCAATTAACAACACATAAACTATCTTCTTTGACTTTTTCTTCTGTAATTTTTGCTGCAATTCTTGCTGCAAGTGCTCATTAGTCCCTCTAAGTACTTCTGCTCAGCTTCAAGTGAATTAATTCTTTCAACCAAACCTGGGATCACAGCTCTTGCACGTCCACATAGGGGATCATCTAACCACCGGAAAAAATTACAAGAATAAGTGGCACATCCAAGAAATCGACTCCCAGCATTTGCATTAGTCCATGCCGTCCTTTCTGCTGTCCACCGGTTACAATCACACTTAATAGCCATCAAGGTTGGGCTTATGCTTTTGAAGAAATGAGAAGGAGGGTGTTTAAGATTGATTTTTTATTTGTTGTGTTTGCACATGTATACGAGTCAAGTCCATTTCTTGACATATATCCGTTAAAAACTAACATACTAATCCTACCCTTCGTCCTTCTAACGTTAACGGTGGACTTAACGTTCGATTTGTGAATGGGTTGCAAAACGAAGCGTTTCTTAAGTTTGGGATGCAAACTGTTATAAATCAAAGTATTGAACCCAAACTTAGATTGAGCAAAAGTTATGGGACGCCAAGTGAGAATTAGTCTTTTAGATATTTATAAAAAGTAATATATTCAACTAAAAGTAAAGGTAAAAAAACAATCGACTAATTACCATTAATTATATTATGTTATTATTTATTTTAGGTATTTCAATAGTATATATATTTTTTTTATAATGAAGGGTAAATAAGTAAATTTACGAAGTACAAAAAAATATGTACCAAACTGATAAGTGTGCATTTAATCCTAATATTGTCCCTATATTTAAGTTATTTTGCATTGATTTGGATTTTTATTTTTAATAAATTTTAATGTTTTATTGTAGGTATCAAGGAGTTATAATAAAGGAGGGCTTGGAGCTTAAATAACAAGAGTTGAGGATTAATTTAATTAAAATTCGGATTTTATGGGCCGCTACGCAGTCTACACTGTTTGGGTCATATCTGGAGTTCCGGAAGTCCGTTTTAGGCGATTCAACAGCCCACGGAAAGCTTATGAGAAGGGCTTTATTTCTGAAGTGGTCTTGTATTTAAAATCCAGCCGAATCTGCCCAGAAACAGAGCCCAAAAGGGAGTTACGAATTTCCTCTTCTTGGAATTCAATTTTGATTGGGAAATCTCCTTGTAATTATATTAAATAATTAAAAATACTTTTATTTAGATATTATTAGATAGAGATCAGACCTAATTTTGGGGATACACACGTCGTACAAGAGAGAGGCACAAGAACAGAGAGAGGGAGGAAGCTTGAGAAAAGAGATTCAGCCATTGAAGACATTCACTCGGCTTGTTTTTCTTCATCTTTTTGTTCAGAATTCTTTCCTTAACTTTTTACATCATGAATATGTGCTATCAATTCTTGTATGTTTTTGATATCTTGATTATGAACTAAATTTTATAAAGTTGGGATTTTTATGGAACCCTAGCATGGGATTTTTGGTGTTTTGTTAAAGAGTATTGTATGCAGTTCTACGGTTTATTCATTCAAGTGTTTTTCATGCTAATACTTGCTATTGTTTGATCAACTCTAGTAGGTTAACGAGTTAATTATAATACCGAGAGGGTTGTAATTAATTGACATAAGACTTGAGTGGTGTATGCTTATAATCTTTTGATTGTAATATTGTTACGGTATAGACATATATTGTGACCATGCATAGCTTTGTGAATTGGTGCTTACTTGTATTCTGAAGAGTAAATTGGCATAGACATATGTTAGTTTATTTGATAGGAATTATACCATAGTGATTTCGAGAGAAACCTATGACCATTGAATTCTAGCTAGTAAATTGTGGAATTTGCTACTGTGCTATGCAACTCTTTTACCAATTTTCATGTGTTAAGGGGAAGTAATTATCCTGACTTATCTTCTCATATTTGGAACTCGTTAAACTCTCTTCTTTATTATAATTAGTTGGTTAATTTAGTTCTTATAATTAGTTTAGTTATAAAAAACAACAATCAATATTTTTGTTCGATAACCAAGTTGTTAGACATTACTTGCGATTGATACAAATTTGCAGTCCTTGAGGAACGATTTTCGGTATTTAGTACTGTATTACTTGCTTGCGATTGTGTACACTTGCACATCTAGATTTTACGCAACAAGTTTTTGGCGCCGCTGCCGGGGACTGTTTTAGTGTTTATTGCAAAAGTAATCATCTTGCAATTTGGTTTGATTAGTGGCACTTACGTTGATAACTCCTGTTGTTTTTCAGGTTAACAACAGAGAGTTATGTATTCTCCATATGCGATGGGTATGGTGTATGACGAAGAGTGTGTTGCACGAGATCAAGAATTTTTTTCGTTGCAGAGTAGATTATCTTCTGTGTCGGAGATGCTTAAGAATATGGGCATGGGAGTAAATCAACATATGTGGCAACCAATGAGTCCATCACGGAGCCAAGCTAACAATGTTTCGTGTGTTTATTGTTGCGGTGCTCATACCTATGACTACTGTCCTTCCAATCCGGATTCTATTTGCTTTGCGGGTAATCAAAATTGGAGTAGTTCGTATTCCGATTCTTACAACCAGTCATGGACGCAACCTCCCAGTAATTCATGGAGTAATGAAGGTGCTTATCTTGGAACTTCATCAATGAACCCTAGCTATCCATGTTTTCAGCAACCTCAACAACAACAGCTTGAAGAAGAAGAACATAGTTCTCTAAAAACTTTGTTGATGCAAGCTATAGAGAATCAATCAAATTTGTTGAGGAACTTAGGGAATCAAGTTGAGGAGCCAGTTGATGAAATAAAGATTCAAACGCCTGGTTATCTACCATGTGATATTGATAATCATGAAGTTATTGGGAATGAGGACTCAGAACTCGTGGTTGTAGAAAGCAAAGAAGAGGCGGAGGTCTCTCAAACTACATCTGTTGATGAAGGATATGTAGAGGAATCTTCAGTAATATCAATAGAAGATGTTCTAGTTTCTGATAAATTAGAGCACAATTTGTATGAAGATCCATTGGAGCAGCCCATTATTCTAGATTCTGGAGATGCGAGTAATGAAGAGGAGCATCTAACTTTGTTGGAGGTTAATTCACAAGATGCAGAAAAAGTGCATTGTTTTGGGTCAATAAAAGTGCTATCTGCAGAAGTCAAACCTCCAAAAGCCTCTATTAAAGAACCACCTGATTTGGAACTAAAGTTGACGTCCTCTCAATCTCAAGAGGTTTATTCGAGCTTATTTTCAACATCTTCTATCATCATCTCAGCAGAATTACCTCCGGACAAGAAGGCTGAAAGGGTTATTTCAAGTTTTCATGATAGTATGTGCTCTGTAGGCGTGCAAATCTTGTTAGTGGACACTACAATTGGTTCTTTTGAGAAACAGAGAAGGTTGACATCTCCGACTTTGTCCGTCATTATCTCCGCAGATTTACCGCCTGATAAGGAAGAATGGTTGTTGGAAGTTTCGCAATTGTACAGACTGGGTTCTTTTGAGCAGCGGAGAAGGTTGAAACTTGTCATAAAAGACGTTGCTCCGAAAAAGATAATTAAATGGCCGTACAAAATTGCGGCGCAAAATTTTACACTATGGTGTAAAATTAACAAGTACAAAGTCCAATGTCATGTCTAGCTAAAGACTTTAAAGAAAGGCGCTTCTTGGGAGGCAACCCAAGCTTATTGTAAGTTTTGTATTATTGTTATTATTATTATTAGAGATAGATAATTTTTATTTTTATTATTATTATTTTTTTTATTTTTTTTTACTCCCGCAAGGTGCCTTGATAAATTTCTTGAAGTGTTTCAGGATATAATTATTTCGAATTTTGATTCTCGGAAAAGGTAAAGGAAAAAAATGAGTGAAACCCACGGTTTTGTGCATATAACCTGTGGTTTAATTTTTCTGAAGTGAAAATGGTTAAGGGGTAGGAATATTGGCAGATAATCAGAGATTTAGAGGGTGTTTGGCGTTGCTTAAAATAAGTTACTTTTGACTTAAAGGAGGTGTTTTTAACTTAAAGGAGAAAGTAAAGTTGTTTACTTTAAGTTGAATGAATGTGTTTGGATAATTTTACTTAAAGTTAAATGAGAATTTAATAATTTTGACTTAAAGTGATATTTGACTTAAAAAAATTTAAAATTCATGATATTTAAGCTTTACAAGAATTGTGAAAAAAAAAAAAAAAAGCTCCATAAGTCATAAGTACCTAAATGTAACTTATGGCTTAAAGCAGTTTTTTAACTTAAAGCCGGCTTAAAGCCACGTTACACAAACAGGGCAAAAATGACTTAAAGCCTTTTTTAGCTTTAAGTCATGTTTGACTTACAGGCTCTTAATACTTCTGAAACCCACGGGTATACATTTTCTGTAACACCAGCACTAATTCTTACTCGCGCGCGGTGCGTGATTATCTCTTCGCGGTGCAAATTTTGTCTGGCTGAAGACTGTATATGCGTGCGCTTTTGCATCTTCACGAGCCCATCTGCTGCAGCCCAGTTGGCCCAGCCCAGCATGAAAGTCGAGCAGGTCCGCCACGTTGGTGAAAGCAATACATGGCTGCTCCTTTATAAAAAGGTAATATGATATGCTGCCCAAGAGATTTGAACCCCTGATCCCCAGGATGAAAGACCAAGCAGCTGACCACTCCACCAACTAGCAACTAATGATTGTATTTACATTCGGATTTTTATAAAGTCAAGGGCAGCCCAGCAATTTTGACTCATTCATTACACCTTTGCAATTTTCAAACAACACTTCATGCGGGTCACTAGGGGAGTATTTTTAACCTTTCTTTGTATATATATATATTTTTTTAATTTCTTTAATTTTTGTATTTTTGTTAGGATCTTTTAATTCTAGATATTTTATAGATATAATTCATTGAGGACAATGAAGCACTTAAGTGTGGGGAGGAGTTTTCAATATAAGAAAATTAGGATCATTAATAATTTTATTTTTAAGATAATTTTTTTTTCTTAGTTTTTTTTAGGACATTAGATATTTTTTTAAAAAAATTTTATTTTTGTATAGTAAAAAAATTGGAAAAACAAAAAAAAAAATTAGAAAATTTTAAAAAAAATGTTTGCCTTGTCAAAATAGCATGTTAATAAGGATAAGTACACACCATGTAGGCTAATTATTCGAGTGTCATGTATATGTCTCCTTAGCGTAAAATACCTTATACATGATGATGTCTTGTACGTGCTTGCGAAAATTAAAAACTTGAATGTACGTCATTGTCAATTTTGATGAGTATGGCATGCTATCACCATGTGAGATCTTGAGCTTTATTTGCGATTGATACATCTTTTGTCAATCTATTTTTTTTGGTGGTGAGTTATTCGTCATTGCATATGTTGCTCTAGAACTTGCTTTAAACCAGGTCGTGCGTATATTGATATTGTGTATTGTGTAAAAATGATAAAGGCACTAGGATTAACTGTATTGTCCTAAACAGTACCCTTAAAAATAATCCTTAGTGAGCCCCCTTGAGCCTATATCCTTTTTCTTCGTATATCACCATCTAAAATTTGAGCTTATATATTTCTTCTTGTCTTGATTGACTAGTAGAGCATTGTGGTGTATACATGAGATTGGTAAAATATTAAGTGTGGGGATATCTTTGTCATTGTGTGGAATTTTGGGTGGGAATTGAATTGGTTTGGCTATTCCTTTTTCGTGACACTTCAATAAAGTCACTCAAATTAAAAAAAAAAAAAAAAATCTCTCTGGAAAAAAAAAGAAAAAAGAAAAGAGAAAGAGAGTATATGTTCAATAGTTCTTGCAATGTGAAATTTATGAGTTTACATTATTATGTGGGATGATATCTCAAGGTTAGTTTAATGTTGAGTGCTTCAAGTATATATGAACATTATGCTCTATTAGTTGTCAATTTTAGCCACTTGTCAGCCTATTTCTTTGATTTTCCTACCCCGCACCTAAGCCTCGTTATAACCCTTGACAAAGACCTTTTGATTTATATGAACACGAAGTCTAGAGATTTTGGTGGACAAGCAAGCTTATGGTAGCATATGTGCATTTGATTGAACTTGAGTGATACAGTTGCACCTAAACACTTGTGTGATTTGAGTGTTTGTGAGATTATTTTCCATCCTAAGCATGCTGTTTTCTTGTTGATTGAGACTTTGATGTTATTCATGATATTTTAGTCTTTTAAGACTATGTGTGCGTGCTTGAATAGTTGTGTTGGTGTGTAAAGTTGAGGAATTGCATTATATGACATCTATGAGCTATTACATGATTACGTTTGCATGTGTGGAGTGCTATGATATATTTCATGTTTGAGACTTGGCAGTCATAATAAAAACTAGGAATTTTGTGGGTAAATTCACTACAAACCCTCACGAGACCTTACTCGTCCACTAGGGCTACCTTGGGGTTTAAAGGGCTTGTTGCATATGCCAAATGCAACCGTGATCACCTACGGAAGTGGTATTAGCTAGTTAGGATTTAGTTTTTTTTTCTTTCTTCTTTGCCCGAGGACGTGCAACATGCTAAGTGTGGGGATGTGATAAGTGTGCATTTAATCCTAATATTGTCCCTATATTTAAGTTATTTTGCATTGATTTGGATTTTTATTTTTAATAAATTTTAATGTTTTATTGTAGGTATCAAGGAGTTATAATAAAGGAGGGCTTGGAGCTTAAATAACAAGAGTTGAGGATTAATTTAATTAAAATTCGGATTTTATGGGCCGCTACGCAGTCTACACTGTTTGGGTCATATCTGGAGTTCCGGAAGTCCGTTTTAGGCGATTCAACAGCCCACGGAAAGCTTATGAGAAGGGCTTTATTTCTGAAGTGGTCTTGTATTTAAAATCCAGCCGAATCTGCCCAGAAACAGAGCCCAAAAGGGAGTTACGAATTTCCTCTTCTTGGAATTCAATTTTGATTGGGAAATCTCCTTGTAATTATATTAAATAATTAAAAATACTTTTATTTAGATATTATTAGATAGAGATCAGACCTAATTTTGGGGATACACACGTCGTACAAGAGAGAGGCACAAGAACAGAGAGAGGGAGGAAGCTTGAGAAAAGAGATTCAGCCATTGAAGACATTCACTCGGCTTGTTTTTCTTCATCTTTTTGTTCAGAATTCTTTCCTTAACTTTTTACATCATGAATATGTGCTATCAATTCTTGTATGTTTTTGATATCTTGATTATGAACTAAATTTTATAAAGTTGGGATTTTTATGGAACCCTAGCATGGGATTTTTGGTGTTTTGTTAAAGAGTATTGTATGCAGTTCTACGGTTTATTCATTCAAGTGTTCTTCATGCTAATACTTGCTATTGTTTGATCAACTCTAGTAGGTTAACGAGTTAATTATAATACCGAGAGGGTTGTAATTAATTGACATAAGACTTGAGTGGTGTATGCTTATAATCTTTTGATTGTAATATTGTTTCGGTATAGACATATATTGTGACCATGCATAGCTTTGTGAATTGGTGCTTACTTGTATTCTGAAGAGTAAATTGGCATAGACATATGTTAGTTTATTTGATAGGAATTATACCATAGTGATTTCGAGAGAAACCTATGACCATTGAATTCTAGCTAGTAAATTGTGGAATTTGCTACTGTGCTATGCAACTCTTTTACCAATTTTCATGTGTTAGGGGGAAGTAATTATCCTGACTTATCTTCTCATATTTGGAACTCGTTAAACTCTCTTCTTTATTATAATTAGTTGGTTAATTTAGTTCTTATAATTAGTTTAGTTATAAAAAACAACAATCAATATTTTTGTTCGATAACCAAGTTGTTAGACATTACTTGCGATTGATACAAATTTGCAGTCCTTGAGGAACGATTTTCGGTATTTACTACTGTATTACTTGCTTGCGATTGTGTACACTTGCACATCTAGATTTTACGCAACACAAACTTTAAACGTTTCGCTATTATATAGTAGTATAGATAGATTAGTGTTTGAAAAATGTGGTGTGATATTTTGGGGTATATATTAATGATTGAAAGATTATGATTTAAATTAAAATGTAACGTGTTTTAATTAGAAAAAAATATTAATGATTGGAAGATACAATATGTTAGTTAAACTATAAAGGATAATATAACGTCTTTTAATTAAAAAGATAGTTAGTTAATTATCATTAATTACATTATTTTTTTTAATTATTAGGATAATCAAACCGAAAACAAATAGACAAACTTTTAATATTTTGGTTTAATATAATAGTATATATAGATATTTTCGAGTATATATTACTTTTAAATTAAAAAATATACGAGTAGCGGTTTACCCATGTAATGCTGAAGAAGGAATGATAAAATATAGCAAGGTTTTCCTGTAAATTTTAGGATTTCAAAGTCACCATCCATTATACTCTCTCCGTCCCAACAGATTTTATACAGTTTTTTTTTACTGCTTGGCACGCATTTTAAGGCTCCTATAAAGTATAGTTCCATAACTTATTTTTAAAACTTTCTTTTTTTGTATAAAAATTTAACATACCTATTTTTTATACAAAAAAAGAAAATTTGAAAAATAAGTTATGAAACTATCCTTAAAATACACCTTAAAATGCGTGCCACGTCCCCGTCCCCCAATGTATATTATCTGGCGGTAGTAATGTTTATCTAATTTACAAAATATTTGTGTACGAATAATATTCTTGTGAAAATTGACAATATGTATGAATTTTATTTAAAACCAACATTAATGTTTATAATTAAAATAATATAATTGAACTACTTTTGATTATAAGACGATTAATGTTGTAATTGGTAAATTTTTCTTTTCAATTTCTGTAAGTTTAGTTGAATAGTATTTGTTAAACCTTAAGATGATTTCTTGCTTTTGGATGGGTAAAAATCGTTTAAATCTTAATTTATAAGTGAAGATAGAGCAAAAATTGTAAATTGACAGTATGAAGTATGATAAATAATAGTCAATTATTTATTTATATTTAAATGCGATTATTTTTTCAAAGTTTTTCAAATTTAGGAATCCTTTATATTCTTCAACAAAATTTTAAAATTTCTCCGACTAAAATCAAATTCAATATAAATAATTATTAATTTATTTCAATATTAAGAAATTTTTGCTTGATAATATTATTATAAAAATTTTAAAAAAAAGACTTGCATTCCCGGATTATAAATATAAGATATAGATTTTATCCAAAATTTTGGTCCTAAGCCCAAATAATCCCAACGGTTAATCTATATAATATTTTAAAAATAGATAATGAAGATTATATCAAAAAAGTAAAAGACAACAATTTCTAAAAAAATATATAATTTAAAACATAATTTTATTAAATTTGGATTTTTCAAATTTCTATACTAAAAAGTATTCACTCCGTCCCACCAGGATGTTTACATCCTTGGTGGACACGTAGACCAATATATATATATATATATATATATATATATATATATATATATATATATATATATTTATTTATTTATTTAAGTAGGTAAAGTGATGAAAATTGGGTAAAGTAGTGGATATAATAATAGATTTGAGAAAGTGGAGGAAGTTAGTGGGTATAATAGTGTTTTATATTATTAAAAGTTTACTATTTTGAGCGTGAGAGCTGTCCCAGTGGTAGGGGCCAAAGCGATGATCCAATGAGGTCACAGGTTCGAACCTCACCCCAAATTTAGAAAAAAAAAGTTTACTATTTTTGGAATGTAAAAAAATGGATGGAACGACCCAAAATAGTAATTGTAAAGGTGGGACAGAGGGAGTTGTTACCATTTCAATTAATGCTTAAATTATATTCAGTGTTTACGACCACTAGATTTTAATAAACGTACATGAGAAGCTTATAATGTATCTAGGGTTTGTCTAGTGTGTGTAGTAATTGTAAAGGTGGGACGCTAATTTTGGAATGTAAAAAAATGGATGGAGTGACCCAAAATAGTAATTGTAAAGGTGGGACGGAGGGTGTTGTTACCATTTCAATTAATGCTTAAATTCTATTCAGTGTTTAGGACCACTAGATTTTAATAAACGTACATGAGAAGCTTATAATGTATCTAGGGTTTGTCTAGTGTGTGTAGTAATTGTAAAGGTGAGACGGAGGGAGTTGTTACCATTTCAATTAATGCTTAAATTATATTCAGTGTTTATGACCACTAGATTTTAATAAACGTACATGAGAAGCTTATAATGTATCTAGGGTTTGTCTAGTGTGTGTCCAAGGACATATGCTAAGAATCCATGCTTCATGAGTTGTCAAATTTTGATTGGTGGATATTTATGTGAATGCAGGGGGCTCATCATTATTAATGAAATCCCCACCAATTAAAATTGACAACTAAGTTAGTATGGATTCTTAGCATGTGCCCTTGGGCACACACTAGAAAAATTGTAATATCAATTTTATACTCCCTCCGTCCCACAATACAAGTCTCTTTTGAGAAAAAAAATTTCCCATAATACATGTCCATTTTCAATTTTCATTGTAAATTTGTGATAATTTTCCTAAACTACCCTTTTTGAAAATTGTATAGCAATTAATAAGGAATGACCAAGAGTATAAAATAGCTCATGTTCTTAAAAGTCAATGCATTTATAATGGGCATAAGAGGAAATGTATCATTTAATTAATGTTTTCTTAATATGCGTAATTTTTTCAAAAGAGACTTGTATTGTGGGACGGAGGGAGTATATAATACTACAACATACCTCTTCCGTGAGTCATTTTATTCCATGTCATCAGCCACGTGGAATCAGTTATAACGCCGTTACCTCTTTACTAGCTGCTGCTAGATGCGTGTATATCATTCGTGCAATCGTTCCCACTTCTAGACTGTTCACTTGTCACTTACGCTGATTGCCTCATCATTCATTTGGTAAGTAGGAAAGAAGATGGCGAGACTATTGTTGCACCAGTTGTTCGATAATATGTCTAAATGAATTAATTGGATCTTTTATCTCTTTAGCTTTCATGGAATTCTATGCATAGGCTCCATTATTTTGCTGGTATATAGAATGTAATTCCTTATTATTGATTGCTGCTGAATGCAAGCCATTAATCCTTTGGAGCTAGCGACTGTTAAAAACAAGCAAACAAATAAACTGTTTGATGTAAAACTGAGCAAAACACAATGTGCACCAGAATGGTTTAATTTCATTATGCAAACATTACAGCTATATAAAGACTGATTACAAGAACGATGGAAAAATATACGGAAAAAAATGATAACTACTTTCCTAATACTAAGAATGATTGATTTCATTCTACCAATACTCCTTTATTCTCTCAATCACCTTGACTTATTCCAACTGACTACTTGGTGACCAAACAATACCAAAACCAAAACAAAACATGATATAGAAGATCTTAAGTTTAGATTAAAATCCAACAAATTCCCCCTTAATCTAAACTTTTGCAACTAGCTCCTTCACTCCAAGTTGCTTCCTCATTTTCTCAAATCTGATTGCTGCAAGAGACTTCGTCAAGATATCAGCACGCTGGTTCTCAGAACTTATATGCTTTACCACGATTTCCCTCTTATCGACACATTCTCGAATGAAATGGTAGCGAATATCTATATGCTTACTACGCCCATGAAACACAGGGTTCTTGGCCAAGTCGATGGTTGATTTATTATCTATATATAACACCACAGACCCAAGTTGTTTGCCTGTTACATCAGTTATCAAATTCTTCAACCAAATTGATTGACAAGCGGCTGCAGTTGCTGCCATGAACTCAGCCTCGCATGAACTCAAAGCTACACACCTCTATTTCTGGGACACCCACGTTATTAAGCTCTCATTCAAATAAAATAACATGCCTCCTGTACTCTTCCTGTCATCTATGTGTCCTGCCAAATCACTATCTGAATAGCCTGTTAGAATATTATTTCCACTGTTTTCACTGTACGTGAGACCATGATTCAATGTGCCTTTGACATATCGTAAGACACGTTTTGCAGCATTCAAATGCATTGTCGTCGGCTTCTCCATGAATCTACTTATAATCCCAACAGAGTAAGCAATATCCGGCCTGGTATGAACGAGATAACATAGTCCTCCAACAATACTTTTGAAAAATGTTGCATCTACCTCTTTTCCTCCCTCGTCCTTCGAAATGATTTCCTTAGGATCCATTGGATATCTTGTTGGGTTGCATTCTTCTAGTCCTGCTCTTTCCAATAATTTTTCTGCATAAGCCGTTTGTTTCAACTCTATACAGCCTGGCTTTTGCTTAACTTCAATTCCCAGATAATGTGACAGCAAGCCTAAATCGCTCATTTCAAACTTCTGATTCATCTGTTCCTTGAATCCATCTATGACTGACCTACTTGTTCCAGTAATTAACAAATCGTCGACATACACAGAAATAATCAGTGTTTCCTCTTTAACTTTCTTAGTGTAAACCGCGTGTTCATGGGGGCACCTGACAAAACCAAGTCCTTTCAGACATCTGTTTAATTTTGCATACCATGCTCGAGGCGCCTGTCGCAGCCCGTACAAAGCCTTATACAATCTGTAAACCAAATGTTCCTTTCCCTTTTTCACGAAACCTTCTGGCTGTGAAACGTATACCTCCTCCTCAATCTCCCCATTCAAAAAAGCCGTTTTTACGTCAAGATGGTGAACTTCCCAGTTGTGCTTAGCAGCCAGTGCAAGTAGTAAGCGTACAGTTTCCAAACGAGTGACTGGTGCAAAAATTTCCTCAAAATCAATCCCCTTTCGTTGTACATAACCTTTAGCCACAATTCTTGCTTTATGTTTTACAATCTTCCCACTCGTATCTTTCTTTAACTTGAAAATCCACTTCAAGTCAATTGATTTTTGTCCAGGTAGAAGAGTTGTCAGCTCCCAGGTGTTATTTTTCTCGACTGCCTCAATTTCCTTTTCCATAGCTTCCTTCCATTGTTTTTCTTTCGATGCCTGTTTATAGTTCATAGGCTCATCTGCTGCTGCAAATAACAATTCGCTATCCTCCAATTCAATTTCCTCAGTGTTTGCATATATATCAGCAAGAGACCTATATTTCTGGGCCTCCTCACTACTGGTTTCCGACTCTGTAACTGATGTGGAAGAGCTTGAAGACCGCAAGGACTCCGTTGGAGTCTCAGAGTCCGAAGCATGTGATGACTCTGCTGAATCCATAGGAAAATTATCAGAGTAATTTCCTTCTTCTGTTTCGGTTTCTTCAAGACCTGTAGTTCTTGTACAAAGCACTATAAATGACCCCACGTGTGATATCTGGTTTTCTTCAGTTTGATTCCACAGCCATGGCCTTGTTTCTTCAAAAACAACATCTCGACTAATATGAACTGTCTTGTTCACTGGATCATATAGCTTGTAAGCCTTTGTTCTAGGCTCTTTCCCAAGATGTATTACTGCTTTACTTCTGTCATCTAGCTTTTTTAAATTTACACTTGGTAACTTCATGTGAGCTACACAACCAAACACACGAATATGCCCAACGTGAGGTTTCTTCCCAGACCAAGCTTCATATGGAGTTATTCCAGATACAGCTCGTGTAGGCAACCTGTTCAAGAGATAAATAGCGTGTCGAACTGCTTCACCCCAAAACTGACTAGGCAGCTGCATCTCTTTTAACAGACTCCGTGCCATTTCAATCATTGTTCTATTACGTCGCTCCACCATGCCATTCTGTTGGGGCGAATAAGGTGCCGTGAATTGCCTAGTGATGCCACTTTCTTCACAGTAGTTTAAAAATTCTTTAGAGCAGATATCTCCTCCCCTATCTGTTCTCAAGGTTTTGATTCTCTTTTCCGGACCATATTCAACCTGTGCTCGAAACCGTTTGAACGCCTCAAATGCTTCATCCTTGGTTTTTAGGAGATATATCCACATAACTCGACTATAATCATCCACTAGCAAAAATATATACATATTTCCAGCCATTGTAGATGGTGTGATTGGGCCACACAAATCACCGTGCACCAATTCCAACAACTTCTTTGCACTATAGTTCGCTTGAGATGGAAACGATTTTCTTGGTTGTTTAGACATCAAGCACCCTGTGCACACCTCCTTAGGATGATTCAGTTTAGGTATTCCATGCACCATCTGTTTTGATGCCATTTGAACCATAGCATTGAAGTTGACATGACCAAGTCGAGAGTGCCATAGCCACTCTTGACTATTCTTCTCGGACAACAAACAATTTGAGTCCTCAGATTCAAGAATAATTTTATAAAACCTGTTAAACGATCTCTTCATTTTCATTAGCAAACAATCTTGACTATCTCGAACCCACAAGTATTCACCACTTAAAATAATTTTATTTCCTTCTTCAGATAATTGGCCAAGACTGATAATGTTACTGCAAAGAGAGGGGATATAGAATACCTCACGAAGTAATCGTTCTTCTCCTATTTTGCACTTGATTGCTATAGACCCCTTCCCTTTTATGTGGATTACTGATCCGTCACCAAATTTGACATGTCCTATTATTCTCTCGTCCAATTCTCTGAATTTTGATCGTTGCCCGGTCATATGGTTGCTTGCCCCGTTATCTAAGTACCACACATTTGACACAAGATTTTTCCCACTTCGTTTTGAGCCAATTTCGGGCTCACTTTTTCTTCATTAATTAGCATCATGTTTCCTTTACTGTTATCACTTTCTATCAAGAGTAGGGCTGGTTCATCATCAGGTATTTGGGCTATGTTCACTTCTTCCTTTTGATCTCTATCTCGTCTTGGTTTCTTGCACTTTGTAGCAAAATGGCCATACCCTAGGCAGTTGAAACATCTGACCCTGCTTTTGTCACGAGCACCACGGAATGTATCCCTTCCTCGAAACCTCTGAGAAGAACCCTTTGTTTTGTTCGATCGCTTCAACCATTCATCTCTGGTAAGCAACAACTTATTCTCCTCCTTTTCCTTTTTCTTTCATTCTTCTTCAGTAAGAAGCAGTTGGCCAGTACCTCCACTGGTTTCATTCTTTCCACGCAATCTCTCTTCATGAGCTTTCAAAGAACCAACTGTCTCTTCGATGGTCATCTTCTCCAGATCCCCAAATTGCTCAATAGTAGAAGTAATCTGCAAAAATTTCTGTGGCATCGCACGTAGTACTTTCTTCACTACATAGGTTTCATCCATTTTCTCTCCCAATGCACGGATATTTGTAACTAAACCATTTAATTTCAGACAAAAATCATCAAGTGATTCTGACTCTTTCATACTCATTGATTCAAACTCAGATTTTAGAGTTTGAATCTTTGCAGTTTTCACACGGTCCGCACCCTGGCACAGGACCTTCACAGCCTCCCAGGCCTCTTTCGCTGTTTCTTTCTCAGCAACAGACAAGAGGATGTCTTCAGGTATACCCTGATAGATGGTAGCCAACGCCATCTTATCTGTCTTCTCTTCCACTTCGACCTTTGGTCTTTTGGCACTATAGCACCCCAGATGCCATGAGCCTGCATATACACTTTCATTTTCAACGCCCACGCTGTATAGTTCTACCTGGTCAACATGGGATAACTCAAGCCTAATGTGCCCTCTTTGTTTTTTCATGTAGTCTCCATTGTTAATACCCTAGGCATATACTTGGGCATCAACAAATTGATTGTGGCTATGATACCACAATGTTAAAAATAAGCAAACAAATAAACTGTTTGATGTAAAACTGAGCAAAACACAATGTGCAACAGAATGGCTTAATTTCATTATGCAAACATTACAGCTATATAAAGACTGATTACAAGAACGATGGAAAAATATACAGAACAAAATGATAACTACTTTCCTAATACTAAGAGTAATTGATTTCATTCTACCAATACTCCTTTATTCTCTCAATCACCTTGACTTATTCCAACTGACTACTTGGTGACCAAACAATACCAAAACCAAAACAAAACATGATATAGAAGATCTTAAGTTTAGATTAAAATCCAACAGCGACGGGGGCTCTTAATAAAGTGATCCAGTTGAGGTTTTACAAAAACTTCCCCCCTCATCCTAAGGAAGAAGTATATGGCTTTGCAACACCATCAACCTTGAAACCAACTCAATAGAGTTGTAGGCTTAATCATTAATTTTTGAATTATGTGTGTGTGTGGTTGGGGGGGAGACGATTGATTGCAATTTTTCTATATCTAGAAGTGATGTGTCTTGGAGTGGAGGGAATTTAAGCTACCTTTTGTTTTCTTTTGCTCTAATTTTTATGTATTATTTTTTTTAAGATCCAGGGGGTGGGAATAATCAAATCCCTGGTGAATGCATAGTTTCAGAAGATGTCAGGTTAATGTTACTCTTTCTCTTACATATACTTTTATTAGAGAAGTCCCATATATAAATTGATTTTGACCATGCTTTTCTTTGTTGCAGGCTGACTCCATTTTATGAGTAAGTTATGCAGCAATATTACTTTTATCTGTAAGTAATAAGTAGTGATCTTTTCTGGCTCTGTTGCGACTAAATTGTCATCTGAGTTTGATATTACCATTTTGATTATCTTTTAGCATATCAGATGTCATGAAAAAATTACTCTTTTATTTTACCTCTCCTAATCATCTTCAACGTTGGACAATCAACAGTTAATCAACGGTGATTGAACTTCTACTGCTGAAAATTGTCTTTTTCACTGTCTTCGGGATGGGTATTTAATTGTTTTAGTTGGGCTTGAAAGATGCAGAATAACCAATAACTAACATCGGAGGCTGAGAACGAAGAGAGTCGCTTAATGTTGTTCTTTGTTGCGAAACATTTGTTCCTCACTGATAAATACACACATCATTTGCTTCTCAAAAGGCTTGTGAACCTCTCCGCGGCAGTGAGATTGCGGAATCAAAGAGGTGGGTTGGTCCAAAGTTAAAATATTTGCCACAGGGATCCTACAACATGAATCGCAGGGCAGGTAACACTAATCTTCGACACTATTTTATACCATATCAAGTTCTATACAAAAGTAAGTTAAATTAGTATTATAATAGCAAATTCAATTACACTCAAGTGTGGTGTCAAAACAAGTGGCCGCCCATGCTTAGTTTGGAAGTTTTGTATGTATCCTCTATGCATTATGTGCGCAAAATCTTGATATCCTTATGTGAATATCTACAACTTTGTAATCTTGGCTCTGGAGGAGGAAAAAATTATAAAATTTATCGATCTTCAACCTTTTTTATTCTATTTTCTTCCTGACCATTTTAATTATGTATATTTCCTTGGAATTTATTAAATAGTAATCAGGATAAACTTTTGGCTAATGGTTGAGATTTTTACCCGGGTGAAGCCTTAGTTTCTAATCTCATTACACAAAGTGATAAAAATATAGCTTGGTTGTCAAACTTTTAAATTACTATGTAACAATATGAGTACATTTTTTCCAAATTAGAGCCAAAAAACTTAATCATAAACCATTTCATATATATAATGATGATATTAGCTCTGCTGTTAATCCCCACCAGATTGCTTATTAACTCATGCCCCCACTAATATATACATATAGCTCTACCTACTTTGGCTCTTGGCATTTTTTGCATAATTGACAAATCCTAATGTTACTCCTCCTTTAGCCCACTCAATCATTGATTAGTGTCAACTATAGCATGTACCATGTAATAATGTTTTGATTTTAATAGCTAATTCTTTTTAAAATGCTTAAATCTACTTGCAGACAATATGAGCAATCTGAGTTTTAACTTCAGAAATAAACAGGGCAATCTACAACTACAGGTAGAGGAGGTGATTTAATAGAGAATCATGACTTCAAAAAAAGAAGAGCCTGACCCTTCTTGCATGTGATTATTTACAAATCACAACAGCGTTCAGGAAATATTGTTAGGGCTGCTTTACTACTAGGAAGAATAAAATAATTTTTCAAGGACTCATAAATGATTTGTTGTTTTATCGTGCTTAAATGGAATGCCAGGCCATAATCAAACAGTAAATGAGTCTCATATGTCTGATGTTCTTTATTGTGACTATTTCTTTATGTCGACCAAGAGTGCTAGCATTTAAGGAGCAGAGGTTGTTGATCAATTCATTAATTTTCTTCTATTGTATTCAGTTCCATGATCCAACACATGTTCTTAATTTATATATGTATATAATTTTGATTATTAGTAAATTAAATAGTTTATATGTTTTGCAAGCTATTTGTTTGATAGTTCCATAGTTTGGAACTTTGCATGTTTGACAATGTAGTATTTTTTTTAAAAAACAAAATTCTTTGAAACAATTGTTCCCGTGATAATTATCGTGGCTAATTTGTGCACTCAATTAACCACATGGCATTAATATATTTGTTATTCAAAAGAAAATAAATTTGTATTAGAGTTGTTTGGGAAAATTGCAGAATTTTGCTGAAACGTAGCCTTTAGTTTCTACTAAATTAAACGTAAACTAATAACGAAGTAAGTGCATGATAGTAATATGCCCTTTTTCCGAAGTGAAATATGTCTTCTTAGTTCACTACTTTTCTATATAATCTGTTTTGATTTAGCTGGTTGTTTTTGTTTTGTAAATGTTCAGAATCGAGATAAGTTTCGATGATCCTTATCATGGAGTTGATTGCAATCTTCATTCTCGTGGCTTCCATGTATTGTGCAAAGCTACTGAACAAGTAGTTGGCCACGTAAAAGAATATTCCTAAATCAAACGTAAACTGATAATGAAGTAAGTGCATGATAGTAATATGCCCTTTTTGCGAAGTGAAATCTGTCTTCTTAGTTCACTACTTTTCTATATAATCTGCTCTGATTTAGCTGGTTGGTTTTGTTTTGTAAATGTTCAGAATCGAGATAAGTTTCGATGATTCTTATCCTGGAGTTGCTTGCAATCTTGATTCTCGTGGCTTCCATGTATTGTGCAAAACTACTGAACAAGTAGTTGGCCACATAAAACCATATTCCTAAATCAAACGTAAACTAATAACGAAGTAAGTGCATGATAGTAATGCGTCCTTTTTTCCCAGTGAAATCTATCTTCTTAGTTCACTACTTTTCTATATAATCTGTTCTGATAGCTGGTTGGTTTTGTTTTGTAAATGTTTAGAATCGAGATAAGTTTCGATGATTCTTATCCTGGAGCTGCTTGCAATCTTGATTCTCGTGGCTTCCATGTATTGTGCAAAGCTACTGAACAAGTAGTTGGCCACGTAAAACCATATTCTATTACTGGAAGCTTATCCCTCATAAGAGATTTACAGGTTTGTATGTCTGGCTTTATTAACTTACTATTGGCCTTTTCAGAAGTTTATTTAGTTGTAATGGAATTTCATTATCACTTTCTAGGATGAAGGTTTTGATGTTCAAACTGCTTCCGGTTTAGGTGGACAACCTGGTTAATAGACATCTACAGGAATTAGCTTATCAACTCCCCGAACTATACTATAAGAATCAGTACTGAACATCCCCCCTGAAGTTGTACATGCTCCTATAGCAATAACATATTTTGGTTCAGGCATTTGCTCATATAATCTCACCAGAGAGGGAGCCATTTTCATTGTTACTGTTCCGGCTGTTAAAATCAGTTCCGCTTGTCTGGGACTTGATCTTGCAGTGTGAAAGCAGTGCAACAGATGTTTCAACGTGCAAGGGTAACAAATGAGATGGTTCTGTACCATTGGCTTAATATTTTTACCAAAATATTAGATGCTTAATTGGTTTGCTTTGACTTATGTTTATAGCTTTCTATCTATTTTCTTTGAGCGCAAAATGCTTGAATGTCATGTGGAGAAAAGGCTATCCAGCCACTGAGTGGGCAACCCAAGCTGAACTTATCTTTCGGAGGGAACCTCGATCTCTCTTGGTGAACATGTCAAATGAAAGAAATAAAGCTCTTGTCATGCTTCAGGAGGTTATGCTATTTAGCATAACTCTGCATGAGTGTTTTCGGGAGGGGGAGGAGGGTATTACATGGAAGAATGCTTTTTTAGTGTTACATTTAGTAACATGATGCATTCTTTTTTAGACATATATACTTAGTGTATCTTACCTTTTTAAGAGGTATGAATTAGGATTGTAGGTTGGTCATGATGTACCGAGAAGTAATGTATTAGAATGCATATGAGTGTAATTCTAACTAACAAATTTCATCATGTATGCTTGTCATTGTAATTTTAATCATTTTTAATGATGTAGTTCTAAGTTGTGCTAATGTAAACTATGCATATCTAGAACATGCTCGTGCCTCGTACGGGCTATAAAACTAGTTATATTCAAATACTGAGAAGACCGTGAATCTTTGTTACAACATATACTATAAATCTCATTATTCAAAATTACTGTTTTGGTATTTTAAAAGTAGATATAATTAAGGGTTTTCTTCATAAATATCCTTGCCTAGAAATTTTTTGCAAAAATACTTTTTTTAAAAAATTATTTGTAAAAATAACATTTTATTTACAAAAATACCATTTTATTTGTAATGGTTTACATTCAGTTGCATATGCAACTCAATTCAACTAAAAATTGTAAGTTGAATTTTCATTTTTTTTACCAACTTCCAATTGTATATAAGGGCTGCGTAGCACAAAAAAATGGAAATTTAACTTTCGATTTTTAGTTGCATTCGGTTCAACTAAAAATTGCAAGTTGAATTTTCATTTTTTACCAACTTCCAATTGTATATATGGGTTGCGTAACAGCAAAACATGGAAATTTAACTTTCAATTTTTAGTTGCATTCAGTTGCATAGGTTTCATAGGTTGCATATGGAAATATGGAAGTTGAATTTTCATTTTTTTTCTGCTGCGCAGCCCTTATATATAACTAGAAGTTGACAAGAAATGTAAATTCAACTTTCTGTTTTCACTAGAATTCAGTTGCATAGGTTGCATATGCAACTGAAAATCAACCTACGCAACTTAATGCAATTGAAAATCGAAAGTTTACAATTTTTGCTGTTGCCGAGCCCTTATATATAATTAAAAGTTGGCAAAAAAAAAAGGAGCTTCAACTTACTTTCAGTTTTCAGTTGCAGTCAGTTGAATAGATTGCATATATATTGCATATGCAACCTAGGTATTTTCGCAAATAAATTGGTATTTTTGCAAATTTTGAGAAGTTACTAAAATCGCAAAAAAAATTTAAAAAGTAATTTTTTTGATCGCAAATAAATTGGTATTTTTGCAAATTTTGAGAAGTTACTAAAATCGCAAAAAAAAATTAAAAAGTAATTTTTTTGATAAATATCCTATAATTATTAAATGGAACTCCTCAATTAAATAGAATTCTCAAATCAAAATTTGTGATCACTTCCTTCTCTCTTCACTTTCTGGATATTTTTAATGGGAAATGAATTTTTAAGTAATCACTAAAGAAGATTATTTGTGAGTTGTAAAATATTCTAAATCTAATTTTCATTAGAATTCAAAACGTAAAAATGATAAATTAAGCACCTAAACCTAATAAAAATCAATTTTGTAAGAAAAATTTGATCATGTTTTTGAAAAAAAACATATTTATATCAAACATAAAAATTTAAAATATCTTTAAAATTAACATTATTATTAGCCTGAAAATATTAATAAAGTTTAAAAGTTAACAACATATAAAAATTAAATTTAAATTATACTTAATATTATTATATTAAAAAGAAAAGAGCCACATTTTCTTTTACCAAGATTTTATGCAAATTATATTTTAATAATTAACATTAACTAAATTAAAATGAAGAATAACAAAAAGATACTGTAATATATGCCTATCAAAATAAAAAGACAAAAAAAATTGAACTTTGAATTTGGAACTTGATCGAGGAGAACAAAATATATAAATTACATAAGCTGACTAATCCTTTCCTACCGTGATTAGGAATTTCGTAGTCCTGAATGTATATTATTATAATTCACTTAGTTTTGGATTTACAAAGAAATTAGTTTTGGATTTACGAAAAAATAATAACAGATAAACTAATTCCAATATGAATTGAATTGCAAATTTGCAATAGAACGTGATTGGGATTGGGATTGTAGTAAAAAATATTATATATACATGCATAAATTGAGCTCTTCTAATTCATTACCACTTTCCTTGACGTTATTAACGTATCACTGTGATCTCGCACCAAGATTACAGGTCTTCATCGTAACAAAGCATTAGCATTCGAACAATACATCAGTTTGAAATATTTTTTCGTACTTCTATCATCATAAGTTGAAGTTGCCCATATGCATTATGTTCGTGCTTTGACAAAGAATTCATCCTTTCTTTTTTTCAAACATAGCTTCATCCAAAGATACTAATTGGAGTGAACAGATAGGCCAAAGACAATGAGTTTGTTGTTTCTCTTAGCGAATTACGAGCCTCTAGCTTTTCTTATTTTCTAAAATTTATTATAATTTTTTTAATTGATATTTTAATTTTTAAAAAAATTCTAAAAATTTACCTTTTAATCAACTGTGTCTTGGTAAATAAATAATTGATAAATCAATAAATTCGTCAAATAAATAATTTGTATAGTTCTAAGTATTAACATCGATAGAGAATAATATTAATAAATGATATAACATAATATACTATAATCCGAATCAGTAAAAGTAAAAATAAAATATAGCCAAAAATTGTTAATCTGTTACAATATTTAAAAATATCAAAATTTGTTTCACTCAAATAACAGGCACACACATCTATAATGTGTATGATTCAAAACACATGTGACTGAGTGGTCGAGTGATAGAAAGATGTGTGAATTAAATCGGTGACCCTACACATATTATGTTGATAATGATTATGATTATGATTATTATTATTATTATTATATTTTTATTATTAGGGAATTTGACAAAAATACCAACTTTTTAAATGATTTTTGCAAAAATACCATCTTTCTAATTAAATTGCAATTATACCATCTTTTAAAAAAGAAAAAAGATTTATTGCAAAAATACCATCTTTCCAATTCCCCTCCACCCTTCCTCCCTCCTTCCTCCCTCTTCCCTCCCTCCTGCTTTCATTTCAGCGCCTGTTATTTTTTATTTTTTTTTTTTTATTTTTTTTTTTAAGGCGGGATGCTATTTGGGTTTCATGTCCCCCGCCAGGGGCAATATGCAACTACATTCAACCATATTCAACTGAATGCAACCACATTCAACTTTCTAAGATTTTGGTGGATTTGGGTTGCAAGGCCCCGCCAGGGGCAATATTCAACCAAATGCAACCACATTCAACTTTTTTAAAGGTGGGTGATTTTGGTGGATTTGGGTTGCAAGGCCCCGCCAGGGGCAATATTCAACCAAATGCAACCACATTCAACTTTTTTAAAGGTGGGTGATTTTGGTGGATTTGGGTTGCAAGGCCCCGCCAGGGGCAATATTCAACCAAATGCAACCACATTCAACTTTTTTAAAGGTGGGTGATTTTGGTGGATTTGGGTTGCAAGGCCCCGCCAGGGGCAATATTCAACCAAATGCAACCACATTCAACTTTTTTAAAGGTGGGTGATTTTGGTGGATTTGGGTTGCAAGGCCCCGCTAGGGGCAATATTCAACCAAATGCAACCACATTCAACTTTTTTAAAGGTGGGTGATTTTGGTGGATTTGGGTTGCAAGGCCCCGCCAGGGACAATATTCAACCAAATGCAACCACATTCAACTTTTTTAAAGGTGGGTGATTTTGGTGGATTTGAGTTGCAAGGCCCCGCCAGGGGCAATATTCAACCAAATGCAACCACATTCAACTTTTTTAAAAGTGGGTGATTTTGGTGGATTTGGGTTGCAAGGCCCCGCCAGGGGCAATATTCAACCAAATGCAACCACATTCAACTTTTTTAAAGGTGGGTGATTTTGGTGGATTTGGGTTGCAAGGCCCCGCCAGGGGCAATATTCAACCAAATGCAACCACATTCAACTTTTTTAAAGGTGGGTGATTTTGGTGGATTTGGGTTGCAAGGCCCCGCCAGGGGCAATATTCAACCAAATGCAACCACATTAAAATTTAGTTGAATATGCCCCTGCGGGGCCTTGGAACCCAAAAGCAGTCCACCTTAATTTTGGTGGTTTTGGGTTGCAAGGCCCAGCAGGAGCATATTCAACTGAATTCAGTTTCTGATTTCAAGTTCCATTTGTCAGTTGTCATTTTCGACCTCTTTTTTGAACTCTAATATATATATATATATATATATATATATATATATATATATATATATATATATATATTTAAAAAAGAGGTCGAAAATGACAACTGACAAATGAAACTTGAAATCAGAAATTTAGTTGCATTTAGTTGAACTAGGGAGTTTTGCCCGCGCTACGCGCGCTCTCTAATTTTTTATTTTTATACAATTTTTTTAAATTATAAATATAAAAAAAATTTATATTTAATTTTATTAATAACAAACATTGATTTTAATTTATAACATGTAAGAATTGTGTGTATAAACATACGTGCTTTTCACAATAAATTTAATCAAAAAATTTTAGTAGTAACATATCATAAAAACACAGATAAGTATGAGTTGACATTCTATTAATTTGAAGTATGAGTTGTGTACATAAGTTTTTATTATTTTTGACAATAAAGGTGATGATATTTAAATTAAATAATTTTGTGAGAATTGTCAACACAGTTATATTTATATTATAGGAAAAGGAATTGAACAAATATAATTTATGATTTGAACTGTGAATCTCATTTTCTAACTATACGAAGCGAAAATTTGGTTTGCTCATTAACATTAATTAAAATTTAATATAGTAACATAACTTCATAAATATTAGTTTTATTAAATTTCTTCAAAAGACAAACTACAATAACTTTATTTACAATCACATTCTAAATATAATTAATTTTCACAATTTTTAAACTTTAAAATTAGTAAATTTGGAGACGGGTGTATTTATCTCAATTAATAAGTCTCACTTTAATCCGTTTTGGTGAAAAATTCTCTTTGTAATTTCTAATACTATGAAGCAAAAAAATAATTTTTAATACTAAAATTTTCATATAATAACATGACTTCATAATATATATTTTTATTAATATTCTTGAAAACATGAACTACAATAACTTCATTTACAATCACATATATAGAGATTTTTGCCCGCGCTACGCGCGTTCTAAAATATATAATAAATTTATTAAATTTTGATATCATATTTTAAAAGATTCTATTATTTTCATGAATCATAATATTGATCTCATCCAATTTATAGATATAATGTATTAAAAAATTGAGTTAAAGGTTTCTCGGCATCGTCGTGAGTTAAAGGTTTCTCGGGATCGCCGTTCGCAATTTAAACACAATAAAATTATAAAAAATAACCTAAAAAAGAATTAAGTACTAAAAACAAAGTTTCAAGTTTAATTATTTTATAATTTGTAGATTCGTTACAAATTAATTGTCCGTAAAGAAAATACAAAATTTTATTTAAGATTAAACCTATTTTATCAGCTAACTTCCAAAAAAAATCATGCATATCTCGTGAACACCATCGCATAATCTTCGCATAATACAGCAAGACTCGTGCACCATTCATTAACGGTGCACCATTCATCACCCGTCTACACAAAAATAAGTTTAAAATGGTCCTACTGATCTTCACTTCCATGAAAATGAGTCTACAGAGTCAAAGTCAATTTTCAAGTTAAATCATTTCCAGGTACTCCACTTAAAGTAAAATCGGAATAACACTTTATTATAAGAAAATAGAAGACTACTTTAAAAACATATTGTAATTTCTACTTGATTGAAATAAACTATATAATTTTAAACTATTCATTGTTAGCATCTCTTCATAATCTTTGTATTTAAACTTTAAATTTTCTGTTGACTCTTTGTAAATTTAATTTATACTCTTCATAGATTAAAATTTATTTTATGATGAACTTTTATTTCATTTTCAAACAATAAATTAAGTTATATTATATAAATAATCTTATGCCAAATTGTTTATATTAAAAGAGATAAAAAATGATGTATAAAATTTTAAATTGTGCAACAATTTCACATCCTTTTCTTGAAAATATTCATAAAATCTGTAAAATATAAATATTTATTTACATATGGTCATAATTGCTTCATAATATATTTTTTATTAATATTCTTGAAAACATAAACTACAATAACTTCATTTACAATCACATATATAGAGATTTTTGTCGGCGCTACGCGCGTTCTAAAAAATATAATAAATTTATTAAATTTTGATATCATATTTTAAAAGCTTCTATTATTTTCATGAATCATAATATTGATCTCATCCAATTTATAGATATAATGTATAAAAAAATTGAGTTAAAGGTTTCTCGGCATCGTCGTGAGTAAGGTTTCTCGGCATCGCCTAACGGCGATGCCTCGCAATTTAAACACAATAAAATTATAAAAAATAACCTAAAAAAGAATTAAGTACTAAAAACAAAGTTTCAAGTTTAATTATTTCATAATTTGTAGATTCATTACAAATTAATTATCCGTAAAGAAAATACAAAATTTATTTAAGATTAAACCCATTTTATCAGCTAACTTCCAAAAAAAATCATGCATATCTCGTGAACACCATCGCATAATCTTCACATAATGCATGCAAAATTCATTGACAATGCACCATTCATCACCCGTCTACACAAAAATAAGTTTAAAATGGTCCTACTGAATCTTCACTTCCATGAGTCTACAGTCAAGTTAAATCATTTCCGGTACTCCATTTAAAGTAAAATTTGAATAACACTTTATATATTATAAGAAAATAGAAGGCTACTTTAAAAAATATATTGTAATTTTTACTTGATTGAAATAAACTATAAAATTTTAAACTATTCATTGTTAGCTTCTCTTCATAATCTTTGTATTTAAACTTTAAATTTTTTGTCGACTCTTTGTAAATTTTATTTATACTCTTCATTGATTAAAATTTATTTTATAATGAACTTTTATTTCATTTTCAAACAATAAATTAAGTTATATTATATAAATAATCTTTATGCCAAATTGTTTATATTAAAAGAGATAAGAAAATGATGTATAAAATTTTAAATTGTGTAACAATTTCACATCCTTTTCTTGAAAATCTTCATAAAATCTGTAAAATATAAATATTTGTTTACATCTGGTCATAATTGCTTCATAATATATATTTTTATTAATATTCTTGAAAACATAAACTACAATAACTTCATTTACAATCACATATATAGAGATTTTTGTCCGCGCTACGCGCGTTCTAAAAAATATAATAAATTTTGATATCATATTTTAAAAGAATATATTATTTTCATGAATCATAATATTGATCTCATCCAATTTATAGATATAATGTATAAAAAAATGAGTTAAAGGTTTCTCGGCATCGTCGTGAGTTAAAGGTTTTTCTGCATCGCCTAACGGCGATGACTCGCAATTTAAACACAATAAAATTATAAAAAAATAACCTAAAAAAGAATTGAGTACTAAAAACAAAGTTTCAAGTTTAATTATTTTATAATTTGTAGATTCATTACAAATTAATTATCCTAAAGAAAATACAAAATTTTATTTAAGATTAAACCCATTTTATCATATCTCGTGAACACCATCGCATAATCTTCACATAATGGAGCAAGACTCGTGCACCATTCATTGACAGTGCACCATTTATCACCCGTCTACACAAAAATAAGAATTAAATGGTCCTACTAAATCTTCACTTCCATGAAAATGAGTCTACATGGTCAAAGTCAATTTTCAAGTTAAATCATTTACAGGTACTCCACTTAATTAAAGTAAAATTTGAATAACACTTTATTATAAGAAAATAGAAGACTACTTAAAAAAAATATTGTAATTTTTACTTGATTAAAATAAAATATAAAATTTTAAACTATTCATTGTTAGCTTCTCTTCATAATCTTTGTATTTAAATTTTAATTTTTTTGTTGACTCTTTGTAAATTTAATTTATATACTCTTCATTGATTAAAATTTATTTTATAATGAACTTTTATTTCATTTTCAAACAATAAATTAAGTTATATTATATAAATCAACTGTTCCATTTATTGTACGTTAATTTCTTATCCTCCATGTCCATGGAGATCATATCAATCCCTACACAATAATGATGTAAATTAGTATCGCAAGAATGGATTCTGACATGGATAGCAAATAATGAGGCTTTTATTCTCTCATTCCCCGCATTCATATTTTTAATCTTACACATCCTCGAATCCAAGCATAAGTGCATAATTGTTGGGATTATAGAAGACAAATGCAAAGGGGAAAATTATATATACTGCATATTAATACAATTTATGTATGATCATTATTGAAAATTTATTAATATTTTGATTATTATATACTTTTTGGTTAAGCACCCCAAATTTTTAATTTGATTTTAAAGCGTGAAATGTATATGTGGTATTATTAATTTAACAATGATTTTTTTTCAAATTTTAAAATTTATTAAAAAAATATAGGAGTTGATATAAGATTTTTTAATATATAAAATTCTGTGCTTAAAAATGCAGTACGTTTACCAATTGTTAAATTTATTGTTAATATGAATTATAATATACCTAAATTATCTTAAAAATGGATGAGATCATTTACTTTTTTAATAATCTATATAAAAAATAGCTTTACAGTTTGTAACTAATAAAAAAAGTGAATAAAAACAAAATACAAACTTTTATATTTCAGCATAAAAATGAGTTGTTAGGATATTAATAATTAAATTGTGTAATTGCACCATATTGTAAAATGAAAACATGGGTAATTTTTATATTAAAATATCAAATTTTAAAAAAAATGTATTTTTTTAACTTTACATTTTTCGGTATTAATTTATGATTAATTAATAAAGTAAATAATTTAATTTAATTTGAAACCAAGTAGTGTAAAATATATACCTAAGCCTAATTAATTATTTGAGACTGTTATGATATTACTTTATTCTTTTTTAAGATCACATTCTCTGAAATGATTTTTAATGATAATTTATTTACTTTAAATTTACTTTTGTCATACATCAAATTCCTTTCTTATTCCTTTTTTAAGAATTAAAGAATTAAGAATTTAGTTAAACAAAACATTTTTTATGATCTCCTTATTTAGCATACAATATATGACAGTATAGTTACAAATTAATAAATTTAGTTTATTTGTTTGACAAATCTTTTCAAGTTTCAGAAAGCAACTAACTTAAACATGCTATAACAAATTTTGGCAATTTATTTAGTTGAAAAATGATGCTACATTGCTATTGCATGTTTTAGCGTGGAATTATAAATTATAATTGATTTTCGGTTTTAATTCTTTTAATATATTAAAGATTCTAATATGTATCTTAAAGAATTTTGGAATTATGTAATATTTAATTTTTCATAATTACAAAGAATACTTTTTTATTAGTTAACTAAAATGTAAACTTTATTTAATCCAATTAAAAAGTATACTTATTCCTTTAGTTAGATCATTTTTGTAATACAATTGTTATTTTTCTTATCTTTCCTAATTATATAAAACATGAAAGAATTTTAATTGTAAGAATGTTTGTATAATTATCATAAAAATCTCAAAATTTTTTATTAACATATATTGCACATTAAATAATGTTAAATTTACACAAATATTTTTCACATGAATCAACATATATTTTTAAGGCTTTATATCTCCTAATCTAATATAAACTGCATACATATCTTTAAAAAATAAATTGAAATGGAAGTATTAACATTAGTAACAGGAAGAATCACAGATGCAACCACAATGATCTTCTCGTGAATTCCTTCGAAATATGCACTAAATTATGCTGTCAACATGAATTTTCACAATCTACCCTTACTTCTAAACCGTAGCTTCCATGTTTCTCATACCATTGCTACAATTCACCCAGACTTATATTTGGCACAAAAATGCAGGAGAAATATCATGCAAACATATCTGACAGTTCACACTATTTGGTGACGTACAGATCACCGGAAGCAGAATGTAGAAATTTCTCACACTCAGCAACTGGACAACCTGTAGCCAACTGAATAACTTCAGAGGCTATTTGTGCTCTGTGAGAATCAGTCACTGCAAACAACTTGCTTGAGTTATTATCTGAAATGGATATGTGCTGGTTGCTAGATTCAGGAGCAAGACACTTTGTATATTTACTATTTTCTTTATTACTGGACAGAGTCTGATTCCCAAAATTCTTAACCTGGAACACGTTTGTCAAAGGTGAACTATTAACATCGTTAGAACCTTCCTGGTTGCATGTAGAATTAGAACTTGCAGGACAAATAGAACTACATAAATCAGAAACCAAGTCCTGTTCTATATTGTTTCTCTCAGCCCTAATTTCTTTAGCTGGTTTATCAATTTTCACACCCATTTCAGATAACTTTATTTAAAAACCCTTCCTCCGGACAATCATACGTCGCACCAAGTCTCTTACTCACAGCATCCATTGCATCTTGATACTCATAGCTTCCAAACAATGGAAGCTTCTGAGACTCGGACCAATCCCTAAGCACATCATCTGGTATTCTAAGCTATCCCACCTCCAACTGTTGTTCCTGCTTTTATGACAACTCTAGCATATATCTAATGTTAACAAACCTCCCTTCTCATATAACTCATTATTTGATTGTCCTTCAATCTAAGGGAAGTCTTTAGCCACAAAATAATTCCCTTTTTCAAGAACCACCACCTTTTGACCAGAACTTGCAAGAAGTGCAGCTTCTCCTCCACAACCAGAACCTACAATCACAACATCACATCTAATCCGAACCGGCGTTGCTTCTTCAGTCACTTCTAGGCCTTTTTGTTTAAGAGACACCATGTTTAATACCATTTTCAAGAGGTCTCTCCTTTTGTGGGTTGGCCGGTTATATTTTCTTCATTATCTACATGGTATCCAATTGCCTCACATCATATGCTGGACATCTGGAATTTTCATCAGTCTGCAATAAATTAATGTCCCGGATAAAAAATAAAAAGCTACACATTTAAAAGCTATAGCAGATTGATAATTAAAGAACACCCACCAAAAAGAATAAGAACACAAAAGAGCCCTACGGCAAGATCATTTGCCATTTAACATGTCCACTAACCTCTAAACAGTCCTAGACTCAATTTGTATCATAGGACTATAATGTACTTTGTATGAATCTACCAAATAGTTTTTACTTGTACTTTACATATAAGGATATCAATCATACAACCATACTCTGAAATTACCTCCATTGGCATTTTTTTAATAACCCCCTCTAAATCTCTCAGCAAACCTGCACGACGAAGGAGATCAATCATACAATCCATAGTGTTCAATCTCAGTCTCGATTTTGTAGACTCTATGCATAATGTAAAAGTACAACCAACCCTCCAAAATCATTCCTGCATGAGTACATCCACTTAAAATGCATACAATGTAGCATCATTTGGCATTTGGCCACTTCTCTCCATCTACATGAACATTTGAATAGCTTTCTCTCCATCTTCATACATTCCATAATCCATGATCAACGAATTCCATGAAACAACATTTTTGTCGGGCATCTCATCAAAGACATCTTTAACCAAATATATTTCCCCACATTTGGAAAACATTGTCAATAGGGCAGTCGAGAGTAAAACATCAGCTTTAATATTTTTTTATTAAAATATAAGAACTTATAAAGAACATAAGAACAGCTAATATAACATAAACAATAAAGAACTTATAAATAATTCTATAAGTTCAATGTTTGTAAGTGTAGTGATATTTTATAACTAAAATATTTGTATACTTTTTTTTTTGGATCAGCAGCAGTGATATTTTATAACAAAAATATTTGTATGTTTTTTTTTGGATAAGCAGGATAATTTTAAAAATTAAAGAGCATATATAAAGTGCAACACAATAATGAAAATTGCCAACTCTTGAATACTTGCAATGAGAATTGATAACTCTTGAATACAATATTATTGCTTAAAGCTCACGAACATGACCTAATACTACTTACCACTCAACTGAGACATAGTATATCTGCGATCTTAGAAAATGAAAGAAAAAGAGACTAAGGCCAATATTAGGAAATGAAACTACGGCCAACTAATCAATCTCTTTGACATAGAATTATCCATCATATCCACATAATTACAAATGCTTAGTTACCATCTGCATCTCTGTCATTACCAGTTCCCGAGCAAAACATCTCCTGGCACATTTGCTACTTTCTCATCAAATGGCAGTGCACTAAACAGGTGAAACAAAATCTTCTTTTCACTTTATTGTCCAACTCCGCAATAACTGCTTGAGACAACAGGCCATCCTTAAAACCTGCATCTTCAAACAGATGAGATAGTCTTGAGTGAGGAACTTCTGTATCAAAGAATTCTCCTTCAAGGCAACTATAAGAACTAACTTGTTTCTATTATCTTGAAAAAATGGTTAAAATCCTACTTTAAACAGAACAATATATTCAAGAAATGAAAAACAAAATTCAAATCAGATATAGAGAAGTCTAAAAATATATAAACAGAGGCCTGACAAATCTTTTGCTTATAAACCCAGAAAACTTTTATCCTTCAGAATAATTTTCATCTGAATTAAGCTTGGGTTAGCAGCTATAAAATTATTAAAAAAATGTGTATAAAGATTAGAATCACAAAGATTAGAATCACTTAAACTTCGTTCTATTAATTACTTCACTTCTAAACGAATTTACATACAAAAACTGCAAAACATAAAACATATAAATCTGCACCGAGAAACAAAAAGTTGTAGAAACATCTCTTTATACATGCTTGCAGAAATACCAACTACAATATTTTTGGTCTCTTTACCAAGAATTAAAATTAAAATACTATATATGTTAAATTATCGTCCAACTGAAATGAGTCACAAATTATGAATTTTATGATGGTTGGGCCTTTTGGCTACTTGACCTTTTGCCAAGAAATCATCTTACTTCATTATCCTTAAAATGAATTTCAATGGCAATTCGGCAATTTAAATCAACCTTCCATCACCTTCTATAGCAATTTTACAACATCTAAATTTCAAAACAACTAAATAATGTTACCAAATATACATTATGCAAAATCACAAAGAGGTTACAGAAGATTGAGTACAACTACACTACATCAAAGAAGTACAAAGCAATATCCAATAACTAAATAATCAAAAGTATATAATAGAATATATGTAGTACACACCTGTAAAAATGATGATCTTTGACATGCTCACAAACATCTAATAAATCTTCAAATTATCATAAAAAGGTTCTGCCTGCCATTAAAGTATATGTGTTTTATGTAGCACAAAGCTGGAAGTAGAGTGTGAGAAATATATTTTCAAATTTGTGGTCCTTTGGTCCACCACCAGTACCTAAAAAAAACAAAAACAATTAAGAACCGCATACATTTAGCTTCAAAAATATATACCCAGTTTCGTAACATTTACCTAAAACAAAAGAGACATTTAAGGACCGTAAGTTTTTCAGACAATACAGGATGCACTTTAAATCTTGGATTTCACTTTCTGCGTATGTACGTGGTCATGCGCTAACTACATATGCAGCAACGATGATGGACAATAATATGATAAGAAAGGATGTTCTTCCGGACTTCAATATCTATAACCTACAAAAATTCATTATATAATAGTATACAATATTATGAATTTCTCAGTTGACTTACTTTGTTCTCGGCTGATCACGTAAACATACAACCACCACGCAATCACTTTTCTGATTTAGTAGCTACTAACATTTTTCCTGGTTAACCTTATCTCATATAGCGCATCTATATCAACATCATCTCTGCCAAACTCAACCTTCCACACCCTGAAAATATCCTTACTTTTATATCAAAATATAAAAGGTATGTTATTGCAGAAAATATATGAACCTCAATCCATAGAATTGAGCGAAACCGAATTTTCAGATCTTGCCACTTGCATAACATCAGGCGACAAACTGTGTCACAAAACTAAAGTGAATCTCTTTTCAGCATCGCTAATCCTGAAAATTAAAAATTGATGCTCGGTCACAAATACAAACATAGAAAATTATTGCAGTGCGCGGGGAGAAAAAAAATCTAACATGGACACATAAACACTATAACTTGACATATACACAATAACAATCATCTATCATCTATATACAGATTAGCAACATAAAATATTAATATATAGATTTAGCCACAATACCTTTGTAAAATTTTAAAATGGGAGAATCTGATGTGATATCTTCATGACTGGATAATGACCTGTTGGAATCACAATACACATATAAATTAGTTCACAATCAATAAACAGAATATAAATATTACATAAACATGCATACATACACATTATATAAACCGAAATCAATACAAATGACAAAAAGCTGAGGAGAATTAGAGAAAGATGACAAAAAATTGAGGAGAATTAGAGAAAGATGAAAGACCGAGATGAAAAAAAAAAAAAAAGAGAAACGATGATTAAGAGAAACTGATTTAATATGATAGAATCAAAGATTAGATACATAATCAATAATCAATTAAGAATTTGAATTTTGAATATAGTTAACAACAATTAACAATTGAATCGGATATTTGCTTATAATATAGATATTATTTGTTAATTGATCCTAATTTTATGGTGGATAGGTATTGATGTGTAAATATATAGATACACATTAAAAATTTTGAAAATGAGAAGATTACAAACTTTAATTAAGGAAAGATTTGAAAAATTCCTCAGCAAGAATGGTAGAATTGAAATTCAAAATATGCTTAAATTAAGGAAATTCAAATAGATTATGGAAAGATATAATAAAATGGGTCAAGTATTAGAAAATGGGTGGGTAAATGGATTATCCGTGGATACTTACCAAAATAGCTTGATTTTAGTACAAAAAGTGGGTTATGGGTAAATTTTTTTACCCATTGGGTAAATTCCTCATTACACTTTAAGAGTATATAGATGTGGTTGCATTAAGTTGAATATGCCCCTGCGGGGCCATGCAACCCAAAATCATCCCACATTAAAAAAAAAAAAAGGTTTTGAAGTCTGTTGCAGTTGATGTGGTTGAATGTGGTTGAATGTGGTTGCATTCAGTTGCTGATTTCAAGTTCCATTTTTCAGTTGTCATTTTCGACCTCTTTTTTGAACTCTAATATATATATATATATATATATATATATATATATTAGAGTTCAAAAAAGAGGTCGAAAATGACAATTGAACAATGGAACTTGAAATCAGAAATTTAGTTGCATTTAGTTGAATGTGGTTGCATTAAGTTGAATATTTCCCCTGCGGGGCCATCCAACCCAAAATAGCACCCATCTTAAAAAAAAAATAAAAAATACACAAGTCGGCTGACTTCCTGGACAGGAGGAGAGAGAAAGTGAGGGAGGAGGGGGACCTAGTATTTTTGCAATTTTGAAACTTAGGTTGGTAATATTGCAAATAGCTATTCTTAAAGATAGTAAATTTGCAAAAATTTACTTTTTCCTATTTATTTATGAAAAAAGCCCTTATTATTATTATTATTATTATTATTATTATTATTATTATTATTATTATTATTATTATTGCTATTATTATTTTAAAATGTATAAACAAACTATATATTATGTACCACTAATTGATATTATATAATTTATTATGATCCAAATCAATAAATATAAAAATAAAATTATGACCATAGATTGCTAATATGTCGCAATTATTATCATATTAGATTTTGTTTCACTCAAGCAACACACACACATCTATAATGTGTAGATTTAAAATACATGTGATTGATTGGTCTAGTATAACAAAACCAAAATTTATATATCATTAATTTGTTTTTTTAATATAACATAATATATGATAATTCGAATCAATGAATGTAAGAATAAATTGATGCCTAAAATTTGTTAATACCTCGCAATAGCTAAAGTACCTAAAATTTGTAAATATGTCACACTGACTAAAGTACCATATTTTTTTCAATCACACGACACACCTGTACACATACAATGTGTATCATACAAAAACAAATAAGAGTGAGTGGTGTGGTGGTAAGAAGCTTTGTACACATCCTAGAGACCTAGGTTCAATTCCCACAAATAGTATTGTTTTTTTAAAATAAAAAATAGAAGGGTAAATAAGTCATTTCAGATTGAATAAAATGTGTAAGGATCAAAATCTATACTACCTATATTATAATCAATACTATATTATTATAAGGAAACTAGAGATCTTTTGTAGTTTGGTTAACCAAACTAATCTTGATCCTTGGATCTTCAATTCAAATAGATTATGACCGTTAGATACAACATTATTAAAAGTTGCTATATACAGAGATTTATGGTTCGATTCAAATTAAAGTAATCTGTGCTTTGCACGTATTATTATAAGCAAACTAAAGATCTTTTGTAATTTGTAATTTGGTTAACCAAACTAATCATGACCGTTGGATCTTCAATTCAAATAGATTATGATCGTTAGATACAACATTATTAAAAATTGTTACATACAGAGGTTTATGGTTCGATTCAAATATAATAAACAAAATGTGATGTATTTTGTAGTTTGGTTTTGGTTATCCCATTCATTCACACAACTGTTAGATCGGTAGCTCAAATAGATGATGATCATTGGATACAATACTAAAAGTTGTTTGTTCGCTATTTTCTCTACGCAAGTGTACGCAGTCCAAAAGCAATATAGGGAAATAAGGATCGTTCCCACGAAGACTCGGTTATTTTAGTAAATATGTCTATTCAACAATGTTTGGTTAATTATAGAAGCTTGAACGAACTAAAATGGTTTATTTGCAGATAACAATTAACTAATGAAGTAACGGTTAATTTGTTTAAAATAATATGATAGAGGCATGGGGTCCTAATTTCATGAATGTTTTAACTCTTATTAATTATCAAGAATTAATGTGTTACAATTGTTAAAAATGCTAGCGGGAACACGAAACTAATATGAGCCATCTTTCAATTAACTCACACCATTCCAAATAAACATCCACAAAAGAGATAGAAGTTATAAGGGCATTAATTATATCCAATACACTATATGTCTATTTGAATGGGTGATACAATCAATTTAATCACAAGTTCCGCAATTAACTACATAGGGGAATAATGTTCTTTCGAAACTATAATCCAAAATGCGGAGAAGCCGACATACCTATGCTAGCATGGCAAGCCCTAAATCTCTAAATCCACTTTCGCAATCATTAGAGATTTGGCACAATAGATGTTAGCTATTCACCTATATTTAATTAAAACAACCATGCAAGGCAATCTTATATAGAAATTGTAAACACAAATTATCTATTAAATTAACATGAGCATTAACAATTCATTACATTAGAACCCCATGAAAGTGTTTAGTTCATAATTAAACTAGGCACCTTTATGGAATTAAATAAAATCATGGCAGAAAATTTCATAAATTAAATATAAAATTACAAGATTAAAAATAAAAATAATTAGAATTAAAATAGTTTTCGAAAATTTAGTTTTTACAATTAATTAAAAGCAAGAGAAACCGATTAAAACAAAACTACGGACAAAAAGCAAATTAAAAGACAAGTATTATATATATATATATAAAAGCATCGGACAAATAAGTAAAAGGCACTAACCTGATGTCTTCAGGTCCTGTCGGCAATAAACAAGAAAATTAAACAGTAATCAATGAATCATTTCACAATTGCTGTAATGAGTCTACACGTTTCTGTGGGCAAACTTCACTCTCCACCACGCGCGTGGCGTACACGCGCCGGATTTCAAGAACAAACTGCCGCGCGTGGCGACCACGCGCTCTCCTGAGACTGGTTCTTGTCTTGCTGCGTGTTGGTCACTCAGTTGCTGTGTGTTGAATTGCACATATTGATTGATTAAGAAGACTGGTTGTGTACCCAAATTGCTTTATAGACAGAATAAAATAGAAGAGCCCTCCTGATAATCCCCTTAAAATCTTAAATTAATTCTTATAATAATTTTTCAGAAATTTTTAAATATATAAAATAAAATTAAATTACAGAAATTCAAAGTGTTTAAAATATAATAACATTACAGAAATTTAAATTGTATAAAATAAAACTGTTTGCAGAAATTTAAAATGTATAAAATGAAATATTTGTAACAGAAATAGCTAAGATATTACAGAGATGAAGAGAGAATTTTTTCAGCTTTTGTTTCCAGCTTCACTCTGATGTGTTCTTTTCGTTCATTGATCTCCTCTATTTATAATACAACTAGGCACGAAAATATTTTTAAAAATTATACATATAATATTATTGTTTGTTAAATTTTATTATTTGAAAGTTAATATGATAAATTAAAAATTATGTGAAATGTAATTAAATTTGAATGTCTAAAAATTAAAGAGAAAAGAATTAGGTGAAAAAAACATGTTTCAGTTAAATTCTTGAATATTAATAATAATAATAATAATTTTGAAGATATTGACGAACCTATTTTGTCGCATAAAAAATGTTTTTGAAATCCAATATTGACAAACATTTGCAAAGTTTGACATTGTATAAGTAAAAATAACATTTGTGACTCTTTTCTATTGTCGATGACATCATAAAAGACGTGAATGCTTAATTTGTTATTAAATTATTTGTTAGTAAAATTGATTGTACGATGAAAAGAATTAGAATGTAAATGTGATGAGAGGTGTGATTGATTTCACTTGTCGATATATTTGGTTTTATGACGAAAAAAGCAGAATTCAAATGCATATTGTAAAAATATGAACTGTTTTGTTTGTGACATTAAAATTAAATTCATGGACACATCAAAGTGATACTCACATATTCTAATATTCTTTTATTAAATTTTATAATAAATTTGTACATATAATTGTTTTTAAAGCCGATGCTCGTTTTATAACACTCTTACTTAATGCTCAAAAAGTGAGAATTTGTTTAAAATAGCAAAAATCAACTCCTTAAACACCTTTTACTTTTTTCCATACCAAACTACAATGTCAACATAATTCCTATAATAAAAATTTGTAAATATTAAATATAACTAATAAACGATTTTAAACACTGTCTCCCATCTCATAACATAAATGCATGATTAATTGATTAGTAATAGTATAAGAATGTGTTTAATTAGAATATTAATTTTTCCAACACAAAATAATCAAACAAAGAATGGGTAATTTTTTTTATTGATTTAATTGACGAAAAAAGGGGTCCACTTGATTCAATTTAATCGAGTTGGTCACACCCCGTGTATAGTTTGTTCAGCTATAAATGTAATTTCTACGATATTACTTTTATTTAAATTGTGGATGTTAATCGAAAAATATATATACTTATGTATCTTATCATGATTCTCACGATCATTGATTACGAATTTATCGAAAAGTTAAAATCGTCTATTATTTATTGCCAAAAAATTTGCAATGATTTTGAATAAGGATTGGAAATGACGATTAAAATTATTTTATTTTATTGTTTTACCTTAAAATAATGGTATATTTATATAAATCATTAATATTTTTTAACAAAATAATAATAATAATAATGTTCTAATTAAATTGTTAAACTTTTATATTAAATATGAAATAAAGTGTATTGAATATCTATTTAATAGGTATAATTAATTATTAATTAAATGCAAGAAAAATATTTTAATAAAAAATAAAAATGTGAAAATTCAAGAAAAATATTTTGAAGCTTCTGAGTGCAAGTCTCTCCAGTTTCCTGCTATTATAATAAATTTTTATATAAAAGTACTGTAATAGATAAATTAATTTCTATTATTCTTAAAAATTGATTGGTCTCTTATGAATTTTCTATTAAAAATTAATTTAAAAATAATTTACATGAATTATTATTTGGAAAAATATTTTCATTATATATATCTAAAATTTTGATAATCTTAAAAACATCACAAACATATAAAAATAAAAATTACAATATGAACGTAATATTTACAATCAAAAGTTACAAATATTGAATACAACTTAATAACGTTTTTTAAAACCAACACCCATCTCATAATATACATGTTCAATAATAGTTTAAGAATTTATTTAATTTGAATATTAATTTATTTTGACACAATATAATGAAACAATGGGCATATAATTTTTTTATCAATTTAATCTTCCGATAAAATGGTTGAGTTTGTTCAATTTAATTAGTTTGGTCATAACTCATGTGTGTATGCGCATGATTTGTTTACAAATTTCAGATATTAAGTAAAGATCGATGTACTTCCATAATTTACTACGATTCCACAATCATTGATAATAAAGATTATTTGAGAAGTTGGTTAATAATGTTTTTTAAAACCGACAGCCCTCTCATAATATACATATTCAATAATAGTATAAGAATTTGTTTAATTGCAATACAAAATTATTTCAATACAATATAACGAAACAATGGGTGTATAGCTTTTTTATCAATTTTATCTTCTGATAAATGACTGGATTTGTTAAATTTAATCGATTTGATCATAACTCATGTATTATTTATTCATGTGCAAAATTGAAAATCTATCTGTACTGTTTGCATACAATTCCATATATTAAATAATTATCTTGTACTTCCATAATTTATTACGATTTTCACAATTATTGATAATAAAAATTGCTTGAAAAGTTAAGGTCGTGTACCCTATAATCATCCGAAAAGAAATTATAGTGATCTTGAATAGGGAATAAAAAATAGCGCAATATAAACAATTGTTATTCGTCATTTTAACTAAAAATAAACATAACTATATATAATTAATATTTAATATTGAAAAAATAACTACAATGTTCAACTAAAGTTTGCTAATTTTTAAACAAATTAAATAGAGTATATTTAATATATGTTTAATAGGTGTAATTAATGATTAATTAAAATGTCATTAATAGCTATTTAATGCAAGAAAATAATTTTAATAAAAAAAAATCAAAAAAACGAAAATTCAAGAAAAAGACCTTGAACTGTTCTGGTGCATTTCCGATCTCCAGGCATTATAATATATATAGATATAGATAGATATTTGAGAAGTTGGTTAATAATGTTTTTTAAAACCGATAGCCCTCTCATAATATACGTATTCAATAATAGTATAAGAATTTGTTTAATTACAATAAAATATTATTTCAACACAATATAACGAAACAATGGGTGTATAGCTTTTTTTATCAATTTTATCTTCCGATAAATGACTGGATTTGTTAAATTTAATCGATTTGATCATAACTCATGTATTATTTATTCATGTGCAAAATTGAAAATCTATCTGTACTGTTTGTATACAATTCCAGATATTAAATAAATATCTTGTACTTCCATAATTTATTACGATTTTCACAATTATTGATAATAAAAATTGCTTGAGAAGTTAAGGTCGTGTACCGTATAATCATCCGAAAAGAAATTACAGTGATCTTGAATAGGTAATAAAAAATAACGCAATACAAACAATTGTTATTCGTCATTTTAACTAAAAATAAACATAACTATATATAATTAATATTTAATATTGAAAAAATAACTATAATGTTCAACTAAAGTTTGCTAATTTTTAAACAAATTAAATAGAGTAAATTTAATATACGTTTAATATGTGTAATTAATGACTAATTAAAATGTCATTAATATCTATTTAATGCAAGAAAAGAATTTTAATAAAAAAATCAAAAAAAAAAATGAAAATTCAAGAAAAATACCTTGAACTGTTCTGGTGCATTTTCGATCTCCAGGCATTATAATATATATAGATATAGATAGATATTTGAGAAGTTGGTTAATAATGTTTTTTAAAACCGATAGCCCTCTCATAATATACATATTCAATAATAGTATAATAATTTGTTTAATTACAATAAAAAATTATTTCAACACAATATAACGAAACAATGGGTGTATAGCTTTTTTATCAATTTTATCTTCCGATAAATGGCTGGATTTGTTAAATTTAATTGATTTGATCATAATTCATGTATTATTTTATTCATGTGCAAAATTGAAAATCTATCTGTACTGTTTGTATACAATTCCAGATATTAAATAAATATCTTGTACTTCCATAATTTATTACGATTTTCACAATTATTGATAATTAAAATTGCTTGAGAAGTTAAGGTCGTGTACCGTATAATAATCCGAAAAGAAATTACAGTGATCTTGAATAGGGAATAAAAAATAACGCAATACAAACAATTGTTATTCGTCATTTTAACTAAAAATAAACATAACTATATATAATTAATATTTAATATTGAAAAAATAACTATAATGTTCAACTAAAGTTTGCTAATTTTTAAACAAATTTAATATATGTTTAATAGGTGTAATTAATGACTAATTAAAATGTCATTAATAGCTATTTAATGCAAGAAAATAATTTTAATAAAAAAAATCAAAAAAATGAAAATTCAAGAAAATTACCTTGAACTATTCTCGTGCATTTCTGATCTCCAGGCATTATAATATATATAGATATAGATAGATATTTGAGAAGTTGGTTAATAATGTTTTTTAAAACCGATAGCCCTCTCATAATATACATATTCAATAATTGAATAAGAATTTGTTTAATTACAATAAAAAATTATTTCAACACAATATAACGAAACAATGGGTGTATAGCTTTTTTATCAATTTTATCTTCCGATAAATGACTGGATTTGTTAAATTTAATCGATTTGATCATAACTCATGTATTATTTATTCATGTGCAAAATTGAAAATTTATCTGTATTGTTTGTATACAATTCTAGATATTAAATAAATATCTTGTACTTCCATAATTTATTACGATTTTCACAATTATTGATAATAAAAATTGCTTGAGAAGTTAAGGTCGTGTACCGTATAATCATCCGAAAAGAAATTACAGTGATCTTGAATAGGTAATAAAAAATAACGCAATACAAACAATTGTTATTCGTCATTTTAACTAAAAATAAATGTAACTATATATAATTAATATTTAATATTGAAAAAATAACTATAATGTTCAACTAAAATTTGCTAATTTTTAAACAAATTAAATAGAGTAAATTTAATATATGTTTAATATGTGTAATTAATGACTAATTAAAATGTCATTAATAGCTATTTAATGCAAGAAAAGAATTTTAATAAAAAAACAAAAAAAAACGAAAATTCAAGAAAAATACCTTGAACTGTTCTGGTGCATTTTCGATCTCTAGGCATTATAATATACTAGGTAACAAAGCCGCGCTACGCGCGGCACGAAAATATTTTTAAAAATTATACACATAACATTATTGTTTGTTAAATTTTATTATTTGAAAGTTAATATGATGAATTAAAATTATGTGAAATGTAATTAAATTTGAATGTTTAAAAATTAAAGAGAAAAGAATTAGGTGAAAAAAAACATGTTTCAGTTAAATTCTTGAATATTAATAATAATAATAATTTCGAAAATATTGACGAACCTATTTTGTCATATAAAAAATGCTTTTGAAATCCAATATTGACAAACGTTTGCAAAGTTTGACATTGAATAAGTAAAAATAACATTTGTGAATCTTTTCTATTGTCGATGACATCATAAAAGACGTGATTGCTTAATTTGTTATTAAATTATTTGTTAGTAAAATTGATTGTACGATGAAAAGAATTAGAATGTAAATGTGATGAGAGGTGTGATTGATTTCACTTGTCAATATATTTGGTTTTATGACGAAAAAAGAAGAATTCAAATGCATATTGTAAGTCATGCTTCAGGTTTTTTTGGAGTGATCCGACACCCATATCTCTACATTTAATTAATTTTTCAGAGCATTTTATAAGAACTGTTTTGTTTGTAACATTAAAATTAAATTCATTGACACATCAAAGTGATACTCACATATTCTAATATAATTTTATTAAATTTTATAATAAATTTGTACATATAATTGTTTTTAAAGCCGATGCTGGTTTTATAACACCCTTACTTAATGCTCAAAAAGTGAGAATTTGTTTAAAATAGCAAAAATCAACTCCTTAAACACCTTTTACTTTTTTCCATACGAAACTACAGTGTCAACATAATTCCTATAATAAAAATTTGTAAATATTAAATATAACTAATTAACTATTTTAAACACCGTCTCCCATCTCATAACATACATGCATGATTAATTGATTAGTAATAGTATAAGAATTTGTTTAATCAGAATATTAATTTTTCCAACACAAAGTAATCAAACAATGAATGGGTAATTTTTTTTATTGATTTAATTGACGAAAAAAAGGTCCACTTGATTCAATTTAATCGAGTTGGTCATACCCCGTGTATAATTTGTTCAGGTATAAATGTAAATTCTACGATATTACTTTTATTTAAATTGTGGATATTAATTGAAAAATATATATACTTATGTATCTTATCATGATTCTCACGATCATTGATTACGAATTTATCGAAAAGTTAAAATCGTCTATTAATTATTGTTAAAAAATTTGCAATGATTTTGAATAAGGATTAGAAATGACGATAAAAATTATTTTATTTTATTGTTTTACCTTAAAATAATGGTATTTTTATATAAATCATTAATATTTTATAACAAAATAATAATAATAATAATGTTCTAATAAAATTGTTAAACTTTTAAATTAAATATGAAATAAAGTGTATTTAATATATATTTAATAGGTATACTTAATTATTAATTAAATGCAAGAAAATTGTTTTAATAAAAAATAAAAATGTGAAAATTCAAGAGAAATATTTTGAAGTTTCTGAGTGCAAGTCTCTCCAGTTTTCTGCTATTATAACAAATTTTTATATAAAAGTACTGTAATAGATAAATTAATTTCTATTATTCTTAAAAATTGATTGGTCTCTTATGAATTTTCTATTAAAAACTAATTTAAAAATAATTTACATGAATTATTAATTGGAAAAATATTTTCATTATATATCTAAAATTTTGATAATCTTAAAAACATCACAAACATATAAAAATAAAAATTACAATATGAACGTAATATTTACAATCAAAAGTTCCAAATATTGAATATAACTTAATAACGTTTTTTTAAATCGACACCCCTCTCATAATATACATGTTCAATAATAGTTAAAAATTTATTTAATTTGAATATTAATTTATTTTGTCACAATATAATGAAACAATGGGCATATAATTTTTTTATCAATTTAATCTTCCGATAAAATGGTTAAGTTTGTTCAATTTAATTAGTTTTGTCATAACTCATGTGTGCATGCGCATGATTTGTTTACAAATTTCAGATATTAAGTAAAGATCCATGTACTTCCATAATTTATTACGATTCCACAATCATTGATAATAAAGATTATTTGAGAAGTTGGTTAATGATGTTTTTTAAAAACGACAGCCCTCTCATAATATACATATTCAATAATAGTATAAGAATTTGTTTAATTACAATAAAAAATTATTTCAACACAATATAACGAAACAACGGGTGTATAGCTTTTTTTATCAATTTTATCTTCCGATAAATGACTGGATTTGTTAAATTTAATCGATTTGATCATAATTCATGTATTATTTATTCATGTGCAAAATTGAAAATCTATCTGTACTGTTTGTATATAATTTCAGATATTAAATAAATATCTTGTACTTCCATAATTTATTACAATTTTCACAATTATTGATAATAAAAATTGCTTGAGAAGTTAAGGCCGTGTACCCTATAATCATCCGAAAAGAAATTATAGTGATCTTGAATAGGGAATAAAAAATAACGTAATATAAAAATTGTTATTCGTCATTTGAACTAAAAATAAACATAACTATGTATAATTAATATTTAATATTGAAAAAATAACTATAATGTTCAACTAAAGTTTGTTAATTTTTAAACAAATTAAATAAAGTAAATTTAATATATGTTTAATAGGTGTAATTAATGATTAATTAAAATGTCATTAATAGCTATTTAATGCAAGAAAATAATTTTAATAAAAAAAATCAAAAAAACGAAAAATTAAGAAAAATACCTTGAACTATTCTGGTGCATTTCCGATCTCCAGGCATTATAATATATATAGATATAGATATAGATAGATATTTGAGAAGTTGGTTAATAATGTTTTTTAAAACCGATAGCCCTCTCATGATATACATATTCAATAATAGTATAAGAATTTGTTTAAATACAATAAAAAATTATTTCAACACAATATAACGAAACAATGGGTGTATATCTTTTTTATCAATTTTATCTTCCGATAAATGACTGGATTTGTTAAATTTAATCGATTTGATCATAACTCATGTATTATTTATTCATGTGCAAAATTGAAAATCTATCTGTACTGTTTGTATACAATTCCAGATATTAAATAAATATCTTGTACTTCCATAATTTATTACGATTTTCACAATTATTGATAATAAAAATTGCTTGAGAAGTTAAGGTCGTGTACCGTATAATCATCCGAAAAGAAATTACAGTGATCTTGAATATGGAATAAAAAATAACGCAATACAAACAATTCTTATTCGTCATTTTAACTAAAAATAAACATAACTATATATAATTAATATTTAATATTGAAAAAATAACTATAATGTTCAACTAAAGTTTGCTAATTTTTAAACAAATTAAATATAGTAAATTTAATATATGTTTAATAGGTGTAATTAATGACTAATTAAAATGTCATTAATAGCTATTTAATGCAAGAAAATAATTTTAATAAAAAAAATAAAAAAAACTCAAATTCAAGAAAAATACCTTGAACTGTTCAGGTGCATTTCTGATCTCCAGGCATTATAATATATATAGATATAGATAGATATTTGAGAAGTTGGTTAATAATGTTTTTTAAAACCGATAGCCCTCTCATAATATACATATTCAATAATAGTATAAGAATTTGTTTAATTACAATAAAAAATTATTTCAACACAATATAACGAAACAATGGGTGTATAGCTTTTTTATCAATTTTATCTTCCGATAAATGGCTGGATTTGTTAAATTTAATTGATTTGATCATAATTCATGTATTATTTTATTCATGTGCAAAATTGAAAATCTATCTGTACTGTTTGTATACAATTCCAGATATTAAATAAATATCTTGTACTTCCATAATTTATTACGATTTTCACAATTATTGATAATTAAAATTGCTTGAGAAGTTAAGGTCGTGTACCGTATAATAATCCGAAAAGAAATTACAGTGATCTTGAATAGGGAATAAAAAATAACGCAATACAAACAATTGTTATTCGTCATTTTAACTAAAAATAAACATAACTATATATAATTAATATTTAATATTGAAAAAATAACTATAATGTTCAACTAAAGTTTGCTAATTTTTAAACAAATTTAATATATGTTTAATAGGTGTAATTAATGACTAATTAAAATGTCATTAATAGCTATTTAATGCAAGAAAATAATTTTAATAAAAAAAATCAAAAAAATGAAAATTCAAGAAAATTACCTTGAACTATTCTCGTGCATTTCTGATCTCCAGGCATTATAATATATATAGATATAGATAGATATTTGAGAAGTTGGTTAATAATGTTTTTTAAAACCGATAGCCCTCTCATAATATACATATTCAATAATAGAATAAGAATTTGTTTAATTACAATAAAAAATTATTTCAACACAATATAACGAAACAATGGGTGTATAGCTTTTTTATCAATTTTATCTTCCGATAAATGACTGGATTTGTTAAATTTAATCGATTTGATCATAACTCATGTATTATTTATTCATGTGCAAAATTGAAAATCTATCTGTATTGTTTGTATACAATTCTAGATATTAAATAAATATCTTGTACTTCCATAATTTATTACGATTTTCACAATTATTGATAATAAAAATTGCTTGAGAAGTTAAGGTCGTGTACCGTATAATCATCCGAAAAGAAATTACAGTGATCTTGAATAGGTAATAAAAAATAACGCAATACAAACAATTGTTATTCGTCATTTTAACTAAAAATAAACATAACTATATATAATTAATATTTAATATTGAAAAAATAACTATAATGTTCAACTAAAGTTTGCTAATTTTTAAACAAATTAAATAGAGTAAATTTAATATATGTTTAATATGTGTAATTAATGACTAATTAAAATGTCATTAATAGCTATTTAATGCAAGAAAAGAATTTTAATAAAAAAATAAAAAAAAACGAAAATTCAAGAAAAATACCTTGAACTGTTCTGGTGCATTTTCGATCTCCAGGCATTATAATATATATAGATATAGATAGATATTTGAGAAGTTGGTTAATAATGTTTTTTAAAACCGATAGCCCTCTCATGATATACATATTCAATAATAGTATAAGAATTTGTTTAAATACAATAAAAAATTATTTCAACACAATATAACGAAACAATGGGTGTATATCTTTTTTATCAATTTTATCTTCTGATAAATGACTGGATTTGTTAAATTTAATCGATTTGATCATAACTCATGTATTATTTATTCATGTGCAAAATTGAAAATCTATCTGTACTGTTTGTATACAATTCCAGATATTAAATAAATATCTTGTACTTCCATAATTTATTACGATTTTCACAATTATTGATAATAAAAATTGCTTGAGAAGTTAAGGTCGTGTACCGTATAATCATCCGAAAAGAAATTACAGTGATCTTGAATATGGAATAAAAAATAACGCAATACAAACAATTGTTATTCGTCATTTTAACTAAAAATAAACATAACTATATATAATTAATATTTAATATTGAAAAAATAACTATAATGTTCAACTAAAGTTTGCTAATTTTTAAACAAATTAAATATAGTAAATTTAATATATGTTTAATAGGTGTAATTAATGACTAATTAAAATGTCATTAATAGCTATTTAATGCAAGAAAAGAATTTTAATAAAAAAAATCAAAAAAACGAAAATTCAAGAAAAATACCTTGAACTGTTCTGGTGCATTTCTGATCTCCAGGCATTATAATATATATAGATATAGATAGATAGATATTTGAGAAGTTGGTTAATAATATGTTTTAAAACCGATAACCCTCTCATAATATACATATTCAATAATAGTATAATAATTTGTTTAATTACAATAAAAAATTATTTCAACACAATATAACGAAACAATGGGTGTATAGCTTTTTTATCAATTTTATCTTCCGATAAATGACTGGATTTGTTAAATTTAATCGATTTGATCATAAATCATGTATTATTTATTCATGTGCAAAATTGAAAATCTATCTGTAGTGTTTGTATACAATTCAAGATATTAAATAAATATCTTGTACTTCCATAATTTATTACGATTTTCACAATTATTGATAATAAAAATTGCTTGAGAAGTTAAGGTCGTGTACCGTATAATCATCCGAAAAGAAATTACAGTGATCTTGAATAGGGAATAAAAAATAACGCAATACAAACAATTGTTATTCGTCATTTTAACTAAAAATAAACATAACTATATATAATTAATATTTAATATTGAAAAAATAACTATAATGTTCAACTAAAGTTTGCTAATTTTTAAACAAATTAAATATAGTAAATTTAATATATGTTTAATAGGTGTAATTAATGACTAATTAAAATGTCATTAATAGCTATTTAATGCAAGAAAAGAATTTTAATAAAAAAAATCAAAAAAACGAAAATTCAAGAAAAATACCTTGAACTGTTCTGGTGCATTTTTTATCTCCAGGCATTATAATATACTAGCCTATAGCCCGTGCGATGCACGGTTGCTTGTAAATTGTTTAATTATATTTCATTAAATTTTAAGTTGTATATATGTTTTTATTATTAAAATATTTTTTGAATTTTATAAATTTCATGAAAATAAATGTTATTCTAATTACGTATTTTAATTATTACTTTCAAATACATATGTATATATAAAAATATTATATAAAAGTAGTTTTTTTAACATTTTAAATATTTTTATCTTAATATTTTTATTTGATTGTTTATAATTTTAATATTTGCTAATTAATTACTAATAATATAAATTATAAAAGATAATAAAATATGATTATTGGTTTTTGATATAATTGATAGTCTTTTTTTTTAATATAAAACAGACCATTATATCTTTCAAAACTCCAAAATTTCGAAACGATCTTTTCTATTAATTAATTATTTTTAACTTTTTTTGTGAGAAAATTAATTTTAATGCTGATTACAACAATTGTGCACTGTAACAGACAAACTACTTGACGTCTTGACGACTTGTTTGCTGTAGAAAGGACTCTCGTGGGCTTTGCCGTGTGCGTATGCATTTTTTGTTTTAATTTTATTAATAATAGAGATTTAACCAAACCAAAAAGTGACCAAAAAAAGAGTACTAAAAAAGAGTGACCAAAAAAAGAGTACCAAACCAAATATAGTACCCTATTTTGCTTATAATAGTATAGTATAGATATAGATAGATAGATCAATTTTATCTTCCGATAAATGACTGAATTTGTTAAATTTAATCGATTTGATCATAACTTATGTATTATTTATTCATGTGCAGAATTGAAAATCTATCTGCACTGTTTGTATATCATTTCAGATATTAAATAAATATCTTGTACTTCCATAATTTATTACGATTTTCACAATTATTGATAATAAAAATTGCTTAAGAAGTTAAGGTCGTGTACCCTATAATCATACGAAAAGAAATTATAGTGATCTTGAATAGGGAATAAAAAATAATGTAATATAAACAATTGTTATTCGTCATTTTAACTAAAAATAAACATAACCATATATAATTAATATTTAATATTGAAAAAATAACTATAATGTTCAACTAAAGTTTGCTAATTTTTAAACAAATTAAATAGAGTAAATTTAATATATGTTTAATAGCTGTAATTAATGACTAATTAAAATGTCATTAATAGCTATTTAATGCAAGAAAAGAATTTTAATAAAAAAAAATCAAAAATATGAAAATTCAAGAAAAATACCTTGAACTGTTCTGGTGCATTTCCGATCTCCTGCTATTATAATATATATAGATCCTACACCTAGTGCAACTAAAAGTTAGATGTTTTAAAGTCACTGCTTGCCTAAATTTAACAACTCTCCAGAATTTTACACACGTCTTCAAGTCAAATTGCAATTCTTCTCCACGCGGTAGTTGAATTGTAATATTCAGCTCCGTAGAAATGCTTTTTAACCCGCACAGCTTATAATTTTTAATTAATAAATAATTATTTTAATCTAGAAATTATAAAAATAAATATCTAATATTATTAGATATTTATAAATATAATTTTCTAAATTAATAAAATTATTTAATAATATAAATAATTCTTTATTGTCTAAGCTGCGGTCTCTGGTCGTCTGGAACCGGACTCCTTTTGCTTAACAGAAATTATATCAATTCCAACCGGGGTTCCAGCTTTAAGAAAATATCACTTTCCATATTTTTGTGATAATTCTTATTTCTTCATTGCTCGTCCAGATGCAAGCTACGGTCTCTTGAGGCTCTAAAACCGGATTCCTTTTGCTTAGAGAAAAATATAACAATTCCAACCGGGATTCCAGCTTTAAGAATATATCACTCAGAACATTTTTATGATAATTCCTTTTCCTCGTAGCCAGTCCATCTAAGCCAGAAATCCACCGTCTTTTAACCTTTTATCGCCACGATACCTGAAGCTGTGAGTTCTGCACTACAAAGACTTGAAACAACATAAAACTAATTAAAAGACACAACATACTTAAGGATAAACCACCAATTTAGGTCCATTTAGCGCATAATAAGTGGATATAAAATCCACTTATCATTGTTATAAAAATTGTTATACACAGACGTCTAAGGTTCGAATTCCATCAACAATATTCTAATTTAAAATTAATATTAAAAGATGCTACATAGAAAGGTGGAAGATTCGATTCCCGTCAACAACATATTAATTTAGATTTAATACTAAAATTTGTTAGGTATAAAGGTGAAATATTTATAATATTATATAATTACACTATAAGTAAATTAAAAAAAAATTAAAAATAATCCGTGCAAAAGCACGGGCTATAAGCTCGTACTAGTAATTCTTTTACCAAGATTTTATGAAAATTATATATTAATAATTAACATAGACTAGATTAATTGATCAAAAAAAAAACATAGACTAGATTAAAATGAAGAACAGAGTGTAACAAAAAGATATTGTAAGCTATCAAAGAGAGATAAAGAGCCTGTTTGGCAAAACTTTATTTAAGAATTTATGGACTTATTTTCAGATAAAATTTTATATTTTGATGATTTTTATTTATACAAATATTTAATGTATGTTTGAGATTCAATAAGTTGCAAAAATAAGCTAGAAAATAAATTGGAAAGTTATGAATATCTAACTTTGTCTTGAAATAAGTTGACTTATTCGGGAAAAAAGTTCCCCAACATCCCAAAAATATAATTGAACTTTGAATTTGAAACCTGACAAGAACAAAATAAATTACATAAACTGACTATTCGTTTCCAATCATGATTAGGTTTTGTAGTCAATAACCATACTTATCCATAATTTTGGTTACAGTACCATCAAATTAATTTTAACTGTCAATCTAATCTTTTTAAAAATAGGCGATCTAGATTATATCATATTAAAATGAAAATTATATTCTAAAGAGGATATTTTTAAAAAAGATTGTATTAGAATTGAATTTTGAAAAGAAAATTATACTATTAAAAGGGTATATTTAAAAAGGATACAATTGAATTGTATTTATTTTTTATTAATATTAAAAAAAATTATATTTACTATTTGTGCTTTATCTCAAGATCTAGAAATCAGATTAGGATGATTTTACAGTTCACGCGAAGGTTATAAAATTATATGATTTAACAATTATTATACATTTTAAAAAAACAATTATTATCGAAATGGAGACACTCAAAATCTCAATATAGAATGTAATTACGAATTTTTACATTAATGTTATTCAGGATAGAAGACATACATTGATAATAATATTCAATGTAGAAAATCAAATTATATATGATTTAAATCATTGACATTCACTTTTTCGTCTTTCAGTATAAATATATTTTTTATTTTACATGTTAAAAGGTAAAATATTAATTTTGCTGGATTCAACATTTTTCATCTATTTATCTTATGATCTAACTGTTCTTTTTTATTTTGTTGTACTGAATACCAGATTATTGGCTACTAAAATTCTGGATAAAATTACTATTACACTTATTATTAAAACTGTATTTTGTTGTTAGTATAACTACCTTCAAATAATAAGAAAGGTGTTTTGATAATCAAAACGAAATATAAGTAAATTTCATAAAATTTTCAATGCAAAAAATCGTCAAATTTTTTTTTCTCTACGTAGTTTTAATTGGAAAGTAATTTTTAAACCGTCACTAAATTAAAGATTATTTTGTTAATTTCACGTGGGCTGTAAAATCATCAAAATCAAATTTTAAGAATTCAAAATATAACACATATATTAAATTGAACGTGTAAAATCTTATATATATCAATTTTTTAACAAAAACTTGATATGTAAATTAATAATATATTACAGATGTTAAAAAAGATGTTGCACGGTTGTAAGCTAGTTATTATAGTAACGGTATAGTAAAAGAACAAAAACTTGATATGTAAATTAATAATATATTACAGATGTTAAAAAAGATGTTGCACGGTTGTAAGCTAGTTATTATAGTAACGGTATAGTAAAAGACAAATAAAAGTAGTTTCGGACAAAGAAATAGTTTTGGATTTACGAAAAAATAAGAACAGATAAACTAATTCAAATACGAATTGAATTGCAATAGAACGTTCTACATTATTACCAGTGTGACTGGGATTGGGATTGTAGTAAAAAATATTATATATACATGCATTTGTATTTGTATTAGTTTCCTTTCTTTGTATTTGTATTTGTATTTGGCCGGGGGTCCTTCGGAAACAGCCTCCCTATTGTATAGGGGCATGGTCTGCGTACAACTACCCTCCTCAGACACCACTTTGAGTGGTATTATAACTGAGTAAGCTAAGTTTTTACTGTGATCTCGCACCAAGATTACAGGTCTTCATCGTAACAAAGCATTAGCATTCGAACAATACATCAGTTTGAAATAGGGCTCTATCGTTGGGGGTCAATGGCCAGAACGAGAAGGTGTGATGCTTACATACCTGAAGAATTAATCTTCAACATATTTTTACGGTTGCCGTTAAAATCTATAGTCCGCTTCAAATCAGTTTGCAAACTGTGGCAATGTATTTTATCAAGCACTCGCTTCGTCCAAACTCACCTGGCCAATTCCCATAAGAAGCAACCTGTTTTACTCAACTACTGGTACTCTAGGAATAGGCCCAACAAATACATCGAAGTCCATGATACTCATCAAGACTTTGTTAAGCTCTACCTGCCACAATCTGTTACTGGTATAGCTTTCATTAATTCTTGTGATGGTCTTGTTTGTTTATCCAATTATGATAGTTCTGTTATACATATATGGAATCCGTCAACTAAGCTGTTCAAGTTACTTCCTACTCCTAAGAAACAACTATCCAGAAGGCACGTTCATATAGGTTTAGGTTATGATTCTATTTGCAATGACTACAAACTTCTTAGAATTGCGTTTACAGATACAGAGGAAGATACTTGTACAGCAGAATCCGAGCTTTATTCTGCAAATGCTGATTCTTGGAAACAGGTTAAGATACCTAAACGACTAGGACAACTTTCTTTGCCTTACACGTCGAAATTAGTACCTGCAAACTCAGGGGTGTTGTATATGGCAATTGAGCCACAACTGATGGCTTTTGATTTGCACAAGGAGGAGTTTCGGCTCTATCCGTTACCCCACTTTAAGCATTATTCTGTAAGGTCAGATGTTTTGGATTTTGAAGGTTCTGTTGCTATGATCTTTCGAGAAAGTATGGAATCAGCTCTTAGTTTGTATATGTTGGACGATGTTTGTGGCAAAGGATGTTGGACTAAAATGTTCAATCTTGAGGCTGATATAAAGATCGACTGGGTTGTTAGGTATTTGGGTTGTGGACAGTTTATTGCTCGCAATTATGTTGAACATTGTGTGTTTAATTATGACTACAGCAAGGGAGAGACTAGGAAGTGTCTTCTTGAATTAGATACTAGTGGAATGAGTTATCCTGTCAAGTACACCGAGAGTCTTGTCTCGCTCAATGGATTTAGATGTTCAAATAAATAAATAATAGTTTCCTGGTCTATAAATCAATATTCAAATATTTCTTTAGATGATTATACTTAAAACATAAGAATACACATGTTTCACTTATGGTTGCTCTGTTGTCTGTATTGTTATGTGAATACCCTATGATTACTAAAACTAGTCTTAAAACCGTGCTTTTGTTGTATATAATACGTATATATAAGATATGATATGAAAATGTATAACAGAGATTATGCAAAGACTGATGATTGCATTGCCTTATTTCAACGAGTACATGGAATATAAATAACTGGAATACAGAAACAGAAACTGAATACTACAAACTAGGACACTTGCTGAAAAAACTCCTACACGATCTCAACTACTTTACTTATTCAAACCTTCCTAAAAACACTCCATGACCAAGTCATAGCGACTGGACACGATCCAAGACACACTACTACTGAATATAACGACTATATTTGAGATTATTAAGGCAACAATTCCCCCCTTAATCTCAAACGTGGCTAACCAAATTCTTGACACCAAGAAGACTTCGCATTCGTTCGAACTTGACTGTTGCCAGAGCCTTAGTTAAACAATCTGCACGCTGCATATCAATCCTCACATGCTTAACAACAACTTCACCACGCTCAACGCATTCTCTTATGAAATGGAAGCGTATATCTATATGCTTACTTCGACCATGGAACACGGGGTTCTTTGCCAAATCGATAGCTGATTTATTATCGATATATAACACAACTGGACCAATCTTTGCTGCTGTGATTTGACTTAAAACATTGCGCAACCAGATGCCTTGACATGCTGCTGCCGTGGCTGCCATAAACTCAGCCTCACAAGTAGACAAGGCCACGCATCTTTGCTTCTGAGAAACCCAGGAAATCAAACTCTCATTGAGATAATACGCCATCCCACCAGTACTCTTCCGATCATCGATTAAACCACCCATATCACTGTCAGAGAACCCAGTAATAAGATTGTTTCCGCTGTTACTCGTATAAATTAATCCAAAATGTATGGTTCCCTTAACATAACGCAATATCCTTTTTACTGCATTCAAGTGCAATACAGTAGGGTGCTCCATAAAACGACTTACCATCCCAACAGAATAAGCAATGTCGGGTCGAGTATTTACCAGATAACGCAACCCACCAACCATGCTTTTGAACATTGTTGAATTAACAGCCTTTCCTCCTTCGTCCTTAGACAATTGTTCCTTAGGATCCATAGGATATTTACAAGGATTGCAGTCACTTAAGCCAGCTTTCTCTAACACCTTCTTGGCATATCCTGATTGTTTGAGCTCTATATAATTTTCTCCTTGCTCCACTTCAATTCCAAGGTAATAGCTTAGCTTACCAAGGTCTGTCATCTCGAATTGTTTTCCCATCTGCCGTTTAAATGCTTCAATGTTCTCAATACTAGCCCCTGTAACCAATATGTCGTCTACATAAACAGCAATCACCAAGCAATCTTCTCCCTCACCCTTCGTGTAGACAGCATTTTCATAAGGGCAACGCTTAAAACCCAGTCCCTCCAAACACTGATTGAGTTTAGCGTACCAAGCTCGAGGCGCCTGGCGCAAACCATACAAAGCCTTCTTTAATTTGTACACCAAATTTCCTTGTCCATGCTTCTGAAAACCATCAGGCTGTGCTACGAATACATCTTCATTTATTTCTCCATTGAGAAATGCCGTCTTGACATCTAGATGATGAACTTTCCAGCCATTTTTTGCTGACAAAGCTAGCAGCAATCTCACCGTTTCCAATCGTGTTACTGGTGCATACACTTCATCGTAGTCTATCCCATGTTCCTGAGCATAACCCTTCGCCACAAGTCTCGCTTTGTGCTTGATTATTCTGCCAGTAGCATCCTTCTTTAGCTTGAAAATCCATTTTAGCCCAATCACTTTCTGGCCTGGTGGTAGTTCAGTGAGACTCCATGTGTCGTTCTTTTCTATCGACTTCAACTCCGCTTCCATAGCTTCTTTCCAGCAACGACTCTTTGATGCTTCTCCATAGTTAGCAGGTTCTTCTACGCCCATCAGATTCAATTCTTCCTCAGTGATTACCTCCTCTTTGTCATCGTATATCTCTCGAATTGATCTGCTTTTCTTAGGCTCCTGGCTGTCATCTTAATTTTCAGGATTTAGAGTCGATTGTCTAGAGTTCGACACAGGCGACATAGGTGAGGTGTCATGCTGTTCTTCAATTTCTTTTTCACTACTGCTGTCTTCTTGAATCATCGAAGGTGTAAAACAAAATGAATCCTCAGTGTCACTATCTTCCAAATCCTTCCATGGCCAAGCCTTATATTCTTCAAACACTACATCCTTGCTGATGTGTATACGCTTAGCCTTTGGGTCGTATAGCCAATAACCCTTTGGGCCAGGTTCCCTTCCTAAGTTCACAACGCACACACTTCTATCATCCAGCTTCTGAACTCCCTTATTCTGCACCCTCATATGAGCAGTACACCCAAACATCCTAATGTGACCAATATCCGGTTTCTTTCCATACCACGCCTCATACGGAGTGACACCAGTTAGAGCACGAGTTGGGAGTCTATTCAATACGTAGACCGTGTGTCTAACAGCCTCTGCCCACATCATTGCAGGTAAATTCATTCCTTTAAGATAGCTTCTAGCCATTTCCATCACCGTCCTGTTTCTACGCTCCACCACGCCGTTTTGTTGAGGCGTGTAAGGAGTTGTGTAATGTCTCATTATCCCCATCTCTTCGCAGTAATTTTTGAACTCAGTGGACATGAATTCACCACCCCGGTCCGTCCTAAAAGTCTTCACCTTTTGTTCAGAACCATCCTCGACCAAAGCTCGAAACTTCTTAAACGCATTGAAGGCTTCACCTTTTGTCTTGAGGAAGTATACCCACATCACACGACTAAAATCGTCTACCAGTAAGAACACATATCTGTTTCCCGAAGTTGTTTCTGGTGTGATTGGCCCACACAAGTCACCGTGAACAAGCTCCAATCTCTTGCTTGCACTGAAATTTGCTCGAGTTGGAACATGCTTTCGTGATTGCTTTGACACAAGACAATTAGTACACACACCTTTTGGCTCCACAACATGAGGCAATCCTCTAACCATTTTATCTTTAAACATCATAGACAATGCTTGGTAGTTAACGTGACCCAAGCGAGCATGCCATAATCTAGACACATCATCTAATTTCAACATCAAGCATTCTGACTCCACAGACTCAATTAGCAGCTTATACAATCGATTGGGTGATCTCTTAATCTTCATAAGTAATTTTTCTTGTTCGTCAAATACCCACATATATTCACCTCTTATTACAACCTTGTTTCCATTCTCAGTTAATTGCCCAATGCTAATGATATTGCTACTAAGACTGGGAATATAATATACCTCGTTAAGCATGCGCTCTTTCCCATCTTTGCACCTCAAAGTGATCGATCCTTTCCCTTTGATTTCGACTGTAGAGCCGTCTCCAAACTTGACACGTCCAGTGATCCCCTCGTCCAACATACTGAACTTCGATTTTTGCCCAGTCATATGGTTGCTGGCGCCATTATCGAGATACCACAGATTTGAATTATTTTGAGCGACCTTCTGCTTTGACACCAGGTGTGGGCTTACATCTCTTTCATCAATCAGCGTTTCTGAGACTTCCTTCTCATGTTTTGCCAACAGCAATGCTGGTTCTTCATCGTCATCGAATCGAGTCAGGTTTGCTTCTTGTCTTTGTTCTCTGTTGCGTTTGGGTCTGCGACACTCCGCAGCAAAATGTCCGTATTGAAAGCAGTTGAAGCATCTCACTTTGCTCTTGTCTCGACCTACTTTGCCTTTGAGTGCCGATGATGAACTCTCCATGACTCCCTTTCTGCGTTTCATCCACTCTTCTCGTGTGAATAACAATTTGCCTTCGTTACTTTCCTTTTTTAGCCATTCCTCTTCTGAGAGCATCAACTGAGTTTCACTCGACATACTGTTTCCTTTGATTCTTTCCTCATGAACCTTTAACGAGCCCATGGCTTCCTCTAATGTCATGGTTTCTAGATCAGCAAACTGTTCCAACGTGGAAGTGATTTGTAGAAACTTGTCAGGCACTGCACGCAGTAGCTTCTTTACTACGTACGATTCCTCTAAAACTTCTCCCAGAGCCCGTATATTCGTTGTAATCCCATTGATCTTCATGTAGAAGTCATCGAGATTTTCAGAATCTCTCATGCTCAATGCTTCGAATTCGACTTTCAAAGTCTGGACCCTTGCTTTCCTTACTTTATCTGCGCCCTGGCAGAGAGTTTTGATCGCATCCCAAACTTCTTTCGCCGTTTTCTTTTCTGCAACAGAGAGCAAAATCTCCTCTGGAAGCCCCTGAAATATCATGGCCGTCGCAATCTTGTCTGATTTCTCCTCTACTGCCGATTTATCATTGTTTGGTTCAACAGCAAGCCACACTCCATGTGCCTGCATTATGACCTTCATTTTGAGAGACCACGACGTGTAATTGCTCTTGGCCAGCATAGGGTAACTCAGTCCTAACGACCCTCCTCCTTTTGCCTTGCCTGTATCCTTGCCTGCATCCATATCTCACGTCTTTGAACCTTCAAAATAATCCTGCTCTGATACCAAATGTTGTATATAATACGTATATATAAGATTTGATATGAAAATGTATAACAGAGATTATGCAAAGACTGATGATTGCATTGCCTTATTTCAACGAGTACATGGAATATAAATAACTGGAATACAGAAACTGAATACTACAAACTAGGACACTTGCTGAAAAAACTCCTACACGATCTCAACTACTTTACTTACTCAAACCTTCCTAAAAACACTCCATGACCAAGTCATAGCGACTGGACACGATCCAAGACACACTACTACTGAATATAACGACTATATTTGAGATTATTAAGGCAACAGCTTTGCGGTGGCGTAATTATTTTTTGTAAAAAAATTCATTATAGATTTATCTTAATTTTTGTCATCGATATTAAACTTTAACAGTTAACACGATGAACCGCAAATTATGAGTACAATCAAACTCATGGCCAATCACCAATGGTAGAAAATACAGGGTTATCAATCAGATTTTAAGTTTCTACAACCAGCAGGACAGTAAACATTGAAGATAAAATAGAAGCCGTAACTGCAATTTACAGTAACAGTTAGAAAACAGCATTCAGGAAGAACAAGTATTATAGCAGACATAAGAATTCACCAACTGTCAGAGCACATATTTTTAGGGGGATACACCTTTGAAGAAGAAATTGAATTACTTATGAGTCGAGAGGAGGGTGAACGCCTTGCACGCTGCCGGGAGGCCAGGGAACTCCTGATGGTCATGTCTGCAGACATCCACCAGACATAAGAGTTAATATTAGAGTTTGCTTTGATTAAAAGTAAACACAGTGCCAATTTCAGCTCTCTGGCCACTGGGGATATAACTGTTAGAATAAAATTTAAAAAGAAAAAGAAAAGGGGATATGTAACATCCCAGATTTTTTAGATTAATTAAATAAATAATTTGATAATTTAGTATTAATAATTTAGGATTTAAGATAATAGCATTTTCAATTTTAGAGGAGTTATTGTAAAAAGTCATTAAAATAGAAGATTTATAGGTTGTAACTCATAATTAATTTTTAAGGTTTTAATTTTGGCTTAATATTAGTAATCCATCCGGTCCATTATGTAAGGCATTTGACTTTTCTGCACGTAACTTTAGGTGCTTTGACTACATAGCTAGACATATTATTTTTTAAAATTTCTTTTTCTAAATAAAAATATAATATTAAAATTTTTATTTAGAAAAAGAAATTTAAAAAAAAAATAACTTTAGCTATGTAGTCAAAACACCTAAAGTTACGTGCAGAAAAGTCAAATGCCTTACATAATGGACTGGAGGGAGTAATTTTTTTCTTATTAAAAAGGATGTATCATTAAAGAATAATTAGTAAGGATAAAGACATCACTTAAAAAATATATAGAAAAACCCTAGAATTCTATATAGTAGTCAGGTAAAGAAAAAAAGAAACGTAGAGAGAGAGGAAGAGAAAAGAAACGCCGAGAGAGGAAAAAGATAGAGAAAGAGAGAGAGAGAAGAGAGAAGAGAAGATAAAAATGAGAAGAGGAAGATTCATAACAAATTGAAAAAGAAGGGGTAACTTTCATAACAAATTGAAAAAGAAGGGGTAACTTTCTTTAATTCTCTGGATCTTCGTGTTAATTCATGTGTATTATATTTGATTGATTTGATTAGTTGTTTTCTTGAGTTTTGTATATGTGGTGATGTTTTGTATATATCTATGAGTTATGTGTTATATGATCATTGTCTTGGTATCATTACTCCGATTTTGTATGTATAGTATATTTGGATTATGAATTCTTGTAAAATTCGTATCTGATTCGCTATTCATCAGAATTTCATGAAATTAGACTTTTTGAAAAGGTATTTGAATTATCTACAACTTTCATTCTCTGTGTTTTGTGAAATTCTGCTTGTAAGTATGTCAAAATATGCTGTTTGTGTAATCTGGTAGGTTAAATTCAGTTCTGATGTCTGAACTTTGAAAATTCATAGTAAATCGGAAATTTGTTCAAAAACTATGAGCAATACCATTCTGGAATGCTCGTTTCAATATCTGCATTTTGCATTTACGTTCCATTAACAAATTCTGTGAACTTGATGTGTTACATATCGAATTACTACTGTGATCACTGCCTGTTTCTGTTCTACCTGTCTGCATTTTCTTTATTTCTGAATTCGTTACTTCTTCATTTTTGATGAGCCTTACCATTCTGGAAAGGTCTCAGAATTGTCTACGTTTTTAGTGTTTTATACTTTTTCAGATAAAATCATTTTCATAGTGTAATTTGCCAATTTCAAAAACTGGTCAGGGCTGATTTGTTAACAATGGGATATTTTGTAAGATATTTTGGTGTGTGATTTTTGGAATTTTCTTTGAGTAAATTATATGTAGCGCCGCATGAGTTATATTAAGGTGTGTGCTTATTTGCTTTGTTTGATTGTTAATAGATAATGGATTAATATTTAGGATTTGTTGTTACTTTATTTTCAGGGTACGACATCGATATCGAGGTAAGTAACTTTTCGTTGCTCACTACCGTTATAAAATCTGTTTTGATTATGTTTCAAAATACTTGTTGATTTGGTTATCGAAATTTGTGACATCAAAAATTGATTATAGAAAAGACTTTTAGAAATCCCCAGTTTTAGTTGCGTATCGAATCATAGAATCCGGTCACTGGATAGTGTGACACATAGAACTAGTTTACGCACGTTCCGGAACACATAGATACCTTGTTGAGTTTGACTTAACGAGGGACGTAAACTAGCCCCCATCGAACTATAGAAGCCGTGTCACTAGCATAGTGTGACCGTAACTTAATACTGTGGGAATAAAATGTGATTTTATTGAAAGATTCTTTTATCGATTTATAGCTTTTGAAGTTTTGTTTTTTTTAAAGTATTATTTTGAGTCGTCGGGCGATCGTTACTTGCTGGGTTTTGTAGCTCATTGTTTTAATATATTTCAGGTTACTAAGCTTTGGATCGAATAAGGATGTGAACTTTTGGATTTTGTGCTACCTGGTTTATATGCATTTATAGGAAAAGATTTATCGCAGTATAGAATAATTTCAGTCTTTAATTGGACATTGATTATTGAATTTGTGTAGTTGCGATTCTAATTTTATTGTTTCAGATTATGGTGTTGACTTTGACTTTGATTTTCGTTGAATTTGGATTTATTGAATAAAGAATTGTATTTTATTTTAGTTTTGAATTTAGAAATAATAGTCCAAAAAAAAATCGGGTTTTTAGAGGATACCTCAATATTATTGGTTTATAAACGTATGCTGAATACACTTCTCGAACTGGAAAAGTTTTGATGGTAATTAGCATGCGAGAAAATCTATTTTACACTAGTATTTATGAATTAGATTAACAGAGATATTGAGTGAAAGTAGCATAATAGAACCTGTTCAGCTAGGGAGGATGGATGCCCTACAACAACATTCATTCCTTTAATTGCCTCACCATAACATTTCAAGTTGATAATTTCTAAATGAAACAATTCAGCTGCATCTCCTGGTTGCATATGCAAATTTAGGCTATGCTATAACACATTTGGGTCCGTTTGGATTGAGGGTTGAGAAGGGTCGGGTTGGGTCGGGTTCAAATTTAAAAATTCGTTTTTGAGAAAATTTTGAAAAGTAAAGTGTTGGGTTTTGATAGTTTACGAAAGAATTAACATAATATTACATATTAAATCCAAAATCCAACATTTTATTTTTTAAAATTTTCTCAAAAATAAATTTTTAAATTTGAACCCAACCCAACCCAACCCAACCCTTCTCAACCCCCAATCCAAACCGACCCTAAGTGCGTGCATAAATTAGCATTAAGGTATACTTCCAAACAGGGGCGGGGCTAAGGGTGCGCGGGGTGAGCGACCGCACAGGGCCCCCAAAAATATAGGGCCCCAAAATTTTTTCCTCCTTATATATATATATATATGTATATATATGTAGAGAGATTTTGAAATTTTGACCAAAAAATTCAGGATTACCTCGTAATTTTACTTTTGGCTCTGCCAAAAAAAAATATTTGGCAAGTTTAATTAGTAAAGTTGGAAAATATTGAGAGTAACAATATATAAAGATAAATTAATTATTGTAATTTTTAAATATATTACCATAATTGAGTATTGATCATCTTGGAAAGTTGAACAATTTCTCTAATTAATAGAACTAACGTCTTTATTTTTTAATGTATCTCTCTACTAACAGCTCATATAAATGGAGGGCCAAATTTTAAGATCTCGTACAGGGTCCCAAATTTGTTTGTCCCGCCCCTGCTTCCAAATACTTCAATGACCACACAGTGAAGCTGTAACAAACAAAATTAATAGTCACAAATCACAATAATCTTGCATGAAAAGGTATTTGAGACAAATCCAGATGATGGGCTAAATTAGCAGTAAGATTTTAGTATAATATATATTCTAAAAAAAACGCATAAATTGAAGTGACAGTCAAACAATGGTTAAAAGATGTAGTGACAACCTGAATTTTAAGAGGCAAGTAAAAAAGATTAAGGAAATAAAGTGAAACACTTACATAGAGCTTATAACAATGGTTGTAGAAAAAGCCGTCGACATATTAAAAATAAATGGTTATATGGTTATACCCATGTACCTGGCCTCCGCATCCAGTATTGTGTTGCTGGCAGCTGCAAGGCACAAATGCATCAGTATCGGAAGTAAATTTTTATTCAAGAGGATATAATGAGGTTGTATACTTGCCCAAATTCTTTTTCTTCCTGTCAATATGTTTACGCTGGCACGGGGACTCCACTGCTGAATCTGCAAGCATAAGCAAGAGTGCTATATGTGAGTGACTGAAGTTATGTGTGGTGCAAACAAGCATAACTACTATTAGTAATTCAAACATGGAAAAGTTCTTAAAGAAAACCACGGTAAAATATACTCCTGACAAAGAGTAAAGAGCCTACCTCCACCTAGCCTATTAATTGGCATTGCGGGTGTGTGACCTGTAAGACCCTGCCAGGAACTGTTGGTCCCAATCAAAGCTTAACATTAGAACATGTCTTAGGGAGGTTAACACAACCCTTTTTGTATTGCAATAGATAACTTAGCACAAATTGAACAGATGAATTATTTTTGAAATACAAATGTGGAGAGAGCCCGGCTCCTCTGTCCCCTTCTTCTTGCCCCCTTCTGTGTCCCCTATACAAAATAGGTGCCCCTGGCGGGGCCCATTGTAAGGAAAATGGAAATAAAACACATAAGGAGACACGAAGGGGGGGACAGAGGATCCTCACCCATGTGGAGACCTGAGATTTGCTAGAAATCAGGAACATTTTGTTAAACACTACTCAATAACTGCTCTATTCCAAAGATAGCACACACATGACACACCCAAGACCTAATTGATCATTCACCCCACTACATGTCCATATATTTCGGATTAGGTTTGCTGATCATGTTGGAATGGCGTAGTACCCTGATGGGTCCCAAATCAGGACAACCCTTTATGAGTGGAAGAAAAATTTATTACGCAAAACTCACACTAAGTTCCAACACCACAAGTTATTAGCTTAAACACAAGACAGTAATCAAAATAAACACAGAAAAAGAAATTTGTTGGCAAGTGGAAGAACCCTTTTTTCTTGTATATATTGATACATATATGTTTTCTATATACAATATCACAATTGATAGTCATTAAAACCTAGCTAATTCACTACCGTTTACATGTCATATTAACTAATGAGCCAAGTTTAAGAATTAACCAAAAAGCACTTATGAGTTTGGAGCAAAGTAATTAAGTTAAGAGGGCCAGAACATTTGCCATCATACTATATAGCTTTACACAAGCATTTAGATGTTGCAATATATGTACAGAGAAAAGGAGCAGAGATTAAATCTGGACGAAGAAGTGCAAAAGAGATGAATCATATGAATGTGAATATGGCCCGACTAGTTTCCAAGCAGAGTAATGCTTTGTTCAACGAGTGTACCTAATAGAAAGAGAAGCTAAGTTGAGTGGGGACATCTACAAAAACAACCAAGTTTTATTAGGATGAGGTAAATGGAGCAGCATCTCAGAAGAATATAACAGTTCCATGTTAATATGAGACATGATTATATATGAAACCTGAGTTAGCTTTGCTCATTCAGCATTCTCAATGGTTGATTCAATGATGGAGAAATTGCCTAAATATGTTTTTGTAGATTGATCATCCGGTTGAGTTCTTAGTCACAGATAAAATGAATATGCATCAAAAACACTACGTGTTCAGTTCCAAGTCCTTTTTTTGGTGCTAAATCCCTCGAATATTAATACACAAAATTATAACGAGACAGTAAATTACAAAGCACCCAAGCACACATACAAAAGAAATGGGACGTTGTCATTAAAATAATCTTACACACATAAATCTCATAACAAAAACAATTTAACAAGAACTAAATTTGTAACATTGATTAGTTTAGATCTTAATTTTCTGGTTTATTTTTTGCTGCTACTTATAGATTAATATGTTACTTTTTTGAAATAACGATAAAAAATAGTAAAAATCTAAGAAAATAGAATGATAAATTTACTCTTTTCAAATTACATTTTATAAATAAATATATATAATTAAATCATAAATATATAATATTTGAGAATTTTTATAACCAGTATTATATAAAATGTAGGAAGAATTACAATATATAAATGATCATGTTTACACATAATTAATTTTGTTCACATAATGTTTGTGTAGAAAAATATTCTATTGACAATTTTGAAAATATTTTCAAAGTTTTAAATTTAATGTCTATCATTTGTTAAGATGTATAAACATGTTTATGAAACAATATTATAGTGTACATATCAATGTGAATGTCTTTATTTATTTTAATAAAGAAGTAAAAATAATTAAGAGCAAATATTTTTTTTCTTCACAAACATGAACTGTACCATTTGTATTGAGGAGCTAGGAGATGATATTAGAGAATTACCTTGCCATCATATTTTCCACAGTAATTGCATTGAAGACTGGTTTGAGATAAAAACTACATGTCCTTTATGTAGGCTGCCCCTCCATAACAACCATCAAAATTTAGCTAACCCTGATCATGAAAATGAAGAACCAAACCTTATGGATATTCTAACTGATGAAGAGTTGTTTGTGATACTTATGCTGGTCCACATGTGGTTAAATCACTTGATTGCTGTTTCTAGTGATGGAAGTGATAACCATGACGGTCAAGAAATTAATGGCAATGAAGAAAATGAAGGTGAAAATGGAGATGTTCGGGAACATCGGCCCATTTGGAGGAGATTGAGAGATGGTGTTAGTGAAGATGAAGAGAGATGGGTAATAAGATATGGTTATATTAGTGATGGAGAGAGTGACTTAGGATATGATTATAGTGAGTACGAAGAGGAAAGAGAATTAGGAGTTGGTGATTATTATGAAGATGAAGAAAATGATTTGAGAATTGGTGATGATTTTTATGAAGACGAAATCGATGGTGATGAAGATGAAAGCGATGGTGATGATTTATATGAAATTGGTTCTTATGAAGATGATGATGATGATGGAGGAGGTAGATATCACTATGATGATGAAGAGTGAAGACCACCATGATCATCACACTGATGATGATAATGAAGACCACCAAAATTATCATACTGATGATCCTATATGTAGTATGTTTTTGCCTTTGCTCATTTGCTAATGCTTCTACTATTGTCATATTTTACTTTACTTGAGAAAAGATTTCAGGTTCTGTTGTGTTTACCACTAATTTTTTTTAGAAGGTTTTGATAAATCTGGGCATGTTCATTAATTACATATAACATACGTTCTGCTTCATGCCTGTGCTGCTAGTAGGCTACTTTTGGTCTGCTGTATTGGTGACCCCTTCTAAATTTGACGTGTTCTGTTATTCTGTTTGTAATTTACTTTAGGTTGTTATTATTCTGCAGACCATGTAAATCGATTGTAACTCCTCCTAATATCTTCTAGTTGAGGCTCAAGTTAGAAAAAACTGAGACGGGGTCTCTTGTGTCTTAGAATGACCATCTCAAACACACAAACCAGAACAAAGTATTAACAGTACGAAAACACCTCCCCACCCGGCCAAAATCAAAATTTCCAAATAGCCAGAAAGCTTCTCTCTATTTTAAATATATTTTGTGAACCATGACCATCATTGAAAACTCGGATATTTCTGTCCCGCTAAATTGCCCAAAATATTGCCCCAGATAATTACAAAAACATTTTCTTCTTGTGACCCACCCACCATGACACCGATAGCTCACCACATTAACTACGCATACACCAAGGTATGTCAAATTCCATCAACTAGGTCGACCATCATTGGCTGATAAAAAACCAATCCAAATTTATATTGCGAACCAGTTTCACCAGTCTCCTCCTCTGCATATTCACATGAACATTTCATCTGTCCAACAACAATAACCAGCAAAAAAACCTCGACTTTAATAAGAGTACAAATCTTCCGCATAATGTTTGCCCAACATTCCTTCAACCCTGTGTCCCAAATGAGTTGAATGAAGTCTGTGTAATCAACTTTCTTTAACATCTAATTTAGGGCCACCAAACTTTGGAATTCTTTACTACATACAGATCCATTAAACGGAAAAGTCCAAACCAGCTGTGTATTAATGCATAAGCCTCGAACCACTGACACTGAAAAAACTCTACAAAAACAATCCTGCAAAGCTTAACCCCATCCATCACGTCCACCTAGAAATGTATAGTCACCTCTTCCTTCATTAAACTGAATTAAAGGAAGAAAATCACCATAAAGACCGACAATGGACAGTACGGTTTGCCAAATTCTTACATAACAACCGACTCTTCTGCTTGTTATCCTTTAACCAAGAAATGACTCTCAACACGTTCCAAATGTTAAAAACAACTAAAAGACATATGTCATCCTGTTCAAAGAAGAGCATAGCCATAACTATCTGAAACGAGGTGTTTTCCAGTACCCACAAACAGAGCAAGTGAGCAATATTCTTATTATCATTAATTATTCTCCCCAACAAATCAATAAAAAAGTCTAACAGAAAACCATGAGATCTTCTAATGTAGCAAAGATTCGAATTTTTTATTTAGATCTTATTTTATTGAGGATGTTAATTTATCAGCAGCTTGCTAAAAAGGGATAATTTTCTCTGCCGAAAAATCCAAGTTACATTTAAAGATTGTTTTTTTTTTTTTTTTTTATCAAATAGGACCTTTACAATTCATTAAAGCCAGGCAAGGGTAAAGATAAAAGGTGTATTCCATAGCTCTCAGACAATAAGAAGTTGCAAGTTCAAGTAGACTTATGTGGGCAAGTATATTTAAATTTCTGCTGGTAAGAAAAAGCAATGTAGATTAGGGAAAGTGATCTGTAAACTCCAACTTCGGTAACTGGTACAAAGTCAAATTCCAAACAATAAATATCATAGGTTAGTGTCTGAACAAAATTAAGCTTTTAGAGGACACCAATTAACATGAATAGCAAAGAAAACTTCTACATTTCTAGTACAGGTGAAAGAAAGCTTCTGTACTTATTCTGGACATCAATAGTCTAGTGTTGCTTGAGACATGCTTAGTGCAAGATTGGTACATACATATTCTTTAAATAGTAATACATGAATCAGAAAGTTAATATATAAAAATATGATTTAAGTATTGAAATATATCTTTAATTCTAAAAGAAGTTTCAAACAAAACAGAATGGCTGTTTTTTGATGATGATAAGTGATACGGCATACCAAAATGATGAACATATATAACAGGGAAAAAGTATATACTTTTACAACAATTTTATATTTAGTGCAGATATAAATTATTTAAAACATTGTAGTGTCAATTCACTGTTTTTCAGTGTACAAGAGTTTTGAACTGTTCATTGATACCAGAAACTCATTTTAGTACGTGACTCGGAAGTTGTTTTGGACATTTCAGTGAAAAAACGTAAAATTTGTAGTCAAGGAAACTGATTCATTAAACGAAAACGCTCAAGATTCTTCAAACACGGTCAGAAGGAAAGGTAAATGGAAAGCATAAATGCTAGATCTAGCAAAGGTAGTATAGACTTAGAATATGTCAATATGATTAGAATTGTTCTGAATATTCTGATTCATAAGACTGAAATGAGAAAAATAAAAATCGATTGTACAATATCTCAGGAAAGGTTTAAAGCTTCGCACCAAGTTTCTTCGGCTGTAATGGATGTCTTTTCTATGGCGTTTTCTTTATGGAAAGGCAAATGACGCAAAGCTGGACATTTACTACTGATCCATGATACTTAGCGTCTTCTAAGCTAGCAACTCCAATAAAGCATTTTCACAAACACTTGTAATTTTTCCATTTCAACAAGTATCACTTCGTTTAGGTTTGGAAACAGTCACGGTTTCTGCCCAGCATTGTGCGAATCTTGGGTGATATTTCGATTAACATTGGACTTGTGCTCAAGTTCAGGTTTTGAGTTTTGGTTAATTATAAACATAAATGGGGCCATCGCACAGGCTTTCAAGTCCTAGAAAATCATTTAAATACCGTCGTTTTAGCTTTGAAAGTTTTAAATAGTGCCAACAATACTTAGATTCTCTTGCACTGCTCTAGTAGACAACCTTTCATTGTGAATGAGTTTGAAAACTCAAATTCAAATATATGTTTGAGTCGTACTGGTTATCTATTTCCAGTGAACCGGCCATTGAAACGAACTTTGGGATTTTAGCATCTGGTGAAGTCAAATATATGTTGGAATCGCTTTTGCCATTACAATATTTCACATACCGTTCAACATCTTTTGCACTTCGGAATTTTATAGCATCTGGTGTATTTAAGCAACCAATGGAAACTTGAAACAAACTAGTTAGAAGACCTTCATCTTTCTCAATAAAACACTTGAGTTTTTCTTCGTTACGAGTGTAGATTCTTGTCACACATTCTACCACTTTCGACAATGTCGTCATTAAGAAATCAGAACTGTAGACTTCTGAGACGTCATAAAGGGTTTAAGACTTTGCATAATAGCAACAAGAATCCTCAAGTTGTAAAATCTTTTACTTGATTTTGTATCAACTAGCACTTCTTGCATTTGAGTGAGAACAGTTATTGAAAATATTGGTTTCACTAAAAGAAATACTGGAACATTACCAACTAGTCCTCTGCCACTAATGTCTAGCACTTCAAGAAGTTCAGTATTTCCTATTTTATCAGAAACTTCTAACAAATTAGAGCAAAGATTCATTTACTCTTACTCTAAAAGGTCTTCAGATTCTTTTGATCCAAAGATTCTTCATTGTATAGAACCAAACATGTACTCTTCCCATCAGTTTGCAAGTATGCAATATTGCCACAAGTCGGATCAATTTGTGCATCTTAAAACATATTTTTCTCTCATCTTCTTCATGCAGTTTAAGATAAATATTTTTATATGTATACACCGATTACTACTAAACAACATCACATCTGCATCCAAAACGAAACCCCCAATTAAACCCTAAACTTGGAATCGAAAACAAAGTTTAACACCTTTCAATTCGGTTACTAAAACTGTCCAGTTGGAGGTTAATACCACAGAGAATCGAGGGTTTGATTGAGAGTTGGAAGAGAGAATTGCGGGAGAGATTTTAGCCAGAGAGATTTGACGAGAGAGATGGGAGAGAGTTCGCGAGAACTCGGGAGAAAACAGAGCTGATGAAAAATGATTTGGGGAAAATGGAGTTTTGGGTTACTCGGAAAAGCAATTAGTTTTCATAATTGCATTTCTTATTAAAAACAACTTAAAACCTCCTTGTAAAATAGAAAGTAAATAGATAATATTTGAGAAAAACCACAATATCATTTTAAAATGTTAAAATGAAATTAGATCTCTCCCCATATTTTAAAATATTTTTAGAATCAATAATAGATTAAATATAAATTTTATAAGTTTTGATCTTTAAATGCAAAACAACTCATAAAATCATTTTAAAATCCTTAAATACGAAAGATACTTCTCCCAAATATTTTAAAAAGTAAATAAATATACAAAGATAATATTCCAAAAAATTTAATGAATTTTTATAATGCCAGTAATTTTATAAAATTCCCAAAAGATAAATAAAACATGTTTTTAGTAGATTTAATCACAGAAAAATGAAATTACTTTGCACACATTCGATATCACCCAATACATGTAGGACAGTCTACCGGTCCAAAGACCGGACCGAATATAACCGGTTCGGTTCCCGGTCCATAAAATCAAAAAAATCTGATCTTCGGTCCGATCCTGAAAACACCCGGTCCGGACCGGATCGGACCAGATTTTATGTATATTAACACATAACATATATTAGTGATCCAAATTGGTAAATAATAAATTTATAAAATAGTATATATAAGCACTACAATATAAATGATTAAATTTCATATTTCATACTATATATAATTTATAATTACGTTTACAAATTAATGCTACTTTACAAATAATATAAAATTTACTTATTTTTAAATTTAAATTAACTTACCAAGTAATTTAAGTATCAACAAAGAATGAAAATTAAATTTTAAAAATTCAATTTTTTATAAAATATTAACTGACCGGTCCATACCGGTCCGGTTCCGGTCTAGGTATTTCGGTCGGTCCGGTCCGGTCCGGTCCCAAGACCGGTAATGATCGGTCCAGTCCCCGATCCAAAAATTCAATAAAATCCGGTATTCGGTCCGCTCCGAATCAGTCTGGTCCAGTCCAGTTTTGTACTTTTGTGCAGCCCTAAATACATGTAACCCACCATACATCACATCAAATTGGAACAAAAATTTCATAGTCTTATTCATGCTTTATGGAAAAATCAATAAAATACTCAAATAATAACAATAATAATAATAATTCATAAAATTTTGGTTTGTTACAAAAAATGTGTAATAACTGCTTTATTTGTATGATAATAATTATGTTTTAATTTATTGTTTCTCTACACAATCCTCAAGATAAAATTATATTGAACTGGATTTTTCATAAAAATAGCATAATTGTCGTAAAATTGTTTGGAAAAAAATAAGTATATATAAATAATTTTTTTTCTATTTATATGTATTTTTTGAATATTTAAAAAAAAATAAATTTTAATTTCGGTGCGTAGAACGAGTAAAATGCTAGTTACCATTAAGATTGTGAATGAACAAAATAACTAAAATTTTGAAGAATGAAAATATTTTACACTAATTAAATAATACCACATAATTAAAAAATTATCTTATATTGTTGAAGCTTGCCTCAAACAAAATAGAACTTGCAAAAACTTCATATTTAAAGTAATTAAATACTTAGTAAAATATTTTCTTAATTTACGAAGTTGCTTGAAGATATAAAAGTTTTATATTTACTCATGATCCTAGAATTTTGTGAAAAATATATGCTATTATCTGAAATTTTTTAAAACAAAATTTGGTAATATTGTTTAGAAAAAGTAAAAAAAAATGACATTACAACTTGCAATCTTACCTTTTGAATTAAAATGCTTAACTCACTTATATAATCCAAATTATGTAAACTTTTAGACCTTTTTACCCAAAGTTAAGAATTAAGAGCAACAAATTCTTGAAAAGAAAAAAAAAATAAATCAACAATTAGGCATTAAAAAAAAATTAAGGAGGCAATATTGGAGCACACATTACAAGCTTATAGCTTAGAGGAGTTTAGAAGAACTAACAAGGAATTAAGGCGAGATCAAGTGAAGCTACATCTGACAAAATGGTTAGTAACATTACTTGGTGTGATTCTTGTTTAATATCGTTCTGTTTATAAATCCTTCTATAATGTCATTGTTTTTTCCTTCATTTGTAATGTGCTTATAAATTTTTAATTTATAATTATTTGAGTCCTATGCATCTATATTCATGCACATAAATTTACAAACTTTAGTCTAACCTATATGAAGGCTATCATTAATAAAAAATAAACAGTTAAATATGAAAAATAATGCAGCATGATAATCTTGTTCATAATCTTTTTTTCTTCATTTGTTTTTTTTTTTGAGGGATTGTTCTTAATTTGTTAATGGCTCATTTTAAAGTAGTTTATGTTCTTTTAGTATACCATGTCAATGCAGTGAGTAGTGTACATAAGTATTTATATGACATAATTTAGGTGTGGACGTAAGTACATATTTTAGGCTTCTTTAGTTTATATAATAATAATAATATCACCCTATCTCAATTAAAGCGAATCAAATATATGATCAAGACCTTATGTGATCATAATTAAGACCTTATGTGATCTACCATGTAATTATAGTGGTGGTTGAACTTTTTATTCAACCGAGGACATCTATCTATTCTGTGAAGTGAAAGTTTAGTTAATTAAGCTACATTGACCACCTTTTTTAATGATAATCAAATTTTTATATTAGCTTAAGCAAAAGTCATTACAGTAACAGTACTAACTAAACTAGCAGCTTCCGGCTACCAGCTACTTTACACCTAACAGCCTATATAGACTTTTACAACACGTGCCTTACCACAAACTTGTACATTCCTGAAATTAGGATATTGACCACCTTACCTTATACGCTACGGCCAAAATATACGAAGTATATAAGGTGAACTTGTTATGTTACAAATTAACTCTTGATAGCCTGCTGTTAAAGTATGAATATTATCGGATTAGTCTTTCTTTTTTTAATAACAGGGTATAGAGCAGATCAATGACTATGTTGGATTTTTTTTTATTTAATTTTTTTTCACCTTTGCTTGAGTGAATTTGCCAATGAATGTATTTTGACCTAGCTAATTAATCTGCTGTTACTGTAATATTTCATGAAACTTGGATATTTATGCATGATTGAATGTTGTGTACATGCATGGATGCATGTTGAGTTGATAATTGATTCATTTAAATGAAGGAGAAAGCAACAAAGTATGAGAAATATAAATACATTACAATAAAACATAGAAGTCATTTGTATATGTTTTTTTCTTTTTTCAATTTTGTTGTATTAGGTAAAAATTTATGTAGCATACGTTGGGTGTTTATGCAGGCAGCAAGAACTTTATTGATTACACTCATTCCTCCAAATGCATCAAAAGAGGAAGTGCAGGAATGTCTTTCTTTTGGATTTGATACTTACATTAATATGAGGCCTCGGGGGTACCCGCTTGTTTTTTTTTTTTTTTTTTTCTCATTTAATGTCTGCATGTTTTGTATATGTATTTATAAGATCATTTCAATTTCTTGTTTCATGGACTAACCTAGATATGCCAGCACTAAGACAGCATATTTAACGTTCCGGTCAGTGATGCAGTGCGATGGAGCATATGGCTTGTCTGTAAGTGTTTTTTTAGTTATTTCCTTCGTTAATGAGTGCATGCTAATTTATATGTTAGCTCTAATTAGACAATAAAAAGAAGGATTAGCTCAAATTATCTAACATATTGTCAAAAAATCATGCATTTTCTGTTATGTACTTTTTCCATAAAGAAGGATTAGAAAATTTATATGTAATGAAGGTTTTTTCTCCTTTTTTTTTTTTGCACCTAAAGATCATGCATTTTCCATGACAAAAAAAAATCATGCATTTTCTGTTATGTACTTTTCGGTTAAGTATAAGCAGCTCAAATCTCTGTTCTAAAAATTGGTGATTAATCATGACTAATCAACCGATTAATCCCTAAAATTAACGGATTAAGTATAAGCAGAAGTAAGTTGAAATATAGTACAAGTCATTTGCAAAAATGAAATGAAAAGTAAACATAAAATTTAGATACATTTTTATTAGTTTTATAATAATAAAAGTCATTGATTTGTATGTGTTCACTTTTACTGACCAAAAAGACTTTTTACTGTTAGCCTACTAACTAAACAAAATAAAAAAAAATCAAAGTTTAAAAAAAAGTTAAAATGGTGATTAAAAATATTCTTTTTAGAAAAATTTGTTTACATGTTTTCTATACTTGTACAAAACAAAAATCTTAAAAGATATACAAAAGTGACCCAGGTTGTATTGTTTTAAAATTTTCCTTTCAAAGGTGGTTTCAAAAATAAAAATAAAGAGTATATTTTTCTAATAATTTTGAAACTTAAAGATGTTGGATAATTGTGTATTTTGAAAATAATTTATTATTGATAGGAGAGTGTCAAAAAATTTCAATGGTAAGAGAAGTTTAATTTTAAAAATTAGTTTTATATTTAATTTATTAAAAATTTGTCTTGAGAAAATGACCAATTAAACACTGTACATTTGTTATTTTTTAGTTAATTATCTACAAAAATTATTAATTTAACTCTCTCTCAATAATATGTATATAAAAAAGTTATACATGTTTATAAAGGAAACATGGCATGCTAATATTAAAATTGTTTATTAACAACGATGTTATTTACGATATGTAATTATATATTAATTGAATTTATATAATATGGTAATTAACATTAATGTTAAACTTTAAAGGAATGAGACTCGTAGTATGGATAATTATATATATGCCACATACAAATTAGGGAATCTTACTTGGTACCACAAAAGGATAAGGATCTTTATTAAAAAAAAATTGGTGGAATTATTATATTTAAATATTAATTTTATGAGCCAGTGTTGAAAAATTGGTGGAAACGTTATACTTAAATACCAATTTTATAAGTCAGTGTTGAACAACATGATAACATATGAGTCAGTGTTGAACAACGTGATAACATAAGAGTCAGTGTTGAACAATATGATAACGTGAAATGTCATTTTGTTACATATTTGCTGGTACATTTACTCTTTTTGATGGATGGAATTAAGTTTTTTAAGGTACCTTATTTACTTTTGGGTGACGGCCCAAAATATTCATATGGGAGTCATGCTGGCCCTTTTTACTGACTGAAAACGTTACACCGTCTGATATGAGGGGTATTGCGGAACACCGTGTTCCGTATCATGGGATGTTGCGGAACACCATGTTCCGTATCATGCACGAATACGGAACACCGTGTTCCGTATCATGCTAACACGGAAGATGGTGTTCCGTATCATGCATAATACGGAACACGGTGTTCCGCATTATGCTAACACGGAGGACGATTCTCCGTATTCAATCGATATTTCGGGCCATTTTTTTCAAAATCAGTATTTTGGGCAAAAACTTGTGAAAAATAGGCATTTTGGTAATTCTCTTTTTACTTTTTAAGTCTTTAATTTGGTGCAAATCTAATATTTATATTTAAGATGAAATAAAAATACAAACACTCTCTCTCTCTATATGAATGAAATCTCTTCATTTTCAAATTCAATATAAAATACCAACAATAACTCATCTTCATACATGAGTACATGCACTATTTTTCATGGCTTAAAATCATTTTTTAATGTTAAATGATTAGTACCGTGTGAATAATGGACTCCACCGTTATGGTTTGAGATTCACAAACTCCTGAATTTATTATTTTATTTATTAGATGAGTTGATTATTGCTCTTAGTTGAGGTTTTAAGCTGCTTGAGACAGTTTGATTATTAGTGATAAATTTTACTAGCATTCGAAGTGCTTACCCGTGGTGGCGGATGGGATGCAGCTAGGTCATGTTGGAGCCAAGGACCTCACTTGATTTTTTTTTTAATCTAACACATAAATAACAGTTGAGTAGATGCATTGGGGCCATATGTGAACAGAGTTGGAGCCAACATATCCAAAAATGAAACACCAATCAACCAGTAATGCACGAGCTGATTACCATGCGTTGTTTTTATATTTGAAAATTTTAATTTTTATGGAAAATTAAAATTAAATGATTAAAAAAAATTCCTGAAGACTTCTCGATGAGTCCCTTAAAAGAATAAGGTCTGGGAGTGTTTACATGAACACGGTGGTTGATCTTGTGCCATCGTATGAGCTTGTGGAGATCATGATTCATGATTAATGCTTTGGGATTTAAAGTTGATTTTGGTGGGAAGTCATATTCTATTTCCTATGTCGTGTGGGACGATACAAAATAGAATTGACTTATTTATTATATAATTATATATATTTGGCTTGCAAGTTTTTATCTTTCACTTGAAAGGGTTTTTCTTACTTTAAGCACTTAGGATTTTATTTTTCAAGTTGGATCAGGATTTTGATTGGTTTCCTAGTTGGGTTCAGGTATTAGCTAAATTCCTAGCTGATATTGAATTTAATATCTTTTAGATTCCTATATGAATAAGGGTTGAATAAGGTTATTTATGTAGCCTATAAATACTCTTGTCTTGTAATATTTTGGGGAGACGAATATTGATAATAAGATTTTGGCTATTCGATAGCTTTGAGAATCGAATTCAGAGTTTGAGTTTTGTTTCTCTCCATTCGTAGATTCAGAGTTAGAGATTTGTTTCACCATCTTTGGAGATTCAGAGTTTACTTTATATTTATCATTATTACATATTATCATAAACACATCACGTTCTGTATCAATTTGGTATCAAGAGCCAATGTTTCTCCATCAAATTCTTAAATATTGGGAGATCTAGGGTTTTCGTAAAAAAAAAAAGTTACTGTTCACGAGTACTGTTCATCGACACTATTGCGCGTTAATGGCAGGGGATGAAGATTTAAAATTTGATGGATCAGTTGGAGCTTGAAGTTAACTCTCTTAAAAATATTTCTGAGCAAATTGCTTATATGTCAGAGCAACAAGCAGAGACCAAGGCAAGTTTACGATCTACAAACGAGATGATTGATGGTTTACAAGTTACAAACGAGAGGATTAAGGGGGTTATTGCTACGGTAGAAAATACACCTATTCGCACAGGCTTTATAAGAAACCCTCAACCCACTAAAAACAATGACGGTGATAAAAGCTTGAAGTGGGATGTACCAGAATTTAGTAGATCAGGTGATGCCGAGGATTTCTTAGAATGGGTTAGACAAATGGAAAAAATCTTTGACTATAAAGGTTTTGATGATCAGAAGTCTTATAAAATTGCCAACATGAAGCTAACAAGATATGCATCTGTATGGTTTGACAATTTAAAGACGAAGCTCATGCGGGAAGAGGCTCCTAGAATCACAACTTGGACTAAGATGAAATGGCAATTAAAGAATCGTTTTGTTCCACGAGAGTACATACAAGATAATTACTTGAAGCTGAATCAACTCCAACAATGAAACCTTAGTATGACTGGATACACTACAGAATTTGAGAGGCTGTGTATCCTATGTGACTTGAAAGAAGAAGAAGAGATGAAAATCGGTCGTTATATCAAGGGATTGAATTCTTCTATTGGCAATAAGGTCGAACTTATTCCTTACACGTTCTTTGATGATGTGACAAAGCTGGCTCTTCGAATTGAGAAGCAAGAGAAAGAAAAACCAAAACCAGTTTACAAAGGATTATCTAAGACGTCTTTCAAGGGTGAAAATTCTTACGTTTATAAGAGTTTTTCTTATAGTGGGGGCGATGCATTCTCAAAGGAAGATAAGCCGAAAGGAAAGATCCAAGTGAGTCATGAGCAAGCTGCGCTAGCAAAGAAAAGGTGTTTTAGGTGTGAAGGCTTAGGACACCTTGCAAACGACTGTACGAATAAAGTTACCCTTTCTAGGAAAGAGTACATGTTGTTGACAGCTTATGAGGAACAAGAAGAACGAGAAAGAACTCTTTCTGCTCAACAGGGACAAGAGTATGATGATGATGATGTAACAGATTTTGAGTACGATAGTTCTGAGAGATGGGATGATCTAAACCACGAGTCTATTGAGCCGGAGGAAGAGAAGAACAACATTGGTCTCTTGAGAAGACTTCATAGAACTAATTGCACACCCGTAGAAGAAAAAGAACAAAGGGAGAACTTATTCCATACAAGAGCTGCAGTTGGAGATCGAACTTGTAATGTGATTGTGGACACTGGTTCTTGCGTAAGCGTGACATCTTCTAAGATGGTGAATGCCTTAAAACTTCCAACCCAGGACCATCCTAAACCTTATAAGTTGAATTGGTTGAATGACAACGAACCAATCAGAGTCAAGAAGCTAGCACTTATGACTTTTTCAATAGGAAATTACAAAGAGGAACTATGGTGTGATGTGGTTCCCATGACAGCTTGTTCACTTTTGTTAGGACGTCCATGGCAGTTTGATAGAGAAGTCATGTTTCATGGTAAGAAGAATGAATACCAAGTTTTGTGCGGGAAAAAAAAAGATATAAATTGAAACCACTTCCTCCTAAAGTGGTTCATGAACCTGTGAAGGACAATATGTTGATTATTACTGCTGAGTTTGAAAAGGGTATAGAAGATGGTGCGTTTGGGTATGTCTTATACATTTGTGAACTTGAGAAAGATTTGCCTCATATTGAAGACCTAGAACTAAGTAAGCTGATGGATGAATTTGCAGATGTTTTTCCTGATGATCTGCCTATGGGATTACCTCCACGTAGAGGAATTGAGCACGACATAGACCTTGTCCATGGGGCTCCATTACCCAACAAGGCAGCTTATAGGTGTAATCCTTTAGAGTAAAAAGAGTTACAAAGACAAGTTCAGGAGTTGATCGATAAGGGTTATGTACGAGAAAGTAAAAGTCCTTGTGATGTACCCGCGTTACTAGTTCCGAAAAAAGATGGCACTTGAAGGATGTGTATCGACAGTAGGGCAATCAACAATATCACCATTGAATATCGCTTTCCTACGCCTCGCTTGGATGACATGCTTGATGAACTACATGGGTCAACTATTTTCTCTAAGATTGACCTGAGGAGTGGATATAACCAAATGAGAATTCGAGATGGGGATGAATGGAAAACTGCTTTCAAGTTATGAGTGGATGGTTTTACCATTTGGCCTCTGCAATGCACCTAGTTCCTTTATGATATTGATGAATGAGGTATTACGACCTTTTCTTAATTCTTTTGTTGTTGTCTACTTGGAGATATACTTGTGTATAGTGTTAATAGAGAACAACATTTAGAACACTCGCGAACATTTTTATGGTTATTCGAGAAGAAAAATTGTTTGGGAAGATGGAGAAATGTACTTTTGTAGTACCTAGTCCTACTTTTATTGGTTATATTGTGGCTGAGGATGGCGTGAGAGTGGATCCATCTAAGGTAGATGCTATTTCTACTTGGCCTACGCCTAAAAATGCTCATGATGTTCGAAGTTTTCATGGCTTGGCCTCATTTTATAGACGGTTCATTCGAAATTTCTGCACTGTGACTGTACCACTTACTGAGCTGATGAAGAAAAAGGAATTTGAGTGGAATTCTAGTGCAAATAATGCATTTGAGGAAATTAAAAATCTTCTTTGCAAGACACCTATATTTGCTTTACCAGATTTTAACAAAGTATTTGAAGTAGAGACTGATGCTAGTGGTCTTGGTATAGGTGTTGTTCTTTTGTAAGAAAGAAAGCCTATTGCATTCTTTAGTGAGAAGTTAAATGGTGCTAAACTTAATTACTCGACATGTGATAAGGAGTTTTACGCGATTGTACGTGATGTGGCTCATTGGTCACATTATTTGCGACCTTCACCATTTGTTTTACATTCCGATCATGAGAGTTTGAAGCACATTCATGGGCAACAGAAGTTAAGTGTAAGACATGCAAAATGGGTTGAATTTCTGCAATCCTTTACATTTTCTTCCAAGTATAAGGATGGGAAAAGTAATGTTGTTGCAGATGCCTTATCTCGAAGACATTATATGCTTATAATTTTGGATGCAAGAATTTTGGGATTTGAACATTTGAAGGAGCTATATGTGACTGACCCTGATTTCTTATCTATTTTTGCATCGCCGACTGATTCGTATGTGCTACAGGATTGTTTTCTTTTTAGAGGAAACAAACTGTGTGTACCGAAGTGTGGAGTTAGAGGATTATTAATTCGAGAAGTACATGGTGGTGGTATTGCCGGTCATTTTGGAATACACAAAACATGCGACTTACTTTCTAAGCACTTCTATTGGCCTAATAAGATGTTAATAGATGTTCAAGCTATTTTGGAGAGATGTGCCACATGCCAAAAGGCAAAAACTCACTTTCATAAGGGTTTGTACACTCCCCTTCCCGTTCCTATTGCACCATGGGATAGTGTGAGTATGGATTTCATTGTTGGATTACCCCGTACTGCTAGGGGTAAGGATTCTATTATGGTTGTAGTGGATAGATTTTCAAAAATGGCTCACTTTGTTTCTTGCCATAAAACGGATAATGCTAGTCGTGTTGCAGATTTGTACTTCAAGGAGATTGTGAGATTGCATGGAATTCATAAAAGTATAGTGTCAGATAGGGATACTAATTTTTTGAGTTATTTTTGGAAGACCCTATAGGGAAATTTGTAGGAACAAAGTTACTATTTAGTACTTCACATCATCCACAGACAGATGGTCAAACCGAGGTTACTAATAGAACTTTGGGGACATTGTTGAGAGGGCTGGTGAGTAAAACTACAAAGGACTGGGACATCAAATTGGCACATGCTGAATTCGCATATAACAGGACATCGTCATCTATAACAGGATTGTCACCATTTGAGGTAATATATGGTATAAATCCATACGTTCCTGTTGATTTAAATCCTATTGCAAAAAAAAAGATATCCTGAATTTTAATGCTAAAAAACGTCAAGAAGCCTTATTTAGAACTTGTGATCAAGTTAAAACGTAAATTGAAAAGATGAACACTAGATACAAGGAACGTGCCAATAAGAAGAGACAACAAGTTGTGTTCAATCCTGGCGATTTGGTTTGGCTTAATCTAAGAAAGGAGAGGTTTCCTGACATGAGGAAAAATAAGTTAATGCCTAGAGCTGATGGACCTTTCAAGATAATAGAGAGATACGGAGATAGTGCCGATAAAATTGAGCTACCTGATTCGTATGGAGGAGTAAGTTCTACATTCAATGTTGGTGATTTAGCTCCGAACATTGACGATGCGAATTTGATGACAAATTCTTTTCAAGAAGGGGAGAATGATGAGTCTCTTAAAAGAACAAGGTCTAGGAGACTAGGAGTGTTTGCGTGACCATGGTGGTTGATCTTGTGCCATCGTATGAGCCTGTGGAGATCATGATTAATGCTTTGGGATTAAAGTTGATTCTGGTGGGAAGTCATATTCTATTTCCTGTGTCGTGTGGGACGATACAAAATAGAATTGACTTATTTATTATATAATTATATATATTTGGCTTGCAAGTTTTTACCTTTCAATTGAAAGGGTTTTTCTTGCTTTAAGCACTTAGGATTTTATTTCTCAAGTTGGATCAGGATTTTGATGGGGTTCCTAGTTGGGTTCAGGTATTAGCCAAATTCCTAGCTGATATTGAATTTCGTTTAGATTCCTATCTGAATAAGGATTGAATAAGGTTATTATGTAGCCTATAAAAACTCTTGTCTTAGTAATATTTTTGGGGAGATGAATATTGATAATAAGATTTTGGCTATTTGATAGCTTTGAGAATCGAATTTATGAGTGAATTCAGAGTTTGAGTTTTGTTTCTCCATTCGGAGATTCATAGTTAGAGATTTGTTTCTCCATCTTTGGAGATTCAGAGTTTACTTTATATTTATCTGTTAACACAAAATCACGCAAGCGTACGTGGTCACAAGTAATATAGAATTAAGTTGAGTTCGTTCCCACAAAGTTCTGGTTTAGGTTTCAATTCAGTTAATGCACCTATGCAACAATGTATGGTTTTTATTCACTGCTAAGACAATTAACAAATTGGGGTTTGATTATCTAAAATTAACTAACTAAGAATTAATTAACTAATGAGAATTTAAATCGAATCACTTATGCAATAGAAAACATGGGATCCTAACTTCATTAAATACTTCGCTTAGAGTTGATGCCTTTAATCAATGCATGTGATGGTTTTGATATCTGATCAGACAACACGGAACAAGTATACGCTACTTCTCAGTATACGAATACCAAACTAAACATACATCCACAAAAGAGATAGAAGATGAATAGACACCAATTATGCTTAGACACTATATCTCTATGGAATTTGAAAACATAACGGTTGAAGAACAAGTTGTCTATTAAGATCACATAGGGCAGCATAATATCTCTATTTATGCTACAAATCATGATGTTAAAGCATCAACCTATCCTATGCAAGCATGGCAAGTTCTAAATTTCAAGATCCACTCTCGTTTCACAAGAGATTAACAAATTAGATGTTAGCTACGCATCTAAACACATGAAACACAACCATACAAGTATATCAAGATTCACCACACATAAATCTTTAAAGCGATCAAACTACTAAGCTACATAGATAAATCCGTTAGAATCCCATTACAACGATTAGTTCATAATTGAACCGTTCGTCACCATGGGAATTGATGAAAACATGATATTAAACAAAGTATGAAAGAAAGTAGTAATATTAATAGAACAAAGAGTTAAGAAAACAAATCTATAATCCAGAGTAGCGTCTAAGAAAAGAATACAAAAGATGAAGTAGATCTAGATCTGTTGCTTGTCACGAGCGTTGAATCTCTCTCTCCTTTTCTCCCTTGTGTTTCTACATTATGATATGTAATTCTAAGTAATGATCTGAATTACAATGATAGAACATGTTTATATAGGCCCTAGAAGTCTTGCCCAACAAGAAAAGACCTCAAATACAACTTAAAATCGAATTAGGGTCAAAAACAGAATTTTCTAGCGATTCTGGGCGCTCTTAGCGCTCTACAGGGCGCTCTCAGCGCTCTACAGCACTGTTTCGGGCGCTCTCAGCGCGGTTCTGGCACTGTCAGTGCTGGAACATTCTTCCAGTTTGCTTTTGACTTCAATAAAATCTCCCAAGCTTCGCGTGGATAGTAAGATCATTGAAAACAGACTTCTAAAACTCCATATATGGCCAAAACAGTGTAGACTGCGCAACCCACCCGAAAATCCGAATTTTCCACAATTTGCTCATTTCTCCTTCGTTTTCTCTTCCAATTCTTTTGTCACTTCCCGTTCTACAATTCTTGAGCGTTATGATCTTCATGGTAGCCTATGGAAATATGTCATCCTTCATTCCATTGCTCAATTTCAACTCTAAAACCAATGAAACCACCACTCCTAGCCGATAATTGCAATCCTGCACAACTACACAAAACACATAAAAAATACAACAAACTTGAGGCCAAGTGAATTAATTTAAGCCGATATGGAACGCTCCAAGTGGATATAAAATCCACTTATCATTATCATTATTACATATTATCATAAACACATCACGTTCCGTATCACTTCCAAAGTTTTATCAAATCATGTATATTATAACATGTTTGAAATATTAAAAAAATGAGATCATACATATAATACAAGTTAACTTTTCGTATTGAAAGAAAGGTTCAATTATCAATTTTTTTTAATATCGTCGAAAATATTGCTTCAATTCAACATATATGAAATTTTTTTAGACCCCCCTTAATGCGAACTCTGGATCCGCCACTGCCCGTGTGAAATATATCTTGCTATATTTTTAGTCAAATATGTGTTAATGTCCTTGTGATTATAGTTATTGATACATCGTGAGTTTTATCTATCAAGAGTTCTCTTATTGTCAAATATTCTTGTTTTTTGTAGTGTCCCTTCTATGTGTTGGTATAATATCTTGTATTCTTTATACAGTTTTTTCTTGTTCTTTGTAGTGTCCCTTGTATGTGTTGGCATAATATCTTGTGTTCTTTATACAGTTCACAGATTTTATGCGAGGAAATGTGATATTCTGTGAATTTATTTACTTGTTTTTAAATCCACCTAACAAGGTGCTTGTTGTATTTTATTACTTGTTACAAAATTTAGGTCATGATTTAGCTTTTGTCATTTAATTTTTTAAATCACTTAAACTATATTTTATTTTATTTTTATGCTTTAAATATGTGTTAAATTAATATTTAAAAGTCAGTATTTATTGTTCTTAAATGAAATATTCAATTTTCAGTTATATTTTCAAATGCTAAAATTATTGCTTTAATTTGAAGAATTAAAATCACAATTTTAAATTTTTCTATAATAAATAAGGTTTTTATATTGTATCATGCATGATGACTTTTGTGTCTAAATGGGGTAGGCTGATGGCGACCATATTTGGTGGTTATTATGGGTAGTTATCTGCGATTTCTGTCACAATTAGTGACCTGTTATTGAATAAAATTTATGTTTTAGTTAAATATAGGTGTTTGACCAAAGGATTTTCCTTTGGTTAGAGTTTGTTTTGTTTACCTTTCTATAAATACTAGAAAGGTAACCTGTATAAATACGGATCACATTAAGTCATGAAATTGATAATTGGGACCATATATTAAGTCATGAAATTGATAATTTTTAGGTTCAATTATAGCATTTGTTTTGGCCCCTATGGTTGTTGTTAGGTAACTGACTAATCATTTGAGTGCATTAATGTTAGTGCCATAAAGATATCAATAGGTAACACATACTCTACGAAGTAGGGTGTAAATTGATTGAGAAACACTACTAGAAAAAGTAGAATAGACATCGGCCCTTTCACATCGGTTCATGATGTCACCGATGTAAAAACTATCAATGACATTGGTCGAAAAAAATATGAAATCACATTGCAAGCCAACCGATGACATTGACATATCATTGACATATCAATGACATCGGTCAAAAAACAACCGATGTCTTTGACATATTATGACATCGGTAAAAAAATAACTGATGTCTAAAGTAGGCTTAAAAAAATTTGTTGTCTGCACCCACACAATTTGCCCGCCCACAACTAAATCCCCCTTAAACCAAAAAAATTCCCCTCTTCGTACAATATTCCCCCCCTTAACCAAATTTCAGTTCCCTCCATTTTTGTTGAGTTGCTCTTTTAGACAAAAATCGAAAAACAAAAACTAACTAAAACAAAAACAAATTAATCTTTTTCTCTCGACCTCACTCCTCTGGACCTCTCTCTCTCTCTCTCGACTTCACCTCCCTCAAAGAACCCTATTTTTTTTGAACTGCTCCCTTTCGCTCTCTCTTACACTCTCAACTAGAAGCTTGTTCTCAAAAACTCAATTCGTAATCCTAATCCTTCAAAACGAAGACTCACTTCAGTGCTCTGGTTAATTCGTAATCCTAATTCGTAAAGTTCATTTCACTACTCAAATCTATTTGTTCTCTGCTACAAAACTCGAATCGATAAGTGAGTAAACTAGTATGTGTATGTAAACTAGAATTACTTTGATTCAGTTCTAAATTTGGGGTTTTTTTTAATTCGAACCCTTAATTTTCTAATTCGTTTAAAACTCATTATTACGTCAGTCAATTAGTTTACTTAATTTTATTTGAAATGATATTGATGCCTCTGTGGCATCATGTTTTCATAATTTGGCACATGTTGATGTGGTCAATTGTAGCATCCCATATAATTTGCATGTACCCAATATCTCATATATTAGTTGGTTACTGACTTCTCGTTCTGTCCTTTTAATAATTTTGCACGAAAAAAATTTGAATTACACTCTTTATGGCGTCTTGATTCAAGCTCGATGTAGTACCGATTCTGGGCATTATTATTGCTTTGTGCGCACATCAAGTGGCATGGGGTACTCCCTTGATGACATTAAGGTAATAAGGATGGCATTATCAGTGGCGTTTTTTAATTGTTTTGGAGAAACTTATAGTTAAGTACACAACCTTCACCAAGCAACAGTGGCAACTTCAGATGTATAATCTTTCCATCACCCTATTCACTTTTTACTTATGGAGAGTCATTTAAGGTGAATGGGCAAAGAGTGAAACATTATAGAGCAGGGGAGTTGATTGACATGAAAGTGGATATTCTGTTTTTTATCCCTTCTTCGGAATGATTGATATTGAGGTCGAGCTAATGACCTTAAAAAAGCGTTTTTTGGGAGGCTACCCATGATTTTTATAAGGTTATTAATTTTTTTTTGTATTTTTTTTTCTTTTAGATTAGATTTTTTTTATATTACTCCCATTAGATGCCTTGATGAGTTTATTTGAAGTGTTTCAGGTTAAAATTAAAACTTGCGAGGATAATTTATTAAAGACATTTGGTGTTTTATTTAAATTTTGGAGAAAATATTTTTGAAAGGAAAAAAAAAGAAGAAAATGATTGGAGGTGCTATTTGTGGAGCGGCCGTGCGACTCCAAATTGCTGGGATTCGTGGTGCGGGCGGTGCAGTTTTTTCCTCAAATCGCAAATCAAATCGCGCATGCGGTTTGAACAAATTTTCAAACCGCGACCGCACCACGTAACACAAAAACTGCAAAAACCGCACCATGGTGCGGTCAGTTCAAATATGGCCACGGTTCGTGAACCGCCGGTTTCGGTTTGTGAAAATCTTGAACCGGAACCCGAACCTTAACAGGATATAAACCGTCGGTTCCGGTTCAGACGGTTCGGGTTCCGGTTTTGACCCTTTTTCGGTTCACGTTCGAACCTTATAAATAAAAAAATATTTTATATAAGAAATATCGTTAAATTAATTCGTTTTTTATTAAAAACAAGTAAATATATTACAATAAATTGTATATGTTTTACAACTTACAAGAATACAACAAAAAATATAATTTATTACAATAATATTAATAACAATAAAATTTATTACAATAATACTAACTCGTTAAATTAATATTTATAACAAACATTATAATATGCTACAGGTTATAGTTGTCTTATCTTACAGTGTTACTGAGTTAGGCACTTATAATAGTCTATTCTACAGCCACAGCCTTTTAAGTTTTATCATGGCAGGATGAGTTTACAAGTTTAGTACAGGACCCTATACATGGCCACGGTTCGTGAACCGCCGGTTCCGGTTGTGGACCGCCGGTTCTGGTTTGTGAAAATCTTGAACCGAAACCTGAACCTTAACAGGATATTAACCGTCGGTTCCGGGCCAGTTCCGGTCCGGGCCGGTTTTGACCCGGTCCGGTTCCGGTCCCGTTAACCGGTTTGGCCATGTATGCGGTTTATACATTTAAAAATTATTTATATTAATTATTATATAAAATAAATATTTTTTTGATAATGTGAATTAAATTCCCAGAGATTTGATGTTGGCCGTGTGAATTTTCCGTTGGGTGTGTGATTACTTCTGTATTTTTTATTAGTGTTGCGTCTCCATTTGATGGGCGTGCGCTTTCTGTGATGACCGTGCTTACTTTTCTATAGTTGCACTTCAAATCAAGCAATTTTTTTTTCTCACGCGTGCCAGCTTGATAGCATTTCATCAATCCATGCGGCCCACTTCAATTCCCGCTCATGTACTGTTCACAGTACTTTGTTAACCAAGCACATATTCATTTCATGCGCTACCAGGCTTTTTAATTTTGATGATGTCCAGCACTCATCTTTCCTGTTGTGGAGTGGTGGCCCATCTGCCATTTTATCTGGCCAAACATAGCTACAGCCCGCGAGTCTCCTGATGTGCACAAACCTGCAGTTTAGTCTAAAAAATGTGTGTTTTGAAGGAGTTGAACCCCTGACCCTCCACTTAACAATGCAATGCTCCTTCCACTCGACTAACCATACCATTGTGTTGTAAGCTGGTTTGCTTATTAATGAACATATAGCTGGTAGGGGAGAGCACGGTTCGGTTCGGGTCGGTTTTACCCTGAAACCGAACCCGAAACCGCATGTATTCGGTTTTAAAAATTGAAAACCGCAACCGCAACCGAACCGTCGGTTTCGGTTTCGGTTTTAAAAAGCTCGGTTCGGTTTTTAACGGTTCGGTTTCGGTTCTAAAACCGAACGAAAAAAATTACCTGAGAGATTCCTTATTCTCAATATTAAATGTTTTTTTCTTTGTCAATATTATTTGGTGGTCCTAGGGTACATGAAATTTCATAGTTTACATGTTTACTAATTTTACTCTAGTTGCCTTGAGTTGGTTGACAGGATGATGGTAAGGCTCATTTAGTCCTTTGTGTTGTGTAATTAAAATGATAAGAGTTTGCATCATTCTACAAACATTTATAATACTACTCAATGTTACAATCACATGGTGCTTACAACAGAAAATTAGTGACAGTCTCTATGAACTTCGGCTGCAATGCAGTTGGTGTTAGGCATCTAGTTTTTACGAAAGAATGTCAGACTTTGAATGTGCCCAACTTCTTTTTTTTTTTCTTGGAGTACTCTGGATCTAATTCGGAATTATATATTTATTTATTTTAATAATCGGTTCGGTTCGGTTTTAGTCGGTTCGGTTTTAACCTATAACCGGAACCGAAACCGAAAGTCTCGGTTTTTAAAAATAAAAAACCGTAACCGCCGGTTCGCTTTCGGTTTCGGTTTTTTCGGTTCGGTTTCGACCGGTTTCGGTTCGGTTTCGACCAGAAATTTAGCAAGGAGATTTAGCAAGGAGAAAGGACATCTTCTACAATTTTCATTGGCACTTCATGCTTGTTAAACCTCTTTAAAATAATACGCTTGGGACCGGGGAAAAATATTACTTTATCGAGAGTAAAAATACACTGTCTCCATTATGTTGGGACCGGAAAAAAATATTACTATAGCGAAGTTATTACTTTATCGATTATTACTTCATCGAGGTTCAACTGTATTAGGGGAGTATTTATAACCTTTATTTATATAATTTTTTTATTATTCTTTTTACATTTTATTTTTAGGATTGTTAGATTTTTTTTTCTTTTATTAAATTATTCATTGAGGATAATGATCCATCTAAGTGTGGGGATATGTTCTTAGTGTATAAAAAAATTAAAAAATATAAATATGATAATTTTTTTTTTGTATATAATTGCCTCGTCTCAAAAGTATGTTAGCACAGATTAGTACACATTGCGTAGATTAATTTCGCAGGATTAATTCTGAGTGTCATATCCATGCCTGAAAAATCTTTGGGAAATTCTCGTTGGTACCCTTCTGGAATTGGCTTTTCCAGATAGTACCATTTCGTGTTTTGGACTTATGACTGGCACCCCTAAAGTAACTGATTACCCTAATTATGCCATTATGTTAATCAAAACGTTAAGAAACGTTAAAAAAACTATAAAAATAAATAATTATCTATAATTTTTTAATGTATTACTAGTTAAAAAAATTAAATACTAATTTATAATTATTAATGTACCACTAACTGAAAAATATTAAACATTAATCTGTAATAAGTTAACATACCGTTAATCTAAAATATATGTTCAGTCATTTTCTGACCATAAAATAACATAATTCCACATTTAACTTTTTTTAATTTGTGGTTTATATGACATAAAATTTTATTATGGAATAAATGTTGAAATTTATTAACGTTTATTAACGTTTTGATTAACAGAAGGGCATAATTAGGGTAATCAGTTATTTTAGGGGTGCCAATCGTAAGTCCAAAACACGAAATGGCAGCATCTGGAAAAGCCAATTTCAGAATGGCACCAACGAGAATTTCCCAAAATCATTTGATACTTGGTAATTTCTGGTGTGTGTTTGCGAAAATTATAAAACTTGAGATGCTTTTTAGTCAATTTTAGTGAGTCAAGCATGTTTTCGATCACCCTGTGAGATTTTGAGCCTAATTTATGATGGATACATTTTATATCATTCCATTTTTTTGTGATGTTCATCATTGGCGTGTTGCTCTAGAACTTGTTTTAAACCGTTTTTAGACTACATGTTATGTGCATGCATGAAAATGATAAAGACACTAGGATTAAGCTCATTGACCTAAACACTATCCTTTTGAATTATATCCTTAGTGAACCCCCTTGAGCTTATATCCGTTTCTTTCAATTATCACCACTCTATAAATTTTTGAGCCTACTTATTTATTCTTGTCTTGATTTACTGGTAGAGCATATTGATTCAACTTAAGGGTGGGTGAATATTTAGTGGGGGAATTTCTTTCGTTAAAGTGTTACAATTTGGTGGGAATCAGTATTACTTGATCATGAAATTGAATGGCTAGGATCTTTTGCACATTTGGATGAAGCGAGGTTATTGGCAACAAAGCAAGTACTCCTTTGAGATCAATGGGTGGCAAGTGCAATGTCATATGAAAGGGACGATCCATGTACATGTGCTGGTATTAAGTGTAATTCTACTTTAGTGACTTTTCACTGCCCTTGGTTACTGGAGAATGACTTGACTTTGAAAAAAAAAGGAAAAAAATTATGAGTAGGAAGAAGATCAAGTAGAGTTTGTGTTCATTGGTTTGTACAATATGAAAGAGGGGAAGTACACGGTATATGTGCTTTGAAGTTTAGTGCTTGTGAAAGATTGATCAACTTTTACATGATCTACTTTTCATGTTGGGTGCTTTAATAAAAGTGAATACTATGCTATATTGGTTTATAAAGTTTAGCCACTTGTTAGCCTATTTATTTGATATTCTACCCTTTACCTAAGCTTCGTTACAACTTTAACGAAGACCTTTTGATTCAGGTAATGCATGTATACAAAGTAGTGGAGATTTGGTGGACAACCAACCATATGGTAGCGCATGTACACAGATAGAACTTGAGTGAAACACTTTCACCTATACACTTGTGTTACTTGAGAGCAAAGTGAGATATTTATCCATAGCATGCTTACTTATTGAAAGCGACTTTGATGTCTATTTCATGATATTTTTGCCTAACTAGACATTGTGTGCATACTTGGATTATTTGGTGTTAATGATGCTTACAGTGAGAGTACTTGTACTTTCAGACAATTTCAGGTTGTTATGTGATCGATTGAGATTTGCAATGTGTGGAGTACTATGATATGTTGCATGTCTGAGACACTTGGTGATTGAAAATATTTGATTTGTGGGTATATCTTCTATAAACCCTCACAAGACAAAACTCGTCTTACTAGGGCTGCCTAGGGGTTTAACGGCTTGTTGCATATGCTCAATGCAAACGTGTCATCTACGAAAGTGATGTTAGTTAATTAGTTAGGATAATTTATATTTCTTTATTTGCCCGAGGACGTGCAAATGCTAAGTGTGGGGATGTTTGATAGAATGTATATTTATATATTTTACATGATTATATTCCTCATATTTATTATATTTTGCGTTTAATTGGATATTTATTAATTAGGTTTTAATGTTTTATTCTACGAACAAGGAAATCCAAAACTTGGATGAATTGGAAAATAAAGAGCTTAACTTGGAGATTTATTAGAAGGAAATTCGGATTTGTTGGGCTGCATTCGCGCACTTCACTATTGGGCAATATCTCGAGTTCTACAAGTCAGAATTTGGTGATTCAATAGCCCACGCGAAGATAATTAAATTATCTATCATTCTAAGATGGTTCAGAGGTTAGATTACAACTGGAGCGGCCCAAAATTACTGGAGTAAAGTCAACTACGAATTTTTCTTGGAAATCTATTCAGTTTTGGAAGCGTACTTGTAATTTTCTCAAGGGATTAAAATACTTTTATTAGAGACATATAAAAACATCAGATATTATTATTAGAGGGAGAGACATACATAGACGTACAGAGAGAGAGGAGAGCGAAACTTTTACTTTTCTTTCTTATCGAAGATTGAAGGTTTTCTTCTCTATTCTTGTTAATATTATGCGTTCTTGTTATATTATTTGTTTTGCTAGTTTCATCATGAGTGAGTAGATCTCTAATCTATGGTTAAGTTGAACCCTAGTTATGATTGATGTATGATTTTTCCAATCCCCCAACTTAGTTATGTCATATGCTCTTGCTTATTGAGTTGTGTTTAATTAGCAATTACATGTCAGACGTGATTATGTGTATTGTTTGAACCAAATATCTATTTATCAACGAAAATTGGACTTAGATGGTTGTGATTTATCCAATAAGGACATGAACTTCTCCATGAAAATAGGTAGAACGGATTGTTAGGAAGTTAGGATGCCGTGTTTAATATCTCTGAATTGCATGATACCATGAAAATAGGCTTGGGTGTATTTTAGAGAAGCCATTAATACACCAGAGAGGTTATTGGTATTTTATAGGGCGCACCTTTCCACTTGAGTAGTACATGATTAATTGGGGTGGGAAATCGTAATTGCATTGATTCATGCTAACGGGGATACTTAATTCTAGATGTTTTTAGTTAATTGATAAATACAAAAATTCTTGCCTTAGTAAAACTTTAGTTTAAAAATCTCTCAACAATTTATTGTGTTACTTTCTTAGTTGAATCGAGTCAAGAATAACTAGTGATTGATACTTTTGTCTCTGTGGGATCGATTCTGACTTACCCTACTACATAGTTAGAAGGATTTGTTAGATATTATTATTTGATAGCACGCGACAGGCTTGTCAACAATCAGCCTCGTCCTTCATATGCTCAGCAGAGGAGTTGCAGAATCAACTCAGTCTTAATTTGCTACTAAGAACAGGGCTTCTGCTTACATGACGGAGTAAGCACTGAGAAATTGTGCAGGCTTGGTGCAGGTTACTTCACCTTTTGGACAATGGCTTATGACCTCGATGGCCAGTTTTTGACAATCTCCCAAATTTTTGACTTGGGTAGGCTGTACAAACTTAACGTCCTAAACTCAACGTCCTAGTACGACTCTTCAAAACTCTCAGGAGGTGATTGGAGATCCAGGGAGTAGCTTTGTAATTGATGAATTTATGAACGAATTGATGCCATCTTCAACTGAACAACCATGGGCTGATTCGGCTTTTAATATAGATCTTTTGATCAGTTCCTATCATCCTGCTATGAAATTGACTTCACAATCCGGAATGATTATCAATGAGCCAAGTTTATCATAACCTCTCTCTTCTCTCCCAGTTTCTACTGCCAAAGGCAAGGGTAAAGAAGTTCTTGTCGAGGATAATGTTCATAACAGCTTGATGAGATCTCTAAAATAGCTCAACATCTCCTCACAGCCAATCTACCAAATGCTGACTATGAAGCCATCTTGCTCTGTCACAAAGAAGATGTTGAAAAACAACAAGAAAAGATAGCAGATGAGGCTGAGAGAGATGGGAATGTAGATGCATGGATGAGCACTACAAAGGATTGCACCTTGGCTGAGGCTCTGCAATACTTGAGAGAAGAATATGTGACTGCTCTTGGCTCAAATGCTAAAACTCTCTCACCTGCTGAAGTCTATGAAGCCATAAATAAGTCCTACAAGGGAAGTCTAAAGGCCATTCACTATCTTGGGAAAGGGATGAAAATTGAACTAGGCAATATCTGCAGAGATACATCCAAAGAAGTGAGTGAGCTCAGAAGTAAATTCCTCTCTGAATTCCCTCCTCTCACATCCACACTCAGAGAGATTAGGGAATGCAAAAAGACTTCCACCTCTGTGGACCTTGAGCTACCCTCCCTGATAGACAATGTCTCAAAGCTCACAATTGAAATAGCCACTCTCTCTTCTCAAACTCAGGATGCCAATGCCCTTATCAAGGTTATGTGGTAGAATCAATATGGAGATAAGGTCATTTCTGAGGTACCTGTGCACAATATGAGCAAGTATGAAGTGGAAAGGCTCCAGAAATAATCACTCTCCTCTTTCAGAGCTGAACATCTCAAACACTCAATGGAGAAATTGGAAAAGGAAGTGTTAGACCAAAAAGCATTCAGTGCTGAGCTAAGAGAATCTGTCCATCTGCTGAATGAAAAGTTGAACACTCAAGCAACTGCTCATGCTGATGTTCTTCTCACTCAACAGCAGATGCTGACTGCTATGATGAAGCATATGGGTCTCCCTTTACCTGATGACTCTTCAAACCCAAAGGTGATTTCTACAGCCTCTGTGCCTGACAACAAGCCTAAGGGGGAAAAAAGATCAAGGAATTCAAATACAAAGGGGGAGAAACCTAAAGAGAAAGGGATAAAGATAAGTGAGGGTAGTCACCAAAGGGCCACTAAATCTCTAACTCATGTGCCAGGCAAAGGCAAGTCAAAGGTTGATGAGCCTCCATCTTCTCTGCCAGTGGTCACTTTACCACCTGTGCACATCACTACTCCAAGTGGCAAAAAGCAAACTGTCACCACTACAGTGGTGGCAGGATCCATGCCAAGTGTTCTAGTCCAACCTTCTAGACATGAAGCTGATCCAGTGAAAGTGGATGTGGTTATAGAGGCCAAACTGATAGAAGTAGCAAACTCAGAAGTTTATCATGATGCTGCATTCTTGAAGTTTCTGCAAGCCTCTAAAGCAAAGGTTGGAGGAGATACCCTGCTATACAGAAGGAGCCTGAAAGATCAAATCCATTATCTAATAGTTATTCCAAGAAAGCTCAGTCAGATCTACCTCAAGGAAGTTATGATGGTGACAAAAGGCAAGATATGGCACATATCCATTGATACCTTGACAGCACTAAAATTCACTGAGATTGATGCCATCTTGGAACTAATTGAGCAGAAAGGGGAGAACAATCAGAGTCTGTATACTCAACTAAGAAATGGTCAACAAGCCAGACTTCCTGAAGTGTGCACCAAACCAAGAACCATCCTCTATCAGTCTGGTACCAAAATTCAAGATGTGAATCAATTGGTTATTCCCAATGATCTCACCACTAAGAACCACAGACTGATCATTGCCATAGTTGATCAATTGCAAAAGAAGAATGGGATAAGGTCAGCTGAGGAGATTGAGGTATTGCACATCCTTAGAGAATTCATTTCAACTGGTTCAATCCCAGAATTGGCCAAGCCCAAGAAAAATAAGGATGAAGATAAAGATGATGACAAGAGTGATGGAAGGAGAAGACATCACAGGAGTGATAAGGGTGATGAAGATGAGAAGAAGAAGAAGAAGAAGGATGTCAAGAATAAGAAAGATGGTGATGACCATGGAAAAGAGTATGAGAAGAAGAGTGGAAAACAGCAAGCCATGAACGTTATTACTGACACCTCCACCACAACACAAGGCTCAATGTCTAGGGTGGATGTCACTAGTAATGATTCAACAAAATCAACATCTCTGGCACATGCAACTGTTTTGGCACCTCAAGAAGTAGAGGAAATTCAAATCAAGAAACCATGTGTATGTTTCAAAAAGCAAACTGCTAATGGAACACTACCATGGTCTACCAACAAGGGTTATAAGTTTCTGCCTAGCAATCATTCAAGGAGGAGTAAATTTAAGCATGCTGCAAGGAGAGTAAAGCCATCCAGGTCAAGGGCCCTAACAATCATTCCAGGATTGAAACTCCAACCACTTGATGAAGACTTTGATATAGACCAACTACAATTCTTAAGAGCTCAGAGAATCTACCATGTTGCCATTGTTGGTGACTGCCTAGAAGTCAAATACACTGATGGAAGAGAGGAGAAATTCAGACAAGGGCAGTGTCAAAGGTATGCCAAGTTGGATGACATAGAAAGGATGATTGCACTGTTGGATGCTAATGACAAAGTGGAAAGGGTTTGGAAACTGGAGCTAGCTGCTTTTGTAAAAATGAAAAGAGATCATGATGAAGAAATAAGGAAGGGATGCCTTGAGAGATGGATAGAAAGGGAGAAGGAAATTGATAGACTGGAAGCTGAAGTAGAAAAGCTAAGGGCAAAAGGATTGTGTAGAGTTTAGGTCAATCCCTATTTGGTGAAATATAGGAGGAGAAATGGGGAGCATGTCAATATAAGAATGGATCTACTCAATCACTATCCTGCCAACATCCTGAAGCCAGTACTTGAAGATTTCAAGAATTCTATTCTGCTTGAAGAGTTGGATGCCTTAGCAGAAATCATAAGGGCAATAGATGAGAATGCAAGAAAGGAGAAAGAAAGGAAACAGAAAGCATATGATGATCTACAAGCCAAAGCTATGAAGATGCAATCAAATGAAAATGGCTAGTATTTCATCATACTGTAAGAGTATCTATCTTGTAATTCCATTTATGTGCTCAATCAATCTACATACCTGTACTTTTAAAGTTTTATCTTTATGTATGTTAGGCTTGTTATCAGACATGAAATTGTCACTAAGGGTCTCACTCACAATTTGGGGGAGATTTTTAGTTACAGAGGCATGCCTGTATACATCTAATAACAAGCCTAATTGTTTGTAATGCTTTGCATTACTTACATGACCTCTTAACTGAGGGAACCTCTAGTTGTAGAGTTTCTGTTTGTATTGTACTCGTAGTAGGCATCAAATCCTAGTTGTGTAACTGTACTTATAGAGTCTAGAATAATGCTTGAAAGAAGTTCCAAGGTCATGCATCAAGCAAGGAGTTAAAGACTGTCAAATAATCACATTTGGGATTTGAAGAAATGAAGAATTTGCCTAAGTACCAATTCGAGAAGTATATTTGTCTATTCGAGAAGTCCAGCATTCGAGAAGTCAGGGATTCGATATCTCAAGACACTATTCGATATCTCTGAATACACTGTTCGATATCTCATTCGATATCTCAGAGATTCGATATGTCTATGTACTCTATTCGAGAACTCAGGAAGTCAACAAGCCAAAGTGGTATTCGAGTTCTCAAGGAGTCAACAAGTCAAAGTTCCATTCGATATCTCAAGGACTCAGAAAGCTATTCGATATCTCGAGGATTCGATAAGTCAAATGTTCTATTCGACAACTCAAGGAATCCTGATGGAAAAGAGCTATTCGAGAAGTGGTTCGATATGTCAATATAACAGTGTTCGAGAACTTAGAGTTATCCATCAAGTCAATTCTAGTTCTCGAATCACTTACTTAGTCACTTCTCGAATACATTCTTGGAGACAAAATACTGAAGGAATTGTACAAGTCAGAAACCTGCAACAATCCAATGCACCTTATGGACCACAATCTGTAACGTGCTCTGGAAAGCCTACAAGGAAGCTTGGAGAGATATAGGAGAGACAAGGAGCTAAAGAAGTGGATCTGAACAGGCTTTGCAAAGTCAAATCTGTAACCGTTTGGACACTTACTCAATAAGGATAGACAGACTAGAAAGTAATTTGTTTAGCTACCTTATTTGTAGTAAGTAGGTGGTATCCATGTACTATAAGGATACAGCCTCACTTCCTTAGTCATTAACTTAGTGAGTCAAGTTTTCCATATACTGTAAGCTATATCTCTCTGAGAAAAACGAAGCTGAGAATACTATCATTTGTATTCACAGATTGTAGCAACCTTTATCTAATAATACATTAGATTAAAGTGATATTGTGTTCTGTGTTGTTCTTTATCTGCACCTACATCTCTGCACACACAACACTTGTTTGCTACACAGACTCAAGGAAAGAGAAGTTCAAGAATCCATTCACCCCCCTCTGTATTCTTTCTTTGTGTTCAATACTCAACAGATATTACCATTTTGATTATCTTTTAGCATATCAGATGTCATGAAAAAATTACTCTTTAATTTTAACTCTCCTAATCATCTTCAATGTTGGACAATCAACAGTTAATCAACGGTGATTGAACTTCTACTGCTGAAAATTGTCTTTTTCACTGTCTTCGGGATGGCTATTTAATTGGTTTAGTTGGGCTTGAAAGATGCAGAATAACCGATAACTAACATCGGAGGCTGAGAACGAAGAGAGTCGCTTAATGTTGTTCTTTGTTGCGAAACATTTGTTCCTCACTGATAAATATACACATCATTTGCTTCTCAAAACGCTTGTGAACCTCTCCGCGGTAGTGAGATTGCGGAATCAAAGAGGTGGGTTGGTCCAGAGTTAAAATATTTGCCACAGGGATCCTACAACATGAATCGCAGGGCAGGTAACACTAATCTTCGGCACTATTTTATACCATATCAAGTTCTAAACAAAAGTAAGTTAAATTAGTATTATAATAGCAAATTCATTTACACTCAAGTGTGGTGTCAAAACAAGTGGCCGCCACCCATGCTTAGTTTGGAAGTTTTGTATGTATCCTCTATGCATTATGTGCGCAAAATCTTGATATCCTTATGTGAATATCTAAAACTTTGTAATCTTGGCTCTGGAGGAGGAAAAATTTATAAAATTTATCGATCTTCAACCTTTTTTATTCTATTTTCTTCCTGACCATTTTAACTATGTATATTTCCTTGGAATTTATTAACTAGTAATCAGGATAAACTTTTGGCTAATGATTGAGATTTTTACCCGGGTGAAGCCTTAGTTTCTAATCTCATTACACAAAGTGATAAAAATATAGCTTGGTTGTCAAACTTTTAAATTACTATGTAACAATATGAGTACATTTTTTCCAAATTAGAGCCAAAAAAACTTAATCATAAACCATTTTATATATATAATGATGATATTAGCTCTGCTGTTAATCCCCACCAGATTGCTTATTAACTCCTGCCCCCACTAATATATACATATAGCTCTACCTACTTTGGCTCTTGGCATTTCTTGCATAATTGACAAATCCTAATGTTACTCCTCCTTTAGCCCACTCAATCATTGATTAGTGTCAACTATAGCATGTACCATGTAAGAATGTTTTGATTTTAATAACTAATTCTTTTTAAAATGCTTAAATCTACTTGCAGACAATATGAGCAATCTGAGTTTTAACTTCAGAAATAAACAGGGCAATCTACAACTACAGGTAGAGGTGGTGATTTAATAGAGAATCCTGACTTCAAAAAAGGAAGAGCCTGACCCTTCTTGCATGTGATTATTTACTAATCACAATAGCGTTCAGGAAATATTGTTAGGGCTGCTTTACTACTAGGAAGAATAAAATAATTTTTCAAGGACTCATAAATGATTTGTTGTTTTATCGTGCTTAAATGGAATGCCAGGCCGTAATCAAACATTAAATGAGTCTCATATGTCTGATGTTCTTTATTGTGATGATTTCTTTATGCCGACCAAGAGTGCTAGCATTTAAGGAGCAGAGGTTGTTGATCAATTCATTAATTTTCTTCTATTGTATTCAGTTCCATGATCCAACCCATCTTCTTAATTTATATGTGTATATAGTTTTGATTATTAGTAAATTAAATAGTTTATATGTTTTGCAAGCTATTTGTGTGACAGCCCCAAATCCGGGGTCATAATTCCGGGCCATCACGGACCAATTTCCATTCAATATCAATATCTCTTGAGTTTTTTTTTTTTTTTTTTATAATTAATACTTGTGCCATTGACCCCGCAATAATAAACACACACACACACACCAGTCATATGCTCAGAGAACAACATTCACCATAATAAAAGTTTAAAGTTAAACAGTTATTACAAACCCAGAATCATACTTAAGTACATTGTTGAGTGATGCTTCTACAAGAAGCATTTCAACAACCAAATTTATTATAACCTTACACACTTACACACTTAATATACATAAAACCACTAAACCCCTTGCGCTTGCCATCTACCTCCGGAATCGATGCTAACGTGCCCTCAGAAGTTCGCCTTTCCCTTACCCTTTTACGGGGCGTTCTGCGCAGTATTGGCATACCTAGCTGTATATAGATAAGTAGCAAGAGTGAGCTATAATAGCTCAGCAAGATATTATTATAACTAGAGTTTAAAAATGTGACCAAGTATACATGTATATACATATGTAAATGGTAAGCAATTATAAACTTTAAGGAAGAATAAAACTCTTATTTAATAATACATCATCCACTTACTATTATAAGAAAGAAATCTAGAATAATACAGTATCAGTTTCTTTTCTTAAATAACATAACAATCAATATAATCTTTCAGTGTAATATCTCAAGATAATATGAATACTTACTTAAATCTCTTACTATCATCATCTCATTTCCTTCTTATGTAACAATTTTTATAAATTAATATAAAATCAGTTTCTCTTCATCTATAACAATAATTCCATCTTTCATATCATTTTCTCTTTCCAGTATACCAATCTGACTTTATCATTTATTCTTTATTCACATATTGTAGGGGTTTTCACTGTTGCCGAATACGTGAGGCACGATGATCAGTCGCCCTCTGTATCCGTCCCTTTTTACTACCGGTAGATGGAGGTAGGTCTGCCACCATCCCCCAGGAGGAAGGTCTACCACTACATCCTCCTTCGGCAACTCTTGGGCCGAAATGAAATATTAAGTGCTGGACTGTGCAACTTCCACACGGCCTCTTACGCTTACATTAAGTGCTGGACTGTGCAACTTCCACACGGCCTCTTACGCTTACATTAAGTGCTGGACTGTGCAACTTCCACACGGCCTCTTACGCTTACTGTTGTAAATTCCCCTTTTTATAAGATCATTATTCAATTTATCAACACCATTTCACATTTCCATTCCCGTATATCACTTCCATTCTCGCACATTATTTCTATAAAATATATGTATATAACATACACTAAAAGAATGTTTATAATATAGCATTATAAACCATATAACCCTAGATAACAACTGATACCATTCTCTTTCATATCTCTTTTACCCTAGAGCATATTCGCTCCATTCGTAATCATCTCTATATTCATATTTCAGAAAACATATCCATCTCTCTTTAACTTCCCACAATCAAGAGAATATATTCTTTGCAATATAGCAACAAAAGCATCACATATACATAAATATATTCCATGATATCATTATTATTCCGAAGATAAATAATTTTTAAAGTAGGGATAGAAGGATCTTGCCTCGGTTTCTGTATCCTGACAGTAAGGCTGGTTCCTCCTCCGGAATTTCTATAAACACAAAAGGACCGTCATTAGAATACCACATCTCTTACTCACTACCCTCTTGTATAAAAAAAACCCTTTACACTTCAACATATGTATAACGTATTATTATTACCCCAAAGGTTCAAGGACTTAACCATTTATAAGCTCAATCGAAGTTTCAGGGGTTTTCGCCATTTTCCCTAACGACCACACTTAACTGTAAAAATTCTCAGAAAATATGGATTTCGAATTTTAATGTAAGGTCAACTGTCAAGGGTCCTCTGACCACCTTACTACATTATCCCAAAATTTCGTGGCTTATAAAAATGTCTAAGTATGGTAACTTTAGCCTCAAAGTTGATACAATTACGTTTTCTCGGTTATCGAACGTCTTTCACTAAAACTGACTTTTCTCCTAAACCGTTTATCAGATTTTAACGCACCTTATATCAAAACGATCTATGAACTAAGCTCTATCATCTCATGGTCAATTGGTAACCTAGGCAGTGAGGTACCGTATGAATACAGGGGTCACAAAACAGGGCAGTTTTCGTTCTAACGAAAATCGGACATTATAACTGCTGTAATTTCATACTTTCCAAAATCAAACTCCTCCAAATCAATCATCCACCTTATACACCATCACCTACACCATGTGGTCATCTTACCAACCATGGTTACAAGCACATACTCCTTCCAAAATCAACTTTAATCACTTACAAACCCTTATAACATCATAATCATAACATTTATACCACTTAATCACTAAACACAACTATATCCATCATAAACATAAAAGAGCAAGCATGATTATACCTTCTTGAAGCTTTGATAACCCTTAAAAATCCTTGATAAATCTTGGGCACTCCTTAAACAACCTTAGATTAACTTGAATCAACTAAAGGAATCATAAAAACCAAGTTAGTTTCTTGAAACCACTATTCATCAAGCAACTTTCATGAATTTATTACCTATGAAGATGATGATGGTTGGCCTTGAAACTTTGTGCTAGTCTTAATCTATCCTCCAAGAAGCTCCATGATTTTTCCCTTGATTTAATCTTGATGCTAGCTAGGGTTTTAAATTTTCTTTTTCTCTTTTTTCTTAGCTTTGGCCGAATGGAATGAATGGGAGAGAAGAAGAGATTTTTGCTCTTGTTTTGATCTAATCTTGGTTTAATGTTGTTAATTATAGCTTGTCTTGGAAGCCTTGTAGATATTTTGTAGTTAAAAGTCATGCTAAAGTACTAATTTACCCTTAAAAACAAGTTAATGACTAATGACACCACTTTGATAATCCAATAACCTCTTTTCTTGTTTTCCTAAGTAAAATGCCAATCACATTGGTAGATAATAATGTGGTATGTATCCTTGTTATATCGCTAATCTTGGTTGCTTAATCTCCATATCCGTCTAATTGTGGTTCGTTTCGAATGTACCTCATTATCTCAGTGGTTTTGAAATCATTTAACAATCCAAATTCCATTGGTATTCTCTTAACTTAATAATCCCTTGGTTAAATCTAAATTCACTAATTCCTCAATATATAATTCTTATAATGTTTCCATGCTCCTTACTGTCTAATAGAAGCTTATTCGAAATCAAAATCCTCAAAAATCCATATTTAGGAATTTCTGAAATCCATCGTCATTTCGAGTCACTTAATTTCAATGTACAACACTAATATGGTTTCTGTTCATTACTTTTCCGTTTCCATTATGGAGTACTTATATACCCTTTCTCTAAATCCTCGAAATTTACTATTCATGTGATCACTGTAGCTTGGTTAAAGTTAGGGTTATTACATCCTTTCCCCCTTAAAAGGATTCCGTCCCGGAATCACGTCAGAAATGTCCATAGTTACCTTTTCATCTACACCTTATAACTTCTATACCACTTTCTCCATCCTTTTTTTTTTCCTTCATAATATCTCTATCTTGTTTGCGCAAAATTACACCAACATAAACTTGCTTGTCATTCATCAACATTCCTTTTTTTTTAATTATGGGTATCGGCCACCACATTGGCCTCTCCTGAATGGTAGTGTATCTCACTTATGGTTTATCCCTATGTTAATCTCTATCATGACATAAAATATACATATTTCGCTCTTATTATATCTTGTCTCTGTAAAATCTTCCAGAAATCCGACTAGAATAATATTCTTTGAAACAATTGTAAGAAAATATTACCTATAATATATATTTCCTGTTCGTATATAAACAAGTCTGTGGTTTTCCCCCAAAATACTATTATTCTTCTTTTCATAGAATTTCTAACCCCTAACAGATACTGATTTTCCTTATCTAGATTATCAACCTACCTATACCATTCATTGACCACATTGATTCCTAACCAAACATTTACACTAAAAATTTAAATACTAGAAAAATGTTCACCTGTATCTGTATCCGGCTTTCTCAATGCCTCTCCTAAAGTCATATTGTACACCCTGACAGTAGGTCTATTTGAAGCAGTCATACTTTGTCCTGGTGCGGACGACTCACCGGAACGGCAATCTCTGGCAAAGTGTCCTAATTTCCCACACTGGTAACACTTCATGTCACTCCTATCGACTAATGGACACTTGTCTAGAAAATGCCCCTTTTGCCCACACTTAAAGCAAGTTATTCCTAACACTCTACACACTCCTGAATGCTTCTTACCACACGTGTTACAATCTGGCAATGGTGGTCGCGATTGATTAGACTGAAAGGTTCCTGTGGATCTACCACCTTGATTCACCGTCTCACTGTTAGTCTTATTATTCCCTGACTTTCCAAACTGGGGTTTTTGTCCTTTACCAAATTTATTAAAGTAGCTTCCCTCACTTGAACCTCCTTTTGGACCCTCAAATTTTCTTTTCTTGTTCTCTCGACCTAATTGGTTTTGTTCACTCTCGGCCTCAATAATAGATGCCTTCTGAACCACCGCAGCATACTCGGTCAACTCAAATGGTGCCACTTTCGTTCGTAGCCATGGTTTCAACCCTTGTTGGAACCTTTTTGCTCTTTGTTCCTCAGTACGCACAAATTCCGGAACAAACCTAGACAGTTCGGTAAATTTCGTTTCATACTCAGCCACTGTTAGATTTTCCTGCTTTAGCTCCAAAAATTTTATTTCCATCTGGTTCTCCAGATACCTAGGGGAATATTTGTCTAGAAACACCCTAGTGAAACGTTCCCAGGTTATCACTCCCGCTCCTTCGAGATTTTTCTTAGCTTCCCACCAATAATTTGCCTCTCCCTTTAGGAGATAGGCTGCAAAGACTGTCTTCTGATCTTCCTCTACCCTCAGTATCTCAAAAGCCTTCTCCATCTCTTTCAGCCATGCCCTGGCTGCTACTGGGTTAGTGGTTCCCTCAAATTCTGGGGGTTTTAATGACTTAAAAGCACGAAAAGAGTTAGCTGCCTGGTTGGGAAGAACAGGTGGTTGTGGCGGATTCTGTGGATTAGCTAAATTCTGCCTCAATAGTTCCATAAATTGGTTAAAAGGGTTACCACCCTGATTTCCCTGTTGACCAGTTGATTCATCTTCTTCTTCCTCATGATCTTGTTCATTATGAGCGTTTTCACCCTGCCTATTATGACTTCCTTCCTCTCTCTCATTTTCCCTTGCATTCGCTCTATTATTACGCTTAGGCGGCATGATTCTGTATATAACAATATTCTTCATTAATCACCCAAATTTAAGGTACAACATTCATCATTCCCATATACATCATTCTCATATACACAATTATATCACTAGTTAACTCATTTATATACCATAATATTCTCAACTCAACTTTAGCAAATAAGCGTATCACCTTTAGTACAATAACCTTTTCATTTAAGTCAATCACCTTATATACATCAATATCCTTGAATCTCAACATTTAATATCAAAATACAGTAGAATTTAGACAGAATACACAAACTTCATTAATTATCCCCACTTCCTTTGTTTATCCTTATTCTAATTCTATCCTCAAAATACACCTTACTCTCAATAGTAAATCTCAATTATGCCTTAAAATTCCTCATATTCTTTTGTATCACTAATCCTCAATTATACCCTTTTTCTTCTCACGAAATTCCTTCCTCTTAGTTGGAATAAGAAGTATAAAGAAAATTTTAAATCACGATGATAAATACCACCTTTAAAAAAAATAATCTTAGAGGAATATTTTGACTAAAATAGATAAAATACAATTTTGAAACACATTCTAAAGGTACCAGAAAGTTTTGAAAAGATATCGGCCCCTTTTTAATAAGAGATGATAGGTCACCCTGGAATTACTCACGAGGTTATCTAACGTACACTTCCCGATACATCAAGTATTCCCTTTCTCATATCGATTTCGTGTGCTACATAAACTTAACACTTTTGGCATAATAACCTTTATTAGCAATAATCTATAAAATTATAATCACTACTTTGAATAAACGCTTCGTTCGATAAACCCCCCTTGAACTCGATGTGAGTTCATAATTTCTATTATTACTGATATATTTATTATTATCACTATTGTTCCTGAGCATTATGACTCTTAGCTCTGATACCAAACTGTGACAGCCCCAAATCCGGGGTCATAATTCCGGGCCATCACGGACCAATTTCCATTCAATATCAATATCTCTTGAGTTTTTTTTTTTTTTTTATAATTAATACTTGTGCCATTGACCCCGCAATAATAAACACACACACACACCAGTCATATGCTCAGAGAACAACATTCACCATAATAAAAGTTTAAAGTTAAACAGTTATTACAAACCCAGAATCATACTTAAGTACATTGTTGAGTGATGCTTCTACAAGAAGCATTTCAACAACCAAATTTATTATAACCTTACACACTTACACACTTAATATACATAAAACCACTAAACCCCTTGCGCTTGCCATCTACCTCCGGAATCGATGCTAACGTGCCCTCAGAAGTTCGCCTTTCCCTTACCCTTTTACGGGGCGTTCTGCGCAGTATTGGCATACCTAGCTGTATATAGATAAGTAGCAAGAGTGAGCTATAATAGCTCAGCAAGATATTATTATAACTAGAGTTTAAAAATGTGACCAAGTATACATGTATATACATATGTAAATGGTAAGCAATTATAAACTTTAAGGAAGAATAAAACTCTTATATTTAATAATACATCATCCACTTACTATTATAAGAAAGAAATCTAGAATAATACAGTATCAGTTTCTTTTCTTAAATAACATAACAATCAATATAATCTTTCAGTGTAATATCTCAAGATAATATGAATACTTACTTAAATCTCTTACTATCATCATCTCATTTCCTTCTTATGTAACAATTTTTATAAATTAATATAAAATCAGTTTCTCTTCATCTATAACAATAATTCCATCTTTCATATCATTTTCTCTTTCCAGTATACCAATCTGACTTTATCATTTATTCTTTATTCACATATTGTAGGGGTTTTCACTGTTGCCGAATACGTGAGGCACGATGATCAGTCGCCCTCCGTATCCGTCCCTTTTTACTACCGGTAGACGGAGGTAGGTCTGCCACCATTGAAAACAACACCTAGAGGGGGGTGAATAGGTGTTTATGAATAACAATGCTTATTTATGAACTGTTTTAAAAATACCCAGAAACAACTTGCTGTTTGTAATAACAGAGTTTACAAATGGCACGCTGTTTGAGAATAATATGCAATGCAGAATGAAATAAACAGTAAGTAAAGAGAGACACACAATCTTTTAGCCAGGTTCGACCCCTAAACCCCTATGGTCTACTTCCTGATCCCTTACCAAACTTGGTAAGAGAATATATTATTGATCAACTATAAACCGATTACAAGATACAACAATATATCTCCCTTATACCCTGCTGCTTACAAATGGCTTGCTGTTTCCTGTGCTGAACTAACTTTCTAAGTAACACTTCCCAAGCTTACTTCTCTAGTCTAGTTCGACTCACCCTAAACGTTAAGCCAACGTTTGTACAGCAACAAATAAATACACTTTGAACAATACAAGTTTGAATGATACAACTCAACCTATGACCCTCTGAATATATAGATATATACGAATGAAATGGGTTTGAAAGGTTTAAAGAATATTGCAATGAAGGCTTTGAGTTTTTGTAAGGCTCTTTATTTTTCTGCACTGTATCGTTAATGAGAACTGAATAATATCAGTCCTTTTATAGGCGAATGAAAGCAAGAGAAGAATTTAATTTCTTGAGCTCCAACGGACATAAATGTTACCGTTGTTTTGATCAGATCCTGTTTGAAGATAAAGAGAGAGGAGCTTGAAGAAGAAGTGATGTTCACGTGTGTTGCATATGTTGTGTGGACTGAATTATGGTAAAAAGCATATGGTGAAGAAATCATGTGAAAGAAACTTTGAAGAAGAAATGATGATGGCCACGTGAATAGCAAATGGTAGAGAGAATTTGAATGATAAGGAGCATATGATAATGATATGTATCATATGAAAATTTGAGTGGAAGACAAGTGTATGTTTAAATTAATGAAAAGTAGAATCTTTACTTTTCTAAAAATAAACAATGAATATTGTTTGTCTTCATGCATAGTTGAGGTATGGGAGTTAATATATTCATATATAATCAGAGAACCCATACATTTAATCCTAACAAAGATTCCACTTGATGTTCCTTGAATTCTTTATTTTCGGCAAAACTGTCCAGACTGAAATGGCATGCTGTTTGTGTAGCTGGTACGCCATTTGCATAAAATGGCTTGCTGTTTGATTTAAACTGATAATATAATCAGTAGGCTGTTTTTCCTGCAAAACCAAGTTAGCACATATATATATATGGCATGCTGTTTTATATCTGAAATCAAGCCAAATGGCTTGCTGATTGTTATCATCAAAACTTAGGAGTTTCAATCTCCCCCTTTTTGATGATTACAACTAATTTAGGAGAATTATTAAAAACTCCCCCTAAATTCCTGCATCTCAAAGAGTTAGATATAAAACAGTTCAATTGATTATGGCAACCCATAAAACACATTAAGAATTTAAGCATAGAAATCATTAACCAGCAAATATTCAACCAAGTCATAGAAGATGCCATCAAAATAAGTTCACAAAACCAACCATACTAACAGGACAAGGTTTTTAAAGACAAAGATAAAACCAAACAAGTTCAGTAATTCTCCAAATTTTTCTCCCCCTTAATTCATCAAAAAAATTAAGATTCTGATGGTGCAGTCCTGGGAGCAACATGAAAGTCTTCATCTCCTTCCTTATCTGTGCCACCTTCCTCTTCTTCAGGAGCATCTTTGGCAGCAGCTTGAGCCAATTTTTCAAGCCCCAAGTCAGTGTCGACTGTAGAATGAGAGGCAGAGGTGGTTCCAGCTGTCTTGAGCAATAAGTCCCTCACAAATTTCAAATCTTTGTGGAACCCTTTCATAACTGTCTTAATAGTTTGACAGTCACAAGATATCACTTTAAGAGCCTGCTTGACTGCTTGCATCTCCTTCTTAAGCTCAGAAACACTTTCAGTGGAGGTAAACTCAGAGGTAGCAGGAGTAGGGTTGGATGGTTCACCAATTTCAGGAAAATCAACAGAAGGGGGTGGAGGTAGAATTCTGGTAACTAAGCCATCCACAAGCTGAATATTGTTCTGAGTTAAAGTCTTATGATCAAAGACTTCCTTGACATTGATTTTCAGGGCTTTCTTGACATCTATCCTAAAGGTTGTAAACACCTTTGTAAGAACCTGAGCATAGGGGATTCCAGTGGATGTTTTATCAAGAGTACTGAGCATCTTTTGCATAATAAGAGATGATAAATCAAACTTCCTACCAGCTAGGATCATAGCAACCAACACCACATCCTGATTAGTGAAATTTGACTTATTCCCCATTCTAGGACAGATGTGAGACCTAACAAGCTTAAAGATTAAATGAGCCAAAGGGGTAACTTCAGTGGTACTGGGAGGTGCAGACTCCCCAACCAGGTCAGAACCAATTAAGATAGATAGTTGATCCTTGATAGAAAAATCAGGAAATTCCAAAGCAGTTTGAGCCGTATACACATCAAGTTCGGATTCATAATCAACATCTAGAATAGAGCTAAATAGAGATGTGTTGAATTGAATTTTCTTTCCATTCACAGTAGAGCAAATATTACCAAATTTATCAGAATGGAGATTAGCATAGTATTCTCGTACAAGGTCAGGATAAAAGACTTTAGGTAAGTTGAGAATAAATGAATCGATACCAACATCTTCAAACAATTTAATAACTCCAACATCAGTAAGGGGGGCAATAATCTTACTGTCGAGAAGAGGAGCAGTGACGAGATTCCGAGTTCCCAATTCCATGGTAGAGAAACGTGATTCAAACTCAGGACTGGCAAACAGAGGAGTACCCTTCAACCTCTTCGACTCCGGAGTCTGAGAAACTTCATCGCCGCTGTTGTGAGCAACATTATCCAATTCAATCAATACTTTTTCTTTCTTTGATGAGGGTGTGTTTGCAATGAGGCCTGATTTCCTGGTTCGAGTCATGATGATTGACAGAGAGATGAAACCCTAAAAATCGCCGCTTGATGAAACCCTAGTCGCCGCTTGAGAGTGTTTTGATTGAGAGAGAAAATGAAACTGAACCGACTTCGACCCTCTTTTTCTTTTTGATAATTTTTAGGGGAGAATATTTTAGAGTTTAAAAACTAAACATTTAATTATAACATAATCTGATAGAATTATATGGGAAATAATATTAAGATAGAAACAAACAAGAAAAACAAAAAATCCAATAAATTTCTATTTCGAACAGATGAAGGAAATTTTCTAGAATTCAAACAATTTTAACATCATATAATCATGTAGCATATATTATCAATTTTGGACACATAAATTCATATGATATCTACTTTCACACAAATGGTAAGCCAGAGATGGAATCACAAACAGTATGCCATGTATAATATGTAACTGGAACAAATGGTAAGCTAACCTGTCCAGTACTTATCTTCCAGCACGCTGTTTTACATAGAACACATACCAAGTTGCATTCGAATGACTGAAAATCTCTCTTCGGCAAGAGGCTTTGTGAAAATATCGGCTAGTTGGAATTCAGTTGGAACAAAAACCAACTCTATCTTGCCCTTAGCAACATTATCTCTCAAGAAATGGTGTCGAACATCAATATGCTTCGTTCTTGAGTGATTCACCGGATTTTTAGAAATGCTAATGGTGCTAGTGTTGTCACAGTTGATTGGAACTTTTCTACACTTGATATCAAAGTCCCTTAGAGTTTGAATCATCCATAGAAGTTGAGAACAACAGCTCCCAGCTGCTAGATACTCCCCTTCTGCAGTGGATAAAGCAACCGAAGTTTGTTTCTTGCATTGCCAAGACACTAGGCTTTGTCCAAGAAATGTACAAACACCACTAGTGCTTTTTCTATCAATTAGGCAACCTGCATAATCTGCATCACTATACCCAACAAGATCAAAAGTATTGTGATAGGATAGAACAAACCAAGAGAAATGGTACCACTTAAATATCGAAATATTCTTTTAATGGCATTTAAGTGAGATTCTTTAGGGTTTGATTGAAACCTTGCACAAACACATACACTATACATTATGTCAGGTCTAGAAGCAGTTAAATACAGTAGGCTACCAATCATACCTCGATACCTTTTGATATCAACAGCCTTACCATTTTCATCTGCAAACAGCTTGCTGTTTTGCATCATAGGAGTTGATTTTGACTTTACATCTTCATAACCGAATCTCTTGAGTAGATTTTTTGTATACTTGGATTGATGTATAAAAATTCCATCCTTAGATTGCTTGATTTGAAGACCCAAGAAATAATTGAGCTCACCCATCATGCTCATTTCGAACTCACTATGCATACACTTAGAAAACCACTTACACATAGATTCATTAGTAGCTCCAAAAATAATATCATCCACATATATTTGAACAATAAGAATATCTTTACCATCTTGTTTAATAAATAATGTGGGATCGATTTTACCTCGAATAAAACCATTTTTGATGAGAAACTTACTAAGCCTTTTGTACCAAGCCCTTGGGGCCTGCTTTAAACCATAAAGAGCCTTCTTTAGCTTGAACACATAATCTGGATACTGTTCATGTTCGAATCCAGGAGGCTGTTTTACATAAACTTCCTCTTCCAGCAAGCCATTTAGGAAAGCACTCTTTACATCCATTTGATATAGCTTAAATTTCTTGAAACATGCATAGGCAAGAAGCATCCTTATTGATTCCAAACGTGCAACAGGAGCATATGTTTGATCAAAGTCAATGCCTTCTTGTTGATTATATCCTTGAGCCACAAGCCTTGCTTTATTTCGAGTAACGGTGCCAAATTCATCAACTTTGTTCTTAAACACCCATTTTGTGCCAATGATTGAAGCATCTTCTGGAGGTTTGACAAGTTCCCATACTTCACATCTTTCGAACTGATTTAATTCGTCTTGCATCGCCATGATCCAATTTTCATCTTCTAATGCTTCATTGATGTTTTTGGGTTCTTCTTGAGCTAGGAAGGCTGCATGAGCACAATAATTTTCCTTTCCTCTTCTTGTAGTAATTCCATCAGTAATGTCACCAATGACTAATTCCGGAGGATGATTCTTAACCGTTCTTGTTGCCCTCGGTAAAGAATGTTGAGCTATTTCTTCATGAGTTGTCTTTCTCATCTTAGATGGTGGTGGCTGTTCTTCTCCATCATATAGAGGCAATTTTTCAGCAGCCCTAGAGCCTCTAGGACCTTCCAAAGTTATTTTTGCTATTTTTGTGATTGTATCTTCCACTTCAGCTTGCTGTTTTGAACTTCCAGCTTGCTGTTCGTAATTGTCTACATCATCCTTGACTTGCTGACTTTCTTCTTCATCTTCATTTTCAGTTTGCTGTTCTGAACTTTCATCTTGCTGATTTTCACTGCCAGTTTGCTGATTTGCACCTCCAGCTTGCTGATTTTCACTTCCAGCTTGCTGTCCTGCAAAATCTTCCTCATCTCTTGATAGATCATTGTTAGGTTCTTGAAAAGTAACATCAATAGATTCTTCAACAATATTTTTATTAACATTATAAACTCTATAGGCTCTACTTGTTAAAGAATACCCAAGAAAAATAGCCTCATAGGATTTAGCATCGAATTTACCATCTTTACCAATTGTCTTGAGCACAAAACACTTGGAGCCAAAAATCTTGAAGTAACTGATATTAGGCTTCTTGTTTCTTAACAATTGATATGGAGTTTTATCCAAAACTTGCCTGATTATAATTCTGTTTAACAAATAGCATGCTGTATTCACAGCTTCGGCCCAAAAACTTCTAGGCAGCTTGCTTTCTTGCAGTAGAGTCCTTGCTGTTTCTTGAAGTGACCTATTCTTCCTTTCTACCACTCCATTTTGTTGCGGAGTCCTTGGAGCAGAAAATTCATGGGAGATTCCTCTTTGTTCACAATATGTAATGAATTTCTCATTGACAAATTCACCTCCTCTATCACTTCTTATACCTACAAGTCTTGTATCATGCTTGTTCTCAAGTAATTTAATCAGTTTCTCGAATTCATCAAAAGCACAATCTTTAGTACGAAGAAACAATACCCAAGTAAATCTAGAAAAATCATCTACAATTACAAAACCATATTGTTTACCTCCAAAACTTTTATAAGCTTCAGGACCAAATAAGTCTAAGTGCAGAAGCTCTAAGGGTTTAGAGGTAGATACCATTTTCTTAGCTTTGTGAGTACTTCGAATTTGTTTACCCAATTGGCATGCTGTACATACTTCAACCTTAGAATATTTCAGTTTTGGTAGTCCTCTGACCAGATTCTTGCTTGATAGTTTATTAAGCAAGTCCATGTGTGCATGTCCCAACCTCCTATGCCATATATATGGATCATTGTCGATTGCAGCCAAACAGCATGCTGTTTCCTGCATTTCGAAATCTAATACATATATATTTCCTTCCCTTCTAGCAACTAGGGGGATTTTGTTAGCACCAATAGTAATAACAGATTTATCTATGCCAAACTTAACAAAATGTCCTTCATCAAATAATTGAGTGACACTAAGAAGGTTATATGAAAGACCTTTGACATATTGAACATTTTTAATCGAAATATTACTATTGCCAATGGAACCAATACCAAGTATTTTAAGAGTCTTGCTATTGCCAATGGTAACTCTTCCTCCTTTCTTCATTTTGAGACTCATAAATTGAGATTTGTCTCCACACATATGTCTAGTGCACCCGCTATCCAAAATCCATTGATTTGACTTTACTTTAGCGGTAAGACATATCTACAAAACAAACAAATACCAATTTAATGTTTTGGAACCCATATAGGATTGGGTCCAGATTGGTTAGTAGCAAGAATGTATAACACATTTAAATCAGCTTTCTTGATCCACTTTTGGATCACTTTTGGTGACTGTTGGTAAGCTGTTTGTCTTCTGTCAGGAATATTCTGGCGTGCTGTTTGCCTTCTGACTGGCCTCTTCTGGTAAGCTGTTTTCCCTTTAGGGTTTACTTGAACTACACAGTGTTTTTCCAGATGGCCTTTTCCTCCACACTTGTTACATATCTTCCAAGGCATGGCATAATTGTATGGTATGCCATTTCTTCCATCGTATTTGAGTGCACTACGTTTGTTGTTTGACTTCATGCCAATTCCTTCTCTAACCAAGGGAACATTTGCCTTTTTCATCATTGTCCTTAAGCTATCTTCACCTTGAACAAATGTTTCCATTCCTTTCTGAAGGTCTTTGACTTCTTTTTCTAGAAGAGAAATCAATTCAGCTTGCTGTTTGACAAGTTCAGCTTGCTGTTTTCTCTTTTCAGCAGTTTTTGAGGATTCAGCTTGGCTGGATTCTTTATGCTCGAATGATTTTATACATTCATTTTTTGCTTCAATATCTGCCTTCAAATTTCTGAGTTCTTTCATGAGTGCTTCATTCCTTTGTAGAATTACTTTGTTGACACCTTCGAATTGAACTAGTTTCTCTTTTAAATTAGTAATTAGATCATCATGATTTAATTCTGGAGCCTTCTCAGCCATTAACTCAGAAATAATATTCTTCAGCTGATTGTTCTTCTTTTCCAGCTTGCCATTCTTATTTTTCAGTTCCATGAACTCAATAATAGACACATTACTTGGTACCTGCATGGTTAGTTCTTCTAGAATAAAAGGAGAGGAGGATAGATCAGAATTAATTGAGTTTACCTCGCTTGCATCGTCTTCCGAATCTGAAAAATCACTCTCTACAAGACCTACTTTTATGGATCCTTGTGAGCTTTCTTCATCATTTAGACCAACAAGTGCCAAATTCACCATGTCTTCACTTGAGTCATCACTAGAGTCTGAGTCATCATCACTCCAAGTTAGTAAAGCCTTTGCTTTTCTTCTGTCTTTAAAAACAGCAGGCTGTTTTGACTTCAACTTGTAACAATCTCTTTTAAAATGGCCTGGCTTGCCACATTCGAAGCAATTTTGCTCCTTAGCTTTCTTGTTGATGTTGAAACTTGCTCTTTCCCTTTTCATTCTGTTTTTCTTCTCAATCAGTCTCTTGATCTTTTGTGAAATGAGTGCCATTTCTTCATCGGATTCCTCATCAGAATCTGTCAGCTTGCTGGATGCAGTGGCTGGCTTGCTGTTTGTGGAATGAAGAGCCAAATTCTTCATTTTGGCTAGAGGAACCCTAGCATCTTCAACCTGACTTTTATTTATTTTACTTTCAAACTGTTCTAGCTCAGCAAAAACAGCTAGATGATCCATGGTGTCAATTGTTGAGGATGATTCCAAAGCCGTGACCTTGGCTTCATAAATAAATGGTACAGCACTTAACACTTTCATGTTAATTTCATCTTGTGGAATATTCTTTCCAAGTCTCTTTAAAGAGTTTATAGTAACCTGGAATCTTGCTTGACCTTCTTTGATAGTTTCATTATCCTTGAGCTTGAAGTTTCCAAAGTCGTTCATTAATTTGCTAAGCTTCACTTTTCTCAAAGTTGTTGAACCTTCATGGTAGGTTTCCAAAGCATCCCACATTTCCTTTGCTGTCTTTAGAGAAGAAACTTTATCATACTCAGCTTGGTCTAATGCATTCATTATAGAATTTTTAGCTTCTCCATTGTAACCACATTTGATAATCTCATCGGGAGTAAGATCATCAACATCTTTTGGATTGTTCTTATCATCCAGAAATTTGAAGTCTCCTTTTTGCACCACTCTTAATACCAGGGGTCTCTTGGACAAGAATGTTTCCATTCTACATTTCCACCAGTTGTAATTTTCTGATCCAGTGAGGAGAGGAGCTCTATAATCTGATTTAGCTTCGAGATATTGTTCACCCATGATCGATACCTTCCTGTTACAGAAATATTAGTATACCTCGCTCTGATACCAAATGAAAACAACACCTAGAGGGGGGGTGAATAGGTGTTTATGAATAACAATGCTTATTTATGAACTGTTTTAAAAATACCCAGAAACAGCTTGCTGTTTGTAATAACACAGTTTACAAATGGCACGCTGTTTGAGAATAATATGCAATGCAGAATGAAATAAACAGTAAGTAAAGAGAGACACACAATCTTTTAGCCAGGTTCGACCCCTAAACCCCTATGGTCTACTTCCTGATCCCTTACCAAACTTGGTAAGAGAATATATTATTGATCAACTATAAACCGATTACAAGATACAACAATATATCTCCCTTATACCCTGCTGCTTACAAATGGCTTGCTGTTTCCTGTGCTGAACTAACTTTCTAAGTAACACTTCCCAAGCTTACTTCTCTAGTCTAGTTCGACTCACCCTAAACGTTAAGCCAACGTTTGTACAGCAACAAATAAATACACTTTGAACAATACAAGTTTGAATGATACAACTCAACCTATGACCCTCTGAATATATAGATATATACGGATGAAATGGGTTTGAAAGGTTTAAAGAATATTGCAATGAAGGCTTTGAGTTTTTGTAAGGCTCTTTATTTTTCTGCACTGTATCGTTAATGAGAACTGAATAATATCAGTCCTTTTATAGGCGAATGAAAGCAAGAGAAGAATTTAATTTCTTGAGCTCCAACGGACATAAATGTTACCGTTGTTTTGATCAGATCCTGTTTGAAGATAAAGAGAGAGGAGCTTGAAGAAGAAGTGATGTTCACGTGTGTTGCATATGTTGTGTGGACTGAATTATGGTAAAAAGCATATGGTGAAGAAATCATGTGAAAGAAACTTTGAAGAAGAAATGATGATGGCCACGTGAATAGCAAATGGTAGAGAGAATTTGAATGATAAGGAGCATATGATAATGATATGTATCATATGAAAATTTGAGTGGAAGACAAGTGTATGTTTAAATTAATGAAAAGTAGAATCTTTACTTTTCTAAAAATAAACAATGAATATTGTTTGTCTTCATGCATAGTTGAGGTATGGGAGTTAATATATTCATATATAATCAGAGAACCCATACATTTAATCCTAACAAAGATTCCACTTGATGTTCCTTGAATTCTTTATTTTCGGCAAAACTGTCCAGACTGAAATGGCATGCTGTTTGTGTAGCTGGTACGCCATTTGCATAAAATGGCTTGCTGTTTGATTTAAACTGATAATATAATCATTAGGCTGTTTTTCCTGCAAAACCAAGTTAGCACATATATATATATGGCATGCTGTTTTATATCTGAAATCAAGCCAAATGGCTTGCTGATTGTTATCATCAAAACTTAGGAGTTTCAACCATCCCCCAGGAGGAAGGTCTACCACTACATCCTCCTTCGGCAACTCTTGGGCCGAAATGAAATATTAAGTGCTGGACTGTGCAACTTCCACACGGCCTCTTACGCTTACATTAAGTGCTGGACTGTGCAACTTCCACACGGCCTCTTACGCTTACATTAAGTGCTGGACTGTGCAACTTCCACACGGCCTCTTACGCTTACTGTTGTAAATTCCCCTTTTTATAAGATCATTATTCAATTTATCAACACCATTTCACATTTCCATTCCCGTATATCACTTCCATTCTCGCACATTATTTCTATAAAATATATGTATATAACATACACTAAAAGAATGTTTATAATATAGCATTATAAACCATATAACCCTAGATAACAACTGATACCATTCTCTTTCATATCTCTTTTACCCTAGAGCATATTCGCTCCATTCGTAATCATCTCTATATTCATATTTCAGAAAACATATCCATCTCTCTTTAACTTCCCACAATCAAGAGAATATATTCTTTGCAATATAGCAACAAAAGCATCACATATACATAAATATATTCCATGATATCATTATTATTCCGAAGATAAATAATTTTTAAAGTAGGGATAGAAGGATCTTGCCTCGGTTTCTGTATCCTGACAGTAAGGCTGGTTCCTCCTCCGGAATTTCTATAAACACAAAAGGACCGTCATTAGAATACCACATCTCTTACTCACTACCCTCTTGTATAAAAAAAACCCTTTACACTTCAACATATGTATAACGTATTATTATTACCCCAAAGGTTCAAGGACTTAACCATTTATAAGCTCAATCGAAGTTTCAGGGGTTTTCGCCATTTTCCCTAACGACCACACTTAACTGTAAAAATTCTCAGAAAATATGGATTTCGAATTTTAATGTAAGGTCAACTGTCAAGGGTCCTCTGACCACCCTACTACATTATCCCAAAATTTCGTGGCTTATAAAAATGTCTAAGTATGGTAACTTTAGCCTCAAAGTTGATACAATTACGTTTTCTCGGTTATCGAACGTCTTTCACTAAAACTGACTTTTCTCCTAAACCGTTCATCAGATTTTAACGCACCTTATATCAAAACGATCTATGAAATAAGCTCTATCATCTCATGGTCAATTGGTAACCTAGGCAGTGAGGTACCGTATGAATACAGGGGTCACAAAACAGGGCAGTTTTCGTTCTAACGAAAATCGGACATTATAACTGCTGTAATTTCATACTTTCCAAAATCAAACTCCTCCAAATCAATCATCCACCTTATACACCATCACCTACACCATGTGGTCATCTTACCAACCATGGTTACAAGCACATACTCCTTCCAAAATCAACTTTAATCACTTACAAACACTTATAACATCATAATCATAACATTTATACCACTTAATCACTAAACACAACTATATCCATCATAAACATAAAAGAGCAAGCATGATTATACCTTCTTGAAGCTTTGATAACCCTTAAAAATCCTTGATAAACCTTGGGCACTCCTTAAACAACCTTAGATTAACTTGAATCAACTAAAGGAATCATAAAAACCAAGTTAGTTTCTTGAAACCACTATTCATCAAGCAACTTTCATGAATTTATTACCTATGAAGATGATGATGGTTGGCCTTGAAACTTTGTGCTAGTCTTAATCTATCCTCCAAGAAGCTCCATGATTTTTCCCTTGATTTAATCTTGATGCTAGCTAGGGTTTTAAATTTTCTTTTTCTCTTTTTTCTTAGCTTTGGCCGAATGGAATGAATGGGAGAGAAGAAGAGATTTTTGCTCTTGTTTTGATCTAATCTTGGTTTAATGTTGTTAAGTATAGCTTGTCTTGGAAGCCTTGTAGATATTTTGTAGTTAAAAGTCATGCTAAAGTACTAATTTACCCTTAAAAACAAGTTAATGACTAATGACACCACTTTGATAATCCAATAACCTCTTTTCTTGTTTTCCTAAGTAAAATGCCAATCACATTGGTAGATAATAATGTGGTATGTATCCTTGTTATATCGCTAATCTTGGTTGCTTAATCTCCATATCCGTCTAATTGTGGTTCGTTTCGAATGTACCTCATTATCTCAGTGGTTTTGAAATCATTTAACAATCCAAATTCCATTGGTATTCTCTTAACTTAATAATCCCTTGGTTAAATCTAAATTCACTAATTCCTCAATATATAATTCTTATAATGTTTCCATGCTCCTTACTGTCTAATAGAAGCTTATTCGAAATCAAAATCCTCAAAAATCCATATTTAGGAATTTCTGAAATCCATCGTCATTTCGAGTCACTTAATTTCAATGTACAACACTAATATGGTTTCTGTTCATTCCTTTTCCGTTTCCATTATGGAGTACTTATATACCCTTTCTCTAAATCCTCGAAATTTACTATTCATGTGATCACTGTAGCTTTGTTAAAGTTAGGGTTATTACAATTTGTTTGATAGTTCCATAGTTTGGAACTTTGCATGTTTGACAATGTAGTATTTTTTAAAAAAAATAAAATTCTTTGCAGCAATTGTTCCCGTGATAATTACCGTGGCTAATTTGTGCACTCAATTAACCACATGGCATTAATATATTTGTTATTCAAAAGAAAATAAATTTGTATTAGAGTTGTTTGGGAAAATTGCAGAATTTTGCTGAAACGTAGCCTTTAATTTCAGCTAAATCAAACGTAAACTAATAACGAAGTAAGTGCATGATAGTAATATGCCCTTTTTCCCAAGTGAAATATGTCTTCTTAGTTCACTACTTTTCTATATAATCTGTTCTGATTTAGCTGGTTGTTTTTGTTTTGTAAATGTTCAGAATCGAGATAAGTTTCGATGATTCTTATCTTGGAGTTGCTTGCAATCTTGATTCTCGTGGCTTCCATGTATTGTGCAAAGCTACTGAACAAGTAGTTGGCCACGTAAAACCATATTCCTAAATCAAACGTAAACTAATAATGAAGTAAGTGCATGATAGTAATGTGCCCTTTTGCCAAGTGAAATCTATCTTCTTAGTTCACTACTTTTCTATATAATCTGCCCTGATTTAGCTGGTTGGTTTTGTTTTGTAAATGTTCAGAATCGAGATAAGTTTAGATGATTCTTATCCTGGAGTTGCTTGCAATCTTGATTCTCGTGGCTTCCATGTATTGTGCAAAACTACTGAACAAGTAGTTGGCCACGTAAAACCATATTCCTAAATCAAACGTAAACTAATAACGAAGTAAGTGCATGATAGTAATGCGCCCTTTTTTCCAAGTGAAATCTATCATCTTAGTTCACTACTTTTCTATATAATCTGTTCTGATAGCTGGTTGGTTTTGTTTTGTAAATGTTCAGAATCGAGATAAGTTTTGATGATTCTTATCCTGGAGCTGCTTGCAATCTTGATTCTCGTGGCTTCCATGTATTGTGCAAAGCTACTGAACAAGTAGTTGTCCACGTAAAACCATATTCTATTACTGGAAACTTATCCCTCATAAGAGATTTACAGGTTTGTATGTCTGGCTTTATTAACTTACTATTGGCCTTTTCAGAAGTTTATTTAATTGTAATGGAATTCCATTATCACTTTCTAGGATGAAGGTTTTGATGTTCAAACTGCTTCCGGTTTTGGTGGACAACCTGGTTAATAGACATCTACAGGAATTAACTTATCAACTCCCCGAACAGTACTATAAGGATCAGTACTGAACATCCCCCCTGAAGTTGTACATGCTCCTATAACAATAACATATTTTGGTTCAGGCATTTGCTCATATAATCTCACCAGAGAGGGAGCCATTTTCATTGTTACTGTTCCGGCTGTTAAAATCAGTTCCGCTTGTCTAGGACTTGATCTTTAGTAGATACTAGCAAATACAGGTCGATTCCTCAAGGAGACAGTTTCAATTTCAATTCAACTATTATCAATTGTTTCTAGTCACAAACGATTATTGGAGAATTGTGTTAACTACTAAAACAAATTTAACAAAGGTTTTAAATCAATTAATTAAAGGATCTAGGGCAATTCAGGTTCACCATGTTTACACCAAACAAATCACAAAAGTATAGCTTTTCAATGGGATTAAGTAATTAAAGCAATGGTTAATCTTTCTCAAGCATTAACACTCTCAGAATATCTAATGATGTTCTCACACTCACCTTCAATTCCGCTAATTGTATGTAAGCCTCTAGAAGTAAAATCTTTCGATCTATTACTCCTATTGCAATCAGTTAATCCATGATATTGCGCAATTACACAAATTAAGAATTATAACAAATCAATCAGAATTACTCTTTACCCATCAATCTACTAATCAAATTAAGCCCAAATCATGGTGCAAACATGGCTCCCCTTAATACCCTAGAATTAAACTACTCACTCATTCTAGAAGTAAAAGCAATAATAATAATAATGAAAGAAGCCATGTAAAACATATAATAATAAAACAAGAGAATAAAGAATACCTCAAACTTTGTATTAACGAAGAACAATGAAGATCCAAATTAAACCAAGTGCTTACAAAAGAAGAGATGGAGAGAGAAAAACCAAAAACCCTAGCTTATGTAAAAACGTCTGTATATGTCTATCTATGTCTCCCCACGTTCTCTCCTTCTTTTTATAATAAAACTCCTTAATAAAATCTGATATCTATCTCCTAATAAAAGTATTTTTAATATCCAAATGAATTTACAAAAAGATATCTATAATTGAATAGGATTTTCTTGTAAAATTCGTCACTTCTTTTTCTCCTCTGTTTCTGGGCTCTTCCAGTTGGATTTTGCTTACTGGACCACCTCTGAATTAAAGATAATTCCACAAGCTTCGCGTGGACAGTAAGATCGTCAAATTCTGACTTCTGGAACTCAAGATATGACTCAAACAGTGTAGGCAGCCCGTATAGCCCAATAATACGAATTTTCTCCTATTTTATCTCCAAAATAGCTCTTTTTGCTCCAAATCCTTCCAAGTCATGAATTCTTTATTTCCTACAATAAAACAATTAAATAAATTAAATAAAAATCCAAATCAATGCAAAACACAATAAATATGAGAATAAAATCATCTAAAATATATATATAAATATACTCTATCAAACATCCCCACACTAAGCATTTGCACGTCCTCGGGCAAATAAGTGAAATAAAAACTAAGTCCTAACAAACATCACTTTCGTAGATGACACGATTGCATTGAGCATATGCAACAAGCCGTTAAACCCCTAGGCAGCCCTAGTAGGACGAGTGTTGTCTCGTGAGGGTTTATAGTGAATGTACCCACAAAATTCATCTAACCATACAAAAGATCAATGCTAACACAACACCACACACACAAGTCCTCTCATGCCACATCAACTTAAGAATCAAAGCAAACATACGATGTCTTGGTGTCGAAAGTGCAAGTATTCACGTAGTCTACTCAACTAACATGCAGAAGGTCATAAAAATTCATGTCAAGTGTAAAAATCGTTGGTAATCATGCTAAGCCCACAAGAAATACATCTTTAAGTCTAAACCCGGGATCTCCTATGCCAAAACAAGTAATAACTCACCTTTCACTCAAAAACGAATATTCACTCAAGAACAAGGTTAAGTGTATCACTCAATTTCAACAAAATCATAAACACAACTTGACACTCGCAATCAATCTCACTCTCAACACAACATACATCACTGATAATAATCAAAAGGTCTTCATTTGGGTTGTAGCGTGGGCTAGGGACTAGGTATGTCAAGTAAAGCTAAAACAGGTTAAATGTCAAAAGCTAGTACCCAACAATAATCATTATTCAATTCCCTTTCTATTAAAACAAATACTTCCCCACACTTGGATTTTTCAATAACCCTTACATAATAACTTGACTAGTCGAATGAAGAAGGATCATACAAACATAAGAATGCTCTCAAATTTATTTATTTATTTCTATCTTTTTTTCTTTTTTTTTCTATTTTTTTTCTATTTTTTTTCTTTCTGAGAGCCAAGGAATAAGCACAATGATCCATAGATATTTTTATGAATTTCGACTAACAAGCATCAACCAAAATCAATAATTCCCCAAAAGTATGACCAACAATAACCCCCCCTTTTATGAACACCTTATTATTCCCTTAAGCACGATACTAGCCTTTGACAATTTAGGTTCAAATTTAATGTAAGGCCAATAGAATAAAAAGGATAATGGCAAGTAATGTGGTGTGTCACCGAAAGAATGGGATTAGGCTCAACGGGTTAACTAATTGATCATGTTTAAAATGTGTGGAAATATGGGAAATACAAGGTTAAACCTAAGTGCCTTTATCATCTCATCATCAAGTAATGTCATGCATTTCAAGAAAGATCTCAAGTAAGTGCTAGCAATGTAAACAACATGTGGACACTCAAGCAAACAAAAAATCATGCAAAAGATATGCATATAGGCTCAAAACTCACTTGGTGTGACAAAACATAATCAATCCCAAGTAACAAGACTCTCTAACGCACCTACTTGTACTCAAAGCATTAAAACCAAGTCATCTTGCACATATTCATGTCATTCTAATCACTTACAACATCCAATTAAGTCTACCAGCTTCAACTTGCTAGTGTAAGTGTGTGCACAAGAACAAAGCACGTCACTTCTCATACAAAAGCGTCAATAATCAAAAAAAAAATTTTCAACAACTAATCAAATTGCATGGCTAGAATTATTTTTGGTATTTTTCAATTTTTTAAATTTTTTTTTTAACAAGTAATACACTACGTTGAGAACACTACATTGAGAACACCTCCCCACACTTAAGCGGTTCATTGTCCCCAATGAACTAACGAACAAGATACAAAACTACAACTAAAAACAAAATAAAACTACACTAAAAAGAAAATAAAACTACACTAAAAAGAAAAGAAAGAAAACTCCCCTGGAATCAAGATGTCAGGTGTGAAAACCACCCCTCAGTCGCTTAGGAGCCACCCACTCACCACTTCCATAAGTGATCACGGTTGCATTTGGCATAAAACTCCCGAACCACTCACCAATCATATGAACCAACCCAACAATTTTTTTTTTCCTCGCAAAAATCCCCTTTCCTTAGCAATTAGCCTCACATCAACCGATTAAATTTAACCTCCACCGTCGAAAACGAAAATTTCCCAACATTAGCACTATCTCTCCCATGCTTACGAGCCAAAAAAATCAATACCCAACTCATAAGAAGCTCCACCAAAAATTACCAAGCAATATCACACCAAAAACACCCCAATATATCAAGAATAATATAAATCCCAATTTACAAGAACACAAATTCGTAATCAAAATAAAATTTGAGAGAAGAAATAAACCCACTACGAATTGAAGAGGTGAACTTGCAATTAATTCCTCTTTAGAATTGAATTTTTGGAGATTTAAATAAAATATAAGAGGAATTGGATTTGTATGGATAGGTGTGTATATATATCAGATGATGGATAGGTTGAATAAAAATTTTAATTGTGTAGGAGAGATTTGGAGAGGTTAGGATTTGATGTAGGATAGATATAGGAATTAGGGATTGAAAGAATTTGGGTTAGGATTGAATTTGGGGGAATTTTAGAGGTAAAAACACTTATTTTCGGAAACAATTCTGGGCAGAACAGGGGTATAACGCAGCCCGTGGCTGCGTTACAGGGTGCAGGGCGCGGACAGGCAGACACGCAGGTTCAACCTGCGTGTTAGGGTGCTTAAAGCGCTGCCAGGGCGCTTGATGCGCCGGATGCTTCTGCGTGACTGGGGCGCTCCTGCGCGCGGATGGCGCCTGATGCGCTGACGTCTTCTGATATTTTTTTTTTTCCTATACTAATACATGGGTTGCCTCCCACGAAGCGATTGTTTAACGTCAATAGCTTGACGTTACTTCCTCAACTCAAGGCGGTCTCAAAAGAATTACTGAACCATCCTCAACAGAAAGACCATTCCTACGAACGTTGACATCTTGATTGTTTGCTTTCCACAAAGCTCTTCCATCATACTTCAACTTGATTTTACTACCCAACGGCCAAATCTTCTTCTGTTTCTTCTTCACACCCCTAGAGTGCTTCTCCGACTCAACCGGCTGAACAAAACTTTCTTCTTCCTTATCATTGGTTTTCCACCTTCGCAACACGTTATCATGCCCCTCTTCAAAAATCACTAGCTCATTATTGAAAAGGACATACCTCAAATGTGGTGGAAGTTTCCCAAGCTTAATACTCGAGAGATCTCAAACTGAAGAACTGTCAATGGAATCAATGTTGTGATCATTCAACTCAAGAATCAATGAATCGACTTCAGCATGTCCTTCTCCTTCTGAAGCTTCAAGCATGAGCACTGCTTCCAATGCATCATTCAATAGAATCTGAGGAGTATAATCTTGGACAATTTCATCTACAACATCAATACTGCAACAAGTATTCTCAAGCAAAGGGGATTTAAGAGCAGAGGTTAGAGTAAAAGCAATTTTATCATCACCAACACTCAATGTGAGAGTCCCACTTTTAACATCAATAATAGCACCTGCAGTACAAAGAAATGGTCTACCTAAAATAATAGGTATTTGACTATCCTCTTCCATATCTAGAACTACAAAGTCTACATGAATATAGAATTTTCCAACCCTAACAGGCACATCCTCTAAAATTCCAAGGGGATATTTTATCGAACGGTCTGCCATTTGCAAAGTCATCTGTGTACATTTTAATTCTCCCATATTTAGTTTTTGAAAAACTGAGAGAGGCATGACTGAGACACTAGCGCCTAAATCACATAAAGCTTTATCAATGAACAATGCACCTAAATGACACGGGATCGAAAAACTACCAGGATCTTTAAGCTTAGGTGGAGACTTATTTTTGTAAAACAGCACTACACTCTTCAGTAAAAGCTACTGTCTCTACCTCACCAAAAGACCTTTTCTTAGTGAGAATATCCTGAAGAAACTTTGCATATGATGGAACTTGAGAAATAAAATTAGTGAAAGGAACTGTTACCTCAAGATTATTGACAAGTGTCATGAACTTACCAAACTGCTGGTCCACCTTAGTTCTGTTCATCCTGCTAGGGAATGGGAGCTTTGGCACAAATGGTGGAGGAGTAACTGCAGTCTTCTCTTTGTCCTTTTTCTTGCTTTCCTCAGTTCCATCTTCGTTTGCATCTTCAACAACTTTCTCTACCTTGTCTTTCTTAGAATCCTCTTTTTCTTTCTCAGCAGGAACATCGTTAGTAGGCATTGGAGGAGCATCATATGTACGACCACTCCTAAGAGCAATGGCATTCACATTTTCCTTTGGCTGAGTTGATTGTGCTGGTAGAGAGCCTTGTTGCCTTGTAGATGAAGAACTAGCCATTTGAGCAATCTGAGTTTCCAACATCTTGTTATGAATCTCCATCTGGTTCATCTTTGTTTGCATTTGTAACAATATCTTTATCATATCACCTTGATTATCAGCCTGTGCAGCATGATTTGCTTGAGGAGCATAATTCTGAGGAGGCCTTTGGAATCCAGGGGGATTCATAAGTCCTTGAGGAGGCCTATACTGCTGCTGTGGAGGAGGTTGGTACGACTACTGATATTGCTGTTGCTGATTAGGAACATTTGAATTCTGAGCATTATTGTTCCTATATGAGAAGTTCGGATGATCTTTCCAACTAGGATTGTAAGTGTTGGAGTATGGATTGTACTGCTGCCTCTGTTGGAAAACATTTGCTTGCTCCATCTGAAAATTTTGTGAATTTTGAGCATTGTATTGGCAATCATTACCATAGTGGCCTTGGATGCCACAGACTTCACAAACAGGATTATTCATAGGAGCCATGGATGACAATGCATTGATACTCATAGGTTGAGTAGAGGGCTGAGATGTCTTCAATGATTGGATCTCCTGAGTTAATGCAGCTAGTTGAGATGATAATAGAGAATAAGTATCCACTTCAAGTTTACCCCCTTTCTTGGTTGCTCTCGGATTACTGAAGTGATTGGCAGCCAAATTTGAAAGAAAAGCATATACATCATCAACTCCTTTATCCAGAAATACACCACCTGCAGCATTATCAACCATACCTTTTGTCTCAGGAACAAGACCATTGTAGAAGCGTTTAAGCAGAAACCACTTCTCAAGACTATGGTGAGGGCATGCACGTTGATAATCCTTGAATCTGTCCCAAGCATCCAGTAGAGATTCACCATAATCTTGCTTAAAACCCATCATCTTGTCGATCAAATCGTCGATTCTGTTAGGAGGGAAGAACTCAGTTAAGAAGGCTTGAGCAATCTCATCCCACTTGGTCAAGTCAATATCGTTCAACCACTTTTGAGCTTTATCGCGAAGAGAGAAACCGAACAACATGACTTTCAACTGGTCTGGAGTGACTCCCTGATGTTAAATTGTAGAACAGAGCTGTTGAAACCGTTGCAGATGATTTGTAGGGTCTTCAGAGGCAAGCCCAGCAAATTGATTCTGTTGGATCATAGTGAGCAAAGCAGGCTTGATCTCGAAATTTGCTGCTTGAATTGCTGGCATAGCAAGGCCAGTAGGTACCCCACTCGGAGAGGGCTGTGAGTAGTTCTTCAAAGATTTGGGAGGAAGGTCCGCCATTTTAATCTTTGGTTCAGATATCCTTTGCTGCTTCTCTTTCCTTTGTTGATCTATGTATTGTTGACAAGTAATTCCAGAATCTGGACTAAGAGGAGTTGTATCCTCTTTCGCTTGATCTTCTTTCGTTTGAGACCTGGTCCTGGGCATCAACAACTAAACAAGGAAAAGCAGTAAGATCGGTCTTAGTTGGAACAAGAGTTCTAAAGAGACAAGAGAAACAATCTAAAACAATCAAACTAAAATTAGAGAAACTAGGCGTCTCCCCGGCAGCGGCGCCAAAAACTTGATATGTTAAATAATGTCTAACCTCAAGTGCACGGTATCAATTGTAGTAGATACTAGCAAATACGGGTCGATTCCTCAAGGAGACAGTTTCAATTTCAATTCAACTATTATCAATTGTTTCTAGTCACAAACGATTATTGGAGAATTGTGTTAACTACTAAAACAAATTTAACAAAGGTTTTAAATCAATTAATTAAAGGATCTAGGGTAATTCAGGTTCACCATGTTTACACCAAACAAATCACAAAAGTATAGCTTTTCAATGGGATTAAGTAATTTAAGCAATGGTTAATCTTTCTCAAGCATTAACACTCTCAGAATATCTAATGATGTTCTCACACTCACCTTCAATTCCGCTAATTGTATGTAAGCCTCTAGTAGTAAAATCTTTCGATCTATTACTCCTATTGCAATCAGTTAATCCATGATATTGCGCAATTACACAAATTAAGAATTATAACAAATCAATCAGAATTACTCTTTACCCATCAATCTACTAATCAAATTAAGCCCAAATCATGGTGCAAACATGGCTCCCCTTAATACCTTAGAATTAAACTACTCACTCATTCTAGAAGTAAAAGCAATAATAATAATGAAAGAAGCCATGTAAAACGTATAATAATAAAACAAGAGAATAAAGAATACCTCAAACTTTGTATTAACGAAGAACAATGAAGATCCAAATTAAACCAAGTGCTTACAAAAGAAGAGATGGAGAGAGAAAAACCAAAAACCCTAGCTTATGTAAAAACGTCTGTATATGTCTATCTATGTCTCCCCACGTTCTCTCCTTCTTTTTATAATAAAACTCCTTAATAAAATCTGATATCTATCTCCTAATAAAAGTATTTTTAATATCCTAATCAATTTACAAAAAGATATCCATAATTGAATAGGATTTTCTTGTAAAAATTCGTCACTTCTTTTTCTCCTCTGTTTCTGGGCTCTTCCAGTTGGATTTTGATTACTGGACCACCTCTGAATTAAAGATAATTCCACAAGCTTCGCGTGGACAGTAAGATCGTCAAATTCTGACTTCTAGAACTCAAGATATGGCCCAAACAGTGCAGGCAGCCCGTATAGCCCAATAATACGAATTTTCTCCTATTTTATCTCCAAAATAGCTCTTTTTGCTCCAAATCCTTCCAAGTCATGAATTCTTTATTTCCTACAATAAAAAAATTAAATATATTAAATAAAAATCCAAATCAATGCAAAACACAATAAATATGAGAATAAAATCATCTAAAATATATATAAAAATATACTCTATCAATCTTGCAGTGTGAAAGCAGTGCAACAGATGTTTCAACGTGCAAGGGTAACAAATGAGATGGTTCTGTACCATTGGCTTAATATTTTTTGCCGAAATATTAGATGCTTAATTGGTTTGCTTTGACTTATGTTTATAGCTTTCTATCTATTTTCTTTGAGCGCAAAATGCTTGAATATCATGTGGAGAAAAGGCTATCCAGCCACTGAAGTGGGCAACCCAAGCTGAACTTATCTTTCGGAAGGAACCTCGATCTCTCTTGGTGAACATGTCAAATGAAAGAAATAAAGCTCTTGTCATGCTTCATGAGGTTATGTTATTTAGCATAACTCTGCATTAGTGTTTTCGGGAGGGGGAGGAGGGTATTACATGGAAGAATGCTTTTTTAGTGTTACATTTAGTAGCATGATGCATTCTTTTTTAGACATATACTTAGTGTAGCTTACCTTTTTAAGAGGTATGAATTAGGATTGTAGGTTGGTCATGATGTACCGGGAAGTAATGTATTAGAATGCATATGAGTGTAATTCTAACTAACAAATTTCATCATGTATGCTTGTCATTGTAATTTTAATCATTTTTAATGATGTAGTTCTAAGTTGTTCCAAAATTATTTCTGGATCATTATTTCTGGATAGTTAATATTTCTGAATGAACGATAATCTGAATGCTAGATGAGTGATGTCATTTGTTAAATATTTTTCTGAACTGTTAATTGTTTTCATATTTATATATAACATATGCATTTAGGTGTTTTTTTCAAATTTTTATTATCTAAACATTCGGGGGCAATTTGTGTGACGATAAATTTTCTTTAATGAAAAAAGTTTCTTTTTTTCAAATATTGTATTATGAACAATTTATTTATGAATTAGTTATTCTTGTCAAAAAATGAAATAAAAATACTCCTTCTATCCCATTTATATTGTCCATTATTTCTAAATTCGTTTGTTCCAAAATTATTGTCCACATTTATCTAATATGATGAATTATGTGTTAATGATGTTAATTTTTCTGAAAATAATATAATTATTTGATAACTATTAATTTATTTAATATTATTAAATAGAATGTAGATTTTTTATTAGGGATAATATTAATGGAATTAAAGGAGTACTAACTAAGAAATTTGGTCAAAAAACATCAATTTTAAAAGTAATGACTAGTTTTTGATTGCATAGGCTATAACAGGTTATTGGGCTATCCTTAATCTGAAAATCTGAACGAGTCTACCTACAATTTTCGAAGCCAGTCGTCCAGAGAAATTTGTTGTCTGGTCCAGAAAATTTCCAATCGTCCAGCACAAAAACAATCACCCAAACAATCTGAACAGCCCGAACGATTCCATTCAATATGGTTAAGTTATTAACAAATGGCCCCTTAGTGTAGCTTACCTTTTTAAGAGGTATGAATTAGGATTGTAGGTTGATCATGATGTACCGGGAAGTAAGGTACTAGAATACATATGAGTGTAATTCTAACTAATAAATTTCATCATGTATGCTTGTCATTGTAATTTTAATCATTTTTAATGATGTAGTTCTAAGTTGTGCTCATGTAAACTATGCATATCTAGAACATGCTCGTGCCTCGTACTGGCTATAAAGCTAGTTATATTCAAATACTGAGAATATCGTGAATCTTTGTTACAACATATACTATAAATCTCATTATTCAAAATTACTGTTTTGGTATTTTAAAGTAGATATAATTAAGGGTTTTCTTCATAAATATCCTTGCCTAGAAATTTTTTGCAAAAATACTTTTTTTTAAAATAATTTGTAAAAATAACATTTTATTTACAAAAATACCATTTTATTTGTAATGGCTACGCAACAGGTTACATTGAGTTGCATATGCAACTCAATTCAACTAAAAATTACAAGTTGAATTTTCATTTTTTTACCAACTTCCAATTGTATATAAGGGCTGCGTAGCACAAAAAAATGGAAATTTAACTTTCGATTTTTAGTTGCATTCAGTTCAACTAAAAATTGCAAGTTGAATTTTCATTTTTTACCAACTTCCAATTGTATATATGGGTTGCGTAACAGCAAAACATGAAAATTTAATTTTCAATTTTTAGTTGCATTTTTTAGTTGCATTCAGTTGCACAGGTTCCATAGCATACGGAAATATGGAAGTTGAATTTTCATTTTTTTTCTGTTGCGCAGCCCTAATATATAACTAGAAGTGGACAAGAAATGTAAATTCAACTTTCAGTTTTCATTAGAATTCAGTTGCATAGGTTGCATATGCAACTGAATGCAACTGAAAATCAACCTATGCAACTGAATGCAATTAAAAATAGAAAGTTTACAATTTTTGCAGCCCTTATATATAATTAAAAGTTGGCAAAAAAAAAAAAGGAGCTTCAACTTACTTTCAGTTTTCATCAGTTGAATAGATTGCATATATATTGCATATGCAACCTAGGTATTTTCACAAATAAATTTGTATTTTTGCAAAATTTGAGAAGTTAATAAAATCGCAAAAAAAATTAAAAAAGTAATTTTTTTGATCGCAAATAAATTGGTGTTTTTGAAAATTTTGAGAAGTTACTAAAATCACAAAAAAAAATTAAAAAATTAATTTTTTTGATAAATATCCTATAATTAAATGGAACTCCTCAATTAAATAGAATTCTCAAATCAAAATTTGTGATCACTTCCTTCTCTCTTCACTTTCTGGATATTTTTAATGGGAAATGAATTGTTAAGTAATCACTAAAGAAGATTATTTGTGAGTTGTAAAATATTCTAAATCTAATTTTCATTAGAATTCAAAACGTAAAAATGATAAATTAAGCACCTAAACCTAATAAAAATCAATTTTGTAAGAAGAATTTGATCATGTTTTTTTTTAAAAAATATTTATATCAAACATAAAAATTTAAAATATCTTTAAAATTAACATTATTATTAGCCTGAAAATATTAATAAAGTTTAAAAGTTAACAACATATAAAAATTAAATTTAAATTATACTTAATATTATTATATTCAAAAGAAAAGAGCCACATTTTCTTTTACCAAGATTTTATGCAAATTATATTTTAATAATTAACATTAACTAAATTAAAAGGAAGAATAACAAAAAGATACTGTAATATATGCCTATCAAAATAAAAAGACAAAAAAATTGAACTTTGAATTTGGAACTTGATCGAGGAGAACAAAATAAATTACATAAGTTGACTAATCCTTTCCTACCGTGATTAGGAATTTCGTAGTCCTGAATGTAAATTATTATAATTCACTTAGTTTTGGATTTACAAAGAAATTAGTTTTGGATTTACGAAAAAATAATAACAGATAAACTAATTCAAATATGAATTGAATTGCAAATTTGCAATAGAACGTTCTATATATATATGTAAAAAATATTATATATACATGCATAAATTGAGCTCGTGTAATTCATTACCACTTTCCTTGACGTTATTAACGTATCACTGTGATCTCTCACCAAGATTACGGGTCTTCATCGTAACAAAGCATTAGGATTCGAATATAACATCAGTTTGAAATATCAGGGCTAGCTCTGTAGTGGCCGGGGGTCAATGGCCAGAACGAGAAGGTGTGATGCTTACATACCTGAAGAATTAATCTTCAACATATTTTTACGGTTGCCGGTAAAATCACTAGTCCGCTTCAAATCAGTTTGCAAACTGTGGCAATGTATTTTATCAAGCACTCGCTTCGTCCAAACTCACCTGGCCAATTCCCATAAGAAGCAACCAGTTTTACTAAACTACTGGTGCTCTAGGTATAGGGCCAACAAATACATCGAAGTCCATGATACTCATCAAGACTTTGTTAAGCTCGACCTGCCACCATCTGTTATTGGTATAGCTTTCATTAATTCTTGTGATGGTCTTGTTTGTTTATCCAATTATGATAGTTCTGTTATACATATATGGAATCCGTCAACTAAGCTGTTCAAGTTACTTCCTGCTCCTAAGAAACAACTATCCAGATGGCACGTTCATATAGGTTTAGGTTATGATTCTATTTGCAATGACTACAAACTTCTTAGAATTCCGTTTAGAGATACAGAAAAAGATACTTGTACAGCAGAATCCGAGCTTTATTCTGCAAATGCTGATTCTTGGAAACAGATTGAGATACCTAAACGACTAGGACAACTTTCTTTGACTTACATGTCGAAATTAGTACCTGCAAACTCAGGGGTGTTGTATATGGCAATTGGGCCAGAACTGATGGCTTTTGATTTGCACAATGAGGAGTTTCAGCTCTATCCGTTACCCCACTTTATGCATTATTCTGTAATGTCAAATGTTTTGGATTTTGAAGGTTCTGTTGCTATGATCTTTCAAGAAAGTATGGATTCAGCTCTTAGTTTGTATATGTTGGACGATGTTTGTGGCAAAGGATGTTGGACTAAAATGTTCAATCTTGAGGCTGATATAAAGATCGACTGGATTGTTAGCTATTTGGGTTGTGGACAGTTTATTGCTCGCAATTATGTTGATCATTGTGTGTTTAATTATGACTACAGCAAGGGAGAGACTAAGAAGTGTCTTCTTGAGTTATCTTGTAGTGGAATGAGTTATCCTGTCAAGTACACCGAGAGTCTAGTCTCGCCCAACGGATTTGAACCACGTGTAGGGAAATAAAGTGTTTATCCATACTCATTCCACTCTCACTGCATTTTCTTGGTCCTGCCAACCACAAGGTATGCTGAAAATATACTTCTATTCTCATATCTCTGCAAATACATATGTAGGCTTGGGAGTTGTACTTTGGTTATGAGTTAAGGAAGCATTTCTGTAGTTGTACTTGGTCTCCCCCCACAGTCTCGCATCTGTGGAAATATTGATGACTTGTAAATATAATATGTTTATGATATTTGTTATTTCATGGTGAAAAGAGCAGGATATAAGATGGTTCATGTAGTTGCAATAAGGAATATGTACTAGAGTCTAGAGATAGTACCGAGTTAGTTTTTATGAATAATTGTTTTCCAGACGCTAAATATTTGATTGGCAGAACTTGATATGTAAGAGCAACTTCAAAAGATTACTTATATGAGTTTCTAAACAAAAAATTAAGGGATATGATCTAATTTTGCACTCCAATAATCTTCTAAGTGACCCTTTAAAATTTAGCATATGTCTTTCATGCCTTATTTTTAAGGATCTCTTAGTCCTCCCTTTTTTTATTTTCACCAATAAAATATTCACTTTCCTCAGTTTTTTTACATCTTTTTATCGCTTTTTCCAATTTTTCTCTCTCTCTCTCTCTCTCTTTATTATTATAATAATAATAAGAAACATATATAAGGAGTATTGTTGGAGTAACAACCCCTAAACTTATACTAAATCATTAAGAGCTCTATTATTTATAATTTTTATAAGGAATTTACAAAGAGTCTCTTGGAATTGCTCTAATATTACTATTAATTTTGCTCCTTCCCTAAATTTAAATATTCAAATATTTCTGATAACTTTATATTTTGACATATAATTTTGTTTAACCTCATATTATGAAGAAAAAATATGATAAAGTACCTTCACCATTATAAAAGTTTTTAAGAATTTTGATTATAATTTTTTTACTTTACAAACCATGCACGCCTAAGTTCCTGAACAACATGCAATAACAGGTAAACCATGATCATCTTACATTTGTTCTTTTTATTGTTACAAAAACCACCTTTTGCCATTTCAATATGCATGATATCAAGACAAGACTAATTAGTAGTAGTACTGTAGGAGTTAATAGTAGTGCTCGTTTTTCTTATTGAACCATTCGCCTTTCTTATTTTATTACTTCTATTACCATTTTAAAATTTCATATTACTTTTCTTTTAAAAATAAAATTCACATTACTTTTGTTCGTTTCTCTTAATAATTGAATCCTATTTAAATTATCAAAATTTTAATAGAAGTTCAAAAGAGTACATTAAAATTTTTAAGAGTTTCATAAGTTATTAATATTTGTGAAAAAATAGTTATAGATGATGAGATGTAATTTCAAAATGTTTTCTTAAATTTTTGAGTTATTTATATTATATCATAACTACATGAGGTTTTCTTAGTTTTAATTGTTGTATTAACTTGGATTTATTTCAATTTCAAATAATTGGTTTTAGAACATTACATGGTATAACTACAAAAAAAATGTGAAAATTTTAATGTTACAACTTGTAATCTTATCTGTTGAATGGAAATGTATTTATTCATTTATCTTATTTGAAATATAATAACTATTGTTGGCTTTTTTACGGAATCCTCATTGAGCTTGAAGAATCATACCTACGTAAACATACATCCTGAAAATGGTTAGTAACCTTGTCTTTTCTAAATTCTCATTTCCTCTAAATATATCTTTTTAAGTGTTGCTTTAAATTATTTTACCGTATGAAAATTTCCTTGTGGTAATATGCATGGAAATCATCAATCCTGAATTATAATTTGCATGTTAGCCTGTAAGACAAGTACACCATTTACATCCTAACTAAGAGTACTAAACAAAACAAAAAAATCACATAAAATGAAAATAATTCCACCTTGTAAATAAATAAAACTAGCTTGCTTAGCAAAAGAAAAATAATAAAATTAAACTAGCTTCTCATTACATATATAAAAGTGACAGTGTTTCCCTCCCACTCATGGTTTTAGTTGCTTCTATGGCTAAGTTTCCCTTTATTAGAATTATAGTTCCCCGTAGGAATGCCTACATATTCAACATGTTTAGATTAAATTTTAGTTAGTCTTTTAATTAAACAATTAATAATCATAATACATCTAAATTTTAATGATACAGTTAAATGCTAACTACTTAGTATAACGTAAATGAAAATTAGTGTCCATAGTTTAATTCTTTAATCTTACTTTGTTTTGTTTTAGGACAAAAAGGACACTAAACATAAGTTAATCCATTCCTCTAATAATTTAACAAGATAATATAGTAAAAAAAATTGATTCGTTATTTGTATATATGTTAATTGTATGATGTGATTTCATATGGGAAAGACATATTGAAAACTCATGAAAATATCTCACATTTCTCATTTAAGTAAAATTAATATTATTTTAATGAACGCATGATTATCAAAATTAATTTAATCTTAATACACACATAGACTATCACCTACATTTATCTGTTATCTTTAATTAAGTGTAAAATAATTGTTACATGTTAAATTATATTAAATTAAATATTATTTAACTTTATACATATTATGATCTTACTTTTGTAGATCTTTTTTTTTGCCACATACTTTTGTAGATCTTAGATTAATATTGTAAATTTATTAACATAAAATTTTTACCCACTAAAATTGACGTCAGAATAGTAGTTAATCAGGATATTTTATTTATAAAAATCAATTTGAAACTAAAAAAATATATGTCAACTGTGTCACTTAAAACATTTTATTCTCATTAATTTGTCTTGCATGTAACAAAATTATGTTTAATTATACAATGAAAAATATATTTATAGGTACCAAAGCAATCATATAAAAGGTATTATACCTTATATATATATATATATGTAGTTGTCTTAAATAATGTAACTTAAATAATGTAACTTGACAATTTACAAGTAACACTATTTTCACATTTAGGTAAGCGTAGACAATATTTTACTAATTGTATCCTTAATGTATATATAGTTTTAGTTCCAAGTATAATTATTAATTTTCTTGTCCACAACTTAAGTGTTGCCTAGCTAGAACATCACTGTAAATTCTGTGTAAGATAAAATGAAAAAGACACTTAAAAATCCTCTATACTTCTAACCAATTCACACTCGTAAATTGTGGGTGGCATGTTTAAGTTAGCAACAACAAGAATGTCCGTGATCAGTGTTAGTTTCATTCTCTTACAGGAATGATACACCTTATTTTAACCTTTTTTTGTTTGGCACATATTTAAATTTTTTTGTGTTATTTATTTCTTTATTTGCTTGCTTGCATGGTATTGATATGATTATGTACAATCCCATGAATGTTGCCAGGTTGGAAGAACTCTATTGATTACAGGCATTCCTTTAAGTGCATCTGGAAAAGATGTGCAGGCTTGTCTTTCTTTCGATTTCGACACCTACATTGATATGATGCCTTCTGAGTACGTGTTAGGATTTTATATCATTCATGTGTAATCATGTTATCTGTTTGTTTTTAATGTTCAATACTTCTCATTTTTTTTGTTTCACCTACTCATAGTTATGGCACCAAGAAGGCTTACCTAACCTTTCGTTCAGAGATGGAGTGTGTCGGAGCTCACGGTCTTGCTGTAAGTGACTCTTTTTTATGTTTCACCCCTCCACATATTTAGATAATTTCTCATAATTTTTCTTGTCAATTGTAGAATGGTTTCCAGGATCATGTTATCAATGGCAAGCTTCTCTGCATCGAGTATGCATCTAATTATGTTATACCTGCTGATTCCGGTTTCGCTAGTGACATTGATGATGATGAGAGTGACGATGAAGGACAGACTGAGAAGGATGAGAACCATGCTGAGAATGAGAATGATGATATGCAAACTGATGTTGATGTGCATGATGGTATGGATGTATATGATACAGGCATGCCTGACACATCATCAGATGACGAGGAAAACTATCATCATGATGACGTTGATGGTTATTCCTCCGATTCAAGTGAGGAAGATAACCGATTGAAGAAGAAGAAAAAAGGGTGAAAATGCATGCAAGGATCGTATCAATTGCTATATATACGTACTTTCTTCCATGTTAAGCTTTTACTTAACGATCTGACTTTAGTGTGTGCTTTTATTATGGATTTATTTATATATGCAACTTTACTTTATAAAAAATATATTGTATTATTAATTTGGTGTCCTTGTTTGTTTAAATGTTTAATTATGCATGTTTTATTGGAACTAGTTAAAAAAATTGACTTTTATAAGAAATATTGTATTATTAATTGGTCTTCTTGTGTTTTTAATTATGCATGTTTTATTAAAGGTAGTTAGAAAATTGGCTATATGTAATTTAAAATTCTTCAATTATGTAATTAAGTAGAATATTTATATGCTTTATAAATCATTAGTTGAAATGTAAGTGAAAATCATTCAAAAAATTCTCAAAATGAAAATATAGAACAAAATTTCATATTAATTATGCAATATTGTATAGATAATTTTTTTTTTGAGACAATTGTATAGATAATTTTAAGGACATGAGGCATTAATTAGCTTTCTATATAGTTAATATAAGTGGATCATAAAAATTCAACCCTCTAAAAAATTAATGGAAGGAAATTTGATTTTAATTAATGGAAGGAACAATGATTTTCAATAATTTTGTTTAGATCAAGTTCCATTTTTATTGTCGGGAATAGTAGAAAATATAAAATAAATAAATGGAAAACAACTATTAGAAGAGGTAAGAAAATTAGGAATTTAAATATCTAAACAAAAAAAACTACGCGTGTTATCTTAGTATAGAGTACATCATTAAGTTGGTTTTAAAGCGTGTAACCTCTGTTATAGAAATCGGCCGATTTTTGAAAAATCGCCGATAAATCGGCCAAAAATCGGTCAAAATTTTGGAACCGATTCGGCCGATTTTGCAAAAATCGCCGATAAATCGCCGATTTTTCAACCAAATCACCCGATAAATCGTAAATCGGTACCCCAACCGAATAGTTCCGATTTCCGAAATCTATAACACTGCGTGTAACATATAAAAGAATTTTTATATATAAGTTCCCAACAAATCCAATTACCCTTCCATTTTCTTAAAAAGGACGCAGCAGAAAACTTGTGTAACAGATTTATTAAATTGTGTTGAATAAAGGGTTGTCAAGTTGGTGAACGAATATATTAAGTTGGTTTAGTTGCATTATGCCTTGCAGTACTTGAAAATAAATTATATTTTAGAAAGAAAAAAACGTGTGTACCATTAATTGTTTTTCTTTCACCTCACCAAAAAATTCAGTTGGATGAAAGATTACTTTGTCTAGACCAAACTATTTTACATTTGAGCCGCGCTATGCTTCTACGCCAGCTAGCTTGTAAGCCTTCTTCCAATTATGTGCTACATAGTGGTGAAAGATGAACAACGACAGTTTTAACATGTACAAAATATCATTTTAAGAAACTGTAGGCCTCACTTTTCTTGAATGACTAGATTTCACTTCTTTAGGTTTTGCTGAGTCAAGACTTCCCGATGAATCCAAGGGACTGTTCTCCTTTTGCTCGACAATTAAGAGTTTCGAGCTAGAACAGTACTCTTTTTGCCATGAGCAAACTTTTCATCTTACTTATAGCTGCCTTATCTCCATATTGTTTACTGTCTCTGGCGTTGCTTCTTTCTTTCTATTCCATTTCCTAATCTCAATGCTGCAATCTCCCCTTTCAAGGCCAAAAGCTCTTCAGCTGTAGCGACAGCGTCCCACTCTTCTTCTACGTTAGTGGTTGCGGATCTTGAACTACCATCCAATCCATTGTGTTAAGGTTTTTCATGGCTTTTGGCAGGTCAAGAGTGCTGCATCCAGAGGATGCACCAGCACGAGCTTGCTCAAAGAACAGTACTTGAACAACTACACGAAGAGGGAGCCTTTCGTTCTGCACAGCATGCGCACAAGCCTCGGCAGAGAGCTTCTTCCAGTTCATTAGCTTGCACAATTTATTTATTCCTCTCTGTCTTGCTGATCCCAGGGTGCTCCTACACGAGTAAAGTTTAAACTTTCAAAGACAAGACATAAAGATTAATATAACAAGGAATCTTTTCCTGCCCAAACATGACCCTCTGCATATGTTCCTTTCGAACTTCAACATGTCTCGGTGTCCAATTCCCTACAAATCAAATTCTCCCAAACAATTAACAGATAATGCATTCTCATCTTGTTCTTGCACTTACGAAGTGCATAAGAACTGTACCTCTAATATCTAAAAAGAACAAAATTCTACATAACATAACATGTTAGAAAGATCAGGAAATTTAAACTTGAATATGCTTATGTAACAGAGTTAACTTTTACTAAGTGATACGGTATCGTTTAGGTGCACAGTTCCAATACCAATACGGAGTCGTTGCAGGATGTTATGCGTATTATTATTCAGAATGTACGTATATCAACCTAGAATCAGACCGTGACTTCTCTAGTATTTTGTTGTTTAAGACTTCAAATTCACAAGATTTGACGAAGGAATGTAAACAGAAAACGTAGAGCTAGAAAATATCTTTCCAGAATGATATCGCTCGTAATTGTTGGATAAAAACTCAATTTACTATGAATTTTCAAAGTTGGGCACTCAGTTTCGAAAACAAGCAGGTCAGATCACAAAATCAAAGAAAACACGAATTTACATGCAGAATTTCAGAAAAGTTAAAGAAGAAAAGTTGTAGATAATTCAAATACCATTTCAGAAAGACTAATTTCATGAAATTCCGATGAATAACGAATCAGATACGAATTTTACAAGAATTCAGAATTGATATATACTGTACATACAAAATCAAAGTACTAATACCAAGATAAAAAGGATAGCGAAGCATCTATACAAATAATTAACTCATGGATATACATCAGATTCTATATCTGTACAAATACTCAAGAGAACATACAAGGATCCTTAACATAATCAAAATCAATCAGGTATAATACACATGAATTAACACGAACATCAAGAGAATTAAAAAATCGTTACCCCTTCTTTTTATTCTTGTTATGAGACTTCCTCTTCTCTTCCTCTTCTCCTCTTGTGTTCTTCTCTCTCTCTCTCTCTTTCTCTCGGCGTTTCTTTTTCCTCTCTCTCGGCCTTTCTTTTTCCTATCTCTACGTTCTTTTTTCTTTACATGACTCCTATCTAGAATTTTAGGATTTTTCTATATTCTTTTGTGACCGATGTCTTTATCCTTACTAATTATTATTTAATGATACATCCTCCTTAATTAAAAAAACTACTAATTTTTAGCCAAAATTCAAAACTTAAAAATCAATTATGAGTTACAACTATTAATCTTCTATTTTTAATGAATTTCTGCAATAACTCCTCTAAACTTGAAAAATGTTATAATCTTAAATCCTAAATTATTAATACTAAATCATCAAATTATTTACTAAAATTAATCTAAAAACTTGGGATGTTACAATTTAGATGTTGCCTTGCTTTCAGCACAAGTTTTATGAATTTGAAGTGGGTGTGGGTGTGCCTGTCTTCTAGGAATTACAATTTTAGCACGTGTTTTTTATTTTTAGGAGGCGCATAGCAGTAATTTAGGAGAGCCGGACTGCTGAGTAATGTTTTTGTGGTTGATGATCTCGAATTGGATGGTGATTAGTGCATGGGTCATGTTCCAGTGACAGCCTTGGTAGTGCCATCGATTATAGCACCTCCAACAGCCTTGGCCAAACAATTATTGACTTGCTTAGAGTTAAATTTTTGGACTTGGTTAATGCGATAGGAGCCTGTTGCAATGGTTCTATTTTGTGCAATGTCTTATCATTTATCCAAATGTTACCTTTTAAAATGATAAAGTATTGCTAAGAAAAGTTTTAGAAGCAGATTGATCATATATTGAGTATGTTGTTACGAGTCTCTACAGGAGTTCTGCTGCTATGTTCTAATTAAAGATTCCAAATTATTGAGTGGGAGTATATGATTCTTTCGATAACATCTAGATGATCACAATTTTATACTTTTGCCCATTTTTTGTCCTGACCAGTGACCACCATTAACAAGTTTTTGGCATGTTAAATATCATGAATGGGTCTTTAATAAGTGTTCTAATTTCACGATCATGTCAAACAAAAAAATTTGTTTATTTAGAAACAAAGACACTTATAATTAACTTTTTTCTTAGATATGTGCCTAAGTTGAGTAAGAATCTAATATCTATCGGTCGGTTAGCTTCAGAAGCCTACAGATGCTCTGTAGTAGGGGGAGCTATGAATATCAAAAGAGGCCGTGTGGTTCGGATGAAGGGAGAGCTACGTGGGGGAATATATCGTCTGATTAGTACGTGGCCAGAACGTACTGGAACTTCGAAAATCTGGTTATCTCGTGCACGAGGGAAGAGTGACTTGAAGGATACTGCTGCGGTTGTATTGCCTTCCAGTCTAGACGATGGTGCAAAGACTGCTGGGATGGATGCTTGGTCGAAGGGCTTCCACGACATCAACAAGTAGTTGGTGTGTTGCAGCTACATATGGGCATCGATCAACACGAATCAAGTGAGCAGTGAACCATGCAACAGATTGATTTGTTTGATATACAGTTGGGGAGTAAATGAAAGATCGATATTCACACTTGTGTGTGTGATGGTCACACTTGCGTGTGTGATGGACTACATATGGGATTGGCCGACGTGAATCAAGTGAGTATGTGTGTATACAACAGATTGCTTCACATGTATGTAGTTGGACAAATAGAGGTCAATGGTACACTTGTGCGTATAGCAAGTGGGCATTCGAGAATGAATGTGCAAACTAGGGTATAGTTTGAAGTCTTGGACTCGGGGGGATTTTGTCGTAGGGAATGATACGGATCGAGGAAAAGTTGGAGTTGTGCCAACAGGGCGCTGGTATGGAGTGCAAGTGAAGAGCTGTGAGTTTGGAAAGAAGGGGAGATTGTTAGGCAGCAGCCAATTGGTTGTTAGGCAGCAACCATTTGGTTCTTGCCAAACTCTCACCAAACTTTCACCCACCAATCCCTCACCTACTACAAACCCCATCCTATAAATACCCCCTCCTCCTTCATTAGTTATTACACCAAAATTCTCTCTTCTCTCTCTATAGCTGCTAGATAGTCCGTCTAGTAGGGGAGTCGGTTTAGCCCGCTTTCAGGAAGTGTCGGGATAGAAGGTCCTCGTGCCTAAACTATTCCTTAGGGTACTTGGGTCTGACTGCAGCCATCGGAGGTGGTCCCGCTGCAGGGGTCTTTCTATCAGGTTGTATGGCACTGTCCGGGTTGGGAGAGGGAGAGAAGGAAAGGTTGTCGGGAAACAGTGATAGGGGAGGTTTTGAGATAAACACTTCAGTGAGTTGGGGATATACATAATAGGTTTTGTAGGGCCGAATTTTTGTATGAAATTCAAGGGGCCGGATACCCGGATATTATAATCTCTTTTATCTAGTGTGAAGTTGTTGCTCTTGTGGATGTAGGCCGGGCCGAACCACGTTAAATCTCTTGTTTCTTTTACTGTATTGTTGGTTTGTTGCTTCATTACTATCACTTATATTTGTGGGATCTAAACGCACATATTTACCAAATAGCTTCCGCATTCGCAGGGAATCGGGCAGATTCCTAACAGTTATACACTTAATTCATATGCATTCTAATAATTTCCGGTGATACGAGAATCGAACTTTGCAAGATAAGCTTAAAAACCTAAGGTTTTTACTTTTTAGTTTTATGGGAAGCAATCAAATTCATGTAGTTTTTTTTGGTTAAAACTGCAACTAATTAGGCATCTTATTAACATCATAGGTGTGTGACCAAAACATTTTTTTGGTTAGAAATTACTATGCTTTTAGTTCTTTTTCTCTTTCACATAAAATGTCATACATGACATCATTGTATTATTTTATTTGCATAAATAACTTGTATAGAACGGCAAGTAGATAAACAGAAAGGGTGAAATATTAGAAATGTGTGTTAAATGTTCAAGTTATCAGCTGGCACGCGGACCAACCGAACAGATGTTGCATTATACTACCTCTTGCCATCGATACACATTAAAATGTGTCGGTAATTTTCCTTTTTATTAATCGAAACTATGGGAGTTTTTTTTAAGAATGCAAAGATTACAAGAAATAACCATTGAATAAATCTTTTTAAAGATGTCCCTGCCTTACAGGAGCTGGTTAGTAATTTATTTAATGAAATTACATTTACGATCGAATATAAAATATAATTATATATTCATATTTAAAAATCTTAAAAGGGAAGCAAAATTACAACATCTTTTAGGATATTCGACTTCACCACCCATATCGTATGAGCAACACCTGCATCGATGACGTAGATATCCTTTGTGGTACCTAATTATTAGTATAACTTTCCAAATTTTAATCTTAAAATGTAATTTCCGTAAAATTTAAGAAAACCAAATGATTTTTAAAAAAAAATGAAAATCACATTATTTAATTACTATATATTCCATAAAAAAGTGATCAATACAATGTAAAAGATTTGATCGAACTGGCAAAGATTTGATTACCCCGACCTACTACACTACTTGTCTAGCAAGTTTATGAGTGGGGTATATATACACACATAAACTCTATTAAGGCCGTCTCTCCTTGATCTACTGCTTCCATGGGGTTCGGTTTCATCAGAAAGGTATCATCTCCATCTCTCTCACTAGCTCTCTTTATACAATCTCTCTGTACAATTCTGTATTCTCTCTGTATTCTCTGTACGTAGACATCGCTAGAACAAGTGATCATTGTCGAAAATTATATAAATATTTATACGTACGTGATCTTTTTCTGAAATTGATAAGAAGGGCGATTAGCATGTAGCTAGCTTAATCTTTTTTTGGGATTACTGTTTGTTTTTGACAATTGATTTACGGTGAATTAAGCCCCCCTGTGATTTACGCACACAAACACTTGTTCCTAGCTATACATTAAACAATATGTACTTATTGTCTACAGAAAAAGATGGCACCGCCACCACCACCGCCACCGGCGGAGCCCAAACCCGAGCCAAAGCCGGAACCAGGACCAGCGCCACCACCGCCAGGGAATGGTCATCCCCCATGCAGGTGTTGCTCATATGATATGGGTGGTCAAGTCGAATACATGTACGGAATGCACAACTTGAGGAGCATTGAGATGAACAAGACCTATAGACTCAACTATTGGGATGACTATAATAACGATGATTATTATTATGGGACTAGACAAATGGGAGTGTACTATCCCGAAAACTGTCACGGTTATCATCGCCGTCAAGTATTTGCACTGCCACCGCCACCACGAGCACCTAGAAGGGCACTGCCACCACCACAGTACTCTGATTTTCCTGTGCCTCATTATGGTCAAATGGCAGCACTGCCACAATGCCATTATCCTCCGCCACCACGACATCGACAACATCATCTTGCTCTAGCACCGCCACCACCATCGTTTAATCACTATGCACCAAGTCATCATCATGACGATTACTATGCTTCTGCTGTCTGCTATTACTACTAGTTACCTACGCTTAGGGATATGCTCCATGCATGCTAGTTCTGATTTCATATTTATTTATTATTAATATCCCCTAGTTGTACAGCAATTCTCCTTTCTGGTTACTTTTTGATATATTTAATAAATTTTGTCTTATGAATTTATCATGCAATATAATGCATGCTGGTTTATTAGTGAAAAATTTTATGCCATTCATGTTGGTCTACTAAGGTACTTTTCTCGTATATGTTTTGAATAGATGATGTATCGACTATCGAGGAAGGAAAAATAGAGAACAAAACTAAAAAAATAGAAGGAAATTAAATTCTTTTGCATTTTGAAGTTTCTGGAGATTTTTTAAAAGTGGAAAGAAATCAAGAATGCAAAAAAAAAAAAAAAAAGGATTTCCCGGAAATGATGAAGGGAGATATTAATTCATTGGGAAATGAAAACTTTGACGTTTTATGAAATATTGTATCACAAATCTGGAAATGAAAAAAATACTTCAACTGCGATCATGTCTTGTGGTCTGAGTTGAGCATCCATCCATAACATCAAACTATATCCATAACAGCAAACTATAATTTGCTTACGAAATCTTATTTTTGGTTTTTATTTGAGTAAATTACAGTTTGTATCCCGGGAAATGTTAAATTCATAGCAAAATTTTTTTATATTCAGAACAGGTTTCTGTGAAAAGATCAAATTATCCTTATTTTTATGAATACAGGGAACTTGACTTGGTTTAAAACAATGGTAGTTTTTTCTGTGAAAAGATCAAATTGTCGTTTTTATGAATACAAGGGGGGCTAGACTTGGTTTAAAACAATGGTAGTTTTATCTTTTCACAAAAATTTGCTCTGGGAAAAAAAAAATTTGCTCTGGATTTAACATTTTCCTTTGTATCCTCATCTTTATCTTAAATACAATCTTGTATATGTAGTTTGATAAATTGTACTTTACATCATTAATCAAATTACAACCTTTTCATGATATTTTTGTTAAAATGAAATATTAATTTTAACTGATAAATGGAAAAATGTGATATAAAACTGTTACAAAGATTATATATAAATACTTATTTAGACATGTTACTAATTTAATATCATAAAATTTATAGATTGTAATTTAATATTATTTATTGATCATTAACTAACACTACAACACATGGCTTTTTTTTACGGTTTTTTTGTGCCGAATCCGTCAAAAATGGGGTCATTTTTTCGGATTCCATCCGTCCATTATAATCATGTCACATCCGTCTGACTCCCCCTAATCCGTTAAAAGATGGCCGTCAAAAATGGCCAGAAGTGTTGTAGTGTAATAAACGTATATTTTTACAAAATTAAAAATTGAAATTTGATTTTGTAAATTTGGTGAGGGATGTAATATATGATAAATCTATATCAATGAAATAATTTAATATTTTCATTCTTGAATCTAATTAATTTAACCTTGTATTTTAACAATAAACATGTAAGGATTTATGTTTTAATTTGTTTTTCAAAATTAAGAGATGTAAAATGTAATTTATGAAATTAAATACACACTATTACATTTGGTAAAAAACAGGGATGCAAACAGTAAATTACTCTTTTTATTTAACCATTTATGTTAAGATGCTTATTCTTTTCTTACAAGGTGCTCAAAAATCAAATGCAACCGAACAAGCTTTTGGGTGAAAACTTTTGTTTTTTTGTTCTGTTTTGAAATGGGCTTTGCCATTTGGTCCAGCTCCCCCAGTTCATTAAATAAACCTTAGACCATGTGGATGGATCACTGATACTAGATCCAACTTGCACCCAGTTGAAATAGTTTAAAATACACACTGTTTTTCTTACCACACCAATGATTCCTTTTAGTTGAAGCGTAATTTAAATGTGCAAAAATTTGTGAATAATAATATAATATTTTCGACTATAACTTCTTCTTCTTTTTTTTGAGGATTGTACAAAATAGAGTGCACGCGTGCTGAGTGTCACTAGTCTGGGATCCTCTCAGCTGGAGTAGATGCCACGTGTCCCTAGGTCGGTCCCACTAATCTGGACCGGGCTTCCTCTCATTCTCAAGGACTGGATCTGCTTGTGGTTTTGGGCCTAAAATTGGGCTTGGGTTTATTTTTAACCTATCATTTGCCCCACTCCCTCATGCGGATTCTCCGGATGGGGGAGTAGTAGGAATTGCAATTCTCTAGTTCGGGAAAAAGTTGTCGTTGTTGTTGCTCCTGGCCCGGGGTATATACCTCATATGGATTATCCGGATGGGCTTGGAGTGTTGTTTCTTCTTCACAAGTCCAAACTTTTGTGTATGGAAGTACCAGGGCTAAGAAAGATGAGGCATTTGGTTTTTTGCCCAAAAAATCTTTTTCTTATATATATATATATCCCGATTTTCGAACCGGTGGCCAATCGTTGGGTGCCACGTGTCGTGGCGGCGTGTTTTTTCCCTTACAAATAGGGCCTGTCACCATCAATTACGTCTTCACATTAGTTTTGTGATTTGCTGCTCTGTTGCTCTACGGTTCAGCGGTTCAGGCTTTCCAGATTCCTTGTTCTCCAGTTTTCCTGTAGGTGTTTCTACTCCGGACTCTTGATAAACCTGATTACAATTTTTTTCGTTTTGGGATCTGGCCTGGGCTAGTATTCCCCTTTTACTGTTAGGAAAACCCGAATGCTAGGAGAGAGTTTGATTCCCCTTTCTGATTCCAGTAGTTCTTAAGAAGAACTCCATTTGATTAAGAAAATTCACAAACGATTTGGGACCGGGGTATATCCTTTGTGAACCTGATTGTAGTCTGCTGATACCCATAGTTATTTTATTATTTCCTATATCTCCGGGGTTTGTATATTCGGATTATTCCCATCTTCCGCGGGAAGCCTCTAGCCTGCCATGTCTTTCCAGGTTTATGATGCCCAGGATGAGGGCTGACCCGGATATATGCATTCTTCCGGGGCTTAGGAACGCGGATCACTAGGGATGACCTCATGGATCGTAACAAACCGTTTGAGTCTCCCCGGGATTCCTTTTCATGCATTGCATTCCTGTTTTCGGAGATAACATCTTTTGCCATGTCTTTCAGGTTGGAAGCGTTTTTTTTTTGAAAATGTCAAGTGAAAATCCGTGGTTGGAAGCAGCACTCCGGGGCCTTGGAGGTGTCCGCGGAAATATCCGGGAGAAGGCCCAGTTCAATTCTGAGGGTGGCATTGAGAGTAGAGTGGCTATTCCGAGTGTTGTGGTAGATACTCAGCTGAATCCGAAAAAATGCACCCGGACCACTATTCAAACGGAGATGTTTGGGGACATGACCGTTGATTGCCAAATCGAGGAGGGTGAGGCCTCTTTGTCTTCGGAGGGAAGGAACTTCTTCGGGTTCTTGTCCCAGCTTCCTAGCAAAGAGAAGTGGGAGGATATGGGTCGGGATACAGCGACCTCCCTTTTTGAGGATATGGTGGGGGTCTATGGTCAGGTATGTTGCATTTTGGGTCCCTGTTCGTTCCTGCTCTTTCTGTTTTATCTAACTTGTGTTTTCCTTTTCTAGCTTGGAGTCCGGATGGCGGGGTGTGCTGCGATGGCCCGGCGGGAGATTGCGGCAATTGATGAGGCCCGGGAAATGGAAAAAGAGATGGCTACTCTGAGGTAGGAGGTTGCGGCCCGGATTAGCAAGTATGAGGAGGGTTTGAAGACCATGACCGAGGAGCGGGATTCAGTCAGAGAGCAAGTGAAAGGTTATGAGGACGAGGCAAGGAGGCTTCGGAACGAGCTGAAGCTAGGAAATCCGAGGAGCAAATCATCGCCGAGTTCCGGAAGTCCGATGTCTATAACCAGGAGCTGGCTAGTTTGCTGTCAAAAAGATTCATCGTTCATAGGTTGTGGCCAAGAGGCTTTTTAAGACTGGCTATGAGGCCAACTGGGACACCTTTGTGAACGCCTACACAGCATCTGAAAGGGCATTGGTCCGGGGCGAAGGGGAGCTTGCTCATTATGTTTCTCCATTCAACCCATGGCATCCCGAAGCTTGAAGCTCCAGATTGGCTGCGTCCAGAATCTGGGCCGTGCCCGTTTATTTTTTAATAATCTAGATTCGGTCCTGCACTACTTTATGACTATAACTTTAACTTTTACTAGCAAGTGTTTCGGGCTGTTGGTCAGCCCCGCCTGTTTATCCATACAACTCGCAGGTGTTTCGGGCTGTTGGTCAGCCCAGCCTGTTTCTGACCATTTATGAACTTTTATGCACCTCAAAGTTTTTTTTTAGGGTAATCAATCTTAGGTTCTTATACTTGTATTGCCCCCCCCCCCCACTCCCTTATTTCGATTCTCCAGATGGGGGAGTAGGGCGAGGTTTGTGTCTTGTTTTTGAGCTCTGGGATAAAGTATTTAGCTCACTGGTCCGGCGTTTTACCATATCTAGAATGGGAACAAACTTTATAACAGGAAGTTGCTTTGCTTTTGAGCTTAGGGCCAAAGTTCTGTTATGACCCGGGATTTAGCCATACTTGAAAATCTAGCAAACTTTTCAAGTAGAAAGTTGTTTTGTCGCTGAGCTCCGGGCCAAAGTTATGTTTAGGCCCGGGTTTTAGCCTTACTTGGGAGCCTAGAAAAGTTTCCAAGTAGGAAGTTGCTTTGTTGATTAGCTTCGGGCCAATGTTATGCTCTAGCCCAGGATTTAGCCATACATGGAAATCTAGAAAAGTTTCCAAGTAGGAAAATGCTTTGTCGCTGAACTCCGGGCCAACATTATGCTCTGGTCCGGGATTTATCCATACTTGGGAGCCTAGAAAAGTTTCCAAGTAGGAAGTTGCTTTTGCTTTTGAGCTCCGGGCCAATGTTATGCTCTAGCCCGGGATTTAGCCATACTTGGAAACTCTGGCCCAGGATTTAGCTATACTTGGAAACCTAGAAAAATTTCCAAGTAGGAAGTTGCTTTGCTTTTGAGCTCCGAGCCAATGTTATGCTCTGGCCCGGGATTTAGCCATACTTGGAAGTCTAGCAAACTTTCCAAGTAGGAAGTTGCTTTGTCGATGAGCCCCGGGCCAAAGTTATGCTCTGACCCGGGAGTTAGCCATACTTGAAAGTTGCTCTGCTTTTGAGCTCCGGGCCAATGTTATGATCTGGCCCGGGATTTAGCCATACTTGGAAGTCTAGCAAACTTTCCAAGTAGGAAGTTGCTTTGTTGGTTAGCTCTGGGCCAATGTCTTGCTACGGCCAGGGATTTATGAAGGAAAAATATTTAAATAAAAATGTTTACTAGGGAATCATGATCTTTTATCATTAATAACTGGATAACAAATTTCGTTTCATTTCAACTGTAACAAAAAATGGACATGTTTCAGCTCAATTTCCTTGGGCCTATTGGTAGTACTTTCTGAGCCTGAGGTTGTGCCAAGTTTGGGGAACTTCAGTGTCTTTGATACAACTAAGCTTGTAGGTTCCGGATCGGTGTATTTCTCTGACTTTGTAAGGACCCTCCCAATTGGGCGTAAGCTTACCCTGGTCTCCGACCTAGGGCCCTCCCAATTGGGTCTCCGACCTAGGACCTTCTTATCTTTTCCACTTCTTCTTGGATTCTTCTTTGGTCTAAATTGGCTTGTTCTTCCTGCCTAGCTTCGCTTTGGGCTGTAAGCTTTTTTCTTTTCCCTTTCCCCCGAAGCTCGGGATTGGTGCGAATTCCCTTATCCTTCGGAGTTCTCAGCTTGTTCGGGCTCTGGGAAGTTGTGACCCGGTATACCCGGGCCCAATCTGAATTCTCTAACCCACTAGTGGGTTTGTAGTTGGGTCAGTTCCATGATCGGGTTGAGGTGCTCTTCTCGGTGGTGGTTTAATGTTTGTCTTTGGGTAGCCTTGCCTTCTCTAGTAATGGTGGATGTAAGCCATGGGGTTTACAGCTTCGATTTGCTCGGCTCTGCTATTTAGTTCGGGTTTGTGAGGTTCCGAGGTTCACCCCTCTTTCTAGCGCCAATGATCACTACACCAAATATGGCCTATTGCAACACCGATATGTATAAGTGTTACACAAAGTGTTACAATAGACACAAAACTTGGAAGTCTATTGCAATATTTTTTAAAATGTTGCAAGAAATACCAAAAGTGTTGCAAGCAAAATGATAATTTTGAAATTTTATAACAATTGCAACACTTTTCAAAAAGCGTTACAATACAGATCCAATATTGCAACACTTTGGGTCAACCTGACCGAAATTATGAGCGGGATTTCTAATTTTTTGTTCCCGGGCTTGCCAAAATTTTTTCGTGCCAAAAATATTATTACACAGAAATAATGTTTTATTACGCAAAAAAACGAAACCTCACTCTCTCATCTCTCTCTCACAGGCCTTATTCTCAGATCTCACTCATCTCTCTCGACCTCTATTCTCTCGACCATGTCTCCCTCTCTCATCTCTCTCACTCATCTCTCACACCTCTCTCCCTCACTCTCTCAGATCTCACTCATCTCTCTCGACCTCACTCTCGACCTCACCTCTCTCTCTTATCTCTCCCTCTCTCATCTCTTTCACTCATCTCTCTCACTAATCTCTTACACCTCTTTCAAGCCCCTAATTCAAACAGCAAAACCCCAAATTGATTAGATCTAGAAAAGTTGGAGTGGACTGTGGAGATTCAATTAGAACTTTAATTCAAGGTAAATTACCCATATTTTTTCGATTATGTTAGATTATACATGGATATATGTGTATGCATGTGAAAATCTTTGGATTATATGTTTAATTTTATATGTTCATAATTTTTGTGCGATTAAAACTAGTATTATATGTTGATTATTTGTTCAATTTGTGTATGTGAGCTAGTACGTCTTCTTTATATGTTAATTAACACCATTCAGTTTTTATATGTTAACTTTTTGGTAATTGTTTGTTAATTTGACATGATTTTATGTCAATTTTTGTATGTTGCATCCTTTGTCAGTTTTATATGCTTATAATTTCTGATTTGGCTGTTTGATTCTGATCTTCTTTGAGGTATTTTGTTACCAGCAGAGTAATTTAAACTAGATAATGCTTATTGAGTACATAGTATGCTTATAATCTTTGGTTTTTATGAGCTTGGTTTAATGGCAGAACAAATTTTATATTGTCGAGAATTGTCCACTCACCCTCTGTACTCTTTTAGTCAGATGTAAACATATACCGATAGACTTATTTTTTGAGGGGTCAAAATACATGTGGAATTGGTAAAAAATAGTGCTTTGTTCAGTAGAGAGTGCGAATTTACTGAGATTTCTTAGGTATGTTCTTTTTTGATGTATTGTGTTTTTTGTTTAAAAACATTTATGTAGAGAATGGATCTTGAAGGAGAGAAATGGATATCATTTCCGAAATATAGTGATAAATATAGTAAGGGGGTGGAAGATTTTGTTACGAACGCATTCGCTAGATATGCCGTAGGCAATGAGTTGATGTGCCCCTGTAAAATATGTAGTAACGTATTCTGGAGTGGTGCCAAGGGTGTAATTGAGCATCTCATATGCAATGGCCCTTGTGCCCATTCCGCTGAATGGATTTACGAGGTGTCAAACCTTAAGATAGACAGCGTTGTAGATGAGATGGATACTGATATAGGTATGGGTTTAGGAGATGATTTCGAGGCGATGAAATCTGATGCATATGAGGGTAATGATGCTACTGAATATGGAGGTAGAAAGGGAATGAATGATGATGTAAGGAATTTTTTTGGGAAAGTTAAGGAGGGTGGGTAGCCTTTATATCCCGAGTGTAAAAATTTTACTCGACTAAGTTTCATAGTTAGACTTTACCAGCTAAAATGCATCCATGGATTTAGCGAGTCGGCATTTAGCGATTTGCTTGAGTTGATAAAGGAGGTTTTTCCCAATGTAAATCTCCCGTCATCTTTTAATGTAGCCAAGGGTATGATTAAAGAATTAGGTTTAGATTACCAAAAGATACATGCATGTCCAAATGACTACATGTTATTTTGGGCTGAAAATGAGGGGCTGGATATTTGTAAAAAGTGTGGAACCTCAAGATGGAAAGTAGTTGAAGATAAGAATAAACCTAATGCAAACACAAATTTGTCGAACGAAACTAAATTCCCAGCAAAACTAATGAGATATTTTCCTTTAAAGTCAAGGCTGCAAAGAATGTTCTTGACTTCTGATTTCTTGAAGTCAATGACCTGGCATGCTTTAGCAAGAAAGAAGGATGGAAAGTTGAGGCATCCGGGTGATGGGCAGGATTGGAAGTCAATGGATACAAAGTATCCTGAATTCGCGGGGGAAATTAGAAATGTTAGATTAGGTTTAGCTGCGGACGGATTCAATCCTTATCGAGCAATGAATATTTCTCACAGCACTTGGCCAGTTGTGTTAGTAAATTACAATCTGCCCCCCTGGTTAATCATGAAACAGGAAAACCTACTTCTTTCAACTTTAATCCCTGGCCCTATTTATCCGGGTAACGAAATCGACGTGTATATGCAACCATTAATTGGGGAGTTGAAGGAATTATGGGATGTTGGGATAGAAACTTATGATGCAAGGGTGGACAACACATTTAAGCTACACGCTAGCCTCTAAGTGACTTTCCGGGATATGCACTTTTATCGGGTTGGAGCACGAAAGGTAAACTTGCCTGCCCTTCATGCCACTACGAGACCTCATCAACATATTTAAAACATAGTAAAAAGGTTGTCTATTTAAACCACAGAAAATTTCTTCCTCCTGATCATAAGTGGAGGTCTGATACGGGAAGATTTAATGGAGATGTGGAACTGCTAACGAGTCCAGAAATGTTAACCGGAATGCAGGTTGAGGAACTGTTGTCTGGTTATGAAAATGATTTTGGGAAGCAACAGACGAAGCATAGGGGTTCTTCATCAGATTGTCCTTGGAAGAAAAAGTCCATTTTTTTCGAATTACCATATTGGAGTAGTAATATGGTTAGGCATAACCTTGATGTTATGCATATTGAGAAGAACATTTTCGTAAAATATTGGGGACTTTGTTAAATATCGGGGGCAAGACAAAAGATCATCTTAATGCTCGTCAAGATTTGGAAGAAATGGGGATTAGAAAAAGTCTTCATCCTGTCAAATGTGCTGATAACAAGCATGTTGAAAGTAGAGCAGCTAGTTTTGATATGATGAAAGAAGAGAAAGAAATGTTTCTCTCAGTTTTGATGAATGCTAAGTTACCATACAGAACTGCTTCTAATATCAGCCGGTGCATTCAAATGAAGGAGCGAAAGCTATCGGGTTATAAGAGTCATGACGCGCATTTTGTTCTTCAAATTCTGTTACAATTTGCTGTGGTTAAAACTCTGAAACCTGAGGTAGCAATACCTTTGATGAGGTTGGGGGCATTCTTCAGGGGTATATGTGGCAAAGTCATTGAATTAGAAGACGTTGAGAAGTTACAAAATGAAATTATCGAGATACTTTGTGAACTTGAAATGATCTTTCCACCTGCATTTTTCGACATCATGGTTCACTTACCATTTCACTTGTGCAAGGAAATTGAATTCGGTGGACCGGTGCACTTAAAGTGGATGTTTGGAGTTGAAAGGTATTTGTGTAAACTGAAATCATATGTTCGAAATCGGAGTAAGCCAGAAGGGAGCATAGCAGAAGGCTACTTGGTTGAAGAATGTTTGACATTTTGTTCCAGATTGTTCAATGAGCAATGTGGAAACAGAAGTGATCCAAAGGACTGTGACAAAAATGCTGGACATCCTATTGGGTCTCGTAAAAACAGAGAAGGGAAGTCTATACATCTGGACGAAAAAACATGGACCAAGGCTCATCGTTACATATTATGCAATTGCGACAACCTGGAAATTGAGAAGTTAAAAGAGTAAGTTTTTTTATATACGAAAAATTTTGATTTAAATTTTAGAAGTTTATAAAGCATTATAAGTAAGCAAATTTATGCATATATATTATAAATGTAGTGAACACCGTACCTTGGTTGAAAAAGATGCAAAGTCAAAGAAGTTTAAAAGGGCAAGAACACATATGACTGAATTTCACAAGTGGCTGAAAGAGGGAGTTCAACACAGAGATGATGTTTTAGACGAATTGTCCAGCTTGGCAAAGGGGCCTCATCGTGTAGCAAAGAGATTCTCTGGTTATGTTGTGAATGGATATAGATTTCACACCAAGCATAGAGATAGTAGGTGTACGACACAAAATAGTGGTGTCTTTCTCACTGCATTAACCACCAGTTTCGCGAGTGCAAAAGACCAAAATCCAATAGTTGGAGATGTAGGTTACTATGGTGCAATTGAGGATATCATTGAAGTCGACTACTGGGGAGCATTGACTGTTGTTGTATTTAAATGTTATTGGTATAAAAAAGATAAGGATTTCTATGGGCTAACAAGAGTGAACTTCAACAGGGTATGTCAAAAGGAGGATCCCTTCGTTCTCGCTACACAAGTACAACAGGTCTTTTATATTCAAGATCCTGTTGAGAAGAATTTGCATTTTGTTGTCAAGAAATCTCCAAAGGATCAATATCCTGAAGTAGAAGACGAGATGAATGCAATTGAAGATGTTAGTGACACAGGTCATGTGTATCCTGCACCAATAAATGATGATATCATCAATTGGTGCAGAGATGACGTTTCGATGAAACAAATCCCTGTTACACCTGAAGAACAGAATGACACCTGAAGAATAGCCAACTTATTTGTTTTCCCTCTATTTCTGTTGTATTCGTTAACTATGGTTCGTTAACTTTTATGTAATTGGTACTGAAATTAAATTAGTTTCTTGTATTAGTTCATTGTGGTTCATTGTTAGTGCTTTTTTTTGTAGTTCATATTTAATGCTTTCGTAATTTTCTGTTCAGTACTTAATTGCATATTTCTTGAATTAGTTCATTATGCTTTAACTGCATATTTGCTTTATATTAATGCTTTTTTCTATTTAATTCATTATCAGGGCCTTTCTTTATTATCTATTCACCTAAACTGCATATTGACATTTTAGAACTATACATGAATATTTCCATTGCTAATTATTTATCTTATTTGCTTGTTTTCATGATGGCAAGTAAAGATTACATTCTGAGGTTCTTTGACAAGGGACATTTCTCAAAAACTGAATATCTAGGCGGCCGATGTACTGAGATTCTGGAGTATGTAGAGTCTAACAGATTCTCGTACCCGGTTGTGATGGAGTACGTGAAAGATGATCTGAAGTACACGGAAATTGGCGGTGTTTATGTGAAGAACATGGCGAGTGGCTGGAAGCTTATTGATAACGATCGTGATTTACAGGATTTTGTAAACACAACTGAAGGAGAGATGTTGGACTTTTATGTTGATCATATAATTGACAATAATTTCCAGCCAAAGTCACAAATGCAGCCACATGTAATTGTGCGACCAAGAACAAAATATTTTGAAGGTAACATAACATCCATTATTTTCTATTATTACTTAACATATAGGTAGTGATGTTAATATGTTTTTACATCCAATTTCACCAACAGCTTTACAAGCAAAGCGTAAATTTGTGACAATCGATGGGCTGAAGAAGCAGAGGGGCAATCGTCGATCTACTCGTGGAAAGGCAGCTACTGATCAACCTGAAACTGAGGCTGGACAAGTTGTTCCAAAGGTTAAATAATATCTATTGTTTAGTTGCTCAATTAAATATGCCTTGGGTCAAATTTGATATTTTTGTACATATTCTTTACAAATTTTAGGTAACGGATTATGAAAAGAATAGGATGTTGAAGGTTTCAGAAAATCAAAGAAAAGTTGATGAGTTGGGATTAAAACAGCTTGCTTCCGGTTTAAATGTGAACAATGTTGAGGAAAAGGTTCAAGCGGACGATGAGCCAGAATTTGATAGAGAGTACGTTCCTGGACATGACAGTTTGTTCGAGGTTGAAAAAGAAGACGAAGAGATCGTGGCGAAACAAGTTGCTCAAAAGCAAAAAAAGGGGAAGAAGGTGACCAATCCTGTCTCAAGGCCGAACACACGTTCAAGGACCACAGCTCCTTTATCTACACAGGTACATGATTTTAAGTTCATATATATTAATAACTATTTAGTAATTCATATGTTGGTTTAGCAATTCTTTGTTGCATTAGGATGATAAAGCTTATGCCAACTACAACTTCTTGTGTAAATGCAGGCCTTGAGTATGCAGTCTGAACCAACTAAACATTCATCCCCTGTCATTTCTGAGAATTTACCACCTCCCCCTCCACTGACTAAAGATTTACCAGAAGGCTTACCATTATTGCAATCGGTGCCTGCAAAAAGATATACCAATCAAGGAATTGGTTCAATGAAAGCTTACATGTTGATGAAAGATCGTCAAAAGACCCTTGAAAAAGAAAAAAACAAAGTGGATGGTGGTGGTCAGACATCTCATTCAGAAACTCATGAAGAAATAGTTGAAACTTCAACAGGTAATTGTAGGTTTTCTCGATACTTTCTTTAATCAGATTTTGTGTTGAATTAGTACTTAAGTGTTTTGTACCACTTTTAGGTGCACCGAAAGGCAACAAGCGTAGAGGACCTACGCGAATGAATAATGTTTACACAAGGAGGCCTGATGAAAAGAAGGTTATTAAGTTGAATTGCAAGTTCCAGGCTGTGGCTGACAATGACTTAGACTTGTCTGAATTTAAAAACTTTTTGGGGATATTGGCTAGGTAATCTGTCCCACTTGATCTCGTCAATTGGCACAAATTTCCAAAACAACAGAAGGAGGAGCTATGGAATTTTGTTAAGGTAACCTCAAAATATTGTAGACCTTTTTTATGATCTCTAGTCTTTTTATTGTCTTTAGGATTATATATATAGTAAGAGTAATTAATAGATCAGTAGTATGTTAGTCACATGTAAATTCCACTAATAATTTTAACTAATTTTATTAGACAAAATATGATATTCCCGAGGAAGGAAGAACCTATACTTTGCGCACTATTGGTGCTTTGTGGAGGCTGCACAAGAGCCGGATTAAGAAAGACCATTATCTCAAATATGATAATGATGAAGACATGCTAAAAAATAGGCCCTCTGTCATTTCGAACGAAGAATTCAAGGCGCTTCTCAAGTATTGGGCGGATGAAGACGTTAAGGTATATCCACTAATAAATCAATCCATTAGCTAGAACTTTTTCACAATTTTATTTTCAAAATTGTTGTAAGTTATTTTATATTATGTGCACTTTATTTAATGGTCAGGATCTAGCTAAGAAAAATGCAGACAATAGTAAGTTGATTGTAGAAATGCACACTGCTGGTCGTAAAACTTTTGCGCAGATTGGAGAGAAAATAGTATGTCCAGCTTTTATTTAAAAGATGCTTTCATTTTCTAATGTGTTTATGAAATTACCACTTCAATACTTGCTTTAATTTTCTAATTATGTCACTCTCTGCATAATTTTTGGCAGAAAGCAGAAAAGAAGCTCGAACCTGAAGAGCTAGCTCCGAAAGACGATATTTAAGACAAAACTCGTAAACGGAAGCCAGGACGCGTATATAAGGTAAGATGCAAGTATTTCATTTTTTTTAGTCCTTTTCATCTATTCAATTTTTTCCTTTAAAGGTAGTCTTTCTTTTCAGTTTTAATGTCTTTGTATTTTTGTTTAATCATGCTTTTTCGTAGACTACAACTGTTGAAGCTGGCAGTGGGGGGAACAAGTCAAAAAAACCAAAACATGGACCAAATTGGCTTTTAGGAATATCTGGAAAATGCAGAAAAATGATGATAGCTCAGCAGCCAAAACTTTTTACTTCCAGTAGTACTCCTGATATTGATGATCTGAAAAAGTCTTTAAGGGAGGAAATCATGGCTGAAATGCAGGAGATGGTAGATAGAAAGGTGTGTGAGAAAATGTCAAAGGTAGTAGGAAAATTGGGAGAAATCAATCCAGATTTCAAGGACCTTGATGTCGAAGAGTTATGTCTTGCATCTGGTGATGAAAGTGAGGACGACAGTGATCAGGAGCAGGAGGACGATGATCGCGATGATGACAATGCTCACGAGGCCGACGACGAAAATGATGATTGATGATCAGTACTTAAGTATTGTTTTCTATATTCGTACTTTTGGTAGTATGTTAATTGGTGTATTAACTATTTAGACTACGCGTTTATGTAGACTTTTGGTGTAAGTCGACTTGTGTTTCGACTTTAGACTTAAGAGATATTGTCCTAAAAGCTGACTATGTTTGGCCTTCATTGACATGTGTTTGTTGGACATTAATGAAATGTCATTTCTGGTTTGGTATATATATGCTTTCATGCATGGTATATTGAAATTTCAAACAGGACCATGCAATGTGAACTAATGAAAGTGTTGTAAATAAGTGTTGCTAATAAAATTTAAAAGTATTACAATAGTAATTAAAATGTTGCAGATAAATGTTGCTAAAAAACCTAAAAGTATTGCAAAATGTATCAAAATGTTGAAGATTATTGTTGCAAAATTATCAAAAAGTATTGCAAAAGGTACCAAAATGTTGCAGATAATTGTTGCAAAAAAACCAAAAAGTATTGCAAAATGCATTAAAATGTTGCATAAAAATGTTGCAATAAACTCACTTTGTAACATTTTAAGTCAACTAATGTTGCAAAAAAGTGTTGCATTAGTCTGTTGTAACACATTAAAAATGTTGCTAAAACATGTAAAAGTGTTACAACAAACTACAAAAACTCTTATTGTAACACTTTTGCCAAGTGTTGCAATACGTCCGAAAAGTGTTGCTATAGAAGGCATAGGCAACGCCGGCAAATGCAACGCCGATTTTTAGCAAAAGCGTTGCATAAACATCTATTGTAACACTTTTGGGGCCTAATATTACACTTTTTTGGTGTTGCAACAGCCCATATTTGGTGTAGTGGATAGCTCCAAAACTTGACCGGGTTCTTCCTCGCCAACTCCTGCCTCGGAAGTGGTGTAGCTGTCGTGGGGTGTCTGCAAAACAACACCAGAGGGGGGTTTGGCCCCGAGGTACCTCCGACGTGAGAATAATAGTTGGCTTTGGAAGACAGTAGCCAAGTAGAGCATCACAAGAGTAATAATTGTGTGTAGGTGTGTAATAAAATCTCTCCCATAAACCCTATTCTCTAGGGAAATTTATAGCCCTAGGTCTAAGGTTTAGGGGTTGTTACCTCTGCTCCTGACCGTCGGAAATGGGGGATCATCCGCTGAGCTGTAGTGCCACACGTGCTGATCGAGTGTCACTAGTCTGGGGTCCTCTAGTCTTGGGTAGATGCCACGTGTCCCCAGGATCGGTCCCACTAGTCTGGACCGGGCTTTCTCTCATTCTCAAGGACTGGATCTCTTGTGGTTTTGGACCTAAAGTTGAGCTTGGGCTTATTTTTAACCTATGAATGTCAGCAATGAAACTAGGGTACCATTGACAATTCTCTTAATTTTTCAAGAATCGTCCATACCTAAAATAATTTCTTCAATGGGCACCAAAAATCTGAGCATATATATGTTACATCTTTAGTTTAGGAATTCATTGTTCAATAAAGTTCTAAAAAGTATCGACACTACGCCATAGATGGCCTATAGCAACCCCCAAACTGTGTTACCATAGACCCCATTTTGAAGTTACCATAGGCCAAAATAGGGCTATGGTAACACCTTAGCTGTGTTAGGTTCTCAGCAGTAACTACAGGTATCTAAGGTAACATCAAAACACAGCCTAAGGTAACATAGCAAATGTGGTTACCAAAAACCTCTATAGCAACATCTTAAACACTCTATAGTAACATAGTTTGTGTGTTACAATAGATGATACAAATTTGCATAATATTATGGTGCCCACACGTGGGATCCACATTTGGGTCCACATGTGGGGCCCACTTTTTGGACCTATTATGGGGCCCACCTGCTCACTGTGCAAGACCTATTGTAACACCTAATATTACCTATTGTAACACCTAATATCACCTACTGCAACACCCCTATTGCAACATACATTTTACCTATTGTAACACCATAAATGTAACAAAATAAAAATGCACCAACAGAATATTGAATTTCCATAAAACAAACCAACAACAATTCACGTCCTAATTTAATTCACCAACGACATATGTCTAACGAATGGACAAGCATCTGACGAATTTATACTAACTTTACAATTCTACCGATATAAGAAACAAAAAACAATAAAACTAAGCTTCCATGTATGTGAAGTCTTTGATCCATCTTTTGTTGTGGTAGCCATTATAGCCCATCATAACTGCGCCTAACTTTGTTGCACATTCATTTCTCTTCTACATTTTCTGTACTCTTGCTGCATTTTCTGTACTCTGGCTAATTAAGCAGATATGCCATGTTCAGTTGGTCTTTATTCCACTATTACAGCCAAACCAAATCAATTCTGCACACCAGAAGAACAGCTGCTAGAATCTGTAATAACCACGTAAAGCATATGTGTTAAACAATATATAATCAGTAACTATGCATATTAATCAGCACTATAGAAGTTATTAACATAAAGATGCAATATTAATTTAAACAATTAAAGTTATCCTCTAATCTTGGTAAATTCTAGTAGTTGCCGTAACATGCTGAATTGTTGTTATGTCTTCCATGATTTATAAAAGCCTATATCTGTTAAACCAGCATCCAGTATCACTACAAAGAACTGTTTTAGAAAGAGTGCGGAAACAATCAGACAATAAAACAAAGACGGAGGGTAAAAGGAAGGTTACTTGCTTTGATGCAGACATAATAAGTAAAAGGAAGGTTACTTGGCAAAAAGGGGGGAAAAATAAAACAAAATTATATAATTTCTGTTGTTATAATTTCTGGACTTCTATATGAGAAAAAACATAATGTTACTGTTCTATTAATTTTCAAATGAAATTCTTGAAACTGTAAATCATACACAAAATTATATAGACATGTTTATCTATGCTAGTAAATTATAAAACTTAAAGAAAAGTATTGGCAAAATTCCATTTGCGGATATGACCATAGCTCAGAAGAATGATACCCAGAAGAGCACATTTACAATCTCGAAGACCTTCCATTTACTAACATCTAGCTACGTTCATTCTCTCTTATTTAAATTGATGTCATCATAGTCACTATCCAAACAAGTAACTACTTCAATTTTGACCCAACTTCGTATATAAAAGAAGTTTAAGAAAAGAAGCACATTATTCTAAGCTGGGCCAAACATGGTGAAACTCATGTCCAGCAAAAAAAAATTTTAATCAGCAGAATGAAAACACCTAAAACATGTAATTGTTTTTTTTCTTTGTAGTTTAAAAACATATCATACATCTAATATGGATAAAAAAATAGAAACCCATACCTTTCCAAGAAGAGTTCCAAGAAAGTGGAAAAATTGGAGATGTTGTTCATGTACCATTGTCGATCCAGGATTTTGATAGAGCAAGTGATCAGTTGTTTCCTGTATACAACCAAAACAATATAGCACCAAGATATGAGGATACAATAGTGGGCATGCAATTGTTTGGCATGTTTAATGCCATATAAGTTTAAAATCTGGTCTACTTCACAAAAAAAAGAGTTCAATATCATGTAAAGACATTAATGAAAGCAAAAGGAAAAACATAAGGATGGGCAACCTTAAACAGCCCGTACTGTGCGTCGAAAGCTGCTCGAGTAATGTTCTCCATAAAATCTTTAAAAATACCACCTCCGTCAATACCAGCCTCTTCAACACCAAATTCGTTAACGAAGGTAACTCGAATTTAGATGTTGTATAGTGCAAAAAAGGATTAAATTATCTCAACCTAATATAATCCTAAAGAAGATAAATATAACCAGAGAAAGCAAAGAATATATTCACATTTCACAGGAGCAAAAGCGTCCAAACATGATTTAACTAAATTATCTATACCGCTGCTTTGAGATCTTCTTCTGATAATGAGCTTAACTGACTAAATGCATCTTCCAATATATGATCTCGTCTAATTCTGAAACGGTTTATAGTAAAAACAGCATGAGAACCACTACTTTCCTGCAGCTAGCTGTGCCTGGTAACAACATGCAAAAACAATATTAAAGATTCAAATTACTTCGCTGGCCTTGAACTAAACCACATTTGTACATGGACAATTTATTTATATACTGTATAATTGTTGCCACCAAAACAGCTAAACTTACATTGTTCTACACTTTTACCAGCACAAGCATAACTACATTAAAAATAAAACAGATCCTGCAGTTGGGAAATCATATATTTTTCTGGATATATAGGGAGTGGCTTTATAGTTATTGCTAGATACAGGTATTGTTCCATTAGTGCTCTACTTTTAAATCTTTACACATACAAAGTGCATTTACTCACCTGTTAGAACCAACATCTCAGAATATTGTCCCAAACAATAATGCTATGAACACTGTGAACAAGAATCTCACTGCATTGTATGGAGGATTGCTCCAATATGACCAATTCTGTTTCCAGAGGCAAGCCATACATTGGGTCAAAAAGGACTGAGAGTATTGAGTTGGGAAGTACAAATCCTTGGAACCTGGTGCAGGTATGCTAGCTTCCTTTATTTCTTCTTTGTTTCTCCTGAATCATTCACCCCAGAAATACAATAAGAAGTCCACTGACAAAACAAGCTAAACAAACCTCAAGTGGAATATGATCACCAGGTCCATGTTGCTTCTTAGGCAGGCGGTCCTAGAAAGTAGAATGAAGAAAATGAGGGTCAAGTTATCTAGGAATAAATCAGAGGAACGGAAAAGGAAGAAAATAAGCTAAGGAAGAAAAAGATGTTGTAAGATTTTGAACTATCTAAATACTTCTTAATCAATATAATGTAACTCCATTACATGATATTTTTTTATCTAATTATATCGATCAAGTGTTGGGACACTGGCGGTTCTCCACTCTCGAAATCTAAAAGCTTAAAAATGCTCATAGATATGTAAAAGAGAAACCAATGCATAATGTGTGTCACGTCTTGTAGGAATCTGTTTTAAAAGCCTTTATAATATGACATAAAAATGTAATGCACCAAAAAGTAAACCACTAAATGTTTTGAAGTCTGGTAATTATGAGTTTAAACATACAAAAACATTACACTCCACATAGCATTTAAATCGAAATGCTCTAAGCAGATAATAGATAGACATAAGGTATAGTCGAAACCAAATAGTTCCAAGAAAAGTGAGGGGGCTTGTTTGTCCAAACATGTGATTTTGCATCCATTAAATATAACTTAAAGAAGACAAATATAAGCACTCTGAACAGGGCACCACAATTCTGCAGTAGACGATTATTGCAAAGTTTTCGAGCAAGTACAACAGTCGTTGATCTTACATCAAGATTCTTAAACACAGTTGAGTGATCATCTTCAGCTCTCTGGCGCTTCTTTGGGTTAGCTAGACTAAAAGAGTCTTTACCATCCTAGCTCAAATTAAAGGAACAACATATTATAAGTCAGGAAGAGGGAAATATCTGACAACATAAGACATATAACAAACAATTATATAAGAGTAGATCGGAAGAGGGTAATACCTACAAATCCATGCCCAAATGACACACAAAGAGAGTGAGGGAGACACACCGAGAGAGGGGGAGAGACTGAGAGAATTAGACAAAGAGAGAGTGAGACAGAGATAGAGACATACAAACACAAACAAAATCGAAGTTGTAAATATAAATACAAACCATATTGAAGTTGTAAACACACAAACCAAACTGAAGCATACAAACACGAACCCATCCAAAATCGAGTGGCGAAACCCAAATATCACAAATTTGAACCCAAATTGCAGGAACCCCAAATAGCTAGAACCCTAATTGAAACCCAATTGCTTGAACCCCTAATTGTTTTGCTCGAACCCTTGTTTTCGGAATGGCGACCAAGTTTTTTTTGAGAGAGTGAGAGAGGGTATTCAGCCAGAACCCTAATCTGATTTTTTGAGAGAAATGAAAGTGAGAAGTGTTTAAATTGTGTTTCACTTGTTTTCCCCAATTCTAAAATTTCGTTTGCCGCTCTCTTTTTCATTCTGCCGCTCAGCACTCCGGATTAATAAGTATACATTTTTTCCTTTTTTATTTAATATTTAAATTTATTTTAATTTCTTGAAATTAAAATATAATTGTAAAATCTATTGTTTTCATAATTTTGTAATAATTCACAACTTATACATAACTTAGTTTTATTTATTAAACTTTTAATGAATTTAGTTAAAATTTAATAATGTCTGGATATTACTTTATTTTAAAACATTTATGTGAAATTTATAAACAAAATTTAATATTTATGAAAAATCAATAATTTAATTATTTGATGGAATATTACGTTTTAAAATGATTATTTCATTGATTTTGTTAAAACTAATTATTTTTAAAGTCAAATAATTATTAAATCATTAATTTTAAATTAAATAAAATTTTTGTTAATAAATACTCTATGGTAACACAGCTCATGGTGTTATCCCACTCTAACACATTTTATAACTAAAGTAACATACTTTTGTGCCTATGGTAACACCACAATCAAAAGGTTGCGATAGGTCAAAATTTTCATAGCTATGGTAACACCCATGCCAAAAGGTTGCAATAGGCCATCTATGACGTAGTGCGAATTCCATGTTCCAGTCACGCGGAGTTAACTCGAATTTGTAAGAAAATTATAAAAATAGTTAAAGAGAAAAAGGACCCTGAGATATATCTCAGGGAACTTTTCCTAAGATATATGTAAAATATCCTTTAAATCATGCTGGGCTCGCATGACTAATTAAAAATTTTTGAATTTACTAAAATACCCACCCCATTTTTATATATAAAAATTAAGCATCTCATGGAACTTACCTGTATCTCAGGCTCCCTACTCTCATAGTTAAATAAGTCAATACTTTAGATAAAAATTATTTAATAAACAGTAATATTATTTTAGTTTTAATTAAATGATGTGATTAATTAATAATTATCTAATTAATCCAGTAAATTTATTGATTGGAGTTCGAGTTTAGAATTTTATATATTGTAGAGACATATATCCTTCGAAAATTCTGAACAAGGTTGGTTATCAAAACACTAGAGAGTTGTTGTAAACAACTTGGTGGGAACTGGGAATCCCACTTTTCAACTAAAAGTTTGTTTGATTCAAAACCGAACTAGTCCCCCACCCCCATGTTAGAATCAACTTCGCACTCAACTCTGTCTTTGTTTTGTACTCCTCTCTCCCTCTCATTTCTTTACATTGCGTGTTTGGCATGTATTTTAAAGATAGTTTTATAACTTATTTTTGATATTTTCTTTTTTTTATATAAAAATAGAATTGTTCTATTTTTATATAAAAAAAGAAAATATCAAAAATAATTTATACAACTATCCTTAAAATGCACCTTAAAATACATGTCGAAAATTGATCGGCAAAAGTAAAGAATTCCGAAGGACGGAGGGAATAGCATGATACGCATATATGGTTCAAATGTGAGATATCTACCTACTCATTTGACTACACTTTTGGTAGAAGCAGTTCCAAAACCAATTAACTAATGTACATTTTTTATTTTTAAAGTGCATACTAATCTTCGAAGATTTGCACTAATTAGGTGAATATCCACCTAAAAACATAATAGGCACCCAGATTTAATGACTGATTAATAATTAATAATAATAATAATAATAATAATAATAATAATAACAATAACAATAACAATAACAATAACAATAACAATAACAATAACAATAACAATAATAATAATAATAATAATAATAATAATAATAATAATAATAATAATAATAATAATAATAATAATAATAATAATAATAATAATAATAATCTATATAATCTTAATTCCTGAACACAAAGAATTTGGAAAAAGACTTTTTCTATCCTTTCCATTTTTATATTTACACTACTCCCATGCCCTTTTTGGTCAATCTACTTGAAAGGCGGATCGCTCCATTTACAAACGGGTAAGATCCAAATCCAACATTCACTCACAAAATCAATACAAAATATATTGACCCGGATTAAAATGGGTAATACCCACATTACGTTTAAACTAAGTACGATCTAATTCTAAAACTATAATCATCCTTCCATCTTTTTAGCCTTGACACGTTCTATTCTGTTTCTCAATCAGTTTTTCAAATTCAAAAATAATTGATGTAATCTCCATACACAACCTTCAATAATCTACCCATCACCGGATCATGGACAAAGCAGGTATGTTAAAATCAAAACCGTTATTGATATTGTTTTGTTGTTCACGTTGTTAGCCGTGATTTACTGTCTACCAGGTCGTAAGCGTGTACCTTTGGGGCCTGTTTCTCCTTCTTCAACACAAAAGGGTATGATGTTTATATGTTCACGATATTATGATGTTAACGACGTTGGGACATATTGCTTTTGTTTTTCTTAATTTTGTTATACGTAGGACAAAGAAGACGGCCTTCAACAACCTCCTTCAATGGCAGTAATGTTCAAGATGGTTCTAATAATGAAAATAAGGATCCCAATACTCAGAGTTCCTGTAATCGACAAAGTGGTATTTTCTCATTGCAGTTTTTAATGTTCTTATATTTGCAATGACTGCCATATGTGGATTGAAATTTATTTTATTGTTTTCCAATCTACCAAACAGGATCACGACCTTTTGCTCATCGGAACAAGTTCTCTAACAATCCAACTCCGGCGAAAAACTTTTCAAACGCTGTCAATATGTCTGGTAAGATATGTCGTGCAATTCATATATGTGTACATGTCTTTCAAATATGTCTGGTAAGATATGTCGTGCAATTCATATATGTGTACATGTCTTTCAAATATGTCTGGTAAGATATATTGTGCAATTCATAATATATTTGTTATTAATGTTTCTTTGGAAATTCCAATGTAGGCGGTAATAGTCAGGGTTATCTTACGCCATCAGAAAGAAGATTACAAAATGTCAATTTGTCTGGTAAGATATTCTGTTAATGTTATAGATAAATAGCAAACTGTTACATTATGTTTTTAAACATGACTATCTTCGCAGATATTGATCCATCCAGCAATGTTCTGCCAACCAATAGGATGTCGACAGATATAGGTTTTAACAAAAATTTAGTTGTTAGTGTTCTCATTTTACTCTAAGAATGTTTTATTTTTTGTAATTAAAATTATGTCTATATAGGTTTTTACTCAAAGAATGTATTTTCTACTCAGAAATCAGGTCAGTTGTACTTTTACTTTATCAAGTATACTAATTTAGATTCATATTCTTACTTTTGTTATGGCATGATCTTACCTTTCTTCTAACAAACAAATGCATAATTTTATGTGTATTAAATTTTGTATAGGGAATTCCACTGTTAGCGGTAATAATGACGGTATTGTTACGCCATCACAAAGGAGGCAGCCTAATGTCAATTTGTCTGGTATTCACTTTCGGTAATCTTTTTGCTTATTGCGATACTGTTAATATGAGTATTTTAAAAGTGTTGTGGTATACAGGTTTAAGTCATCAAACTCCGTTTTCTCGATTTATTAATTTTAAACAAACGAGCAGCAACAATATAAATCCTTTCCAGTTACCAACATCGAGGATTTCTCCAGTGAAGAATACTAAAGGAAATGTGCCAACAAGACATGTTTTAGGAATGACAAATTCTGGTAAATGTAGTTTTTCATAAATATTGGTAACTGATCAACATTATCAACATCATACCATCATCAAATCTATATAACAATATATTGATCTTTTTTATGCAGGAAGTGTTATTAAGGATACCAGGAAGGTCAATTTGTTGGATCGTTATTCAAATAATCAGAAAGATTATTCGACATCATCAATTAACAGAACAAACTCCATTAGAGAGAATAGTACAAGTTCGGACATTACTGTTCTTACACCAGATTTAGAACAACTTGGTGTTCGTAGGCCAGGTTATGTATTATTTTGAAATAGATCTATGATTCTATATGTTTTATGTTATAAACACTATATGTAAAGTTATTATTTAATTATTTGATATCTATCTAATATTTAAAAATTTGTTGTACAGCTTGGTTCCCATCACAATCTTCTTCCGGAGTTAAGAACTTGATGAATTCCTTTGATGCTGTTGGGAATGAAACACAAAAACAAAATCCAAAATCTTTAAGTAAATGCTTTAAAGAACACTAATGCAACATTAGCATTTATCTCAAATCTTATTCTGCATATTTTACATTTGTAGGTGATGCATCTACTTCCTCCCATTTGAAAACTGGCCGAAATAATCAACCAAAAAGGAAAGATGTTTCTACCAACAGTCAGCAATTGAGGGATGAAATCCTTTCTGGTATTTAACACTATTGTATAACATCCTTTATTTGAACATAACCAGCTATTTATATATATAATATTACTTTTCAACAGATGAATTTGTTGAGGAAAAGGATGAGATGCATATAGGTATGTTCATTATTCACAATGTTCATTATTTAGTTAGAAGACATTTTTAAAAAACAAACTATATGCGTCTTATATTGTTTATGCGTCTTTTAATATGTGCAGATGATATTGATGATGTTGAGTTAAATGCTGAAGAGCAAGGTACTTTCAACATTTGTTTGTTTGTTTTATTACAATCACGGTTGATTACTATTTATGTTCAAAATTTAAATTTAATATATTCATTTATTATCATTGTCAGATGGTCGTGGACAATATGTCATGGATGATGAAAATGATTCTAAAAACAACAAACCAGGTTTAACATTTATGATAGATTCATATATTATTGTTCTTCCTCATTTATTGATTAGTTCTTGAATTATGATAGATTTTTGGGAAGGGTATATGGATCTTGGTCCGCCAACAAAAGTTTGTCGAAAATGTAAATCAGTGATGTGGAATGAGGAGCGCAATAATAAAGGAGCGAAAAATAGTGAGCCCACATTCTCATTATGTTGTAGGGATGGTCAGGTAGCTATTGAACCAGAGAAACAACCTCCTCCTTATTTGGCTGCGCTATTGTCAGGTGGAGAGAAGACAACACATTTTCTCAATAACATAAGGACGTACAATTCCATGTTCCAGTTTACTTCTATTGGTGGCAAAATAGATAAGAAAATAAACAATGGAAAAGGTCCTTATTGCTTTAAATTAAATGGTCAAAACTATCATCTTATTGGTACCCTCAAGCCAAAGGAAGGAGAATCTCCAAAATTCTGCCAATTATACATATATGATACGGAGAACGAGCTCCAAAATCTTATAAATGCAGTTAATGGTAGTGACCAACTTGATCCAGAAATTATTCAAAGTCTGTTAGAAATGCTTGATGAACACAACAAATGTGCAAGAGGTTTTCGTTTTGCAAGGGATCGTTTAAAACTTGATGTATCAGATGAATTTGATCTACAATTACTCCACTCCAGATCCGCATCAGGAAGGACCAATCATGTCATAGAATCCAATGATGTTGCAGCATTAATTGTTGGTGATGCAGATGATTGCTCTCCTTTTAGAGATATTGTGGTTCAAACCAAACAAATGTATCTTAAACGAGTATTTGAGACCTGTTCTCAATTCATGTCACTCCAGTATCCTTTGCTTTTCCCATATGGTGATGAAGGTTTTCATCCAGAAATTCCTTTAAATGGAAAAGCACGGAAAGTTGCAACACAAGTTTCTGCTGATGAATGTCCGGATGAAAGTAAGGCCAGAACAAATGTTTCCATGAGAGAGTATTATGCCTACAAATTAATGATACGTCCCAATGAAGGTAGTTTCAGGAATTCTATGTCCAAATTTTAAAATAACTATCAACAGATAACAACTTTTTTTTTTGTATTGTTCTGTTTTTATATGTTTCTCAGGTATGACACTTCATCTTGGTGGAAGGCTTTGGCAACAGTTTGTTGTAGATGCTTTTGCTGCTGTTGAACAATACAGGCTTGATTGGATAAAGACGCATCAGCATGTCATACGTTCAGATTTATATAGATCAATTCGTGATCGCATACACAAGGGTGATACAGATTCATCCAATGTTGGTCAAAATGTCATTTTGCCTGCTACTTTTACAGGCTCACAGAGATATATGAATCAGTATTTCAAAGATTCACTTGCTATATGTCGTACAATTGGGCACCCATCTCTTTTTTTGACAACGACTTGCAATACGCAGTGGCCAGAGATTCATGAAATGTTAAAGCACAAACCAGGAGTTGATGTTAGTAATTCTCCAGATGTTATTGCAAGAGTATTCAAGTTAAAGCTGGACCAACTTATTGATTTAATAAAGAAAAAGAATTATTTTGGAAGATGCATTGGGAGTAAGATATATATTTAATTGTTACAGATTTTGAAATTCATTAGAATCCATATCAGTTTTTACTAATTATTACTTTCCGTATTTTAAAACAGTTATGCACGTCATTGAGTTCTAGAAGCGCGGCCTTCCGCATACACACATGCTCATTTGGCTTCATCCGAATGATAGACCTAAGCGCATAGATCAAATTGATGATCTAATATCAGCTGAGATACCGGATGAAAAGGTTGATCCCATTGGTTATCATATTGTAAAGAATTTCATGATACATGGACCATGTGGTAAAGACAATATGCAATCTTCATGTATGGTAAAGGCAAAATGTATTCGACATTTTCCAAAGAGGTATGCGTAATATCTACACTTATTTTACCAAATTTGTGTGTATAATATCCACTGTTTTCATTTTCATGCATCATTTTTTTATATTTAACATATTTCCTCATAAACTTTCTTTTTTATTGTATATTATCAAAAATGAAGGTTCAATCAAACCACCTTTTTTGACGATTGTGGTTTCCCACAATATCGAAGGCGTAAGCAAAGAAACATTGTCAAAAGGAAAGGTGTGGAATTGGACAATCAGTATGTAGTTCCGTACAACAGAGACTTACTGATACGCTTCCACTGTCACATAAATTTGGAAGTTTGCAATAGTAGCAGGTCCTTAAAATATTTATTCAAATATTGCTTGAAGGGACATGATACTGCCACAATGATCTTGAAGAAGAAAGGGATTAATGCTAATGGTTCTTCCAGTACTGTACAGAATAAGGATAATAATGAGATTAAACAGTATCTGGATGGTCGGTATGTATGTGCTGTTGAAGCGGCATGGAGGCTTTTCGGTTTTGATATTCACTACAGGTTTCCTGCGGTGGACAGGTTACCAGTACATTGCCCCGGTGAAAAAAATGTCACTTTCAACACAAAAGATGATCTGCAAAATATTGCTGCTAAGGCAAGTTCCAAAAACAGCAAATTAGAAGGTTGGTTTTTAGCTAATAAAACACTTCATGGTGCAAAGGACGTGACGTATATGGAATTCCCGCAGCATTTTACGTGGAAAGCTGATCAAGGAAAGTGGAAGCAAAGAGAGAAAGGAAATGTAGTAGGGAGAATAATTGATATCCACACTTCTGGCGGAGAAACGTTTTTCTTACGAATGCTTTTGATGCAGACGAAAGGTGCTACTTGCTATGAAGATCTACGTACGATTAATGGTAAAGTTTATAATACTTTCAAAGAAGCATGTGACGCACTTGGTCTTCTGAAAGATGATAGACAATGGCATGTGGCTTTAGAGGAGAATGCAATTAGTGCAATGCCACGACAATTAAGAGAATTGTTTGTCCACATTTTGACAAACAATACTGTTGCTGATCCTTTTAGATTATGGACAGAACATTGGAAGATCATGTCTGAAGATATTCTTTACAATAGACGGATACTTACCAACAATCACACTCTGCAACTAAGTGATTCTGAAATACAAAATTGGTGCTTAGCAGGTACATATTTTTAAAAATATGCTCTTTATATTAATATGTTTTATCAAATTTGTCCCAAACAATCTTTGGGATTCTAACTACCAGTTTTTTTTTAAAAATCAATTAATATATTCAATATTTTGCAGAGATTGAGAAACTACTTAACGATGTTGGAAAAAGTTTGAAAGATTACAGCACTTTGCCGTTTCCTGATGGAGAATATTTTAGAAATAATGAAAATAATCTTATCCTTGAGGAAACTGGATATGATAAAGAGGATATGCAAAGACAACATGCACAACTTTTTACAAATCTAAATAAAGATCAACTGGAAGCATACAATGCAATCCTTGACAGTGTTGATAATGGTAAAGGTGGTTTGTTTTTTGTTTATGGTAGCGGTGGTTGTGGAAAAACCTTCTTATGGAAAACACTTTGTTGTCGCCTTCGAAGTCAAGGAAAAATTGTTTTGCCAGTAGCTTCATCCGGAATTGCTGCAACGTTAATTCCTGGAGGTAGAACTGCTCACTCTAGATTTCACATCCCTTTGAAACTTGACCATATCTCTATTGCTGGTATTAAACACGGCACCGACATTGCCGAGTTAATGCAACAGACCAGTTTAATTATTTGGGATGAAGCTCCTATGCAGCATCGGCATGCGTTTGAAAGTGTTGACCGTTGTCTTAGAGACATTATGTCTGCAGTAGATTCATCAAGGTCCAGTCGACCTTTTGGTGGTATCACTGTTGTATTTGGGGGAGATTTTCGTCAAATTTTGCCAGTAATTACAAAAGGATCAAGAGCTCAAATTGTTTCAGCTTCTTTGAATCAGTCGAAATTATGGCATCAATGCCAAGTTTTCTTATTAAAACAAAACATGCGCTTATGTGGAGGAAAATCACCTGAGGATTTGAAAGCCATATCTGAGTTTAGCAAATGGGTTCTTGATGTTGGTGATGGTGAAATCCCTACAGTAGAAGATGTTGATTCTAACTCTAATCCTCAAGTCCGTATTCCTGACAAATTCTTGATCAAATCTTCCTCAGGAGCAATCAAGAACATTGTTGACATTGTCTATCCTGATTTTAGCAATAATATGTCTTCTGCTAATTATCTGAGTCAAAGATCCATACTTGCTCCGACAAACGCTGTTATTGGTGATATCAATGATTACATTCTTGATCTTATACCAGGAGATTCACATACGTATTACAGTCAGGACTCACTTGCTGAAGATGTTTCTTCGGGAAATGACTTTCATTCCGCATTTCCAGTGGAGTATATTAATTCAATAAACATGCCATGTCTTCCAAAACATGATCTCAAAATTAAAGTCGGGTGTGTGGTGATGCTGATGAGGAATCTAAATCAGATAATGGGATTATGTAATGGAACCCGTATGATTGTGAAGAAATGTCTGAAAAATAGCATTATATGTCAAATTCTTTGCGGATCTCAAGTAGGTTCTATTCACATCATTCCAAGAATTGAGATGATGCCCACAGATACAAAATGGCCATTTGACTTTAAAAGAGTGCAATTTCCAGTGCAGTTGTGCTTTGCAATGACGATCAATAAAAGCCAGGGTCAATCCTTGGACACTGTTGGACTCTATCTTCCCAGGCCTGTATTCACGCACGGTCAGCTCTATGTTGCTGTCTCAAGAGTAACATCTTCCTCCGGTCTACATATTCTGATCCATGGTGATGATGGGCGACCAACAAATGTTACAGCCAATGTTGTTTATGAAGAGATCTTTTACAATTTGCCAAGTGCATCTAAAACATAAATTAGTTTACAATAAAATGTATGATATATTTGTTGATCTTATATATAGAAGTAATTACTATTCCATCTCTGAATTGTCAATTAGTTGAGGCAATCTCTCCATTTATCTATATAACATAATAACAGTTTTACCGTATGTCCTTTATCAACAAACTTATCTTGATATCAGTCCTAATCTTAAAGATTAGTTATAAAAAATAGGAATCCTTTTATTATGTTTGTTAATCTCAAAACAGTATAATTAGACCTAATATATAGCAATCTGTTGCAAATTAGTTTATTGTTATTGTTACATGTTGAAGTCTTCCACAAATTTTGCAAACAGTATAAAAAGATTCCAAAAATAATTATGTAATCAGCATTAAAAATTATTTTATGGTTATTGTTACATGTTGAAGTGTTCCATAAATCTTGCAAAGTCATTATAGAAATATTAAATTTGTTATTCTAATTATGTAATAAGAATTAATTAAATTTTAATTAAACCAAATGGAAAATATTGAGGAGTCTATAATAGATACTATATAATATAAACAAAGCCATCAAATTAAGATCAAAATAATATTTTTCTACTCTCTGTTTGTATTGCTGGCGAATGGCTCTTTCGGAATTAGGTTATTGCATTGTGTACCTCTCACTTTTTTCCTTCTGCATAACTGATTATTCATACACATTATTTGTAAAGATTGAGTTCCACTTTAAAGTTACCATTGATTATAAAGTTTTGTACACATCTTTAACAATGTGTTTACAGGTTTAAACTTCCATCATCATTTATCCACAATCGATGAGACAAGATTAGATTGGATTTTAAGGGTTCGTGTCACAAGGATGTGGGATACAGTTTCTAACGCAGGTGTTGTAGTTAGACACAACATCATCATTTTAGACTGTGAGGTAAAATTGATCATTTATCGTTTTTGGATTCTTTAACGAAGGTTTTTCTTTATTATTTTAATGTTTTATTTATCACTACAATTTTACTTTGTACAGAATACACATTTACATGCCACTGTTAGTCCTCAACTTTGGAATTATTTCCAAAACATTTTGAACGAAGGAGGTTTATATGAGATTATGAACATACGTGTTATGCCAGCAACCGGTTATTACAGGCCTGTTCATTCCACCAAGTGCATTAGTTTTATTCGTTTAACAACTATCACACCTATTCTTGACGACGACATTAGCATTCCAATGCACAAGTTTGAGATAGTACCTCTGCCAATTCTCAGTGAAACACCTTTCATTTATGATAATATGGATGAACCTATCTATTCCACAGGTAATATTGTCCTCATTGTTGATTTTTTTTAACTTTTTCCTTAAATATGATTAATATTACAACTTTGTAGATCTTATTGGAGCAATGCAAGACTTGCAACCAGTGCAAACATACCAAACAAGTGATGGACCAATACAAGTTGTAAAATTCTTATTAACAGATGGAAGGTTGTACATTTGAATTGATGGTCTAAATATGTTTTAAATATATTGTTCAAAAATCAACTGATTCATTTATAATAATATATAAGGTTTTCGTTTTGATTCTGTTTGTTTTTGGAACAGAGCATTGTACAATGTCTCTTTTTTTGGTCCTTTGGATGAAAATACTGAACCACTGTATGCTGCTAATCTTGAGATGCCTACTATTCTAATTCTTGCCAATACAAAGATTTCAATGCACAATGGTACTAATCTCTCTACTTTTTAATAATTATCTTAAATATATCAAATAACCTCTTTCAACAGAATGGCAATATGTAGTATGTTGTATAATATGAAATTTATGTCTTTTTTTTTGCGCAGGCAAAATCTGGATTACGAATTTACCATCTTCTAGAATTTTTGTTAATCTTGAGAATGAGGATGTTTTCATGATGAGGCAGAGGTTGATGAACCAAGATTAACAGCTTCCTTGATTTGGTCCTTGAAAGTTGATCCAGCATTGTTTTGAGTATCATTACACATTTCCGGTTCTTGACATAATATCTTATCTTTTCGGGATGTTCTTCCTAAAAAATATGTAATATCATATGAATTTTCTATTTTTCGCATTTGATAATGTAGCTATTAAATTTTCAATATTTTTTTAAGCTCATATGTCCATTAATAAAAAACTCATTTTGAGTTTTTCCATTATCATTATTTTTTAATTTTTTAATTTTAACAATGTATTTAAATATTTGAATTAATTTAAGATAGTCTAACAAAAATGTTTGTTACATATGAGTTTCTACTCCTTAACAAGACGTACAAAAAATAATACCTATAATTTAATAAAATGCGGGACAATTGAAGTGTATACAATAAATTAACAAATGTATTCGTTAAAAAAAAATTAGATATTATATTCTTAAATTTTGGTACAACTTGCAAGTAATTTGCTTTATATAATCAATTAAGTTTTATGTATTAAGGAATAATCCACATATTTTCAAAAAAAAAAAGGAATAATCCACATTTTTAATTTATTTTTTGGGTGATGAGCGATTGTCATATAATAGCAAATTTTTTATTCTTGAGCGATTAACAAAAATCTCCTATAAAATTAATATAGATCCCCTAAATTAATATTTGGTTCTTGAGCGAGGGTTTTTTTTTAAAAGATTGAGCGATGGTTCTTGAGCGATAGTCATATATGTAATATCATATGACTTTCTTATTTTTCACATTTGATAATGTATTTCTTGACCATTAAAATTTCAATAATTTTTTTTAAAAAAAATGTTTGTAACATATGAGTTTATAGTCCTTAACAAATTGTACATAAAATAATACAGATAATTTTAAAAAATGTGGGATAATTGAAGTTTATACAATAAATTAATTAATGCATTTGTTTCTAAAAAAATAGCAAAGTTATATATTATATTCATAATTTTTGGTATGATTGCAAGTTATTTGCTTTATATAATCAATTAAGTTTTATGTATTCATTATTCTATTTATTCCATTATGGTAAGAGTTGTTAAATCGACTTTGTTGTGTTACATAATCTAAATAAAATTTTAAAATTTTAATTATATTACATCCTTATGTTTCATATTTTACATTTAAAGAAAAATTTGTCCATTTTGAAGATAAAGATATTTTTAATTTTAGTAAAAAGTGTATAGTTGAAGTTTATACAATTAATTATGTAATTTACATATAATTTAATATTGTTTTGATTGTGGTACAATAATTTTATCATAGGAAACAGTGCACTCTATCTAAAACCTTTACATTTTGTCCAAGATCCAGATAATCAAGTCATGATTTTGTTTACCTTTTCAAGTAATGTATCTGTAGACATTATTTAATAATATACACTATACATTAGGACATGATTCATTAAGAGAAGAGCATTAGAAAACCAACCGTCTATGGCCAAGTAAAATTAAAAAAAAAAAAAGAAAACCAACAGTCACATTACTTTGCATGCGAGCTGTGCAGGGAAAGATAAATACACACATTGGCTCCATCTTCTCCCATTCTCCAAGTTTTAGCTTCTAGACATTTGATCTTTCATTTTTCACTTTTCTATCAAACAATTTCTACCATCACACTTCCCAATCTTTAACAAAATGTTTCAGCAACTTCGTTCGGATATTCTTAGTTTGATCTTTTCATTCATCATTGTTGATGTTGGAGACTTCACAAGGTTTGTAAATGTGCTAATGGCCTGGTTCACTAAGCTGACTACTCCGAGAATCAAAGAAGTTCTCGAGAGGCTTGACTGGGATTCATTATACAAGTTCCATAATAATCCAATGGAGGTTACAAGGGATCAGTTTCATGGTTTCATTGAGTTTGGTGTTAAATATAAGGTCGACCAAGCAATGTATTATCATGCTGTTCGTAGTCTTTTTCTGAATCAGGATGTTAATCATCATCTTAATGTATTATCATCTTTGTCAGGTAATCATTTTCCATCATCCTTTTGCTTTATTTTTTTAAAGCAATAAATAAAACTTTTCACAGAGATGAAACTGTTGAAGAGATGTTTCAAATGCTTAATCAGACTCATATGAGGTCTAGGTTAGTTGAAGTTATCAATTCTCTGGAAGAAATGTATACTTTCTTATTTGAGAAAGATTATCTGTTGCCGATTTACAAGTTTTTTCCTAATTCAAGAAGCAAGCAACCTATCTACCAGCTTGAAGGTCAACCTTTTGGAGAGGAGTTATGGTACTCACTATGTGATAGGACCGTTCCAGAGGTTTATTCATGTGGCAATCGTTTGACAATGGCACATATGTGGAATACTGATTGTGCTCATTGCAAAGTGCAGATTCTCCTCTTCAAGGTTCTGCTGTCTGCCGTTATTAATTAAGATTTATGTTTCTTTTGTTTTTCTGTAATTGTTGTCTTAATGCACTTTTGAACTTAACTTTTCTGAAGGCATATTTGTTATACATGATTGAACTGATTTGTAAATATAAGTATTTTGTTGATTTTAATGTTTGATTTGTTTCATTTTATAATTTTATGAATTTAATTGATGTATCATATGATATTTTTGCTATATTATGTGTTTCATAACGTAACACATATTAGAGCATTCTACACATATCAGAACAGTCTACAAATATCAGATATGTGCAAGCATTTTTGAATGTAGTTGTATCAAATGTTTCTTCATATGTAGTTTCTTAGTATAATGGACATATCATAATGGTCATTGTAACAAACATAAGAAAAAACAGAGAACCAGATTGCAATAGAGTACACAAGTTGTTACTAAAACATAAACAACACAAATACCAAACATACATGTTCTTAATAGATAGATAGATGACAACTAACACATTGGTCTTTAGTAGATAGTAAATTTACAGAACTATAGCAATGCATAATGAAAATTTTAGATGTTTAAGGTCACTATATATTACGCGTGAAATCCATAAGTTGACCACTCATTGTTGCTCTCTGTTCCTCAACCTCAGCAATTTTGGTTAACCAATCATTTAGTTTTTGTGTCCACTGTGCTTCAAATGTCTCGAATCCTTTTAACATCTCTTCCAATAGTTCCCTAAATTGCTTCACATGGCCAACAAGAGATACCTGGGTATCATCTATAAATCTTCGTTCTCTTCCACAATAAGCATTGTCAATCTGAACTTCTGGCTTTGAAGATTGACCAACTGATCCATCTTGGTTTCCTGTCAACACATCTGTAATGTTCCTACATTTGAAATATCATATGCATATTGTTATATATGAAAACAACCAATGTAGTTTAATAAAAAAAACAAATATATGTACATGTATTTTTCCTCAATTCCAAGTGTTCGCGCGAAAAGTTCTGTCTGCCTATCCTCCATGCTCTTGAAAAACAGATTGAAATCTTCATTTGCTGAACGAATGTCTTCGTTTAAATCTGCAGAAGTAATATTGACGTTATTCAGGTCATTCACCAACAATGACTTGATGTTTGTGTACCTTCTCCTCTTTGCGGATCTTGAACTCATTTTGTTTTAATAGTAATTAATAGTAATTAATTAATAGTAAGTAATAACCAAGCCTTATGAAAGAATGTTGTGCATCTCCTTTTGATTTATAGGCATTTTGGTAACTTGTAAAGAACTGGTTAGTTTTTTAACTTCTTTTTAACTTCCACGTTTAAAGTTAACTGCTTACAGTTTTTTTTATAACACGTAATGGTAATTTGGTAACTGCTTCTCCATGACCACTAAGTTATTTATTATTTATTTGAAATTTGAAATTATTATTTTTTTATGGTTATAAAATTTTCAAATTATGTAAATATTGTTTACAAAATGAAAAAACTGTAAAATATTTTATAAATGACATAATAAAATATTTCCAATTTTATCTTTTATAATACTTAATTCATTAAGATAATATTATTATGTTTTTAAGAATATATTATTTTAAAATAAAATACATTTTGTAAACAAAATCAGAGATTTTTAAAATATGACATAGAATAGATATACAAAAATAATCAAAATTTAAAAATATATAAAATTCTTTAATTTCCAATTTTATCTTTTATAATACTAATGAGTAAATCACATTCACATTCTATATACTTTATCATTATTTTGTAATTTTGTAATAGAACATATGAAATTTAATAGTATGTTATTTGTTTATATATCTAATTTTATTTGGTGTAAAAATGTTTTTTTTATAAACACGAAAATTAGCTTAAATTGTTTTAAACAAAGTTAGATAAACATGAAAATGTGACGGATGGAGTATATCATTATCCTAATGTTAAGCAATTTATATAAATCAAAAAAATGTGTTTTGATATTTTCCATAATATAATCCGCCCGGCTATCAAGTCATGATATGCTAAACTAAGAAATTATGAAACAAATCAAATCACACAAGATCATTTATAAATTTCAATCAATCAAAAGTCAACCATATTAGTATTATAGCTCTTATTTATATGTACACGATAAAAAAAATTTTAACACCTTAACTAAAAGTTATAAAGGTCGATAAAGTCATGGACAAACCCAATCGAACAAATTGTTCCAAATTGTCATCTTCATATTGTGAATTTTTATCATACATTTTCTGTTGTTTTCTGATTGTGTAGTGAATGTCTTCACAATTCTAAACTTATAATTTGGTTATTTTACTTGCATTCCTTGAATAACTAATGTCATCAAAATGCCATTGTTGTGCAAATGCTTAAAGATGTCAAAATGAAATGTGCTGATAACTAGAGGCAACTTGCTGACAAAATATGTTTAATTTATGGTTATATACACTCCAGAATAAGTTAAAAGCAAAAACTACTTTACATTAAACATAACTAATCAAACCACAATAGAACATTTCATTGTTTTAGAAAGAACATAATAATTCTAAGAGTAGCAAAGTAATACAAAATACATTTTAAAGTTACTCAAAGTGCAATGAAAACCAAATATAATCCTGGTCAAATATACTCCACAATAAGTTGAAAACAAAAAATAATTTTAGTTATATTTCATGGTAGTTGGACATCAAAAGCAATTCCATTAGCATCTTCAACAAAGGCGAAGACTAAATTCTGATTTAGTCGTAGTTTATTGTCTTTTGCAAATAGGTTCCAACCAGCAGAAAATCTTGGAATTCCATGGTTGTATACTATTCCAACTGACCAGGATCCATTAGGAGTCCTCAGCAACACCCTTTCACCAGCTATCCATTGTCTACCATGTGGAATTATAGTCTTAGGAATATGCTACAAAACAGTAAAACAAGTTATTAATATAGCAATCATTCATTACGAATGTGTATTATAACATATCATAGTTAAAGTCTGAGTATGGAACATACCACTCCATGTGATGATTTGTTTACATTTGACCATGTTAGACAGACATTGAAAGTTATATTTGCATTATTCATCTGGTGCTCATCAAGATCATCCTCTTCCCCATCCATTTCTTCAATCTCCATTTCTATATAAATTTCAATGTAATCAGATTTTGCATAGATTTCTCACTTTAGATTTGTAAAGGCATAATAAGGACAAGAGGAAATGACTAAATTTTAGAATTAGTTTACCTTCCACATCCTCTTCTGGTTCTATAACTAAATTCTCTCTTCTCACCTATCAAGATAACAAATAAATTATTTTGCTGTTAAATTATCTCCAATGTTTAATTATAATCTATTAATTATAAAAACTCCTCCACAACCTGAAAAAAAAAATACCTGCTGTGAGCTTTCAGCATTGTCCGATTTGCGTACAATTTGTGTTTGACATCCACTAGGTTCCCCAAAATCTGTACATAACATTCAAAAAGTTTTGCATTTTAGTCATTGTGATAACACAGTTTGTTTAACTTAACAAATTTGCATTAGGGAATATTTACCTGTTTTTGGATGGAAGTTTACATCCCAAACCCAATTGGAGATTGCAGTATTTGATCTTTCAAACTTCCTATTTGCGTAATCTATTTCCATCCCATCCTCTTGATATATCCTTGCATAAATCACCTTACTTCTATTCATTGAGAATATGATAGTATCTTTTGCCCTCAAAGAGAAACTATCGATCATTGTTTTCAAATTTGTCACATATCCTTCTATGTCATTGTAGGAGATGTACCAACTTTCCCCGTTAACTTCTATTTTTCTGGTGTTAATCAACTTCTGTTTGTAGACTTCCTTAATTAGTCTTGGAACAACCTGATTTTCATGAGATTTTACATTGTAATGACATATCTATTACATAAATTAAGACATGTATTGCAAAGCAAAATCCAACTACATAGAAGGAAAAAAAAGACCAAGTATAGTATATACCAGAATTCCTGCATCGATGAATTCTTCCGAAACAACTTTGAAAAAACCTTTTTTCCATTCTTTACAAACTGTTAACAAATTTAAGAAGATAAATTTCAATTTATAATTATAATGAGCAGGTAGATTTAATACTAAAATTGAAATTTCTTCATACCTTTGTTTTCTTCAAATCCTTCCTTAGTGGCTTCAAAAATGCATGCATTTACTCTATTCTTCTCAGATTCTGGCAATCTATACAGCACTAAGGTATTTCCTTCTTTCATATTATTTATATATGAAAAGTCATACCATCCTTTTCCAAGCATACATTTTCCATCTTCCATGTGAACATCAATTACCCATAAGTTCTCAGCATAATTTACAAACAACTTCTCACCATCTCTCCAGTCTTTGTACAGTTCTTCCAAATCTGGATTCAGAATCTGCATTAGTTCAAGAAAATGGTATCAAGAAATGCTCAACATTACTCAGGAAAAAATTTCCATGTTTGACAAAGTAGTCCAACATTACTCAAAAAATGCTCACCAGTTTCTTTTTTTTATCAATATCAGTTTTCCTAATGTTGATATTGAAATAAACAACACAATTCTTACAGCCATTGAATGACCATAGTGCTTGAGATTTGTCGTATTCCATTGAAAACCGGTCAATAACATACTCATCCTTAATCCAAATCGACATGTCTTCATTTTTAAAATATTCTTCTATATTAGTGGTTGGATACTTGGCCTCAATTGCTGTATCCCTGAAAATGCTAACTACAAACAAGTTTTGACCGTAGTAATCAAACTGGACAAGATTGTATATCTTAATTTCATAGAATCGCTTAAAACTCTTCAATCCATAAATTCTCTTTTTCCCGTCATCAAATATAGCTTTCCATTCTAATTTTTTGCACCTTAGAATGACATTCGAAGATAGTTGACATCCAAATGCTGTGCAAAATGATTTTGGAATCCTCTGCATCATATTTTAAAATACATTTGTTATACTTAAATTGTAAATTTTAATCATTACTCATGTTAAAGTACAACAATACTAAAAATGTCATACTTACTAGAGATCCAAAACATTCATTGTCCGTGTTAGTAGATAGAAAACTTCCCAAAATTTGTCTATCTCCTGTTCATTCATAACATATTGAACAGTATATAAAATCTGAGAATGTTGCTTAACAAAACTTGCAGTTTCATGTTGACAGAAAGTATCGTTATGTAAAATTGAAACAAGTTTAGGTATACCAGTGTAGTAACATTGATCTTTTGTCCCAAACGTCAGAGTTCTGCTCTGTTATACAAAAATAAGTAATTAATCCAATATTCTCAAATACTGACACAATCATTACCAATTTAGTCATGAAGATTGTTAAGAAAAACCCAAACTTATAAAACCTCATCTATGAACCAATTTATAAGATTATAACCCAGTGATTCACAGTACAAAAAGAACTTAATTAACTTCTGCAAAAGTGTAATCGAATGACAAATACTACATATCAAGCATAACAAGAATGATCTTAACATATATAATCATACAATTAAACATTTATGCTTAGAACTATAATGAGATATGTTTCTATACCTCCATAGTTGTAGATCAGTATAAATAATTCGTTTATTCAATGGGATTTCGAATCTCAGTAAGCAAAACCCCAATTCGCTCTCCCAATTCGCTCTCCTTTGCATGCAAGTTTTTGAACTCAGACAGGAGTCGTATGTCGTGTGTTTGTGTCCATCTATGTAACTGTATTTACAACTTTTTATTTAACACTAGCAATATAGCATTTATTACAATTTTAATTTTAATTTTTTTCTCTTTTTTCTAAGTTTTTGTCTATATATAGTACTCCGTCCGTCCAAAATCAGTTTAAATTAATATTTTTACAAAATTTTTCATTGTTTAATTTGAAAGTATTCGGAGAATAATTAATAAATTTATTAAGTCTTATAAAATAATTTAAATTATTCAATTATATATTATATTATTCTTTAATTGTAAAATTAAAAAAAAAATACAACATTCACTCCATCCCAAGTATTTACACAAAACAAATTGATTAATATAAACTTATATCGAGATAGTTGTTGTCAAAACAAATTGATTAATATAAACTTATATTGAGATAGCTGTTGTCAATACAAACTTTAATTGGATTTTTGTTTGCGGTTTTGTGGTGGTTGTGTCTGGTATAATGTGAATAGTCGTAAATATAGTACTCCGTCCGTCCAAAATCAGTTTACATTAATATTTTTACAAAATTTTTCATTGTTTAATTGGAAAATATTCGAAAAATAATTAATAAATTTATGAAGTCTTATAAAATAATTTAAATTATTCAATTATATATATTATATTATTCTTAAAGTATAAATTCATAAAGAAAAAATACAACATTCGCTTCATCCCAAGTATTTACAAAAATTAAATTGATTAACATAAACTTATATTGAGATAGCTGTTGTCAATACAAACTTTAATTGGGTTTTTGTTTGCGGTTTTGTGGTGATTGTGTCTGAGATATTATGAATAGTCGTAAATATATTACTCTGTCCGTCCAAAATCAGTTTACATTAATATTTTTACAATATTTTTCATTGTTTAATTGGAAAGTATTCGGAGAATAATTAATAATTTTATGAAGTCTCATAAAATAATTTAAATTATTCAATTATATATATTATATTATTCTTAAAGTATAAATTCAAAAATAAAATAGTATAACATTCGCTTAATCCCAAGTATTTACACAAAACAAATTGATTAATATAAACCTATATCGAGATAGTTTTGGTCAATAAAAATTTTGAATTTGATTTTTTTTATTAAAGTTTTGTGGTGGTTGTGTCTTAGATATTGTGAATAGTCGTAAATATTGTGTCTGGGATATTTTGTCTAAGACATTGGGATATTACCAAATCAATTTCATTTTAATTTTTTTTATTAAAATTGTTTAAATGAATTATTTTTTTTAATATATTACATACATAATATTTGTTCTAATTTTGGTGAGGTTAACTTATAAAATTTAAACACGACACAAGATTTCGTAATTGTGAATTATGAGTTATAAAAAAATGTCTATACAACTTTAGGAGTACAAACTATCAATCAAATCCCAAACAATGTCTAATATCTATTCATATTTTGTTTTATAAAAATAAAAATTACGAAAAATATAAATTTAATGTACGTTGTAATCAATTGCCCCACCCACAGTGTATGATGTGTAACCTTAATCAATCAAATCCCAAAATAAATATCATAATATATATTCTTTGATTTTGGTACATTTGTTGATAAATTAAAAATTCCATCATCTATCTTTAATAACAAACAAATCCTAACTACTCAATCATCTATTTTTAATATCAATCATATCCCTGAATAATAGTGCGTATCTTCTTAACTGGTATATAGTGAAAACAAACCACTGCAAAATACAATTAGAGATTAACTCAGAAGCCTCCATAAGTTAAGCAAAGGTATGCTTCAATCCTTCTATCTTCTATGTTTCACTTTCTTTTCTTAATAAATTTATAAACAAAATTCTTGAATAACATCATAATCTGATAATATATCGAAGTTTTACATAGTGTTGCAGACATGAACATGCACGATCATCTTAACACACTAGATCAATCTAAGATAGGGTGGGTACTGAAGGTTCGTGTTACAAGAATGTGGGATACCGTAAGTAATGCAGGTGCTGTAATCCGACACAATATGATTCTTTTGGATTGTCTGGTAACAATCTTTCTTTCTTATATTCTTCCGTTTCTTTATTAATCTAATCTATATATTTACATATTTAAATACATGTTAAAGAGTTTTTGATTTATAAGCAGAACACACATGTGCATGCAATGGTCACTCCTGATCTTTGGATTAATTATAATAATGCTATCTTGGAAGGAGGCTTATACCAGATTACCAATGTCCGAGTTCGTCAAGCATTTGGTTTTTATAGGCCTGTTAGCACCTCTAAGTGCATTACTTTTGTTCCTTCTACTATCATCACTCCTTATATTCCGGATAATCATTTCATTCCTGACCACAAATTTGAGTTTAAGCCTCTTGGAGAATTGTTTGATATTGTTGATTCATATCAACCTTATGAGAAACCTATCTATTCTACAGGTTAGTGTATTATCACATCATAGTGTATTCATAAGAACAATGGTTACCATCACTTATATTTGATATTTCTCTTTTAGATGTCATAGGAGTTATGGAAAATCTGGAACCACTGCGGACAATTCAAACACATTATGGTGAAAGGCAAGTTGTGCAATTCAGAATTACGGATGGAAGGTAAAGAAAATTTAGATAATTCAAGTTCTGTCATCTCTTTTTGGTATCATGCACTTAATTTCACATATCTTTTACTAGGATCTCACACAAAGTTTCCTTCTGGGGACCGCTAAATGCAAATACTGAACCTTTATACGCAAATCATGTGGAGAGACCATTGATTGTAATCTTGGCAAGTATCGGGCTTTCAGCTCATAAAGGTAGTCATATCAGCTACATTCTCATTTGCTTTGTAGTATATAAACGGTTTTTGTGATTGGCTCTCATATTTTTGTTTAAAACAGGAAAAGTTCAAATTTTCAGCTTGCCTTCATCAAGAATATTTATTAACATTGAGAATGAGGATGTTTTCATGATGAGGAATAGGTATATGAACAACACCCTGCTACATTACACATAATGTTTTATAGGATAGGTGTTAGTATTCCTTATATTAATACTGCTTTTTATTTTTATAGGTTGGAGCAAGAAGAACAGTAGACTCTGTTGAATGATCTGTGAAACATGAACAAACCTATCACCACGTATTATGATGTTGAGATATGAACGTGATGCACTACAATAAATTTGTTTTTACCAGCCATTTTGGATTCATCAAGTTGTTCGAATAAGATTGTAATAAATGTGTTCTATCATCTCAACATACTTTTGTTTTTAGTATTTTGATAAAGTATTTACGTTATGTTTGATTTTATTTAAGCAATATATAAAATTAAACATTGGTCTTGCACATTATATTCCTACCTAAACTGTTGATAATTGTTCATGTATTTTGAAATTGCATTTTACCAAGTCCATCAGTTTCGCCAGGATTACGGAATTATAGATCTCCAATGTCTAAATGGTTTGCATTATTGTTTGCTCTTTAACACGACCAAACAATCTCTGGAAAACAAACACCTTGATAGTACGAGTACTTGCAAAAATTACATTGTTAAAAACAGAGCAAACTGTTTTCATTTTTAGAGCAGATGCAAGATTCCAGTTTACAGCTTCATATAATTCTTACTGTGCTACCGTTGATGAATGATCCTTGACTAATTTCGATCAGTGAACCAGCACCAACCATCACATTATCTATTTCAATCTGAATAAACTTTAGATTTCCGTAAAAAGATGTTTCATTTTGCTACGATTGCTGAATGTTTTATACTTAGGAGAACACACCTCACGGTTACTTTGCTATGGGGGTAAGATAACATATATGCTTTAAACTATAAAAAAGAATATGACACATGGGAGAGAGCTTTGGTATTTAGACTATGAAACCTAACAAAATGAAATGTAAACATGAATTAGTATTTTGAAATGAATAATAAATTTTTAACGTTCCAACCAAACTATTTCCAATCACATTTTAATTGATTTTGTAGGATTTTGTAGGATTTTTCATTATACAAATCAGAATAATATCCAGAATTAGTTGATTAGTTAATGGTGATTAGTGATAATTTATCCTCTCAATATTTTTGTTCATCATTTCCTTGATCTTTGCTTAAGTGATAATTATTGATATTTTTGATTGACATGCTTAACTAATAATTATTGATATTATTGATTGATGATTGATATTAGTTAAATTGTTTACAAATTGGTTAATAGTGATTAGGGATAATTGATGCTCTCAATATTTATGTTAATCATTTCCTTGATCTTTGCTTAATTGATAATCTTTAACTTGCACAATTACAAACGTAAAATCATCCATATTCGTGCTATAAAATGAGACCAGAACATTCTTAGTTGCTTAACCACGTCCAAGGCATTAGTATTTGTCATTAACCCTATACAAACAAATTTGTGAGAACACAATGTAAGCCAAGTTAACATTTCTCAATTTCTTTTCCATATTTTCATATGTGTTTGTTCATTTGAATAACTTATACTTTGTGTATAATTCTGGTACGAAAACTTGCATTGTTTTCTAATACTCCATTTCACTCTTCTTTTTACAGAATCACTATGTTTCATCAACTTGCTGCGCTTGATACCAGCCGTACTACATGGAAAATTAAGGCACGTGTAACCAGGATGTGGCCATCAATTTCTAATCAAACAGCTGAGGGAAAAGAAAGTCTTAAAGGATATAATCTTATTCTGTTGGATGAAGAGGTAAGTTTATATGTCTAGAACTTCTTACATTTACGCTTATGTTTTAAAATTCTTATCAGTCTTTACTTTATACCTTTAACATTATTGTTTTTTATATAATCTTATGTTTTGTTTTTTTAGAATTGTCATGTACAAGCTTTCATATATGCTGATAATTTGAAGCAACATGCTGACAAAATAGATGAGGGAGGTTTGTATGTTATTTCCAACTTCTATACTAAACAGGCTTTGGGATCCATGAAACCAGTTTCGTCTAAGATCCTAATAAACTTCTCTCCAACCACCTCCGTTGAGAAAGTACTGCATGATGATTTCATGATTCCACAACACAAGTTTGAGTTTTTAGATTTGGGTGATCTATTCAATGTTGCAAGTGCTTATGTGAATCCCGACTATCCTGAATATTCAGCAGGTCATGCACAAACTAAAGCATTAACTATAGTTATTTCTTATATGCTGTTTGCTATCAAAGGATTTATACTGTTTGTTGTTTTCGTATAATAGATCTCATTGGAGTTGTGGAGGACTATGAACATGTTAACGACATCAAGACTGTCTATGGACAAAAGAAGATTGTTAAGTTCAGAATCACTGATGGAAGGTAAAAATCGAGTTTTTATTATTCTTGCTTATATTCTTCTTTTGTAATTTGCTTATGTTGATGCATTCAATATTTCCAAATAACTTTGCATTTCAGCAATTTAATTCTAATATCTGAAATACCAATATACCTTTATGTAATTACAATTTACAGGAATAGCCATAAAGTTACTGTTTGGGGTGATCTTGCTGTGAAAACTGAAGCTTCTCACAAAAATGCTATTGAACGTCCAATCATTGCGATTGTCACAAGTACAAAGCTCAAGATTTATAAGAGTAAGGCTGCTGTTTTAACTAACATAAGAAGCCTGTGGTTTAACTTAGATTATAAGTTGCATTTAACAATTGTATGGATTTTACTAATTTCTAATTTATTGGTTGTATTCGCAATTTAAGATTCAGTGCAAATAAGTACACTACCATCTACAAAGGTGTACCTAAATTTGGACAGTGACTATGTAATTGCAATGCGCCAGCGGTAAATATTTTACATTTCATGCTTGATACATAATTACTGCATACAATACTTCCTATACTTGATTTATGAATAGAAGTTGACATTTATATTGTTGCAGACTAGAAGAAGAAGGGTATACAGTCAGCCAGCAGCCAGATTTTGTAACTCCATCAGAAATTGATGGAAGTCCAATTATAGAAACATTGACATTAAAACAACTTGCTGAAAAGCAAGGCACAGAGTTTATCAAGGTTCTAAATTAGTTTAAACACTTTGTACAATCAGAGTTTTTAGCTTAAACAAAAATCTTTATATATGTAGATGTATGTTAATCGAGATATAATGATACTTTGTAATCTGCAGAGAGATTTTTTCTGCATTGTAAAGATTCAAAATGTTGAAGAAACAGATTGGTGGTATAACAGTTGCAGTGACTGTGAATCAGAAGTAAGGAAACAAGATGGAATGTTTAATTGTTCCAACTGCACTGATAAGACTATTCCAGTTCCTGAAAAAAGGTAAATAACATCAACTGATAATATGCATAAGATATCATCTAATTTTTTTACACTATCTGTTCCAAACATTTGTTGAATTTGATGAATATTTGTCAAACAGATATAGGATTGTTATCCTTGCCGACGATGAAACTGAGGCTTATAATTTCATTCTAATGGATCGTGCTGGCAGAAGGATGTTTGGTATGTCTGCAACCAAAATGATGTTACAAGTGGAGAAGGTATTGATTCTATTAATAGTGTTTTATTACAATAACTACATCATTTTTTCTACTTTGAATTCACATGATCTACACCTTGATCAACATGTCAGAAATAAACAAAATTACTACACTTTGATACATTCACATCATCCTAAACATTATATTGAACTATCAGGCAAAAGATGTGTTTCCACAGAAGGTTAAAGATATCAAAGGAAAAGAACTTAAGTTGAAGATCAAAATTACTGATGAAAATATGAAATCAAACAGTAATCTCTACTACGCTGTTGATGCATATGACATTTGCAAACCTTCTTCTTCAAATTCTGATGCAACAGTGGCTACATTCCCAACTTCAACATCTGGAGAAGTGAGTTTTAAACCCATGAAATAATTCTTATGTTCAACATTTACTACTACTTCTATCTATGTACAATAACAATTCTAATGCTCTACCAATTCATTATTTACAGAACAATTTCGTAGCTTTGTCGGACTTTACTCCAGAATCTGCCAAATCAACGAACAAGAAAATTAAGATGGTATTTACTTTTTAAGATTATGATCTATGATCTATATGAAGTATTAAATTGTTCATAAGTTAAACTTTCATCCACTTATTCCTACAATTTTTATTTCGTTTTTTGCTTATAAACAGGAGAAGTAATTCATCTTGGTATTTGGAACTATCTTGGAGTATTACTGTTTGAATACATGGACATCACAGTTGTTGGAATTGTTGCTTCCAGTCTAGGATTAATTCCATGTTTAATAAGAGATTTGCCCTTGCATGGGTTTTGCTATTCTCATTTCATCTCAATGTTTTGGATTATGGTTTTTGCATATTTGGTTTTAACATGTTAATTTGCATTGGTTTTTCTATTGACATTATATTTCAATCTTTTGGTTTTAAGATGTTTTTAAACTTCATAATGGTTTATGGTTTTAAGATGTTAATTTAAACTTTTCTAGCAATAAGCGTAACACTTGGTTTATGTTAATTTATTATTGTTAAAAAGTAGTATTATTTGTTTATTCGATGCACTCAAAGGACTTTGTTGAAAAACACTTCATTCGTAACATGTAAGTTATACAAAATAAAAAACGAATAATATATTTTACTAAATTTAAAGCCGGTGCATAGCACGGGCAATATTGCTAGTAATAATAATAAGAGAAAACTGACCCTGAAGATGACCTCAAGGAGTTTCGTGAGAACATGTGATTTTTAAGCATAAATGATAATGACAAATCTATCAATATCTTCACGCCCCCTTGTATTTACATAAATAACCTGTATTCTATATTGTTTTAACCTCAGGATGTTACTTGAGGTCATCCTCAGGGCCCGTAAATAATAATAATAATAATAATAATAATAATAATAATAATAATAATAATAATAATAATAATAATAATAATAATAATAATAATAATATATGGTCAATGTAAATCAGTATTTCAAAAATTGGCCTAACCCTTCGATTAATCTCTACGTAGGTGTCAGACGGTTCAAAAACGTGTAATTCTTGTGAAAATCGATTTAAAAAAAAAAAAGAAGCAAAATTTGGTCATTAATAGGAGCTAGGAGAGAATAGGTGGGATTAATAAAAAAAATTAGGCAAAAATTAATTGAATTTGATCAGGATTAATGTGACAGCCCCAAATCCGGGGTCATGAATTTGGGCCATCACGAACCAACTTCCATTCAAATTCAATATCTCTTGGGTTTTTTTTTTTTTTTTATAATTAATACTTATGCAATTGACCCCACAGTAATACACACACACACACACCAGTCATATGCTCAGAGAACAACATTCACCATAATAAGAGTTTAGAATTAAAAAGTTATTACAACCCAGAATCATACTTCAGTACATTGTTGAGTGATGCTTCTACAAGAAGCATTTCAACAACCAAATTTATTACAATCTTTCAAACTTACACACTTAATATACATAAGCCCACTAAACCCCTTGCGATGGTCATCTACCTCGGGGATTGATGCTAACGAGCTCTCAGAAGGTCGCCTTTCCCTTACCCTCTTGCGGGGTGTTCTGCGTAGTATGGGCATACCTAGCTGTATATAGATAAGTAGCAAGAGTGAGCTATAATAGCTCAGCAAGATAATATTGAAAACTAGAATTTAAAATGTAACCAAGTATACATGTATATACATATGTAAGCAGTAACCAATTTATAAACTTTAAGGAAGAATAAAACTCTTATTTAATAATACATCATCCACTTACTATTATAAGAAAGAAATCTAAGGTAATACAGTATCAGTTTCTCTTCTTAAATATTATAACAACCAATATACCCTTTTAGTGTAATATTTTAAAATAACATAAATACTTGAGTAAATCTCTCACTATCATCTTCTCATTTCCCTCCTGTACAATAATTTTATAAATTAATATAAAATCAGTTTCTCTTCATCTATATCAATAATTTCATCGTTTCATATCACTTTTCTGTTTTCAGTTATAGAAATCTGAAAACCATTTTCAATTCTTTCTTTCAAGTTTTGGGGATATATACTGGCGCCAGATACGTAGGACGATGATCAGTCGCCTGACCGTATCCGCTCTCTGTTTACTACTAGTAGAAGGAATGAAGGCCACCTGCATAACATCATCCCTGGAGGAAGGCCACCTGCATAACATCCTCCTGGAGGAAGGCCACCTGCATAACATCCTCCCTTGGCATCTTCGTGCCGAATCATGAATACTAGACTATGTCGCACACAGCCCTGACATAGCCTCTTATGCAAATTTGTTGCTAATCCCCCTTGTTATAAGATCATTATTCAATTTATCAACACCATTTCACATTTCCATTCTCGCACATTATTTCTATAAAATATATGTATATATCATACACTAAAAGAATGTTTATAATATAGCATTATAAACCATATAACCCTAGATAACAACTGATACCATTCTCTTTCATATCTCTTTTACCTTAGAGCATATACGCTCCATTCGTAATCATCTCTATATTCATATTTCAGGAAACATATCCTTCTCTCTTTAACTTTCCAAAATCAAGAAAATATACTCTTTGCAATATAGCAACAAAAGCATCACATATACATAAATATGTGCCATGATATCATTATTATTCCGAAGATAAATAATTTTTAAAGTAGGGATAGAAGGATCTTGCCTCGATTTCTGTATCCTGACAGTAGGGCTGGTTCTTCCTCCGGAATTTCTATAAACACAAAAGGACCGTCATTAGAACACTACATCTCTTACTCACTATCCTCTTGTATAACAAAACCCTTTACACTTCAATGAATGTTTAACGTATTATTATTACCCCAAAGGTTCAAGGACTTAACCATTTATAAGTTCAATTGAAGTTTCAGGGGTTTTCACCATTTTCCCTAACGACCACACTTAACTGTAAAAATTCTCAGAAAATATGGATTTCGAATTTTAATGTAACGTCAACTGTCAAGGGTCCTCTGACTACCCTACTACACTATCCCAAAATTTCCTCGGTTATCGAACGTCTTTCACTAAAACTGACTTTTCTCCTAAACCGTTCATCAGATTTTAACGCACCTTATATCAAAACGATCTATGAGCTAAGCTCTATCATTTCATGGTCACTAAGTGTGCTGGACAGTAACCTACCGTACTGCATTGTTGTCCAAAAACAGGGCAGTTTGTCGTTCTAACGAAAATCGGACATTATAACGGCTATATTTTCATACTTTCCAAAATCAAACCCCTCCAAATCAATCATCCACCTTATACACCATCACATATACCATGTGGTCATCATACCAACCATGGATTTCCAAGTCCACAACACAATTTCCATACCATTCAAACACATATAAACAACTATAACAATAAGATTACATGATTTAGTACTACTTATCTTAGAACCCAACTAAAATCATCAAAACCCAAAGGATTCAAGCTAATCATCAACTTTAAAGAGTATACTAACATGAATAACCTCACCAAGCTCTTATACTACCTTGGTATAGTCTAGATCATGCAAAGAAATCAAGAAAACAAGGTTAACACTTAGAAAACACTATTCATCATCAACTTCAATGATTTTATTACCTATGCAAATGATGTTGGTTTGCCTTGAAATTTTGTAGATGATCCTTCCTAACCTCCAAGAAGCTCCATGATTTTTCCCTTGAATTAATCTTGAAGAGAGCTAGGGTTTGTAATTTTTTTTTCTTTTTTTTTTTTATAAAACCCGAATGGATGTTTTTGGAATGGGGGAGTGTTTCTTTTGCTTGCTTTTGATCCTATCTCATCTTATCATCTAATCTTTAGTGTGTTGTAGAAGCTTGTAGGTTTTTATGAGATTAAAAGACTAATCTACCCCTTAAACAAGTGTTAGTGGAGTGTGATGTCATTGGATGCATCCATAAATCCTTTTCTTGATTTTCCTAGGTAAAATGCTAATAATCTTGGTAATTATAATGGGGTATGTATCCTTGTTATATAATAAATCTTGGTTGCTTAATCTCCATATTCGTCTGATTGTGGTTCGTTACGAATGTACCTCATTATCTCAGTGGTTTTGAAACCATTTACGAATCCAATTTCCTTTGGTATTCTCTTAACTTAATAATCCCTAGGTTAAGTCTAAATTCACTAATTCCTCAATATATAATTCTTATAATGTTTCCATGCTCCTTAGTGTCCAATAGAAGCTTATTCGAAATCAAAATCCTCAAAATCCATGTTTCAGGAATTTCTGGAATCTATCGTCATTTCGAGTCACTTATTTCCATTGTACAACACTGCTATGGTTTCTGTTTATTCATTTTCCATTTCCTTTATAGAGTACCTATATACCATTTCTCTAAATCCTCGAAATTTACTATTCATGTGACCACTGTAGCATTACTGAAGTTAGGGTTATTACAATTAATCGATCAACTGTTTAAAAATTCATCACACTAAAAATAAAATTATATAAATACATTTTTAATTAAAAAATATATAAATTACACATCAAAGAGAAAATCCATCCATTGTATTTGATAATAAAATAAAAATGTTCTTATTTTTACTTGCATAAAAATATCTTTCAATATTAAAATTAAATTATATAAATATTAAATTTAAATTATAATCAATTAATATTTTAAAATTAATAGTGTCTAACTAATTAATCACAACCTAAACCCGTGTAACATATTTTAGAACCTTGATTATAACTACCCACAAAGAAAGGGCTCCTCGCTATGCAGGTAACCAACTACATAATCTACCTTGCGTTTGTTTAGGGGAGATTATATAGAACTGCACTGTATTTGTACTTTGGACCATTGTATTAGGTGTTAAATAACCAACATCTATACTATATATTATAAAAGCCCAAACATTAAAAGTTTGGTTCAAGGTACCTGTTGAATTTACCTAATTACCCTTACTCGATGTACTAACTAATTAATTTCCTTTTTCATGTTACAAATATTATCTTTTCTATTTTCAAGAACTAAATAATTTTCTTTTCCAAGTAAAATACAATATCTTTTATATTTTATCTAACTAAAATTTCTCATTTATTAATCAATTTCCTTTTTCAATTTAAACATATAACCTTTTCTATTTTTCAATAACTAAATAATTTCCCTTTTCATTTAAAATAGAATATCTTTTATATTTTATCTAACTAAAATTTCTCCTTTTTAAAAACACTACGAGCAATTTTGTTTAATAAAATAACATAATTATATATAATTACTATTAACTAATCAATTACATTTTTTAGTCAAGACATATAACCTTTTCTCTAACTAAAATCTTTCTTTTTCCAATTATATCATGTACGGTTACCTTTTCAGCAAAACACGTTACCTTTTTTCTTTCATCTTACTAAAATCTCCATTTTTCTAATTATATTACAGGCGTTTCTATTTAATAATAAAAATAATAATATTATAATACTAATAATTAACCAATTACCTAAAACCTCCATTTTTCTAATTATATTACAGGCGTTTCTATTTAATAATAAAAATAATAATATTATAATACTAATAATCATCATGGATAACATTTTTATAATTATGATCATCATCTCATTTAAATATTTAAGCATCTAAAATTCTTATTTAAATTTTTTTAATATAATATTAAAAATATTCTGTGCATCGCACGGGTTTTAAGCTAGTTTTATATAAAAGCCGAAACATTAAAAATTTTGGTAGCTGTTTTTTGGTACGTAGTGAATTTACTTATTTACCCTTCATTACAAAAAAAATATTTGTTCTAATAGAAACTAACTTATAATAGAAACTAAACCTAAATTAAATATTTCAAGCTAATCTAACGACCAAATTAGGGGTATCCCAATACAAAAAAACGTTTAAAATTATTGGCTCTATTCAACAAAAATATAAAATAAATGACATATAATTTATTTAGTGTAGATTTCTAGTTTCTATTCTAGTGTTGGTTTCTATTTGAACGCTAGCCTATATATATATATATGATATCTATACTATTAAAACTCCTATAATAAATAATAACATAATATAATTAATGGTAAGTAGTGGATTGTCTTTTTCCACATTTACTTTTAATTGAAGATATTACCTTTTATAAACACCTAAAAACATCAATGGTATCGTATATTCCAATCATCAATATTTCCTTTCGAATTAAAACACGTTACCTTTTTAATTTAAAACTAATCTTACATTCATTAATATATACCCGAAAATATCAATCATATTTTTCAATTATTAATAAACTATATTAAAAATATGTAAACGTTGTTTATAATAAAAAAAACATTAGTATAATCGATAAACATGAGTATATTAAATTATATTAAATTAAAATTAATTAATTATATAATAGCCGAAACATTAAAAATTTTGGTACGTATTTTTTTATATATGTTTTTTAGTATTTCGTGAATTTACGTATTTACCCTTCATTATAAAGAAAAATCTACTTATGATATTTATACTATTAAAATTCCTAAAATAAATTAAACATAATATAATTAATAGTAAGTAGTCGATTGCCTTTTTTCACATTTACTTTTAATTGAAGATATTACCTTTTATAAACATTTAAAAACATCAATCATATCATATCTTCCAATAATTTCATATCTAGCAATAATTAATGTATAACCAAAAATTTCACGTCATACCTTCTAATCACTAATAAAATATTATAGAAATCCGTATATTACGAAGAATGACCATTAGATTTTTAGTAAAAAATCAGAATCGATAGATCTAATAATTAAATATATTATATAATTAAATTAATTTACTAAAATTTCAAGGTTCGAATTCTATTAACGACATATTTATTTTAAAATTTTATAATATAAATTTTAAACCATGCATATCATTAATTAAATTTACATTAAAGTATTAATATTAAAATTAAATTAAAATATTGTAAATAATGATTGTATAAAAATATAATTATAACATAAAATAAAATTTGTTACATTTCATAAAAAAATCCGTACATCGCACTGGTTATAAGATAGTACTGTAAATTATTATGTCATATTTCTTGAAAATTCAAGATCTGCACTTGATATTTAAAATCATATTACCTACAATAGTTTTTCTTCAGTAATCAATTTTAAAAAAAAATTGTAAATGGGAAGACTGGATTATAATATACTCCAACTTGGAGTTATTGTCTTTTTGCAATTTATTAGGCAGGTTTCGGCCTGCTGAAGTTTTAAATTGACTTGTTGCAACTGGACCTTACTTACTGGGTCACCTTGACCAGTAATATGGTTTCTGACTCTTGATCAAACTTAAACGCTGTTATGCAGTCCAGTCTGCGGGGAAAAAAAAATAACAAACTCCACTTATATATTTAATAATCGATATTTGACATTTATGAATGAAACTATTTAGCTAAATCTAATTATTAAACAAAATAATACATATAGTACCTTACATGTTTATGTCGATCATCCTGGTCTGAATTTAATGTACATCCATATCGATCTTAACCTAAATATTTGAAAAATAAATTTCAATTTAAACTCGTGAAAGTGTGTCGGAATCAGGATTTGTTTAAATATTTCGATGTTTTGATTGACCGAAATTTACCATATACACACGACGCAATGAATTAAATCTGCAAGGGGCACTGCCGACACCGGAGATGAATTCATACATTGGTTACAACCGCCATGCACAGACCTTTCTTTTACAGTACTTTCCTTAAAGTAGAATTTGAGTAATGCGCGTTAGAAGCCGAGTAAAGAAAATGATATAAACGACCTGGATTAAATATTGGTTACAGCCGCCATGCACAGACCTTTCTTTTACAGTACTTTTCTTGAAATTCATGTTAAAATAGGTGTCAAAAAACGTAGAAAAAATATAAAGAATTGATTGGAACGGAATAAATATTACTCCGTAGTTTATAATTACAAGTTTACAACTACCTTACAAGTTGGGTAAGTTAGTTTCTTGGAAAAGATTATGCTGTGCCTTTACTTTTTCTTCCAAGTATTTTATACACTGTACCCAGTTTATAATATACTAATATTAGAGTAGACTGTAGAGTACCAACTAGCAAAGCAAGTAGAAGAAAACAGTTTTCTGATGACAGTTATTTGCTTGATTCAAAAGGTATTATAGATACACATTAGTACTCCCTCCGTTCCTAAAAACGTTTCCTGTTTACTTTATCACGTTTGCCAACGTACACTTTTAATCGTTAATATCTTTAGTTTCGTATTAGTATCAAATTTAAAAACTTAACTGTATTAAAGTACTAATAAATACGAATCCAACAAGATCACTCATGACTATATTTTATCTTATAAATTATGCGTCAATTAGTAGTCAATCGCTTAGAATGAACAGTTCTCAAAGTCAAACCCAGAAATGTTTTATGGAACAGAGTGAGTAGTATATTTTAACAACCAATTGTCTAAATACATTAAGAAAGCAATTCAGTTGAGCTGGCTTTGCTTTGTCATTCTTTTCTGGCAAGTGGTTATCTCCCAATTTTCTTTTGATTGTTTTAAATTTTTTAAATTTTAGTCAGTTTTATTTAATATAGAAAAATGTCATGATGAGTGATGAGACTGACTTCAGACTAATCTATTACTCCCTCCGTCTCACAATTCTTTTCTCGTTTAATATATCGGGATTGTTCATAACATGAGATAAATTACTAATTTACGTCTAATCTATAAGTCTAAATATAGTCATAAGTGATCTTGTTGGATTCGTATTTATGAGTACTTTAATACAGTGAAGTTTTTATATTTAAAACTAATACAAATTAAAGATATTAACAATCAAAAGTGTACGTTGGCAAACGTGATAAAAGTAAACAGTAAAAGTTTTAAGAGAGAATGAGTATAAGATTTCTTGTTAAAAAAATGATGATCGACGCCTTTAATTTTTCTTTTTCATATATACTTTAATACAAAATTTTTGATCATGCCGGACAAACGGTACATTTTTCAAATTGTAGATGAATTGTAGATGTAATCATAGTTACAAGATGTTACAATTTTAATTTATATATATATATATATATATATATATATATATATATTTTATTTTTGAATACAAGATATTTGATCAGATGGGACAAGTTGCACATGTTATATATATATATATATATATATATATATATATATATATATATATATATTGTTTTATATTTTTGTTAAGGGTTCTTGAAAGAATTTGTGGATTTGATTGTTATAATAATTCCATAAACTTGTAAATAATATTCAAGGACTCTAGCTTAACAAAAAAAAATATTCAAGGAGATAATATTGTAGGACTCATTTTTATATAAAATATATTTAAACGAAAAATCCACTTATATTTATAAAACTTCAGTTCCATATTACTACAAGTTACAGCCCCCAAAAAACACTTGTGAGTAGTCGGGGTATTAATGATCTAACCTTCTGGATAGCCGCCTTTGGTGCTTGTTTGTTTTGCAAGTGTTCATCTCACTTATCTAACTTATAACGTCACGTTACAAAAAGCTAGTAAGCACAGTATCCATGAAACTTTATTTTTTGGTAGTATCTTGGTAAAACAGTAACGTGTACTATTAGTGTTGGGCCATGAATATTAGACAAAATATTATGTATAATTATAGTTAGTAGTTAGACCCAATTAGGCTTAGATTGTAGATAGGCCCAAATGTAGTTAATCCCTTAACGGGTCTTGGAGCCCAAAACTTGTAAATAAATTATTATAGCTTACCCTCCAAGTAAAGGTAGTTAGGGGGGGACCCACAAGGGATCCCCTATAAATAATCTTGTACCACCTTACTTGGAAAGGGATGCAACTTGATGTAAAGAAAAAAATCTCTAAAAGATTATGAAATATATTATTCCTCATGGGTCTTATGACTATTAATTAGCTTAATAGCTCGTAGATATTTCATAGATCATCATTTGGCGCTAGAAGGAGGGCTTTTCATCAACGTCTGCATCGATAAATGGAAGGTTGTGAGGGTGAACCAGCCGTCCAAGGTCGCACGGAGGACGAAATACGAACAATCCCCCATGAAGATGACGATCACTTGAGACAACCTTTGCAACCGAGACGGTTATTTTCTGATTATGAAAATGAAGGTGAAGTAGGAGATTTTCAAGAATCCCCTGTTGCAGAGCAAGGTAGAAAGAGAGCTCGAGTTGATACCCGTGTAAGGGTACCAACAGCTTCGGGTAAACAGGTGTTGACGAGCGATGCCCGTCTTCACCTCGAGAAAATGAGGAGACAAAACCCTCACGAGGAAACTCAAGTAAATGCTGAGGATTTTAATGAGTCTGACGAAGTGCTGGAGGCTCTCGAGGCCCAGAGGAGACGGTTGCAGTTGAAGCTGGAAAAACAAAGGGAAATACGACGTCTTCAGCAGGAGTTGCAACGAACATCCCATCCAGCTCGCTCTATGGAATATCGATCTCCTGGGAACTATAGCGAAGGATATGAGGATGAAGCAAGTTATGAGGATGAAACGGAGTCCAACAGATCATATCGGGCTCCCCAAATAAGAAGACAGGCGAGGTCCCAGGGGACAGCTCCGAGGCAAAGTGAGTCGGGCGACTCTTATAGGTCTGAGGAAATTTCGCAATTGCAAAATGATATAGCGATGTGTAAACAATTTATTCGAAGTCAGGCTGGCTCCGAGGTCCCGGCTGAAAGTCCCCTCACTGCTCGTATTGAAAAGGCACGAGTTAACAGAAGTTTGAAAACCCCGGCACTCGATCAATTTGATGGGTCCACAGATCCCAGTGAATTTTTGAACACCTATGATGGGAGGATGAAATTTTGTGGGCACTCAGAAGTAGCTCGATGCCAATTTTTTTCCACCTGCCTACGAGGAACCGCTTTGCGTTGGTACAATAACTTGCCCCCGAGATCCATAGAATCATGGGACTTGTTGAAAACCAAATTTAAGGGTAGATTCTCCAGTAATTACAAAGGTGGAAAGATTACAGCTTCACTCATGAATGTCAGACAGCGTTACAACGAATCGTTACGAGAATTTTTAATCCGCTTCCGAGCTGAGGTCGCAGAAATTCCTAATCTCGTTGAGGAGCTCGCCATTAACTACCTTGCTGCAGGAATTGATAAACACAGACATGGCCCCTTATTGGAGGAGTACTTTGAGAAAAGTCCACGATCACTTCAAACTGCTTTCGAGATCGTGGAACATAGAATGACACTCCAAGAGGCCGTGGGAAGTATTCAATCACCTAAGAAAAATTCACAAAGGTGGGAGAGAAATTCAAACTCCGGGTTTAGGTCTCCAAGACCAGACTACAAGAAAGAAAACTACTCGCATTCGCGGTCTCGGGATAGACGAAGTCCCCGATCTGAAAAATCATCTCGCTCCGATAGGTCATGGAAGCCTCGAGAAAGGACAGAAAAAGAGTTCACAAAGTTGACAGTGGATAAAGCCACCATACTTGCTATTCTAAAAACAGAGCCAGATTATCGACCCCCTAGGCCGATGAAGTTAGGCAGACCTCCAAGCTCCAAGTATTGCGAATATCATGAAGATCATGGCCATACTACAGAGGCCTGTTTTCAATTAAGCAATCTCATTGAGGATAAGATAAAACAAGGACAGTTGGTCCATTATGTTGAAAACGATACGAACACCCAAAGAAATCGCCAACGCGACCCCGATCGTATCATTGATGTCATTATCGGAGGTCACGCTGCTGGGGGATCCTCCAATAACGCCAAGAAGTTATATGCTCGAGAGGTATTTAGTGTTCATCCCGAACCACAAAAGCGACAGAGGCTCAATCCCACTCCAGTCATCTCTTTCTCGGATGAGGATTATTCCCCCGGGATGATTGAGCCACATCAAGATGCTTTGGTTATCACAGCTAAAGTGGGAACCAATACTGTTAAAAAAATCCTTGTGGATAATGGAAGCTCCGTTGATATTCTATACCATAGTGCCTTCTCAAGGATGAACATTGGGGACAGAAAATTAGAAAACGTAAATATCCCCTTATATGGATTCACTGGAAACGAAGTGAAAGTGGTCGGAACGATCGATCTCCCAGTCCTATTTGGCTCCCTTCCATGTCAGACCTGGCAAACGGTTAAATTTCATGTCATAAATGCAGTCTCCAGTTTTAACGCCATTCTGGGAAGGACGACACAGACAGCCTTGAAGGCTGTCACATCTATTCCACACTTAAAAATGAAGTTCCCTACCGACTTTGGGATAGGTGAGGTCGTAGGCGATCAATTCCTAGCATGACAATGCTATCTGACAATGGCAATCCCCAAGAGTAAACAAGTTGATGATAACTCTATCAATCAGATAGTGGATATGGATCCTCGAGACCTCATCGAGGTCCCGAGCGAATCAAACTGCATACCAATGGAAGAAACAGAAGAGATCGAGGTTATAGTTGGTGACCCAACTAAAGTCACAAAGATTGGAAAGAATTTAGACACCGACCTCCGCCAAAAAATAATCCAGTTGATCAGAGATTTTAAAGATATTTTCGCCTGGGACCCAAAAGACATGCCGGGAATCCCCGAAGTCATTGCACGACACTCTTTACACATTGACCCAAAGGTCAGACCAGTGTGCCAAAAGAAATGAGTTTTTTCCGAAGAGAAACGCAAGGCCATTGATGAGGAAGTCGATCGACTTCTCGAGGCAGGATTCATTAAGCCCGTTCAATTTCCTAAATGGGTCGCCAATGCGGTGTTGGTAAAGAAAAGTAATGGAAAATGGCGCATGTGTGTAGATTACTCTGATCTCAATAGGGCATGCCCTAAAGATCATTATCCATTACCAAACATTGATCAGCTCATCGATGCCACATCGGGCCACGAACTCTTATCTTTTATGGACGCTTTCTCAGGCTATAATCAAATCAAAATGGACATTAATGACTGGGAAAAAACGGCCTTCATCACACATCGAGGAGTATTTGCCTATAAGAATATGCCTTTTGGTCTCATTAATGCTGGAGCAACGTTTCAACAGATGATGGATACTATATTCGCTCCGCAAATTGGCCGAAATCTTCAAGTCTATGTGGACGACATGATCGCGAAGTCTAAAAGGACAACGGATCACATTGCGGACTTGAAAGAGACCTTCGAAAATGTTCGGAAAAACCAAATGAGACTAAACCCGACGAAATGCTCCTTTGGCCTGATCTCAGGAAAATTCTTGGGGTTTCTTCTCACTCAACGGGGTATCGAGGCCGATCCAAACCAAATTAAGGCCATCCTTGACATGAAGGACCCCACATCACTAAAAGAGGTACAGTCGCTTACTGGCTGCATCGCAGCATTACGAAGATTTATTCCTCAGTCCTCAAAGCGTGGTATTCCTTTTTTTCAAGTCATAAAAGGGGCATCAAAACAATCACAGTTACTATGGAATGAAGATTGTAAGAGAAGTCTTAATGAGCTAAAAGCGTTTCTTATGTCGCCCCCAATCTTAACCAAAGCATCACCGGGCGAGCCTTTACGAGTTTATCTCTCAGCTTGTGATCTCACGGTGGCTGCCGTTCTAGTCAAGCAGGAGGGTGGAAAGGAAACCCCAGTATATTACATTAGCCACACTCTACGAGACGCGGAAACAAGATATCCGCAAGTCGAAAAGTTAGTCTATTCCCTCGTTGTTGCTAGTCGAAAATTAAGACACTATTTCCAGGGAAGGGAGTTACAAGTAATGACAAATCAGCCTTTGAAAAGGATACTACATAAACCTGACATGACAGGTCGTCTCGCGGCATGGACCATTGAATTAAGTCAATTTCACATCGAATTCAAGCCCAGAACAGCGATGAAAGCACAGGTGTTGTCAGATTTTGTGGCAGAATGTCAATTTTCAAAATCCAGTACTCCAAAAGGAGATATTGCTAATGAAACCACGAGATCTTGGGCTCTCTATGTCGACGGTTCCTCAACAACCACTATAAGTGGAGCGGGATTAATCCTCCTGAGCCCCGACGGGTTCCGTATTCAACAAGCAGTTCGGTTTGCTTTTCCGGCAACGAACAACGAGTCAGAGTACGAGGCTCTTCTCGCTGGACTTAAACTTGCAATTGAGCTCGAGGTAAAAAATGTCGACATCTTTAGCGACTCCCAACTTGTGGTCAAACAGGTCAGTGGAGAGTTCAAAACTCACAATGATAGAATGCAAGAGTACTTGGAAAAAGTAAAAGCGTTGTTAACAAACTTCACCTCGTGGAAGCTGACAAATGTGGACAGAACGGAGAACCAGTGGGCCGACGCCCTATCAAAATTGGCTTCGTCATCGTCTACCACATGCAACGAACCCATCTATGTCGAGGAACTGCAAACTCCTACGATCAATATTCCTGAAGTCAACGAGGTAACCTCACACTCTGATTGGCGAACTCCATATCTCGATTACATAATAGACAACAAGTTGCCAGAGTCAAAAATCGAAGCAAGATCTTTAATGTACAAGGCAAGAAATTACTGTGTAAAACACTTCAAATTATATAGAAGGTCTTTGGTCGAACCATTACTTCGCTGTCTTGGTCCCGAGGAGGCACATCTCGCCATCACAGAAGTTCACACCGGGATATGTGGTGAACATATGGGAGGTAAAAACCTCGCCTTAAAAATTCTTAGACAAGGATTTTTTTGGCCATCACTGAGAAAGGATTGTGAAGAGTTCGTCAAAAAATGCACCCCATGCCAACTTCACGGAAATGTCAGTCATCGACCAACGACAATGCTTAATCCAGTTCTTGTTCCATGCCCCTTTTTCCAATGGGGAATCGACATAGTCGGTCCTTTTCCGAAATCCAAGAATCAAGCTCAATACATCGTTGTTGCCATTGATTATGTCACCAAGTGGGTGGAGGCCAGACCTTTGGCTAGGATTAGAGAAAAAGAAATGACAGAATTTCTCATGGAATACATCGTATTTCGCTTTGGAATTCCAAGGATTGTCGTTACTGATAATGGTACCCAGTTTGCGGGAGAAAAGTTTGAAAACACGCTTAATGAGCTGAAAATTAAGCATATCAAGTCGTCTGTGGCATACCCTCAAGCCAACGGTCAAGTTGAAGTCACCAATCGCACAATTCTCCAAGGTATCAAGAAAAGAATCGAGGAAATTCCTCGATGTTGGGTCGACGAGCTCCCTAATGTACTCTGGTCATATCGCACAACTCCGCGCACCTCCACGGGGGAAACCCCCTTCAAATGGCTTATGGAACGGATGCAGTACTACCTGTAGAGGTCAGTCTCGAATCACCCCGAATCGAGGTCTTCGATCCCGTGAGCTCAATAGAAGGCTTACGCCTTGACAACGACTTGACAGAAGAAATACGAGAAAACGCTAAGACTACATCAATTGAATACCAAAGCAAAACAGCAAAGTATTTCGACAGAAAAGTCAAGACAAAGAATTTTCAAGTTAATGACCTCGTGCTTCGAGAGGCAGCTGCATCACGGCCAACACAGGTCGACAAGCTCACTGCTCCATGGGAGGGCCCATACAAAATCAAAAAGGTCGTTAGTCTTGGGACGTATGAACTTGAACATCTCAATGGTGACCCCATCAAGAACGCGTGGAACGGAATCCACCTTAAAAAGTTTTATCAGTAATTCAGCTATGTCACTTTTTTGTACAAGAACAAATCGTCAATTTCCGCCTAAACTTTGGTCTAAGTAAAAAAGGGTTGATATGAGATCCTTACTTAGACCCCCATTTAACTTATTAATAAATTTGTTCTTGTTGATCTTTACTATTCCCATACATGTTGATTCAATCTTTGAGTATTTAGTATCGAAATTAGTCCGATAGAAATAAACAAACGGACGAATACTTATTCTTGTACACCTCAGAATACTCTCATACAAGAAACAACAACAATCATCAAAAATAAAATCTCACGAGATCCCCCAATTACGCGTGATGACAACAAGTATGCCATGCCATAACTTAAAATTTCGAAACTTAAAATAACTTAAGTACAGAAAAGCATAAATGCTTCAAGGAGATTCAAAAGAGCAACTAAACACGATATAGACTAAAATTAACAATCATAAAGGTGATTTTACCAAATCATCACAAAAGAAAAAGATCTGGAAACAGGGGTGAAGTCAAACCAGAGACTAATATGCAAACACTTACAACTTATCCCACCCATTCTCTTCGCTATAATACATGCTACAGTAAATACTTAAATATAGGAACAATGATTAAAACGGAAGAAATCCCAAAATCATAAGCGAAGATAAGTTAACCATTGCAAATACTTGGAGCATTCTCCGGCAAGTTCAAAGAAACCAAAGTTAGATTACAATTACACAGGACATCCCCCGGTAAATGGAGTTCACTTAGATAAAAACTTAAAATTATACTCAATCAAACGAGGCATACCTCGCCTTCAAACATTTTCTTCAGCAGCGTTCCCCTCGTTGGTCGGCGCAGACATCGACCTGGCAAGATCAGCACAATAATCTTCAAATTCATGACCTGCGAGGTCAATACCTGCAGTCTTCAAACGATCATAACAGGATCCATACCCTACCCCAAGAGCTTTGGCAACATCAGCGACACCTTTCTCAACCTCAATCTTGAGAGCAGCATTTTCCTCTTGAAACTTGGTCACCTCGCTGCGCATACGCTCGACCTCTTTCTCCGAATTGATGAGCTTAACTCCCTCGCTGTTGGCCAGCACCTTAACCTGTTCTAATTCACTGCCAAGAGACGAAATCTTATCTTTGAGTACCTGATTCTCTTCCATAAGCTTCCTCTTAGCTTCGAAATTCAGCTTCGCGGCTTCTGTCTCTCTTCTCTCAGAATCACTTGCCCTTTTTTCGGCATCAAGACGACTAGCTTTAGCATCAGACAATTCTTTGACAAGACGATCTCTATCAAGGAAACTTGAATCAGCCTTATAGGCATTTACGATATGAGTCAAGTCAGACAAAAACTGCAGACACAGTAGGCAAACCATTATAAGAACAAATATATAAAGGAAATAAATAACCTAAGGAATACATAAATACACATAAACAAGTCACTTACTCGACCTCCACGCGTTAAACACCTTTCAGCAATCTCCAATCGGGACTTGTCAGTATAAGAACTAACATCTTGAGGAAGGTCAAAAACTTTAAACACCTGAACTGGAGCGTTGGGACCAACAGTCCAACGTTGGTGAGGAGACACTTCAACACGTACAGAAGAAATAGGCTCTGAGGGCTGCAAAATGGGAGGAAGATTGGCGACCTCTTTAACTCCGACAGGCTTCTCAACGTTGTCCTGGCTAGGGATGTCACATCTCCTAAGAACTATCCTGCGAGATGCCCCACCCTCACGTTCTCGAGAACGTTTCCTTTCTCGAAGTCTTTCTTCATCAGCAACAGTTAAATCAGTGACCTCAACGTCGGCCCCAGACCTCGCAACAACCTCCACCTCGGAACAATTCACGGCCTTTGAAACACCGGCACCTTGCCTAGATGACGGATTCCCAGCTGGGGACCTAGCAGCAACGACCTTACCAGCAACAGATTGCTTAGCCAACAGCATCAGAGCTCGATCCATCTCGTCCTTCAATCCGCTGGAAAGAATAGTCTTTAAGGATTCCCCTGCAACTATAAAAAAAAAAAACAAACAAACAACAATACACGATATGTTAGGACCATAAACGGCAAGCAAACAACAAATAAAGCAAATGAATATATCGAAAGCAACAAAATAATAACACATAATCAAATAAATATTACGATCATGCTCCTCCAAGAATCGAGGATCCTTAAGTTGTTTAGGGGTATACAACGAGCTCTCGCCTTGGAACTTATCCAAAAAATCACTATCATATCTTTCCATACTAAGTAACCTATCCACGGCCTCCTGAGATATCTTCCCACACGGACTGACAAACTCTAGGTCGGGACCGTAGAAATATAACCACCTACCATGATAACCCGAGTTTGATGACTTCGCGTTAACAAGCTTAGATCGCCCCACCCTTTTATCAAAATATACATGCCCTTGAGAATTCTTAATGTTGTAAATGGAGAAAAACAGCCGCAGAGTCGGGATACGCCTCAACTCGGCACACCGGGCTATGAAACCACTCATTTGAGCCACGGAATTGGGGGACAATTGAGCAATCCCACAGCCCAATGCCTCGTATACAGCTAAATGAAAAGGATGCATAGGCAGCCGTAATCCATACTCAAAATAAATAAGAGGAATTCCGTGCATCCCAAACTCCGGCATGAACCAAACTTGATCTTCGCGTCTCGGAACGGAACACCTCCAACCATTCTTAAGATCAACCCACGAACCCAAAGAATCATAATCAATAGGCTGACCCGCAAAGACACTAGTATAACTCAAACTTGGTTTATCTGCAAACTCCTTAATACCCACCTCCTTTGCAGATTGAACAACTCCATCACGCAAAGCAACCGTGTTAGGACTCAAGGGTTCTGGTTCAGGTTCCGGTAAAACCCCAACATCAATATCGTCTAAAAAATCTAGAGACTGGACAGACATAGAATCAGGGAGTTCTAATTGATCGAGATTTATAACCGACTCTAAAGACTCCTCTTTTAAAACTCGCTTATCAGGGTTCTTGGAACAAATAGTACGAGAAGACGAGGAAGAACAATTACCAGACATAATTACAATCACATAAAAACCCACACAACAACGGAAATATGATCAAAGATCACAACAATGAACAGAATAAAAACACACAAATTACGCGGAGGGGGGACAAGGATTGTAAAAAGAAAGAGTCTTTAAAATGACTTACCTCTTGAAACGGGAGAGAAACTTAGAAACCTCTGATTAGAAGATCTTGAAATTCGAACAGTTGCTCCCAATTAGAACACACGGGTTAAAAAAACATAAGATATTTATAAATAAAGCTCCACACGTGCACTCTCAAAGGAGCCACAAAGACATATTCTTCAAAAAATAAAAAATAAAAAATAAAATAAAAAAATTAACAGTAATAACAACAAAAGACAAATCTAAAGATATTGCTCGAAATAAAGGGGGGGACAAATGTTGGGCCATGAATATTAGACAAAATATTGTGTATAACTATAGTTAGTAGTTAGGCCCAATTAGGCTTAGATTGTAGATAGGCCCAAATGTAGTTAATCCCTTAACGGGCCTTGGAGCCCAAAACTTGTAAATAAATTATTATAGCTTACCCTCCAAGTAAAGGTAGTTAGGGGGGACCCACAAGGGATCCCCTATAAATAATCTTGTACCACCTTACTTGGAAAGGGATGCAACTTGATGTAAAGAAAAGAACCTCTAAAAAATTATGAAATATATTATTCCTCATGGGTCTTATGACTGTTAATTAGCTTAATAGCTCGTAGATATTTCATAGATCATCAATTAGTTAGGATAATATTGAGTGTTAAGACTTAAGAACCATGATTTAGGGACTTATTATTCTGAGAAAATAAATTCGATCTTACTAAAAGATTTGGCTAAAATGAATTGGCATATTTGATGGGTACAAGTAGGCTATTCCCTCGGTTCCGAAAAATCTTTTCCGTTTTAATTTTGGAAACTGTTCATTATAAGCGATTAACTACTAATTTATACATAATTTATAAGACAAGATATAGGCGTGAGTGATTTTATTAGATTCGTATTTATGAGTATTTTAATATAGAAAAGTTTTTATATTTAATACTTATACGAAATTGAAAATATTAATAATCAAAAGTATGTATTAGCAAACATATCCAAAGTAAACAGGAAAATTATTATGGAACGGAGGGAATAATAATTATTTGGATTAGTCAACATGCGGGAAAGCTGGTTCAAAAATTGAATTAAAAAAAAGAAAAAAAAGAGAGAACCAAAAACTGAAATGACAAGAAATAAATTCTTAATTCTTAAGTTATTTTATCGCGATCACTGAGAGAGAAAATTGAGGCTTACAAAGACAAGGAGATCGAGAGCAGGGAGTGGGTGAAGCTTGAGAAGCCGGTAGAAGGTTTTGAAAGGAAAGTTATAAATGGAGAGCGATTAATAAAGAGAACATGTGGGTTTCACAGACCAACACCACCACAAGTGCTAACCACGATCTTGTCTCAGCACATAGTAACATGTTCACCTTCTCATAACATTTTAATTCTACTGTTTAATTTTAATGCCTTACACATTTACCGACATTTACCCGGGGTGTTTGGGGAACTTTTTTTCAAAATAAGTTAACTTATTTTAAGACAAAGTTAGATATTTCTGTCTTTCCAACTTATTTTCCAACTTATTTTTGCAACTTATTGAATCTCAAACATACATTAAATACTTATATAAAAAAAAACTATCAAAATATAAAAATTTTATCCGAAAATAAGTACATAAGTCATAGAAAAAAGGTGTGCCAAACGGGGCCTACATATAGTACGTACCACTCATTTCCCACTTCTTCACTTATTATTCTAAAAAAAATGTACCATGATCTTTCAATTGCTTACGTTGGACAGATTCGGTTTTGGTTTCACTTGGATTGCATCGATTTTAAATTTACCATGATCTATCACTTGCCTCTGTAGCTAGTTATTATTGCTATGCTTCCTTTGAATCCAATGATAAATATTTGGATGGACACAAAGATTAAGAAAGATAAAAAAGTGGATAATATAAAAAAATGTACGTTAACAATTTGTTAAAACGGAATGAGTAATTTTTACTTATACTTACATTACGAGGAAAATGTGCCAAAATTGATTGATGATACCCTTTCAATTTTACTCTCTTTTCCCATGAAAGATTAGTAATTTGTTAATTAGCCAAAATATTCTAGAATAGTAATATTTATGATTGTAACCAGTCAACCAAATATACCTCATACAAGTATATTCCAACTTATCTAATATTAGAAGGGTAAGATGTATGTAATTTTATCCTCATTTCCAATGAAGAGGTGGTTTCCAAAAATACTTCTGACTTGTGTGTGTTTGTGATCAATACATAGAAAATACTGTAAAAAATAGTAACGAGGAGTTAAGGTGGTAAAAACAAAACGGCAGTAAAATAATAGATGAATGAAGATGTAATAATCAAATTTCTATTGTATAAATAATGAATCAATGAATTTAACCAGAGTAAATCCAAAACCAATCAACCAATTTCTTTGTACATACACCAATTTAACAAATCTTTAAAGGTAAAAAAATAATAATAAGCCACTATATTTCACATGAGCAATAAAATTCATATATTTTTAAAATTCAATGAACTAATCGTCTAATCCAAATCCACCATGTTCTGTGGGCCTCGAAAACCGCGCTTTCTTTCCAGGGTGTGGACTTTCCACTTCTTGTTCACCGGAATTCAGACTGTTCCGTCCAAAGTCAACGTTGACCGCCAACGGAACCACAACTTCCGGGGAAGCCGGCATGTTAAGGTCAAAGTCCAAGTCCTTATGTTGGCTAGAAGCGTATCCCGATGATGACGTCACAGCACTCGCGGCGGCGCTTCCGATATTTCCGTCGTAGTGGCGGCGCTTGTGACCACCAAGAGCTTGGCCAGTGGGAAAAGACTTGTGGCAAATAGTGCACTCGTGGGCCCTACCACTAGGGTTAAGTACAGACGTGGCGGTGGTGCCGGAGTTAGTGGTGGTTGAATGATCTTCTCCGCCGGCGGCGGTGGCAAGTTTACGGTGACTAGCCTTATGGCCACCGAGTGCTTGGTAAGATGAAAATGACTTGTCACACACGGAACACTTGTATGAAATGTTTTGATCGGTTGAAGAAGTTTCGATGTGGTGGCTAGTTGTGGCGGCGGCGGCGGTTGAGGTGGTGGCAGTGGTTGTGTCGGTGGTGCCACGAGCAAGCATGATGAGACAAAGAGCTAGGTACTCTTCTTCGGTTGGTGGAGTTTCGGAACGAGGTCGTTTAGTGCGCTTCTTTTTCATCCAAGGCTCTTGCATGCTAGTAGTAGGGTTGTTTTGGTTTTGTTTTAGGGTTAGGGTTTTGTAATGAAATGAAGGTGGGGGTGTTGGTATAGTTGGAGAACTAAGAGCTTCAATAGTCATGATGATTTTGTAGGGAGAGAGATCGAGAGATTGAGGGAGAGAGATGCGTGTGTTTTGTAGGAGGAGAAGAAGTGAGTAGAAAGGAAATGATAAGAATGAGTGAGAGTGAAGAAGAGGGTAAGAATATATATACAAGTGTGGATAAGTGTACGAGAGTGGAGAAGGTGGGAAGGGGCGAGAGAAGTTGCGTGAGGGAAGGCGGTGGTAGTGTTGTACATGTATTCATCATTTTTCTTCACTATTTACCTTTTTTTTATATTATGTTAAAATTCATGAAGAATTAATTTAACCTTCAACTTCGATTAAATTGAAAATTTTAAAAACACATTTTATTACAATTATTGTCCAATAATTAGTAATTTTGCATGTATTTTAAAATATGTTGTATTATATATAAAGCTATTTCTTGATTGTAATTGCAAAAGAGTAAAAACTAGAATGGTAATTACTAATTATATGAAAATGATTAGATGTAAAATAAGGAAAGGTATAAATGTCACAATATAAAAATGGACAGGGAGGAGCTGAGTACACGTTAGTATCAAGGAGTGAAGTTGGGTGTAAAGAAGGAGTGGTGGTGGGGTGGTGGGACAACATATACATACATTATACACACACAACTAATTTTTGCTGTTGCCTGGTGGCTTTCCTCTTTCTGGTTCAATGTTATGACCTTTTCTTAGTCAAATTACCATTTTATACACTCCACACTCTCATTTTTCCCCTTTACGCTTGTAGTAATTTAACTAATACAATTAGTACGTATTAAATACCATGAGATTCACACACGTTTTAGCCTCCTTTTCTACAGCTGCTACTAATATTATCAACTTGTAATTTCAACTATTTCTCTTCATTACATCGACCATTTTTATTTTAGGTACTTATTTACGGAATCATCCTGTTTATAAACGGACAAGACTCGTGATACTTAAAAGTTTCGAAATTTTATGATATAAATTTAAGAAATATATAGCGGATGTGAATGTCAGGAAATGTGATTTTCGACTAAGATATCGAAAACTTTAGGATCCAGCTTACTTGCATATGAAACTTATCTGTAAAGAATACTCTAGTTTGTTTGCGTAAGACAAAAAGGCGCATAACATAATTCCTATTTTTATATTCATATATATCTTCATGTTGATTCGTTCTAGTAACTATTTTTGTAAAAATTGTTTTAACCGTTCTTATGGCGGCTGTTCTTACTATTAGTTGACGTGACCATCATATACACTCATAATTGTTGTTTAAATTGTGAACTTAAAACTTAATTACTTTTACATGTTTATTAAGTAATCTTCGTTAGATATATAAAAAACTAAACACGTTTAAAATTTGACAAATACAAGAATATTGTCAAATTGAGTATAAAAACTTTTGCAAAATGAAACGTATTTTAATTTGATTGTTTATAACTCAGTTAAATATAACTCCGATTGTCTCACCGATTGTGTAAGTTTGGTGCTTGATCATATGATCATGATCTTGGAGAATTGTACGTATATGGATAAACAATTTGATGAAGTGTTAGTGTGTTACACAATTAGGTCTGTGAATATTGTAGCTCATAACTTAGCATGACGACATATTCTATGTCAGGTCTTACGAAATGGAATGTTTTTGCTCCAGATTTTATGATTTGTATGCTTGATTCTGAGAAATTTTAATGCAAGTACGATTTTATCAAAAATAAAATAAAAAAATATAACAGGTCTGGCATTTACACCAATATCAATTAATAAAAATATTTTTATGATAAGTTACCCTTGCCATATCATTTTTTTAACTATTTCTGATATACATTTTTATATGTCTACCATTACTCTTAAAATATGTCATAATTAAATTTCGAAAACAAATAAAATATGTCAATAATGACGCCAGCTGATCGAGTCCATTGACTTGTAAATCAAACCCACACTTTTTACTTTTACTTTTACTTTTAGTTTCAAAGAGAGGACACAAGACTTTGACCTAGTCGCGTCCAATGGCTGTAAAACTAATAGCTCAGAATAGTCATCCATGGCAAATACACAATAATTTAGTCCAAAGATAAAGAGGCAAGTGTATATCCAAATTGTAAATAAAATTATTATGAAATTTACGTAACCTTTGAATATTATTAGCGGACAGAATAATTTATAATGGATGATTGTAAGTAGCGGAAGCATCTATATGTGGGCATCTTATTTGACTGGAGGATGAAATAGTCCTAGACAGGGACGTAGCCAGGATTTTGATTCACTGGGATCAAAATCTCTGGTCGTCTTCTCCGACGACTGGTCATCTTTTTCGACGGTTCTGCAGGGAAAATTTTTTTACCGAAAATTATCAATGTGTAGATTTTTCCTAATTTAATACATATAAATATGCATCAGTTATATATCTTGGGGCGGCAATTAAAAGTTAGTGGGGTCAAAAATGAAACTAGTTACAATAATTATTTTTTCCAGTGGGGTCAAAATTCAAATTTACTACTATTAATATTTTTTCTAAAAAAATATATACATAAAAATTTTGTTTTTTAAAATTTTAGTGGGATTAAATGACCCCGCTCGCCATACACTGGCTACGCCCCTGGTCCTAGACATGAATATGCTACAATTTGGTATAAAGTTAATTTAGCTATATTCTTTACCTTTCTACAAACTTTTCTTGCTCCTTATTATTCCCACGTGTGTATTATTCTTTCATTTGTCTAAAGGTATTGTTTTAAATTAATGTATAAATAGGATCGGAGTATGATTATCGCAGAAAAATAAATGTGCTGGAAAACAGTAAAATCCTATATCATTTGTATTTTACAAAATTTAATTTGGTATAAATTAGGATCTCGAAAATTGATTTTAACTCCAATCCGGTAAATTTTAGAATCACATCTTTCGCTCTTTGATAAGTTACTAAGTCTATTCGGATATCTATAGAAGTCCCTCATTTGCACACCGCTTTCTAATAAACATAAGGCTGTAATTCGAGTCGGGTGGCTCGCGAGCCTACCCGGCTCGAACTCGTTTAACTGAACCCGGCTCGACTCGAGCTCGTAAACGAGTCGAGCTCGGTAGCGATTTTAGGCTCGTTTATATAAACGAGCCGGTCCGGGTATGTGCCGAGTTCGAATGAAACCCGGCTCGAAAACTCGAACTCGACCCGGCTCGACTCGAACTCGACCCGGCTCGACTCGAACTCGACCCGGCTCGAGCTCGTTTACAATTTTTTTTTGTTTTTCAAAATATTGTTTCTATTTTTTTTAAAAAATATTTCTGGACGATCCAACCGTACGGATGTCAAGATATATCTAATTAAATGATATTCCCAAATTTTCAAAAAATAAAAGATTAATTTGGTTGGAGATCTTAATAGAACACTACTATATTGTCTAGTACTCGTAACTAGTGTTTTGTCCCATATTATTGTTTCTATTTTTTTAAAAATAATTTTCGACGATCCAACCGTACGGATGTCAAAATATATCTAATTAAATGATATTCCCAAATTTTTAAAAAATAAAAAATTAATTTGGTTGGAGATCTTAATAGAACACTACTATATTGTCTAGTACTCGTAACTAGTGCTTTGTCCCAGATTATTGTTTCTATTTTTTTAAAAATATTTTTCGACGATCCAACCATACGGATGTCAAGATATATCTAATTAAATGATATTCTCAAATTTTGAAAAAATAAAAAATTAATTTGGTTGGAGATCTTAATAGAACACTACTATATTGTCTAGTACTCGTAACTAGTGTTTTGTCCCATATTATTGTTTCTATTTTTTTAAAAATAATTTTCGACGATCCAACCGTACGGATGTCAAAAAATATCTAATTAAATGATATTCCCAAATTTTTAAAAAATAAAAAATTAATTTCGTTGGAGATCTTAATAGAAACTCGTTAGGCTCGTTTAACAGCTCGTTAGGCTCGGCTCGTTTAACAGCTCGTTAGGCTCGGCTCGTTTAATAGAACTCGACCCGACTCGTATAACAGTAACTCGTCTCGACTCGTGAGGGCTCGCGAGTAGCTCGACCCGACTCGTGTAACAAACGAGCCGAGTTCGGCGGGGATTTTCGGCTCGTTTAATAAACGAGCTCGGCTCGACTCGTCAGAAAAAGCTCGACTCGATTTAAAGCTCGGCTCGAACTCGCCCGACTCGACTCGAATTACAACCCTAAATAAACACTATACAAGTGATGTATCCTAAATACAAGTGATGTATCCTAAGTTCAAATTTGTAGGAACTAAGTAAAATGTTATGTTCAATGGTTATGAGTGTGTTAGCCATTTTTCGAATTAATAGAAATTCGTAAAAAATTGACCCGAATATCCAATTATAATTAATAGAAATTCGTAAAAATTGATCCTAATACCAAATTATAAAAAAAAAAAACTCACCATACGGATGTCACATGTCACATTATTTACTTTATGGTACAGCATCCCACCCAATGTTATCTACACAAATGCATCTCAATTTATTTAGGACAAAGACAGAATGGGTCACGAGCAGTGTTCCAGAAATCGCTAGGCGGAGCTAGGCGATTGAGGTACCGCATAGGGATTAATCGGGTAGGCGGGAATTAATCGGACGGATTAATCGGAGCATTAATCGGTTGTATTTAAATATTATTTTTAATATTTATATTTATATAATATTATAATTACAAAAAATATCATATATCAATTTTTTATTGTCCGAATAAAAACAATCTTAAGTTCTTAACCAAGTAGATATCAATTTCCCAAATATTTTTGTCAATTTTTGACTTTTTCAACGATTTTTGCCATTTTTTTGTCGATTTTTTACTTTTTCAGCAATTTTTATTATTGACCGCCTCAGCCCGCCTCGGACCGCCTCAGCCCGCCTCGGACCGATTTTCTAAAAAAACGTTTAATTTCCCGCCTCGGCCCGCCTCGGGGCGTTTTATTCCCGCCTACCGCCTAGGCGGCCGCCTCACCCGATTTTTAGAACACTGGTCACGAGTGGTGGTGGTATACGATGAGTTCACTACAGTATATAGTGGAGGGTACAAGTGAAGGATAAACGATGAGATGTGTACAAATGGAAGTGTGGTGGTTTATCTGTAAGTATACTTCTCTGATGGGTCAGACACGGCACGCTACGCGCTGTTGAACTCAGCGTGGTGACACGTGTCTTTAAAATTCATGCATATCATGATTTCAGGACAAATTAAGACTCCCAGTCATTTCATACAAGCAAGTACTACCAAAAAAGGTGTCCCTCCGCTGCTTGCTTTGCGTTCTGACATTTGGATTTATTATAATTAATTAAACCTTGTGTGTACGTTTACTTGTTGAGAAGTTGGAAAGTTTTGGCATTTTTTTAGATTAAGATGCTTAGAGATTTTGCAAAAATGAATAATCCTCATGGAAATTGAAATACTGTAGTGAACTATATACTTTTAAGTATTGGTACCTTTTAAACAATATTTACGAACATCAGTGATTTGTATCATTATGTAATATCTTTTATATATAGATATTTTGACATTTTAAAAAATTAAACAAAATGAAAGAAGAAATTACCAAAAGGACTACATTTTAGAAAAAAAACTTTGTGATTTTACACTTTTCTAAAAATATTTGAAAAATACGGTTTGCAATCAAATGTAATTTATTTACGTTTTTCTAAAAAATGAATGAAATTACTTTTGATTGCATTTGATATTTTTTTAGTTGCATTTGATTGGAACTGTACAACCTGTAAAACAAATCATTATGTAACCAAAGATGATTTCATTTATTAAATTTTAAAGTTGTATTTGAGATTGATTTTGGTTATTGTGAACGGCAAATATGATTACAAAGTTACGAATCGTAGTTTATTGTAAATATTTTTTTTTCTTCTGAAAATCGGTATTTTTGTAAAATACATTTTTAAAAAACCATATTTTTGCAAAAAAAAATTCAAATCTTAGATATTTTTGGAAAACCCCCAAATGAAAGTATATAGTTGCACAAAGAAAGCGTGTATTACATATGCAACACACATATTAGTATCTCTAATTCGGAATTTCTTAAATTCCAAAAATATCTGGCTAGCTTTTTGTTCTTTTTACAATTTGGTAAGTTTTTTCGTGGCTAAATTTTAGCAAAGAAGTTCATCGTGTGCTATGAACCAGAGATCCAGTTCAACAAGCCAACTTCCAATGCCGATCGAAGATGCATTAAGATTATAGAATTCAAATTCGAGTTCGATTCGATTCAATTGTGTTCAGCACGTTAAATCTGTATTATTGACTAACATTAACATACAAATACACTGCTAGAAAGTTCTGGTGTTTTCGAGAAGCTGAGCAAAATGCAAGTTCAGTGACGAAAAATTGCAAGTAATTGCAGAATTATGAGCTCATGCTTTACATAATCAATTTGGTAATACACACACATCCAGAATTAAAAATGATCACTCAGTTGACTTTGATTAATCTCAACTTCTCTTCCACTCCCCGCGTGGAAATGCACTGATTTTATGCATTTATAACTATCACACAACTTCTAGACTGTACAATGACAAATTGTGAGTACTTGTCAAGGTCGGTAGAACAAATGCAGACTCATGATATTTCCTTCAATACAATATTGCACTGTAAATTTCTCTCCTAGGTTCCTTGTTTTCAACTATTTCTGATTTGTAATATTGGTGAACTAAAATATTAATATTTTTAGTTGCAATCAGAATTTGACAAATATTTGAGTATTCGATTTAGAAGTGTAAATTTATAATTAAAGTTGATAAGTTGATGTTATTGATAGCTGAAAAGTGTTGAAGTGAATTTAAGTGGATTATTTAAGTTTGTACAAAAAATATATAATAGAAGTGAAAAATAAATCGAAAAAAAATGATGTAATTGATACGTTTTAGCTGAAAAAGGTAATCAGTTAATTATTAATATTATAATATTATTAATATATTGTATTAAATAGTTACGTCCGTGATATAATTGGAAAAAGTGAGATTTTAGACTTTTAGTTAAAGAAAATAAAAAGGTAATGTAAAAATTAAAAAGGTGACATGATTTATGTGAAAAAAGTAATTGATTAATTTATAGTAATTATAATTTATTTATGTTATTTTACTAAATAAAATTGCTCATAGTATTTTTTGAAAATGAGAAATTAATGTTGCCCATGATATTTCTAGAAAAAAAAAGGAAATTTAATTAGAAAAAATAGTAAAAATGATACATTTTAGCTGAAAATGTATCGGTTAATTAGTAGTATTATAATACTATTATTTTAGTTTTATTAAATAGAAACGCCTATAATATAATTGAAAAAATAGAGGTTTTAGTAAGAGAAAAGAAAAAATTTAGTGTGTTTTGGCTGAAAAAGGTAACCGTCCATGATATAACTGAAAAAGAGAGATTTTAGTTAAAGAAAAGAGAAAAGTAAACGTGTTTTGGCTGAAAAAGGTAACTGATTAGTTAATAGTTATTATAATATAATTATGTTATTCTATTAAACAAAATTATCAATTTTCTGTTACACGTTCATCTTTTATATTTTATCTAAATAAATTTTTTTATTTCTAAAAATAATATGAGCAATTCGATTTAATAAAATAAAATATTAATATAACTACAGTTACTAATAATTAGCCAATTATCCTTTTTAGCTAAAATACATTACCTTTTCTATTTTTTTATTTTTTTCCAATAAAACCTATTCGAATAGCTTTATTTAATTAAAATGTTTCCCTTTTCACCTAAAACATGTTATTTTTCTATTTTTCAATAACTAATCAATTTCTTTTTTCACGTAAAAGACATTATCTTTTATATTTTATCTAACTAAATTTTTTTTAGGGAAACAGAAAAGGTAATTTGTTTTGACTAAAAAAGGTAACCGTCCATGATATAATTGAAAAAAGAGAAATTTTAGTTAGAGAAAAAAAGAAAAGATAATGTGTTTTGGCTGAAAAAGGTAATTGATTAGTTAATAGAAAAAAAGAAAAGATAATTATAATTTATCAATGATTGAAAAATATGATGTATTGTTTTTGGGTATACACTATACATTAATGATTGTAAGATTATGTTTTAAATTAAAAGGTAACGTGTTTTAATTAGAAAGAAAATATTAATGATTGGAAGATACAGTACAATTGATGTTAAGTGTGTATAAAATGTAATATTTTCATTTAAAAGTAAAAGTGATCTTTAAAAAACAGGCAATCGATTAATTATCATTGATTACACTATTTTATTATTTATTTTAGTAATTAGGATGATAGTAACAAAAAATCGATAAATTTTCAATATTTCAGTTTTAATATAATAGCATAGATAATTACATTTGCATTATGATTTTAGAATAATTTATATTTTATCATACATTGTAGATTGTGTAAAACAGCATAATTTGGTTTGATTTTAAGGTAAAATGGCAATTGTAGTTATTAATACTTTTTTAAAGAAAACAAACGTAACTAATTATTGATAGAGTAAAGTGCATTTTGTGTACTTGCAGTTAGGCTGTCAGACCACTTGGGATACTAGACTTTAGAAAGTACCACGTGCTATACTGCACTTCACTTTTTGTTACGAGATGCCCCTTTCCGTTAAATGCCTCTAACGCCGTCTGCTGGGCTGGGGGTAAAAACGTCATTTCAGTAATGCAACGGGTCTTTAGTGTATGTATAGCTTGCTGCACCCCCAATTCACTTTCAATCCCTAATTTCTTCATCTCCCTCCTCTCAAATCACATAATGGAGCACAAATATAGCGAGGCTGAAGTTGATGCTGTGTTCGAGCTCATGTGTCATTGCGATGCAATGAGTGTTGTGAAGACGCACTGGTTTGGGGAAAATGCTGGTCGAAGATATAGGGTATGTCCTCAATCGCTGTGTTCATACCATATGTGGATCGACCCACCTCTTGGACCTCGTGCTATTGAGGCCATAGCAGAGTTGCAAGGACGGATAGTTGAAACGGATGGGAGGCACATGCGCAGGTTGGATCGTATGGCAGAGAGGCATGAAGCTGAAATGAGGTCTCTGAAAACCAAGCAAGGATTTATGGTGGTGTCAATGTTTATGGTATTCGCTGTGATGATGGGTAGGGCACTGAGTTCAGTTGCTCCTGATGATGTTGATCAGGGCTATGATACTGATGATCTTGTTTAGATTATTTTAGTTACAAGTTGTAGTTTGGGATGTTTTAGCTTGAGTTTGGCATGTTTAAGTTGTAGCTATGTTATTGTATCAGTGCAATTCAAAGTATCAATGAGAACTTTGCTATTACTCTTTATCGTTGCTTATAAAGGATATGACATGAATGAGAAACGAACAGAAAGAAGAAGCAAGTTAGGCAAAGGCAAATAACTATTTAAGATAACATTGTCTTCTTGACCACATAACAAAAGTAGATAGAGTTAAGGACATAGAGTTTTCACAAAGCAACAAACCTAATTGTCTTCATGACAACATAACAAAAGTAAATAGAGTACTAGGCCCACAATGGACAATAATTCAGGTGGAATACATAAGCCACAAGGCAAAAACATGTTAACTTATAAAGTTCTTAAATTTTCCAAACAGGATTTTTCTTCAGTTTAGCCTGCATTTCCCTCCTTTTTGCCTCAATGTTTTCCCTGCTAGTTTTAGAACCACTCCCCCCTTGCTGTGGTTGAATACCAAGTGGAGTGTTGTTAACCTTTACTTGATCTGCTTTCTTCTTTAAAACCCCAGCATTTGTACCTTCATTTGGGTTAGAAGCTATCTTAGATGTAGCATTTGGGTTAGAAGCTGTCTTAGAGCATCTCCAAGAGACTCCTACATTCACTCTTTAAAATAATATAAATAAATGGCTCTTAGCAAGTTATTACATTGGTTTATGTGTCAAACTCCAACAATCCTCTTTATTTATAATTAATTCATAAATTAATCCCACTATAATCTAAAGTTGTGCAACAATTGGTGGACATGTATATTTTATTATTAAAATACAAGTTAAGAGCTACTAGTGGCTCTTAGAAATGAGGAGAGAGAAGAGGCTCTTAGTGTTTTTAAGAGTCACTAAGAGTCTCTTGGAGCAACATTTTCATTCTCTCTCCTCATTTTTTGAGTTAAGAGCTTGAATAAAGAGCCTCTTGGAGATGCTCTTAGATGTAGCACTTGGATTCTATGCAGAAGGTGTGGGATTGTGAACATCACCTCTGTCATTATGTGCATCAGTTGTAGCCTCAGAGCTTGGATTCTCTCCTGTAGGATTGCTTGTGGCAGGAGCTGCCTTGGGTTTTGGTTTAGGCCTGGTCTTCACTTGTTTCTCACACCCATTGGCTCTATCAGCAGCCTGTTTCAAATTACCTTATTAGTATAAGAAAATAAAATACAAATATGACTACATGACTATAAGCTCACCCTTGCTGGACAAGTCCTCATGTTATGGCTATACTCAGTGCAATAGCTACACTTCACTTTTGTATTCTGTCTTTTCAATCTTGTTGGATCAGCATTAACAACATCATTAACCTTACTCCTCTTCTTCTTAGGTCTGCCAGTCTGGACCTTAACCTCAGGAGGCAATGGTTTGGGATGGCTTGTTTCCTCCCATTCTTCTTCACCACATATTGGCTCTACAATGTATTGATAGCACTCCAGGAACATGTCCTTCCTGTAACATTGGTGGATAAATGGTTCATATGCATGCTTACTCCAAGCAATACAGGCACATACATGGTACACTTCCTTGCTTCAAGATCCACAACCATCTCATACCCCCCTGTTGTCACTGTGACCAAGTACCTTGCCCCTCCACACCATACAACATGACATCCCCTACTTTGTTCAATTGCCCTAACAAAATAATACATGTTCATAAAAGCATTCTATTTGTTTATGAAAGACTAAAGAAAATAGGTCAAATTAAAAGGAACAGCTCACTTGTGAAGTCTCCTCATGGCATTAGGGCAGATAGGGTTAAGTGCATAGCTATTCTGCATTTTATCCCTCCTTTGTTGTATTCTTCTCATCACATCTTTATGAATAGCTTTGAACATGGATATTATAGGAAGATCCCTATACTTTCTTATGCTGTTGTTAAAAACCTCACAATGGTTATTAACAAACATGTCAGACTTACAGTTGGTTCTGAATGCACTCCTGCTCCACTGTGATCTAGGTTTTTCAATAAGCCAGTCATGACACTTCCTTGACAACTAGAAAAGTAACAAAAAGGTATGCATTAAAATCCAGTTAGGGCAGTCATAGAAGTATGCATGCATAGATAAATGAGAGTATGTACTAACCATCTTCAGCTCCAGCATGTGTTTATTAAAGGTATATTCAGTGGTGGCCCTAGCTGATAACCATAACAGCATCCTCACTCCTATCCCCTTGTGGTCCTTCCACATATTCCTATAGAGGTGCATGACACAGAATCTGTGTTCTGCTTCAGGGAACACAGCTTCTAATGCATTGATTAGACCCTGGCAAGTAGATAAAGTTAGGTATGCATAAATAAGTGTAGTCAAGGACTGTGATAAAGTTGTCAAGTGGAACAATGTGCATACCTTTTGCCTGTCTGATATAAAAGTGAATGCCCCACCATTTTCAATGCCTAGATCACTTCTAAGGTTGACCAAAAACCAGCTCCAACTATCAATGTTCTCAGCCTCAACTACAGCCCATGCTATGGGGTACATGCCATAATTGGCATCAGTACCCACAGCAGCTAGTAGTTGACCCCCATAGGGTCCTTTTAAGTGGCACCCATCTAGTCCCACCAAAGGTCTGCACCCACTTCTAAAGCCCTTTTTAAGTGGACCAAAACATGTGTAAAATCTCTTGAATCTCTTTCTCCCATTCTGAAATTCTTGATCTTCAGTCATAACTTGGATTGTACTATCTGGCATAATCTTCAACAATTCATTCCCATATTCCCAAACCTTGCCATACTGATCTACATGTTTGCCATTAATTTTTTTCAGTGCCTTCCTCTTAGCCCTAGCAACAGCATATATGGATACATGGCAATGCCAGTCATTTACAACTTTCTGCAAGAATGATGCCAAAGGCCATGTTGGATTCATTCTTATATCATCTTCATACTGTTCTGCAATCCAGGTAGAGTTAATCTGCTTCTGTTGGAAGGTTGGTGTGCATGTATGCATAGGGTTGTAAACCTTGATTTGATATGTGTCAGTCCTTTGCATTTTAGAAGCATATATCTTCCATTCGCATGGTGCTTCACAAACAAACCTCACCCTGGAACCATAATTTCTGCACTGTTTTATAGGCCTTCTGTGTAGAATGGCATGTTTCTTGACTGCACTCCTGAATATTTTTGCAGTTGCAAACATTAGCCCTAGCTGAAACTTAGGATCACCCATTTCTGTGTTGTGATCAAAAGCTGGATATGAGATTTCATCCTCATCTGTAGAGTTCCCAGCCATCCTTTCTTCATCACTGCCAGCATAGTGACTTGACACATCAGAAGCCATGTCCCATTCATCATCACTAACAATGTCCTTCTCTGGTTCTTTTTCAGCATGACCTGCATCACTTGCTTTCTCCTTCTGTTTAGCTTTATCCTTGTCCTTACCTTTCTCCTTGTCCTTCTCCTTTTGCTTAGAAATTTCTTTATTCTTCCTTTTCAGTTGCCTTTCAGTCTTATATTCACACACTTCTTCATCTGTTGAATCCATATTAGAGGAATCTGAATCCCAGCTTTCATCACTCAGTTCATCATGTCCCTTGTCTTCCCAGTCAGGATCATCTTCCTCCTCATCATCTTCATGTTCGGAGATGGGATTGTCTACAAATTCTAGATTGGGATCTTGAGATGGTGCATACTCCTGAGTAGGTGCCCCTTCAGGTGTTAGGCTGGCTAATGCTTTATCAGTGACTGAGTATATGTAAATTATCCTCGAATCTGGCAACAGCTCACACATATCTACAACATCAGAATCTGATTCTAACATCCACATTCCTCTTTCCATATCAGTACCAGGATGCTTGTAATAATGACTGATGACACCACCCGAAACCCCACATTCCTTTGACATTGTCAGCAACTCAATTAAGCTCATAGTATCACCATCACATAAGTCTATATAATCTACACTGCCTCCAACATATCTTTTATGATTTTCCATAAACTTGCCTCCATGATGCAATTTAATACTAAACAGATCTGGGGCAGCTGAAATAAACAACTCAAACACATGAATAAAGTAGTCGAACACATGTTAACACATCCAGAAAATAATGCACTTCACATGGTAATTTAACAAGATTAGAGACACAAGGGACCACAATTACACTATATTCACTGCAACTGCTACTTTAAACAAACAGCAAGGGTCCACTCTTCACTATATACAAAGACACTATATAAAGCAAAATCCAAGCAATATTCCTAACTGTGAAGTTCAAATAATAAAGCACGGTTCTCTTACAACAGAACCCCAAAGAAAATACTTAGAACCCTAGTTTTTGCAGTGTAAACTAACATCGATAGATAAATTACCTGAATAATCTGGATGTTCTCTCGGAGCGTAGGCGTCTTTGTCCGCACGATCTCGTACCGCCCACACCATTGTTGAGTCCGCTCGAGTTCCTCAAATCCCAATTATGCACTAAGATGAAAACCTAATTGAAGTGTGTTATTGTTTTGGTAAAGTAGCGATACATATACTGTAGAAACGATACGTATTACTGAAATGACGTTTTTACCCCCAGCCCAGCAGACGGCGTTAGAGGCATTTAACGGAAAGGGGCATCTCGTAACAAAAAGTGAAGTGCAGTATAGCACGTGGTACTTTCTAAAGTCTAGTATCCCAAGTGGTCTGACAGCCTAACTGCAAGTACACAAAATGCACTTTACTCTTATTGATAATAGTTTAAAAAATGTGCTGCTAATTTTTGACAAGAGATTTAACAATAGGCCGAAGCCGCCCCCCTCGTTTTCTTCTTCTGCTTTCTTCGCAGCCCCTGCCAAGTCCGATTAGTCTGATGAGAGTCGGTTAAAGATCATCTTCGCGAATAAAAGGGTACCCTTTTTCCTCAATAAGTTTTTAATGAGGCCCTCCAAATAAAATTTAGCTATAATTTCTTTTGTTTCTTATCATTTTTGCTTTTTCTTATTTCATCGGATCTAAGGTCTTTAAGCCTTTTCCGATTTTGCCTCGGATCGATTTTAGTTTAGTTTGTATTTTGTTTCTCAGTTTGAATTTGTAATTTTATTTTGGAAGTTGTAATATCGGTTTATTTGGGTGGCTCACCGTTTTGTGTGAGTTTTGTTGGTTCTCACCGATTTGTGTGAGTTTGGTGTTTGATTTAGTGATGAAAGTGCTTAGGGTTTTGCATTTACGGTCGATAGCTCAAACTGGTTGTGGCAGAAGTGGCGAAACGGGTACTGTAAATATCGTTCTTCAACAAGTCGTGTGATTCCATCTCCAAGCATGAATTAATCATTGATTGTTTCTGTATTTTGTTTATTCGACGTGATTGTTTATGTAGATACCGTATGTCTTTTTATTATTGAATTAAATTTCCATTGCTCAAAAAGAAAAAATAACAATAGGCCGAAGCCCATTACAAAATCTCCACTTCAGAACTAACCTTAAGTCCTTAACAATAAACCAACCAAAAACAACAAACCGCACCTTAAACCTAGACATGAAAATAAAACCTTTGGGCCTAGCCCAATATTACAAGACAGTGTTGGATGAATTATTAAAAACTAGCAATATGCCCGTGCTTCGTACATAAAATTATTCTCATATATTAAATTCGAAGCAAAAGTACGTGTAATATGTAAATAATTAATAATGCAAAAAAAAAACGTAAGACATATATTAAAGAATATATGTTCATATAGAATAACCACAAAAATTCGTAGATAATATTTAGAGTGACATCATCACAATTCAAAATATTAAAGAAAATCATTTCATAACATCCATTCCAAAAGTACCTACACAAAACATTATAGGATACTAATATTTATGCCCGCCATGCTGGGCCTTTTCATTTTAATATTTTTACTAATTTTTTTAAATAATTAGATCATACGAAGCTAAAGCTAAAAGTTACGTCGAAACAATAGTGTAAGATAAATTTTAGGTAAAACCGTTTCCAACTGTTATTTTCTCTGGGTCTTAAATTATTGACTTAATAATGGAATAAAGGCCCCCAATATCATAATTTCAAGACAAATGACCCCAAATATCACAGCTCAAAAACTTGGCCCCAAATATCATTCCATAACACAGGATTGTGTAACGTTTTAATTTTTTCAGTCAAAACGTTACTTCGTGTAACGTCTTCACTCTTTTTTTTGTAACAACGTTACTTCATGTAGCGTTTTCACTCTCTTTTTTATTTTTTTTTTGTTTGAAAAACGCTAATTGAAATGTTGTTTTGGTTATAACGCTAGTTAAAAAAGTGTTTTGGGGGTGAAAATGCGTTTAGGATGTTTTTTTTTCTCCTAAATTTATATTTGCAAATAATATTAAAAACTTATGGTCTCGCTAGGGGCATTCAATACGAAAAGTCTTATAATTAAAAAAATACAATTTAATTAAATTTAGGGGTTCAAAAATTAACTTTTGGGGTTCAATGTTTATATTTTTGGTTTTAGAAATATTCGGAACGACGAATAAACCGTATACGAACTTAAACCCTAAACCCTAATTTATCCTGATTTTTAACGCGTTTTTAAACGCGTTAACGTTTAAAAATCATGCCACCAGATTTAATTTTTTAATTATAATTTTTAAATTTATTCAACAGTTAATCTTTGGGGTTCAACAATTTCATTTTGGGTTTAGAAATATTCGGAATGATAAATAAATCGTATATATTTTGGAGAAAAAAAAAAAAAAAAACAACGCCACATGAAGTGGCATTTTAGACCAAAACCAAAGTTGAAATAGCGTTTTCAAAGTAACAGCCTATAACACACTTTCAATTAGCGTTTTGGAGAAAAAAAAAAAAGGAGAACGCTACACGCGCGAAGTAGCGTTTATACTAAAAAAATTAAAACGCTACACGACAATATGTTATAGAGTGATATTTGGGAGCAACTTTCTAGCTTGTGATATTTGGGACCATTTCATTTAAATTTGTGATATGGGAGGCCAACACCCTTAATAATGGTACTATTTTGAAATTAAATTTTTATTCTAAATATGAAATAAGATGTTGAGAGATACTTTTAAAAAAATCTTCTAAATGAATCTGACTTTAAAAAATTTCATGTTCTCATAAGTCATAATCTATACTATTATATAAAAGCCGAAACATTAAAAGTTTGGTTGGTTGGTTGGTACCTATTGAATTTACTTATATACCCTTACTTAATTACACATAAAATTCATCATATTAACTAATTGATTTCCTTTTTTAGATTAAACATATTACTTTTTCTATTTTTTACTAACTAAATAATTTCCCTTTTCAGATAAAATACAATATCTTTTATATTGTATCTTACTAAAATTTCTCTTTTCTTATAAACACTACGAGCAATTTTGTTTAATAAAATAACATTATTATATTATAAATACTATTAACTAATCAATTACCTTTTTCAGCCAAAACATGTCATCTTTTCTCTATTCTGTAACTAAAATATCTATTTTTCCAATTATACAACATGTAGTTGTATTTAATAAAATAAATAATAATATCATAATACGAATAATTACCGATTACCTTTTTCAGGTAAAACGTATCATCTTTTTCATATTTCATAATTAAAATTCTTTTTTTCTATAAATATCACGGGCAACATTAATTTCTCACTATCTAAAGACACTACGAGCAATTTAATTTAGTAAAATAATATAAATTAAATTATAATTACTATAAACTAATCAATTACTTTTTTCACCTAAAACATGTCATCTTTTTAATTTTCACATTACCTTTTCTATTTTCTCTAACTAAAATCTATCTTTTTTTTCAATTATATCACGGGCGGTTCTATTTAATAAAATAAAATTACAATATTATAATATCAATAATTAACCGATTAAGTTTTTTCAGCTAAAATGTATAATCTTTTCTATATTTTCTAAATAAAAACCCTCTTTTTCTAAAAATATCACGGACAACATTAATTTTTCCTTTTCTTAAAACATTACGAGCAATTTTATTTAGTAAAATAACATAATTGAATTATAATTACTATAAATTAATCAATTACCTTTTTCACCTAAAACATGTTTCTTTTTGAATTTTTTTTATAACTAAGACCTCTATTTTTTCAATTAAATCACGACATTCTATTTAATAAAATTAAATAATAATTTTATAAGTACTTATAATTAAGATTACCTTTTTAAACTAAAAATTATTATCTTTTCAATATTTTCTAACTAAAGTCCCTCTTTTCCTAGAAATATCACGGATAACATTTATATAATTATTATCAAATCATCTCATTTAAAAATTTAAGCCTCCAAAATTCATATATCAAAAAAAGTAATTCAAATTAAAAGAAATCCGTGCATCGCACATGTTTTAAGCTAATTATATTAAAAATCTATACTATATTATTATAAGTGAAACAAGTTATATTTGGTTGGTTGATTAATGCATTATAATAAAATTGTCAACACATTCCTAAAAGTAATAAATTAGAAAAATATATTAAAAATATGATTAAAAGAGTATGTAGTTGAATTTGAGTTGAAGTATAACTAATGGAGTATGTATTTATGTAAAATACATATTTTACTTTTTGATTAATTACAGCATATATTTTAATTTGTTTTTTTAGATGGTTTGAATAAGTTTTCTAGAAAGGTTTTAACTAAACAACCAATTATATCATATTTTCCTTATAAAAGTATAGTATAGATAGACAGTATAATTATTTTTCTTTTTCTTTTTCTTTTTTTAATTTTTTTATTATTAATAATTTTTATATTAAAATTGTTTAAATTGATTTTTAAAGATATTGGTTTCTCGAAAGAGTCTGAACAGAAGTTGGGTGTTGGTGAAGAATCCTAATTGAAACATAATTGAAATAGTATGTAAAATAGTAGTTTATTTTTTTAATTAAAATTAAATACATTTTGTTTTATTTTTTATTTTTAGAAAGGTGTTAACAAAATAATCAACGAATCAAGATACAAAAATCTATTTTTAAAATTAAAAAAACGTGTTAAAAATTCCAAATTCAATTAAATTATATATAATTTATTAAAAATAAAATACCACGTATTTTAAAGAATTATGAAGGTTTTTAATTATATCCCGATTAGAATCACACTTCTTCCTACGATTCTTTCTTCTACGATTTTATGTTATAATTAATGCTTTTTTAAAAAAATCTCTTGAATTCTTATGATATTTAAAAATAAATTTAAAAACAACTTTTAATTTATAATATTTATTTATGTAATGAAATTAAATATGGAGCATATTTAAATTTGAAATTAATAATAAAATTTATTAAAATAAATTAAAATTAAAATTAAATTAAATAATTTATGTATTAATTCATGATAATAATATATGATAGTCCGTGCTTTGCATGGGTTATAGGCTAGTATTATTAAATTTCAAGCTTAGTTAAAAGTATAAAATTAAAAAAGATTAGTTAATGTTCTTTTACTTATTTATAAATTAATGTTCTTATTATATTATTAAATTTCAAGATTATTTAAAAATAGAAAATTAAAATATTAAAAATTAAATAGTATTTTTAACAGCTAAATTAAATTAAATGATAAATAACATTCCTCGGCACCGCCTCCGGCGGCACCTCGATTTCTTTGTAAAAAAATAATGGCTAAAGATAACTAATACATTTATTTATTATACTTATTTATAAATCATGTTCTTATTATATTATTAAAATTCAAGATTAGATGCTCAAGAACTTTGTAACAAAAGAAGTTTGTGGAATGAGCTCTCGATCATTATTTCAGCAATATGGGATGTGCCATTCTGCCTTATTGGTGACTTTAATTGCATAAGAAAGATGGATGAAAGAATAAATTGCATCTATAGAAGGATAGATATGGTTGAATTCAATGACTTCATCAGGAGCAACAACCTTTTGGATTTGGACATTAAAAATTCACAGTTTACTTGATTTGGTCCAGAGAACAGAAAGAGTAAGTTAGATAGGGCTTTGTTTAATGATTGCTGGCTTCAGGAAGGTCAATGGGTGTTGAGGGCTATTTGTAGGAAGAAATCTGATCATAAAGGATTAGTGTTGCAAATAGAATCTCTAAATTGGGGTCCCAAACCGTTTAGAGTATTCAATTACTGGTTGAAAGAGGCTTCTTTAAGGGAATTATTGTTAAAGCTTCAGGATGAGATAGGAAATTCTGAGGAAGTTAATATTCAGCTGGTTTTGAAAAGCTTTAAGCTACAAATCAAAGAATGGTCAAGGAAGCCAGAAAATAATATTAATGAGAATATAAAGAAATTAGAACAGATTCAGGAGGAGCAAGATCTCAAGGTGGTGAGTGTGGAAGATAAAGCTTGTCTACAGTCTAAACTGGAGATATTATATGACAAGAAGGCCTCAGTTCTAAGGCAGAAAGCAAGAGTTAAGTGGGCAATAGAGGGGGATAAAAATAGTAAGTTTTTCCATTAATGTGTGCAAAAAAAGAGAGCTAGAAACCATATTAAAAAGCTCTGGTGGAAGAATAATTGGATCAATAAGCCTGAGGAAATTAAAGAAGCATTCTTTGATCACTTCTCAAATTTTTTCAGAGAAAAAAATCATAGAATCTTTAAGTTGGGGAGTTTAGTGCAATCAAGTCTTTCAAGAGATGAATCTAGTTGGTTAGAAAGGGATATATCAAAAAAGGAATTAGAAGAGGCTTTGAATTCATCACCGAATGATAAGTTCCCAGGTCCAGATGGGATTAATGTGGAATTCTTGAAATTGCTCTGGCAAAAAATAGGAGGAATTTTACTGAATTCTTTAAGGCTTTTTTTGGTTTCTGGTAATCTACCTAAAGGTTTCAACTCATCTTTTATCTCTTTAATTCCTAAGAAAGCTTCTCCATTCCTAGTGACTGATTTCAGGCCAATAAGTTTAATCAACTGCACATCTAAACTATTCACTAAGGTTCTTGCAACCATATTGAGTCGTCTCATGCATAAAATAGTAGGTAATTCACAATATGGCTTTATGAAAGGAAGACAGGCTGCTGATTGCATTCTCATAACCAATGAAGTTTGCCATAGTATTTGGACAAATCAAGTGGAAGGATTGGTGATGAAATTAGATTTTGAGAAGGCATTTGACTCAATCAATTGGGATTTTTTGCTAGAAATATTAGTCAATCTGGGTTTTGGAAGTAAATGGATAAAGTGGATTAAAGAGTATCTACGTCTTATTAGAATCTCAATCCTAGTTAATGGATCCCCCTCCAAAGAATTTTCTCCTCAAAGAGGGTTGAGACAAGGGGATCCTCTGTCACCTCTGTTGTTCAATCATGCTGGTGAAGCTCTTAGCAGAATGTTGAACAAAGCTTCTAGAGAAGGATTAATAGAGGGTATCCAGTTCCAGAATGCACATGATAGTATAACTTATCTGCAATTTGCAGATGATGTTATAATTTTTATCAAGAATAAGTTGGTCTGTATTCAGGAAGTAAAGAACATTCTACTGTGTTTCCAATTTTTGTCATGATTGAGAATAAACTTTTCGAAGAGTCAATTATTTGGAATTGAAAAGGAAACAGATTTGTTGAGTAAAGAATCAGAGATTTTAGGATGCAATGTTGGGTCAATGCCCTTCACCTACCTAGGTGCTCAGATTGGATTATCTCCAAGAAGAGGGATTTTCTGGGATCCTCTGATCTCAAAATTCAATAACAAGATGGCCAACTGTAGAAGTGATTCTTTGAATATGCCAGGAAGGCTAGTTCTACTTAAGGCAACATTAGATAGTTTACCATCCTATTGGTTTAATCTTTATGCCATTCCAAAGGGAGTCACTGACAAGATTGAGGCCATCAGAAGAAGTTTTCTTTGGGGGGAACAGTTGAAAAATGGAAAGAAAGAAAGAAAACTACATCTTTTAAGTTGGGATAAAGTTTCAAAACCTAAAGAATGTGGTGGTTTAGGTGTTGTCCCTTTGGCAGTAAAGAATAAAGGTATGCTGGGCAAATGGTGGTTTAGATGGCAATCTGAAAGGAATAATCCATGGAGCAATATAATCAAAGCAAAATATGATTATAGTGTGGAGGAAGAAATAGATTCAAAAGGGATAAATGGTAAATATTCATATCTCTGGAATGGTATCATTCGAATCAATGATGAGTCAGGTTTTAATAAGGTTTTGGGATTTGGAAATAACAAATGGCTAGTCAATAATGGGATGTCAGCATTATTTTGGGAAGATTGGTGGAAGGGAAATGACAGACTCTGCAAATCCTTCCATAGATTGTACAATGTCTATAAAATAAAAAAGGTGGTGATTAAAGACTTTGTAGAGCTTTGGCAAAATGCAAGCACATCCATAGATCAGATTTGGACCAGAAGCCTTAGAGCTTGGGAGTTGGAAGAGGTATTGAAATTAAATGAAATGATTAATTCTGTTATTTTGAAACCAGGTTCAGATAAATTAGTATGGTCACCTGCTGGAAAATTATACACTAGCAAAGAAGGGTGTGTATTTCTGACAAGAAGAGTAGAGGTTCCAAATAATAATTGGAAGACAATTTGGAGTATTAAAGCTCCACCAAAAGTACTAATATTCCTATGGAAACTTGAGTATGGAGTCCTCCAATCGAAGGATTTTTTGAAGAGGAGATTGAATCATTGGGATTTAAACACAAATAGTGGTAGATGTCTCCATGTTGTTGAAGATCAACATCATATTTTTTGGTCCTGTAGCTTTGCTAGGCAAGCTTGGACATACTTATTTAAGTGGTGGGGTTTCAATGTGGACTTGATTTCATTAAATTTTAATGACATCTGGAATTGGATTGATTGGTTCAAAAGCAAGGCAATAAGGATAGGTTGGAGCATTGCTATAGTTTCAACGTTATGGTCTCTATGGCTAGGAAGGAATGAAGAAGTTTTTTCTCAGGTAAAAATCTCTACATCTGTGCTGGAATTTCTTATTCGTAAAAGGTCAATGAAATGGTGTGAGGTAATAGGGCTCTGTAAGGAAGAGGATGATTGTATCTGGATGGTGAATCCAGCAGGAGTAATATTGAAAAACTTCAATATCAGTTCCAGAAAATTAGTTGATATTAAGTCTGATTTGATAGGCTTTGTGGATGGCTCTTTTTCTATAAACAAGGAAGGAAAGTTGATAGCTGGAGTGGGAGGATTGTTAAAAGATGGGGAAGGGAACTTAATATACATGTTCTCAGGGCCTGCAAGTACTTCTTCTGCTTTTGAAACTGAGAAATCAGCACTACTTTGGTTATTATTTGCATTAAAGAGTAGCTCCTGGAATGATGTCAAATGTACAATTTTTACAAATTGTACTGAGTTAGTACAATTGGTGTCCCAGTTTCGTTCAGAAGGGGATGAAAGTTGGATGGGGAGAGATACTCTAAGAAACTTAGTAGTAAGCATGAATGCGGATGTGAAGTATGTTAATAGAAGTTCTAATAATGGAGCAGATCAGTTGGCTAAAGAAGGGGCTTTAAGGCCCCAAGTTCTATGTTCTTGGTGCTAAATGGGCTAACGTTTAACCCAATAGTAAGTATTTAGTGGGCCTATTTCACTAATTCAAAAATTTTAGAATCCAGAAGTATACGAAACGATAGATTGAGTGGGAGAATAGAAAGATTTCTGAGTAAAGTCGCATTGGAAGATGTGTTAATACGGCTGTATCAGGGTTTTTTGAGAAGACAAATAATCAAGTGTAGGCCTATATATTCCTCTCCCATTTTCTCTTACTATTCACTTATTATTTTGAGAAAATAGAGTAAGAACAAATAAAAGAAAATGGCTGAAGAATTTCAAGGAGGAGGAAATATGGATCTAGTAGATGCAGGGGTGCTTTGGAGAATGCCAAGAGATGGATTCGTCAAGATTAATGTGCATGCATGTTTCTTTGAGGAGCCTCTTCCTAACGATAACAGAACTGGGATTGGGTATGTAATTCGAACAGCTAGTGGGAGAATAGTGCGAATGGTTGCTGGTTCACTGGGTATAGAGGAGCGAAGAATCAATGAGTATTATGTTATGCTGCTAGGGCTCAGGAGAGCATACTTGGAGCATTATGAGCAGATAACTTTGGAAACCGATAATGCTGCTGCATATTGGGACTGGAGGTTTTCAGGTGCGTGTGTCCCTCCTGCTCATCGTTATGTAATCAATCAGTTGAATCAAAGGAAGGCAGATAAGAATCAGGTTTTGGAAATCAAGACAATCAGGGAAGAAGCGAATGAACTAGCAAGGTACCTTGCTCATCATGGTGCTAATACTTGGACAAGAATGGTGATTATTGAGGGTCCTTTTGGTCGAGTTCGTGAAATCTGGACAAACGAGATGGGACTAGGACCATTGGGAGAGCAGTTCGAGGAGCTTCCAGAATGGGATTTTCAAGCGAAAAATGTAGTTGAGGACATTGATGAAGAAGCAATGGAGGATATGCCATAAGGAAGATGGAAAGCTTCGTCTTATATTATGTTTTGTTTAAGTATGTTTCATTTTATTTTGTGTTTGGTGTATTTTCTTTGCTTTAGTTTGGCCTGTTTTTTTTTAAAGTTTGTTTGGGTGCTAGCTTCGGTGATATTGCAGGGGGTTTTTCTAATTGAGTTGTTTGTGGTTAGTATAGTGAAGCTTTGTCAATCCAATGCATTCTAAGTAATGGTTGGTGTTGATGGAAGTTGTAATGGCTCTAGCCAAGTTCTAATATATTTTTCCTGCTTTCCAAAAAAAAAAATAATTCAAGATTAGTTAAAATATAAATTTAAAATAGAAAAAAATAAATAGTATTTTCAACAACTAAATTAAATGATAAATAACACTTCTCGGCACCGCCTCCGGTAGCACCTCGATTTCTTCATAACAAATGAATGACTACAAATAACTGATACATTTATTTATTTTAGTTATTTGTAAATTCAAATTTTTTTTAATATAATTGAAAACTGAATTCTTTTGATAATTGTAATTCAAGTATTTGTAAAAATAAGAAAGGATTTTGTTAAATATCTTATAAAAGTTGTGAGATATATCTCAGGTTTATATTATCTATATCTATATATATTATAATGCCAGGAGATCAGAAATGCACCAGAAACGTTTTAAATATTTTTCTTGAATTTTCAATTTTTTGATTTTTTATTAAAAATATGTTCTTGCATTAAATAACTCTTAATGACCTTTTAATTAGTCATTAATTACACCTATTAAATTTATATAAAATTTACTTTTTTTCACTTTTTTAAAAATTTAGAAAACTTTGTTTGAGCATATAACTATTATTTCAACATTATATATATATATATATATAAGTTCAGCTCTATGGAGTACTCATTTAATTGGAGTACTTGGAGTACATATACATTTTGCATTCAAAATTTTGCAAAATTTATTAATTTGCAAATCTTATTTCATGAACATCATTATTTCATCGAAAATCTTGAAAATTTTGTATATTTTGCTAACAAAATATTGCAAAATGAATTGTTCTGCAAAACACATTTGGGTTGCAAAACATATATGTTCTGATTGCAAAACATAAAGGATTTTCAAGATGAACATATTGCAAAATATACATGATTTTCAAAATTATCAATGAAATTATGATATTCATATAACAAGGTTTGTAAAATAATAAATAATAAATTATTTTAAATGCAGAACGTATATGTATTCCAACGTACTCCAATTAAAGAGTACTCCATAGAACTTTTTTCTATATATATATATATATATATATATATATATATATATATAATTAAGTGTATTTTTAGGTAAAATAATGACCGAAAATTGTTTATATCGCATTCTTTTTCATTCCCTATAAGACTACATTAATTTCTTTTCGAACGATCGTAAGTAGTAAATATAATCTTAACTTCTCAAACAATTTTGATTATAATTCATTTAGAAATCGTAATAAATTATGAAAATATATAGATCTTCGCTTAACATTTGAAATTTGTATAAAAAAAAATACAAACTATTATTATTATTGCACATTAATAAATTATACATGGAGTATGACCAAACCGATTAAATTGAACCAACCAAACTATTTTTTCAACGGATTAATGGATAAAAAAGTTACGCCTGTTGTTCATTATATTGTGTCGAAATAAATTAATATTCTAATTAAATAAATTCTTACTCTAATATTGAATATTTTTGTGATGGGAGGGGTGTCGGCTTTAAAAAATGTTATTCTATTTAATATTTATAATTTTAATCGGAAAGATTACGTTCGTATTGTCATTGCTAATTTTTATGCTTATTCTATTTTTAAGATTATCAAAATTTTATTTATACGATGAGAGTAGTTTTCTAATTAATAATTTATATAAATTGTTTTAAATCAATTTTTTAGGAAATTCTTAAGAGATCAATAAAATTTTAAAAATAATAAAAATTATTTAATCTAACTTCAATATTTTCAAATATAAGTTTATAAACCGCGCGAAGCGCGGATTACAATTCCTGTAGATCGGAAAGTTAATAGAAGCGTTCAAAATGGCTTTCTTGAATTTTGGTTTTTTTATTTTTTTATTAAAATTATTTTCCTGCATTAAACAGCTCTTAATGACATACTCCCTCTGTTTTTTTCAATTGTTTACATTTGCGGACCAATTTCCGGCACGGATTTTAAGGTGCATTTTAAGGATAGTTCCATAACTTATTTTTGATATTTTCTTTTTTTGTATAAAAATAGGATTGTTCTATTTTTATACAAAAAAAGAAAATATCAAAAATAAGTTATATAACTATCCTTAAAATGCACCTTAAAATGCGTGTCAGATACGCAGTTTTTTATGTAAAGAAATGGATTGGACGGAGGGAGTATTAATTAGTAATTAATTATACCTAATAAATATATAATTATTTTATTTAATTTAATGAAACAATTGTAAAACTTTATTTGAGCATTATATTTATTATTTTAATAGTAAAAGTAATTACATTTATATTTAAGCTTATTTTTAGGTAAAATGACGACTGAAAATTATTTACATTGCGCCTTTTTTATTTTCTGTCGAATAACACTCCAATTTTTTTTCGAATAGTTGTAATACAGACGACCCTTAACTTCTCAAGCAATCTTCAATATTAGTAATTATGATCGTAATAAATTATAGAAATATATAAATTTTCGCTTAACACCTATAATAAAAATAATACAAAGAGTTTTTATTTTTACACATGAATAAATTACACATGGGTTATGACCAAAGCAATTTAATTGAAAAAACCCAACTTTATTGATAGATTAAATAGTTAAAAAAGTTATATACCCGTTGTTCATTATGTTTTGTTGAAATAAATTAACATTCTAAATAAATAAATTCTTACACTACTATTGAACAGGTATGTTATGAGAGGGGCGTCGGCTTTAAAAAATATTATTATATATAATATTTTTAACCTTTGGTTACGTTTGTATTATAATTGTTACTTTTTATGTTTATGATATTTTTGAAATTATGAAAATTTTAGATATATAAAGAGAGTATTTTCAAACTTATAATTCAAGTAAATTGTTTTGATTCAATTTTTTGTAAAAAAATTTAAGAGAGCAATAAATTTTTAAATATAAATCATATATTTTCAATATTTTAAAATAAAATTTATGAACCGCGCGAAGCGCGGATAAGTTTCCTAGTATATTATAATGCCTGGAGATCGAAAATGCACCAGAACAGTTCAAGGTATTTTTCTTGAATTTTTGTTTTTTGATTTTTTTTATTAAAATTCTTTTCTTGCATTAAATAGCTATTAATGACATTTTAATTAGTCATTAATTACTCATATTAAACATATATTAAATTTACTCTATTTAATTTGTTTAAAAATTAGCAAACTTTAGTTGAACATTATAGTTATTTTTCAATATTAAATATTAATTATATATAGTTATGTTTATTTTTAATTAAAATGACGAATAACAATTGTTTATATTGAGTTATTTTTTATTCCCTATTCAAGATCACTATAATTTCTTTTCGGATGATTGTAGGGTACACGACCTTAACTTCTCAAGCAATTTTTATTATCAATAATTGTGAAAATCGTAATAAATTATGGAAGTACAAGATATTTATTTAATATCTGGAATTGTATACAAACAGTACAGATAGATTTTCAATTTTGCACATGAATAAATAATACATGAGTTATGATCAAATCGATTAAATTTAACAAATTCAGTCATTTATCGGAAGATAAAATTGATAAAAAAAGCTATACACCCATTGTTTCGTTATATTGTGTTGAAATAATTTTTTATTGTAATTAAACAAATTCTTATACTATTATTGAATATGTATATTATGAGAGGGCTGTCGATTTTAAAAAACATTATTAACCAACTTCTCAAATAATCTTTATTATCAATGATTGTGGAATCGTAGTAAACTATGGAAGTACAAGGATCTTTACTTAATATCTGAAATTTGTAAACAAATCATGCGCATACACACATGAGTTATGACCAAACTAATTAAATTGAACAAACTCAATCATTTTATCGGAAGATTAAATTGATAAAAAAATTATATGCCCATTGTTTCATTATATTGTGTCAAAATAAATTAAAATTCAAATTAAATAAATTCTTAAACTATTATTGAATATGTATATTATGAGAGGGGTGTCGGTTTTAAAAAACGTTATTAAGTTGTATTCAATATTTGTAACTTTTGATTGTAAATATTACGTTCATATTGTAATTTTTATTTTTATATGTTTGTGATGTTTTTAAGATTATCAAAATTTTAGATATATTAATGAAAATATTTTTTCAATTAATAATTCATGTAAATTATTTTTAATAAAAAATTCATAAGAGACCAATCAATTTTTAAGAATAATAGAAATTAATTATCTATTGCAGTACTTTTATATAAAAATTTATTATAATAGCAGGAAATTGGAGAGACTTGCACTCAGAAACTTCAAAATATTTTTCTTGAATTTTAACATTTTTATTTTTTATTAAAATAATTTTCTTGCATTTAATTAATAATTAATTATACCTATTAAATATATATTAAATACACTTTATTTCATATTTAATATAAAAGTTTAACAATTTTATTAGAATATTATTATTATTATTATTTTGTTATAACATATTAATGATTTATATAAAAATACCATTATTTTAAGGTAAAACAATAAAATAAAATTATTTTTATTGTCATTTCTAATCCTTATTCAAAATCATTGCAAATATTTTGGCAATAATTAATAGACGATTTTAACATTTCGATAAATTCGTAATCAATGATCGTGAGAATCATGATAAGATACATAAGTATATATATTTTTCAATTAACATCCACAATTTAAATAGAAGTAATGTCGTAGAATTTACATTTATACCTGAACAAATTATACACGGGGTGTGACCAACTCGATTAAATTGAATCAGTGGACCTTTTTTTCCTCAATTAAATCAATAAAAAAATTACCCATTCGTTGTTTGATTATTTTGTGTTGGAAAATTATTATTCTAATTAAACATATTCTTATACTATTACTAATCAATTAATCATGCATGTAAGTTATGAGATGGGAGACGGTGTTTAAAATCGTTAATTAGTTATATTTAATATTTACAAATTTTTATTATAGGAATTATGTTGACATTGTAGTTTGGTATGGAAAAAAGTAAAAGGTGTTTAAGGAGTTGTTTTTTGCTATTTTAAATAAATTCTCACTTTTTGAGCATTAAGTAAGGGTGTTATAAAACGAGCATCGGCTTTAAAAACAATTATATGTACAAATTTATTATAAAATTTAATAAAAGAATATTAGAATATGTGAGTATCACTTTGATGTGTCCATGAATTTAATTTTAATGTTACAAACAAAATAGTTCTTATAAAATGCTCTGAAAAATTAATTAATGTAGAGACACGGGTGTCGGATCACTCCAAAAAAACATGAAGCATGACTTACAATATGCATTTGAATTTTGTTTTTTTCGTCATAAAACCAAATATATCAACAAGTGAAATCAATCACACCTCTCATCACATTTACATTCTAATTCTTTTCATCGTACAATCAATTTTACTAACAAATAATTTAATAAAAAATTAAGCAATCACGTCTTTTATGATGTCATCGACAATAGAAAAGATTCACAAATGTTATTTTTACTTTTCAATGTCAAACTTTGCAAATGTTTGTCAATATTGGATTTCAAAAGCATTTTTTATGCGACAAAATAGGTTCGTCAATATCTTCAAAATTATTATTATTATTAATATTCAAGAATTTAACTGAAACATATTTTTTTTACCTAATTCTTTTCTCTTTTTAATTTTTAAACATTCAAATTTAATTACATTTCACATAATTTTTAATTTATCATATTAACTTTCAAATAATAAAATTTAACAAACAATAATGTTATGTGTATAATTTTTAAAAAAAATTTCGTGCTGCGCGTAGCGCGACTTTGTTACCTAGTATCATTAATGGCAATTGAAGTCGTGTCATTTATTTCTAAATGTTGGCATATAACAGGCTAGTTAAAGTCACATTATGTTCTAGAAACTTTTTTTGAAAGAAAAGAAAAGAAAGGTGAGTATTTGATTTCTTCATCTTGTTCCAAAAAGATTTTTTTGGAAAGAAATTAAATGATTTCTAAAGATTTGAAAAGAAAATTCTTATATAATTGTCAACAAAATTTTCTTCCCACTTTTGGAAAGATTTAGAAAGAAAAGAAAATAACTCATTTTCCCTTCTCTTCTTTTCTTTCATTAATTCGGGAACACGGTGTTACAGTTTGTGCGTGTGAGTAAATAGATACCACACATTACAATGCTAAACTATATAATATGCATATGTAAATACAAATAAATAAAGAAATGGAAAGTATATGTAAATACAAATAAATAAAGAAATGGGAAGTAGGAAAAAAATTACTTAAGAATGTTACTCTTAACTTTTATAACCATCAAGACATAAGCCTGGTAGGGTGATAAGACAGATTATTAGAGACGCATGCAGCAACAATCTGCAATACCTAAAACTTTAAATATACATCAAGTACATCAGCAGCCTCTTGATCTTTTTATAGACCCAACTTACCAAATTTCCACCACTAACATCTTTAAACTCGGGCTGTGCTGGTTCTTTACCAATGAGTCAGTGACCAATTCAAAAAGAATTACACCGTAAGTGTAAACATCTCAGGCAATCTCAACTCTCACGCAACTTTGTACCCCTTATCATCTGTGTGCTCAAATTAGTGTAGGTAACAGATAGACCTAAAATGTGGGTGGTGCAGTGCATCATATATTACACCGTAAGTGTAAACATCTCAGGCAATCTCAACTCTCACGCAACTTTGTACCCCTCATCATCTGTGTGCTCAAATTAGTGTAGGTAACAGATAGACCTAAAATGTGGGTGGTGCAGTGCATCATATATTTAAGACAAACCAACAACATATACGTGCCATGACATTCTCCCTATCTGCATAAACACTTATTCTGCAGGCTGAAAATTTAATTTGCACTCATACATAAACATTAGCTGATCAAGTTTCCAATGACATACATAATGTTAATAAATATAAACAAATTAACATGTTCGAGGCAGTAACATCTTTTATCAAAGTTAGAATCTGGGTAAATTATCTAAAAGTATAAGGTGGTAAACCTCATATAATCTATCACTCGTATATTATGGAGCCCATAGTATATTTTAGCTGCCTATTTAGTCGATGACAGTCTGCAGCTTATTATTGGTGGTTATCCTCTTCTGATAAGACTGTCTACCCAATAACCATAGTTGCAGGCATACATAGACTGAAAATTCTATCCAGATCGAGAATTAGCACTGAATAGCTGATACAAAGTATTATTCCAGGAATGAGAGTACCTGTTAAATAAATGTAAAGATTGAAGATTCTTCCAAAACAGAACATAGCAAAGTAATTAAAAAAACACCTAATGTAAAAATAAGTTATGGTTAAAGTCTAACGATATAAAAGGGTCAATATCTCTACCTTTCAATCATAAATACGTCCTGTAATAGTGAGTACTGGGGTCTAATCTTCATTAAAAAAATTCTCCTTTTTTGCCATGTTCACTCTCTAAAAGGAACATCATCAATCCTTTCCACATCATACTATTTGCGCACCATTTTCAATATGTCTTCATGAAGAATTTGCACCCCGTTGGGTTGATTCCCCATTGAGTATAGAAACCCAAGAATGTTACCTTCACGGACAGCCAAGTTAAAGGCTAAATCCTTAGTCAGCTTGTATTTGTAAACATCTCACTAACACAACATTGTATTTGTAAAGAAACTACCTAATTTGGTGTCTTTGTTATGAAATTAAAATCTCAAATCTCTTAGATTCATGATTGTCTCCGTATGGTCATATCAATCTGAAACAGGGTAAATAAAAGTATAAACATGTAAACAATTCCTTCGAGCATGTTCCTTTCTTCCACGTATATCTTTAGACAGTTCTAATTTTTTCTATTTCTATATCAACATAACTTAGCATCTTGGCATCTGTAAAAAAAATAGTATATCTATCTAAAGCATACATGGTTCAAAATTCCAGAGTGACGGGAAGAACAAAAGCATACATGACTAAAAGGATGACTACGCAACATACTTTAACATAAACAGATGGCAAAAGTTACAGAGAGTACGACACCTGGTTCAAGATTCAGGCTTAACATATTTTTTTTTTTTTGGAAAGGGAGTGTGTGCGAGTTGTCATCCCCAAACACAGACACTTATGCATGATTTCGAGGAACAGATTCAAGAAATCTTATTTCATCTAAAATTGCCCAATAATCAACAACTAATAAGACAATTTTATTTGGATAACATTTAGACAAAATCTAAGGCAGCAAAAAAAGTCCTGCAAGATGAACACTATATATAAAAATGCCCTATAAAGATAAACAAAACGTCATAGAAAGACAATTTTTTACCTATTTTCTTTGCCTTTACCTCCAAATTGTAATCACTTCGCATTTAAATGTACAAAACACAGGAGTACAAAACTTATAATAAAAAAATAATCTTAGCCACAACATAATGTTTTTTATAATTTAAAACAACTGAGATTGACAAAAATTGTATGCATTGCACTTTCCTATTCAATCGAATAAGAGTTTTGCTCCATCTCGAATTTAAATAAGCTACATGTACCAATTTCTACAGCTATAGATAACACATATAGTCATTCTTAAAAACAAGGCCAAATAAGTGATTAAAAATACCTGATAAGAAAGCTGGTTGACTCTTATCGATCATTTTCACCTGTGCAAATCATCAAACACTTTGTATGTAATAATGTTTTATCATAAAGATCAAATTAAAACTAACAGAGATTGAGAATAAAACCTAAAATAAAATAAATCTACATCAAGTATGATTCCACAAAACTTATGTATTTATCAATTTTATTACCATATTCATCAAACTCACCAAAATAGATGCCTTCACTGTCTATTTCCCATATATCTCTTTTATATATAAGTATTCAATATCTTCAAGCACCTGCACCATTTTAACACAATAATATTAGGTCATGGATATGCTAGAAGAAGAAACTCAATTCATTCAATTGAATGACAGAGAAAGTGAATCATATGTATAGAGCCCGTTTGGCCCCCCTTAAATTTTTTTTTTATCTACTTAAAGTGATTTCGTGCTGTTTGTCTAACCTTAAATTTTTCCACTTAAAGTTAGTTTTAGTTCAAAAAAAAAAAGTACCTTGGAGGTACTTTTTTTCCACTTATTTTTTTTCTCATATCAATTTTTATGTATTTGAGTCACCTTTTAACTTGTATTGTATTCTTTGCATATATTTGTATTTTATACTTTCAAAAAAATATAAATTTCTTTTTTTTTTAATTAATTTTTTAAAAATAAATTTACTTTAAGTGGAATTAGCCAAACAGATACACCTAACTTTAAGTGAAAAATATCACTTTTCACTTAAAGTGAGTAAGTAGCACTTTAAGTGATAAGTAACAATTTTTAAGTTAAGCCAAACACCCTCTATGTGAAATTGAATTTGAATATCTAATGTATAGTCGTATAGAGATGCTTTAATTTTAAAATTCAAATTTGAAAAAACAAAAAAGAAGAGTACGGAGTTAAAAGCTTAGGTGAGAAGCTTGAGTTCTTCTATGTTTTAATAATTGAATGACAGTACAGGTTTGCACGTGGAAGAGTCAAAGAGTAGACAACTTAGGATGGCATTTTTTTAAAATAAATGGAAGAAGAAGGATGAAAACTTATATTGAGGCCATTACTAGATATCACTGTACAAAATAGACAAGAGACACTATTATATAGAAGAAAAGTCTTTTCAATAAATTGAAAACCAATAATTGATAAAAGAAAATATGCTGAATAAAAATCTTTACAAATAAACGGAACACCAATTGTTTGATAAAAAAAATATGCACACAATTCAATTTGAATTTGTTAAAAATAAATGAATATGGATTTATATCGATTCAATCCGAATTGATCCATATTTGAAAACAATAACAATAACTTTTCGCTGAAAATTTGGTAAAATACTGTTTATTTAATTTAAAACAATTTTTTTAATAAACGCGTTGTGTTTGAAATATGTTTATAGAAAAAATAGGTAACCATACAATTTTGAATTTTTTTCCAAATTTTAAAGATTGCATATGATTATTCCATCAAACATAATTTATTTTATAATAGCTTATAACCCGTGCGATGCACGGATTTTTGTTGATATGTAATAAATTTTATTTTATGTTATAATTATATTTTTATATAATTATTATTTAAAATATTTTATTTTAATTTTAATATTAATAATTTAATATAAATTTAATTAATGATATGCATGGTTTAAAACTTATATTATAAAATTTAAAATAAATATGTCGTTGATAAAATTTGAAACTTGAAATTTTAGTAAATTAATTTAATCATATAATATATTTAATAATTAGATCTATTGGTTCTGATTTTTTACAAAAAATTTAATGTTCATTATTCGTAATACGAATTTCTATTATATTTTGTTACTGATTATATGATATGCTGTGATATTTTGGTGTATATATTAATTATTGCTAGATATGAATTGATTGGAAAATATGATATGATTGAGGTTTTTAGCTGTTTATAAAAGGTAATATCTTCAAATAAAAGTAAATGTGAAAAAGGCAATCGACTAATTACCTTTAATTGTATTATGTTATTATTTATTTTGGGTGTTTTAATAGCATAGATATCATATATATTTTTCGTTATAAAGAAGGGTAAATAAGTAAATTCATGAAATACCAAAAAACATATACCAAAAAATAGGTACCAAAATTTTTAATGTTTCTGGTATTATATAATTACTAGCTTAAAACCCGTGCGATGCACGGAATTTTTTTAATATTATATTAATTTTTTTATTATTTTTTTTTAAATATAATTTTTGTAGGCTTATATTTAAATGAGATGATGATCACAATTATATAAATGTTATCCATAATATTTATAGAAAATGAATGATTTTAGTTAAAAAAATATAGAAAATGTGATAGATTTTAGTTGAAAAGGTAATAAGTTATTTATTAGTAATTATAAAATTATTATTTTGTTTTAATAAATAGAATGCCCGTGATATAATTGGAAAAAGAGAGGATTTAGTTAGAGAAAATTAAAAAAGTAATATATTTTAGGTGAAAAGAATAATTGATTAATTTATAGTAATTATAATTTAATTATGTTATTTTACAAAATTAAATTGCTCATAATGTTTTTAGAAAAGGAGAAATTAATGTTGCCCGTGATATTTCTAAAGAGGAATTTTAGTTGGATAATATAGGAAAAAGATGATACATTTTAGCTAAAAAGGATAATCGTTAATATTAGTATTATAATATCATTATTTAGTAATTTTATTAATTAGAACCGTCCGTGATATAATTGGAAAAATAGAGATTTTAGTTTGAAAAAATAGAAAAAGATAACGTGAAAATTAGAAGGTGACATACTTTAGGTGAAAAAGGTAATTGATTAGTTTATAGTAATTATAATTTAATTGTTATTTTACTAAATTAAATTGCTGGTAATATTTTTAGAAAATGAGAAATTAATGTTACCTATGATATTTCTAAAAAAAAAAATTTAATTAGAAAAAATAAATAAGATGATACATTTTTTAGCTGAAAATGTAATTACTTAATTAATGTGCACAGAATTTTTTTAATATTATATTAATATTTTTTTATCAATTTTATTTAAATATAATTTTTGTAGGCTTAAATATTTAAATGAGATGATGATCACAATTATATAAATGTTATCCATGATATTTACAGAAAAAGAATGATTTTAGTTAAAAACAATATAGAAAATGTGATAGGTTTTAGTTGAAAATGTAATAATTTATTTATTAGTAATTATAAAATTATTATTTTGTTTTATTAAATAGAATGTCCGTGATATAATTGGAAAAAGAGAGGATTTAGTTAGAGAAAATTAAAAAGGTAATATATTTTAGGTGAAAAGGATAATTGATTAATTTATAGTAATTATAATTTAATTATGTTATTTTACAAAATTAAATTGCTCATAATGTTTTTAGAAAATGAGAAATTAATGTTGTCCGTGATATTTCTAAAAAGGAATTTTAGTTAGATAATATAGGAAAAGGATGATATATTTTAGCTAAAAAGGATAATCGTTAATATTAGTATTATAATATCATTATTTAGTAATTTTATTAATTAGAACCGTCCGTGATATAATTGGAAAAGGAGAGATTTTAGTTTGAAAAAATAGAAAAAGATAACGTGAAAATTAGAAGGTGACATACTTTAGGTGAAAAGGTAATTGATTAGTTTATAGTAATTATAATTTAATTGTTATTTTACTAAATTAAATTGATGGTAATATTTTTAGAAAATGAGAAATTAATGTTACCCATGATATTTATAAAAAAAGAAATTTAATTAGAAAAAATAAATAAGATGATACATTTTTTAGCTGAAAAGGTAATCGGTTAATTAATAACATTATGATATTATGATTTTATTTTTATTAAATAGAATCGCCCGTGATATAATTTGAAAAAGAGAGGTTTTGGTTAGAGATTATAAAAAAGGTAACTTGTTTTGGTTGAAAAAGGTAACCCGTGATATAATTGGGGAAAAAATATTTTAGTTAGAGAAAAAAGAAAAGATAATTTGAATGGAAAAATTAATTAATTAGTTAATAGTAATTATAATATGCTTTTTAGTTAGATAAAATATAAAAGATATTATACTTTATCTGAAAAAGGAAACTGATTAGTTATTAAAAAGAAAAGAAAAGGTAACATATTTAACCTGAAAAAGGAAATTGATTAGTAAAGCAAAAATTTTAGTGGCTGAAAAAGGTAACCCGTGATATAATTGCGGAAAAAATATTTTAGTTAGAGAAAAAAGAAAAGATAATTTGAATGAAAAAATTAATTAATTAGTTAATAGTAATTATAATATGTTTTTTAGTTAGATAAAATATAAAAGATATTATATTTTATCTGAAAAAGGAAACTGCTTAGTTATTAAAAAGAAAAGAAAAGGTAACATATTTAACCTGAAAAAGGAAATTGATTAGTAAAACAAAAATTTTAGTTAGATAAAATATATAAAAAAAAATTATCTGTAATTAAGTAAGGGTAAATAAGTAAAATCAATAGGTACCAACCAACCAAACTTTGAATGTTTCGGCTTTTATATAATAGTATAGATTAATTAATTTTAATTTAAAATAATTTTAATATACTCATATTTACGGTTTATACTAATGTTTCTTTATTATAAATAACGTATGTAGATTTTTAATATATTTTATTAACAATTGAAAATTATGGTGTGATATTTTCGGGTATATATTAATGATTGTAAAATTAGTTTTAAATTAAAAAGGTAACGTGTTTTAATTCGAAAGAAAATATTAATGAAGATTAGTTTTAAATTAAAAAGGTAACGTGTTTTAATTCGAAAGGAAATATTAATGATTGGAAGATACATTGATGTTTTTAGGTGTTTATAAAAAGGTAATATCTTCAATTAAAAATAAATGTGAAAAAAGGCAAGCGACTAATTACCATTAATTATATTATGTTATTATTTATTATAGCTGTTTTAAAAGTATAAATATCATATATTTATTTTTCTTTTTAATAAAGGGTAAATAAGTAAATTCACGAAGTACCAAAAAACAGGTACCAAAACTTTTAATGTTCCGGAATTTATATAATAATAAAATATTAATGAAGATTAGTTTTAAATTAAAAAGGTAACATGTTTTAATTCGTAAGGAAATATTAATGACCGGAAAGTACATTGATGTTTTTAGGTGTTTATAAAATGGTAATATGTTCAATTAAAAGTAAATGTGAAAAAAGGCAAGCGACTACTTACCATTAATTATATTATGTTATTATCTCTGTTCTAAAAATCGGTGATTAATCACGATTAATCACCGATTAATCCTTGTTCCATGGGTTACCGAACTGATTAATAATCCGATTATTCAATCAATCATTCCGATTAATCCCCAAATAACCGATTAATCCCCGATTAATCCCTGGACAGTGCCTCTACCGATTAAGTCCGATTTCCGCTTTTTACAACACTGGTTATTATTTATTAAAGGTGTTTTAGAAAGAATGTCCTAAATACCCATTATTTTGATACCCACTTACCAAAATACCCAAATTTCAAAATACCGACCAAAATACCCGTGGGATACGCCGTTTGCACAGGCGTATCCGAAGCACTGTAGATCGCCAGAAAACAGCAGATCCATGCCGGAAAATCGAGAGCTCCAGACGGCGACTTTTTGGCGATTCCGTTCGAACTCAAACTGCAGGCACTTTACACACGATTAAAGGACATCAAAATGACCAGAAGCTCATGCACATCATCTTCCCGAACTCCGTTTATCACCTCCGGCCCCGCAGGGGCGAAACGAAGCTCGTCGAAGCTCGTCGGAGTGTTTGAATTTGTTTGAATCGCCGTTTTTGGGCGTTTTAAATCCGCCAACGAAACTGTAAAACAACGATTATAGGTATGTAGAGAATCGAAACCCGATTCTAATGGTATATGGTAGGTCATGGGAAAGTCAGGGATTTGGACGGACGGAGAGTTCGAATTTTTACACCGGAATCGCCATTGATGTCGCCTGTGGAGAGCTCTGGGACGGACGTCTGATACGCATCTTGAAGATGCGTATCCTAAGTTGCGCGTGTGTGCATGGCGCATCCGTAGACGTTCATACCTTCTGTGTAGGCGTGTGTGTGAAAGTTGCGTTGTTTAGAAAGGCGTATCCGCCTGACGCGTTGCTGCCATAGGCGTGAGCCAACATACGTTGCTCCCGGAGGCGTATTGAATGGGTATTTAGGGCGGTGATGATCAGATCTGGGCATTTTGGTGAGAGAAACCAAAAAAATGGGTAAAAAGGGCACTCACCCGGTGTTTTAAAAGTATAAATATCATATATTTATTTTTCTTTTCAATAAAAGTTAAATAAGTAAATTAACGAAATATCAAAAAACTGGTACCAAAAAACAGGTATCAAAACTTTTAATGTTCCGGAATTTATATAATAGTAAAATATTAATGAAGATTAGTTTTAAATTAAAAAGGTAACTTGTTTTAATTCGAAAGGAAATATTAATGATTGGAAAATACATTGATGTTTTTAGGAGTTTATAAAAAGTAATAAATGTGAAAAAAGGCAAGCGACTGCTTACCGTTAATTATATTATGTTATTATTTATTATAGGTGTTTTAAAAGTATAAATATCATATATTTATTTTTCTTTTTAATAAACGGTAAATAAGTAAATTCACGAAATACCAAAAAACTGGTACCAAAAAACAGGTAGCAAAACTTTTAATGTTCCGGAATTTATATAATAGTAAAATATTAATGACGATTAGTTTTAAATTAAAAAGGTAACATGTTTTAATTCGAAAGGAAATATTAATGATTGGAAGATATTTTTAGGTGTTTATAAAAATGTAATATCTTCAATTAAAAGTAAATGTGAAAAAAGGCAAGCGATTACTTACCATTAATTATATTATAAATATCATATATTTATTTTTCTTTTTAATAAAGGGTAAATAAGTAAATTCACGAATTATCAAAAAACAAGTACCAAAAAACAGGTATCAAAACTTTTAATGTTCCGGAATTTATATAATAATATAGATTATACCAAAAAATATGCTCATATTAAAATTTTCTAATCAATCATCTTTTTGCGACATCAAATGATTCTATGGTATTTGTTTCCATGAAAACCAGGTATCCATATGATATCAAATTGGAACAATAATCTGGTAAATTATTGTTTGATTGAATTAAACATAAATTTAGAAAAATAAAAAAAGGTAATAAATGATCATGTGATTTTTGCATACTTTTATATTTTCAATTTTGAAGAAAAACAAGTACATGATTTAATGTTTTTGACTGATTCTCTTTCTTAGACAATTTCAATTTTGAACAACTATCATGAAACAGAACATATGTTGTGTTTATTGGGTATGGATTTATATATATAATCTTAAATTACATGTGTTATTGATAGAGATAAAAATCAATTTTTTTGACTATTTACATGTTAAAACAGATAAGAGATTTCAATCAATAGAAATGAGCTATTTTATTTCATAACAATTTGTATATATTAAAAATTGTTTTTAACATTTTATATATGATTGTATTATATATTTAAAGGGAAAAAATTCCGTAATTATGTTATTGCATATACTTGATTTGGAATGATAAATATTAAATTGTTCATAGATATTTTTTAGTAATACTAAAATTTTTAAAATAAGTTCATTCCTAAATTATATAGTTGACATAATTTTCAATGATGTTAAAATTTTAAAATAATTCAAATTAAACTCAATTTTAAAAATTAAATTTTCTAAAAATATTTCTCGACATCGCCTCCGGCGACGCCTCGTTGCACCTATATTAATAAAAAATAATAAATATCTTTTTATACTATAGTAAAACCTCGATAAACGAATAACCTTATCAAATGAATTATTTTTTCCGGTCCCAGCATAATACAGATGGTGTATTTTTGCCCTCGATAAATGTATAATATCGATTAATGAGTAAAATTTTTCGCTCCCGAACGTATTCATTTATCAAGGTTTAACTTGTATGTGCATTACTCCAATAAGTATATAATTTAGAAATACAGTCTTATGTTTAGTTAAAGTCGTCATAATTTATTTACTTATATTTTGTTATTTATATTAATACACAACAATGTAATATGGCTGAAGTATTAAAATTAAATATTAATATATATGAAATAAGTTATTATTAAAAGTTTTAGTTGAAGAAATTTTAAAATAACTCAAAATAAGTTCAATTCCTAAATTATATAGTTGAAGTACTCTTTTAATAATGTTAAAATTTTAAAATAATTCAAATTAATTTCAACTTTTAAATCAAATGTTCTAAAAATATTTATCCGCATCGCCTCCCGACGACGCCTCACTACGGTTATATTAATAAAAATAATAAATATTTTCAAATGATATTAAATTCAAAAGTTACTTACATCAAATTTTGGAGAAGCCAATCATTTTCTTATATTATGTTCATTACTCCAATAAGTAGAAAATGCAATCTAATTTTTAGTTAAGTTGACATAGTTTTTTTGTTATTTATATTAATATATAACAATGTAATATGATTAAAGTACTAAAATTTAAATATTTATATAAAAGTATAATGTAAATAAGTTATTTTTAATAATTTTAATTAAAAACAAACTCAATGGTTTCGTTATATACTGCAGCAGTTTCTTAAAGACCTCTCGGCTTGATTATTTGAATAAATAATAACATACATTTGAACAATAGTAACACACAGATTTATAAATATTTACTAATTTTTTAAAAAATGATAAAAAAAAATTAAAATTATATATTTCATTTATGTACATGTTATTAGAAATTAAATTCTTAAATAGGTATTTAATAAAGATCATGATATTGTAAACATATTATAATCGACTAAAAAATCTACTTGCTCCGTCCATCTTAGATATTTGTAAGCTTCTCAAAAGATTAAACGTATGACCCAATCTAAAGCCTTTTAAATGAGTATGATTTTGTCAAAAAATTTGGATCCAATATGCTCATTTTATTGCTCACCTTTCATATGAATATGATTTTGTCACAAAAAATTCGATCCAAGATGCTCATTTCATTGCTCATAATTTCACTCATAATTTCATTTTATTCATTTTCTTATGATAGTATGGTCTTTATTTCTTATTACTCTAAACAACTTCAAATTTATATTATACCAAAAATATGCTTATATTAAAAATTTGTTAATCAATCATTTCATTGATAGTTCTTATCACATAATATCAAATTTAAATAATAACTAGCATAATAACCCGTGCGAAGCACGGGTCATCCTCTAGCAATTGTTATAAATTCTGTATAGTTTTACGATTTAAGGATATTTTTGAATATAATTGCACCTTTTATGATCATACATATTATAATATCAGTATTTTAATTTATTTATTATTTTATTTATGTATAGATCATATAAGCACTAAAAAGAGAATGTTTTGTAGCATATACATATATTATATAGGTTATAACACAATTTCTTTTAGAACAATGATAAAAATACATATCATCGATGTGAATAATACTTGTCATACAATACTTTCTAGATAAAATTAGAACGCTTCTTAATATTTATTTCTTTAAATATCTCATCAAGATATAAGTCGCATAGAATTATATTCCGAAATTACGAGAGGGTTGATTCCCAACACTAGCATAATTTCATATATTGTTTGCATAAATATTAAAAGGATGATACTTTTGTAATGTTTAAACATAGATGGATATTATCGTAAGTTCACAATCATTAAAATGACACTTTTTGCACTTGTGTTGTGGTTTAATATATAGTAATAGATAGATAGATTGTGTACCATATTGTGAAACCTAAAATATGACATTTTTAAAATAATACGAGTCACCATTATTTTTACTCAAAAATTAAAGTAATAGTAAAAGTAAGATAATGGAGTTGTCGAGTTTGTTTAAAAGGCTTATTAACTCAAAATAATAAAGTCTGTGCAACACAATGGTTAGTAGGATAAATTGTGTAGAGGAGGTTCTTAGTTCGATTCACCATAAGAATAAAATTTACTCATTTTTTCCATTTAAATAAGAGAGTGACATTTCATGTAATTTTATAACTTGTAAGGGTATAACTGTAATATCATAGATGATTTATTGGCTCAACATGCCCCTAAAAATCCCTTTGTTATCTTATTATATATAGAAAGAATGGATGAATGTGTATCATATTGTAAAACCTAAAATATAATATTTTTAAAATAATGCGAATCACCATTATTTTTACTCAAAAATTAAAATAATAGTAAAAATAAGATAACGGAGAGGTCGGGTTTATGTAAAAAAAAAATTAACTTAAAACAAAAAAGTCAATGTAGCACAGTGGTCAGCAGGATAACTTTTGTAGAGGAGGTTCAAGGTTCAATTCACCAAAATAACTCATTTTTTTCCAATTAAAATAATAGTAAGGGTTTATGTAAAAGGTTTTTCTAACTTAAAACAAAAGAGTCAGTGTAGCACAGTGGTTGGTAGTATAACTTGTGTAGTGGAGGTTCTAGGTTCCATTAACCACAACAACTCATTTTTTTCATTTAAATAAAAGAGTGGCATTTCATGTAATTTTATAATTTGTAAGGGTATAACTGTAATTTCACAGGGGATTTATTGGCTCAAATTATCTCCATATTGCTCTATTATATATAGAAAGAGATTTGGTAAAATATTGTTTTTTTTCTTTTTGTCGGGGGTATATATTCCATAAAAGGATTGAAAAAGATTACAAAGAGTTTCCTTCGATCAAGAAATGTACATCATCTAACCGAATGGCACGCATGTTGCCCCGGACATTTAGACAATAATACCTTTAAGTCTGAAAGGAAGAACCCACGAAAAAGAGCCTCATTAAAAAACCCAACAAGAGCAAAACCCTATGGGAAAAAACTCAAAAGGGGAAAAAAAGCGCCCACAAAAAAGGAAATACATACTAAATGACTAGAACTTACAACTTTGTGTGTTCTCATTGCCATCTGATATTGCCAAAGACTTGTCTTCTATTTTGCAAAAGAAATATTCTGCACCTTAACTGCTCCATAACTTTATTTTGAAAAACAAAACTGAATCTTTTTGGGGCATATTACCAAACAAACCCGTCAGGAAAGGAATAAAATCAAATATCACTTAAAGAATAAATATTAAAATATTAAAAATATTATGAATTACGACAAAATAGGACTTAAAGAATAAAATTAAAATATTAAAAATATTATGAATTATGACAAAATAGGTGCTCATTTCTAACCAAAGGGGATCCCTTTGGTTAGAGCATCTCCAACCACCACCACCTGTTAGGTAAAAATTATAGGTGGCACTATGATATACATATTAGCTAAAAAATATACCTCTCCAACCACAAGACTTGTTAGCAAAAATTATAGATATCCTTTATTTCATCTTCTATATTTGTTGAGTCTGTAGCCATTATCTAAAATATCCACGTCACTTTTTTACCTTATTTAAATTATATCCATGGTGAAGTAACGATAAAGGTGAACCAAAATAATAATAAAATACTGTTTTTGAATTATGGCTAATCATTATTGCTAACACCATTGGAGCACAATGTGTTACAGCTTCAGCAAATTTTAGCTAACACTTGTTATATCTAACCATTATACCTAGTGTCGTTGGAGATGCTCTTAGACAACTAAAAATAACCATATATTGGTAACATAATTGAAATTAAAACTAAAACATTAACTCTTAAAAATCAAAAAACATCAATCATGACCATAGAGATAAGGTAACTGATAAAAAAAATACCAATTCTACAAAATTGAATCTAAATAATAACTGATGCACTTAAATGTGAATAATAGAAAATAAAAACTATCATTAAGATCGTAACCGAAACAAATAAATAATAACAATAAATTACCATATAAGACAAAGAAACTAATTATACCTTAAATCACTAACTAGATAAAGACAAAGAAACAAATAGTAACTATTTAAAAACTACTAATAATCACATTAAAAGCCACTAATGAAAAAGATATCAATCAACAATCAATTTTAAATAATTGAACATAAAATTATCAATCAAATATAATAAATGCAAAAGTAATTTCTTAAAAAAAAACAAAGATGCATACAGACAAACAATCAAATTCCGTCCAAGTTATTGCATACAGACTGAATTTAGCCACTAAAACATATCAGAGAAAGGTTCACCAAAACAATTCGATGACTTAGCAAAAAAAATAACACATGCGTCGAGAAACTACTGACTCCACCATAGAAAAGCCAATCTAGGCAAAAAAAAAAAAAACAAGAACCCAGAAGAAAACAATCAGCAATAAGAACCCAGTATTAAACTCCAAAATGGGATCAAGTTATTGATACATCATTTAAACACACACCCACCACAGCCAACCACAAAGTAACCACAAGCACACCACACACAACACATATAGATTGAAATAAAAGAAAATCAGGAGGGAAAAAAGAAATTGGGAGGAAGAGAAAATTAGACAGGGGAAAGAATATAATACAGGATTCTAGTAAAATATTGTTTGACTGGATTAAAATATAAATTTAGAAAAAGTAAATCGTTTTGATTTTGCAAAAGGTTACTTTCAATTTTTATCAGATATATGTACATGCCTATTTCACCAAACATAAATTTCTTTATATTATACGTGATAGGTACCCGCTGTAGAGACGGTCCACTCGCCGGGCATGCGCCCGCGAGTAGGTGCCCGCTTACAACACAGCATTTGTCACTCTCATACACGTGTCATAAGATATTTAGTTGCTTAAACTGCTCAACTTGGCAATAAATATCGTCACAAAAATACTCTTGTACAAAATATCTTGCTATCTTGCTCTACAAGATAGGGGACAATACACTATTCAAGAGAACACAAGGACATCAAGTTGTAGCAGACAAACTCTGAACAAGTACAAAGCAAGTTGTAGAATGGCGGCGTGTCAGGAAAGGTCACACCAATCACTGTAGCTTGTGCGGCTACCAAGTGGGGCTCACTGTAGCTTTTGCGGCTACCAAGTGGGGCTCACTGTAACTTTTGCGGCTACCAAGTGGCATACAGTGACTGGGAGGCTTAACCTATAAATACCCCCATTCTGCACATAAGATGAGATACACACAATTAAACACACACAATTTTAGCAACACAAAAGCTCTCTACATATTCTCTTCCCTCACATCAGATGCACTCTTACCAGCTTGATTATTATCATTTTCGATTACTGATTCTTACACCGGAGGTGCTTGACGGCCACCACCCCCGGGCAAGCATTGTTTTGCAGATACCCAAACTCAGGTGACACGTCACGGAACGGTAGTCGGAAGCCTCTAATAAATCGTGGGAGTTATCATTTGGCGCGCCAGGTAGGGGGTCTATTTTTCTTAAAGAGAAATCCCTCCCCTGCTCTACCCGAGCTAACTCCACGAGAGAAAAAACAAAACAATCCCAAACAAACAGAATACACGCTACTAAAATGGTCCACAACACCAGATCTAGAGGCACTGCAACAACAGCAAACCCAGATGAAATACCACCACTAGAAAGAGGAGGAAACACAAACGGCGTCCCACCGCATAACCCGCTACTGAACCCAGATAACAGCATACAAACTAACCCCCCTAGGGGAGACGACCGGGAGCAAATCCTTTGCCTTAACCTCACAGGCTACACCCAACAGCAAATCGACCTAATCATTCAAATAGCTTCAACTTTCCCACAACAGGGTCAAGGACCACCACCAGAGCCAATAGATTCCCAAGCCAACCCCCATAATGACCAAAGTGAGGCTCACAGCCGGCCTAGACGGGCAGATTCTGCCTTTTCCCGCCTAGGCTCATCCCAAGACACGAATCATAAAAGGCATAATAAAAGCCATCATCAACCCAAAACATGGGAACAAAACAGAAAATAGAGGGACCTAAAGAAGGTGATCATAGACAAAAAAGCTGCCTATGAAAAGGTCGTAGCCAAATACGAGAAACAAAAGAAAAGAGATCGATCCCCTGTCCGCCCAAAAGATGTAGACGATGCACCGCCCACAAACACATATATGATGCGTACCATTATGGAACTCAAGAAAAAGATAGAAGGTAATAGCGAACCAGAGATGGGCGGAACGCCATTTACCGTAAGGCTGGAGGCGGAGCCCCGTCAGAAAGACATCAAACACCACAGCTTCAATTTTTTCGATGGGCTAGGTGACCCGGAAGAACATCTTAGTTACTTTGACCAGTTAGCTCTCCACTACGAATATAATGATCTCACGAGATGTCGTTTCTTCGCAGCGACCCTTCGCGGCAATGCCCAAAGATGGTTCTGTAGGATATCCGCCAGGTCCATAGATACTTGGCTGGAGTTCAAAAAACTGTTCTTGAACAAATTCAAGGCGAACCAACAGCACGAGGTTCATACCGTGTTTCTAGAAACTATTGCACAACGCAACGGAGAGACTTTGCAAAATTACATCGACCACTTCAAAGAAGCCGTCAACAATGTTGTATGCGTTAATGAGACAGAGGCATTGGTCCACTTGAGAAGGGGCCTTAACCCCTACGAATGCGAAAATACGTATGCCGTCTCATGGAAATAAAACCCACCACTTTGTCAAAAGCATATGACTTAGCATCCCAGGCCATCAACGAGACAGAATCCTTGAATGTGCTCAAACAATCCAGGGCCCCGCCAAATCAATCGCCATACTTCCAAAGGGAAAGATTTACACCCTATCAAAGGCAAACACCAGCCCAACACCAGGTACAAACTACTCATGAGTCGTCGCCTTCCTCCCAGAAATCGTAATCAGATACCCCGATTAGAGACCGCTTGGGGCCAACCAACCCACCTAGAACGGACAAACGCCCAGAGCCAGAATGGACAAAATTCACACTCCCAAGGGCGACCATTCTATGAGAAATCAGGGGAAAACCCTTTTACATGCCTCAGGCCCCAATGTTCTCCTCGCCCGATGACAGGCCAAAAGACAAACACTGTGATTACCACGAAACGCATGGACACTACACAGACAGTTGTTTGTCCCTCAAATATTTTTTGGAGAGACAAATTAAGGCTGACAACCTATCTCAGTATTTGCCAAGCCAAGTGCAAGGGGCGTCCACCTCGCAAGGATAGAACAAAAATATCGTACATACCGTCTTTGGCAGACATTCTTCACCACCGAGAGAAGAGCACACCATCTATTCAATATCTGAGGGACCGCCAAACATAATTACTTTCACAGACGCGGATTATGAAGGCATAGATCCTAATCACACTGAGGCACTAGTCGTGTCATTAGGCGTCGCCAACAATGAGGTAAAAAAGGATCCTCGTTGACAACGGGTCCTCAGTGGACATATGCTTTAAACACACCTGGACAGGCTAAATCTAAATGGTGAAAAATTGGAAGCATGTCCTAATGAAACACCTCTCTACGGTTTCGGGCACAACGCCGTTCCAATTGCAGGCATCGCCAGGCTCCCTGTTTATTTTGGCGAATCTCCCAGGCAAGTTTGTCGAATCATTAAATTTTACGTCATCAATACCGTCTCCTCTTATAACATGATCTTGGGAAGGCCCACACTAAACATGCTCAAGGCAATTACTTCCACCCCTCATCTTAAAATTAAATTCCCCACTCTAAACGGGGTTAGAGAAGTTAAGGGTGACTCTGAAACATCCAAAAGATGCTATGGCATAGCACTCACCCTGGGCAAAACTGAACCCAACAATCTCCGTCGAGAAAAAGCAAACAAGAGAAGGCGAGAAAAAAGGCAAAGGCACGCTGAACATCAGCAAAATCACAACAAGAGAAAGAAAGAGGTACAATTCATAGATGGGCATGACCCGGCATTGGAAGACTCACCCCGGATAGATCCGAACCTCTTGAAATGTCTTAAACGAGAGGAGAAACCTCCAATCAGCCCCGCGGTGCAAACAGAAAAATAGAAATTATGCCTGGAGACTCAACCAAGAATTTAAGTGTGGGAGCGGGTTTAGACTCAATCTTCAAGGTTGGCCTCACAGACATTTTAAGGAAATACGCCGACGTTTCGCATGGAGCCCGAAGGATATGCCGGGTCTAGATGAGTCAGTAGCAATCCACAAGTTAAATGTGGACCCGGACAAAGCCCCAAAGATACAAAAGAGAAGGAACTTTGCGCCAGAGCGACAGCAGGCAATTGATGTTGAGATTGACAAACTCTTGGACGCAGATTTAATTTGTGAAGTCACCTACCCTAAGTGGGTTGAAATGTGGTACTAGTGAAAAAAGCTAACGGAAAATGGAGAATATGCGTGGATTAGTGGATTACACTGATTTAAACGCAGCATGCCCAAAGGATCCGTATCCACTCCCTTCAATAGACCAACTCACTGATGCAACAGCGGGCCATTTGATGCTAAGCTTCATGGATGCCTACTCCGGCTACAATCAAATCAAAATGACCCCTGAAGACAGAGAAAAAACAGCTTTCATCACACATAGGGGGGTATATTGCTACAAAGTTATGCCATTCGGACTGATCAACGCCGGCGCCACCTTCAAAAAAACCATGAATAAAATCTTCGGCGATCAGTTGGGCCACAATATGGAAGTATATGTGGATGATCTCATAGTAAAATCTCTCTTAACGGCTTCTCACCTTCAAGACTTAGAAGAGTGTTTTTCAACTCTCAGAAGACACAACATGAAACTAAATCCAGACAAATGCGCATTTGCACTAGACGCAGGCAAGTTCCTTGGTTTCTTGGTATCTCACAGAGGCATCGAAGCCAACCCCGAAAAAATAAAGGCTATAATCGACATGCAGCCACCCAAAACTTTAAAAGATATATAAAAATTAACAAGAAGGTTAGCCGCTCTCAGAAGGTTCATCGCTAAATTAGTAGACAGGTGCCTCCCATTTTTTGATACATTGAAGGGGGCAACAAAAACTAAGGCAATATCATGGACAGACAAATGCCAGAAAGCCTTCGAAGACCTCAAAACTTATCTCTCTTCTGCTCCATTACTTGCGGTCGCGGCTCCTTCAGAACCGCTATCACTATACTTGTCCACAACGGATAAAGCCGTGGGGGCAGTACACATCAAAGAGGAAAATTGCGAGCAAAAACCAGTCTATTATGTCAGTCAAGTGCTCAAAGACGCGGAAACCCGCTATCCAAACGTCCAAAAGTTCGCTCTAGCTTTGGTAGTAGCGAGCAGAAAATTGAGACATTGCTTCCAAGGTAGACAAATCAGGGTCATCATGGACCAACCGCTAAGAAAAATACTACACAAACCGGACCTATCTGGCAGGTTGATCAATTGGGCCGTAGAACTTGGCCAATTTGACCTGAAGTACAGACCACGAACCGCAATTAAAGCACAAGCACTAGCAGACTTCATAGTCGAGTGCTCATTTTCAGAGATAGAAAAAGAAACTCCTGTAAATAACATTGCCACGCCGGACGACAGTTGGCAACTGTATATAGACGGTTCCTCCACAAACACCCGCTGTGGGGCGGGTCTCATTCTTACTAGCCCCGACGGTTTCCAAGTCAAGCAAGCCATACAACTAAACTTCAAAGCCACGAACAACCAAGCAGAATATGAGGCACTTTTGGCCGGCTTGATATTAGCAAAAAACTTGCAAGTAAGAGAATCATCATTTACAGCGACTCACAACTAGTTGTTCGCCAAATAACAGGGGATTATTCAACAAAAGATACAAACCTTAGCAAAGTCCCCTAGACGGGCAAGCAACCAACTTCAATAGTAAAGTCCCCTAGACGGGCAAGCAACCATCTACAATAGCAAAGTCCCTAAGCGGGCAAGCATCCTACTACAATAGCAAAGTCCCTAAGCGGCAAGCAACCAACTTCAATAGCAAAGTCCCCTAGACGGGCAAGCAACCAACTTCAACAGTAAAGTCCCCTATACGGGCAAGCAACCATCTACAATAGCAAAGTCCCTAAGTGGGCAAGCATCCTACTACAATAGCAAATTCCCTAAGCGGGCAAGCATCCTACTACAATAGCAAAGTCCCTAAGCGGGCAAACAACCATCTACAATAGCAAAGTCCCTAAGTGGGCAAGCATCCAACTACAATAACACAGTCCCCTAGACAGGCAAATATCTATCTACAAAAGCAAAATCGGTTACAAATGTTAAGTCCCATAGACGGGCAGGCAACCTACTACAAAAGCAAAACAGGCTACAAAAGCTAAGTCTCCTAGACGGGCAAAACACACAACTACGAAAGACAAATGTTCTACAATAACGATCAACAAAAACAAATTACCTTTGCGACCAAAAGCAAGTAAAGTGACAGCAAAGTTATTTACTATGACGACACTAAAGCAAATCAATACAACCAGCTTACAAAGAATTGCACAAATACATATGTGATGCAAAGGAAAGCAAAAGGGAGATACAAACAAATGCGATAGGAAAAGAGAAATTTAATTCATAAAATATTTTTTTATTACAAGCATGGATTACAAGGATTGAGATGCTTACATCTAAAAACCCTTCATGCTTGGGGAGCCTTCTTCTCAGCATCCGCGTCTTTCTTGACGGAGCTCTCACCCTACTTCGGTGCACGGAAACGGAAGTCGTTTGCATCCGTCTCTGGCGCCTCTTTCGCCTCCTTCGCAGCACGAGCGGTGGCAACTTTCCGAGCATCCTTCCGGCACTCTTCAGTGTTGTACAAATCACCATCCTCCTCGTAATGGACAGCTAGGGCTCTCCAAGCACTCTCATTCTCTTTCGAAATGCAGATCTCACGACCCCACGAAAAAGGGGTGAAAAAATCATTCATATTAGAGATATCCATGCTACAATTTATAAAGAAATATTTTTTCTAAAGGAGGGAGAAAAGAATGCTCAGGATCCAGCAAATTACCCTCCCTTTTATAGGGGGTGAAAGAAGGTTAAAATAACCCACAATCAAAATTCTCCATCCCCATGCAGACTGCAGTAAAGACACAGTCAAAAGACTATGATTCCCATGAAGTATTAAATGCTCAAAACAAATTCCCACAGTCAAATGCGTGATTTCCAGGTAACATTTCCCAAAAGCTTATTTACCTCTCCCTTTGACAACAAAATAATACACACAAATACAATTATATTTCTCTGCAAATATCGAAAATATATTCCACCAACCACAAAATACTTCAGAGTTTAAAGTTCCCAAGTGCAAATTACATCAACCTGTTTCCAAGTCACACAGCGGACAGACCCGCTGAGTGATTTCTAAACAAATCAAAACAAAAAATCTACACAGTACAAAAAATATCATCCCCAGCGGGAAGCGCTCAACGGGCTTGTCATACCTCTCAGCGGCTCCTCCTCTCCTACATCTTCTTCTTCACCATAAACAGCCGCTATAGTTGACAGCGGCGTAGCAGCTTCTACAACTGGATTTTCCTCATCCACAACCATGTCATCTTCAGGGGTTTGCATGCCAACATCACTTACGGCGGCATCAACTTGACAGCCAACACTCACTTTGACCACTTCCCCAACACGGGCTTCTAGCGACTTCACTTTTCACTTAGCTTTCCTTGCTTTTGACTTGAGTTTGGACGTTTTATTCTTCAAGCAGGCAATTTCTTCAAGATCCTCAGCGACCTTCTACCTTAGCTGAACAAGTTCAACCGACTCATCCCCACTTACCGCTACACACAACTTGGCGGCCTCCTCTTTCACAAGCTCAGCAAACTCAGGACTTCTGAATTTCCTTATAGCATCCGCTTCTGTGGGACAAGAGTTAAGATGAGCATCAGCATCCTCAGCACGCTCTTTCTCAGACATTAACAAAACTTTCAGATTGCGAATCTCTTCAGATAAAGCCTCCTTATCCGCCATCAGCTCAATTTTATCCTCGGCCAGGAACCGTCGAAGATCTGAACTATACGCATAACTTGCCTTGATATCGGTCTTCTCCGTCTCAATCTCGTACAAAGCTTTGGCAGCATTATCCTTCATAATCTTCTCAGCGGCCACCTCCGCCTCTAGCTGTTTCACCCTCTCTTTCAAAGCAGGGTTACTACTGCGGTATTGATTGCCTCGAGCCATCAGACTCGTATACATGCATTGGTTCTACATAAGAAACAAAAACAAAAAGTTACTAGCGGGCATATCAGAAAAGTAGTGTCAACAACAAAATTACTACAAGGATACATACCCGCGCAGAGTACTTTTGGGACAGGCGGCACATCCGCTCCCAACTCAACCCGTTCATCATCACTAGATCATCATTGGTCATGGAGTCAACAGTAAAGGTGTTAGGCCCCGATTTGAACAGAAAGCCATAGCCAGGCCTTGCTCCGCCATCATCTCCACCATCTTTTTCAGTCTCATCAGAACTGCTATCAACAGGCTCATCCACTACCCGGTGTGTGGGAACATAATCACTTACCCTAGCGGCCTCAATCCGTCTCCGCTTGGAAGGACGTACTTCATCAACAACCTTACGTTTAGACCCTTGAGGCGGAGCATCACCCAACACATCTTCAACAGTACCATCCGCCACTACCTCAGCCGTCTTGGAGGTAGGAATAGCTTCATCAGCATCAAGATCGACAACTATTCGGCTCCCAGTACCAGTGGTCGTCTCAGACATAGCAGCCGATCCCCGCTCAACCCTTCGAATTGAAGCTCTATATTCCCTTGAAAGAATATCAGGCTCATCCTCATCCACTTAAAGGCTAGCAGTATATTGCCTCGCCACAGTACCAGGACTATTGGCGCCAGTATTAGCGGCCACATCTCTTTCAAACACAAAATCAGTCTCAGCGGGCACATCGCCCTCCGCGTCTACACCAGTCACAGCAGAATTTCCAACATCGACAGCAACATTATCTTCACCAATATCTTTTTTTGAAGGGCTCTCTCCTCCCTCCTGCTTAGAACTACCACTCTCATCAATCGGTTGACCCTCTCCACCCACAACCTCAGCACTAGCACCGCCTAATAATTCCTCCGACAAAGATTTAGCTTCAGAATCTATGTCATCCCCAGAAAATTCCTCTTCAGAAGTGGGCTCTTCAACAGCGGTTGCAGGGTCATCAACAGGGACAGAAGTTTCACCAACCTCAGCATCACCGGAAAGATAAAAAACATTCATGATATTATCAACAACAAATAACCCGGCACGAAGACGCTTAGGTCTTGGCGGCACAGTAAGCAAGAAGTCTGCATATAACTTTGCCTCAGACAAACCCAGAGTTGGGTGTAAATCTAGCTCCTGCTTACGAGGATCCAACACTACAAAAATAAACAACAATGTCAGTCACAAAAAACAACAAAGTACAAAAGGGACACTTACAACAATTCCTTCTCAAGACAGCGGGATCGATCAAATCCTTCTCCGTCCACACTTCACCCAGAACCTTCACAAGGTCAACAAGGATACCAATTTCATTGCGGCTAAGGCGACTATGGTCCACCTTATAATCACACTCAACCTTTTTCGTGAAGTTCCTCTGCCAGGCAAACTCCCCACCACCAATTATCAGAAACTCCTCGTGCCATCCTGTCATCCCTTTGGGAAATATAAACGGTCGATGGCCATTCAGGGCTTTCCCTATGCGACTTTGCGGCTTCACAAATTGCAGCTCATAGAAAGGTTTTGCACGGCTGGCTTTCACATCAAACAAGCAGAAAAAAGCCTTAAACGTAGGTTGCTTCCTCTTTCTTACACAGCTAGCTATAAACCAGTTTATAGCCCTTATCGAGTTCGGTGTAAATTGGGCTAGCGGACACCGGAAGTGAATACGGAACAAATCCATGACAAATTTATGGGGAGGCAAACGGAACCCTGCCTTCAAGTGGCTAACGGGTATGCACACGGACCCATCGTCAAATCGATGGTAAAGCCTCTCTCCGGCCTCTTCACGCCTCCAAAAGTAAGCATCTTCGATCCTAAACATCCTCGGTACATAATCGGCCCACTCATCAGCCTTGAAAGTACTATCGTGCTGAAGATGGGAAAATTCGGCAAACTCCTTGTCCATTTCCGCATTTGAAAAATGCGTAGGAGGCACTTTGGTCGCCCGAAACAAACTCTCACTACTCTCAAAATACTGGTACCGGTTTCGTTGCAGAACGGCTGGAAATGTTAACTGGTTCGGATCCACCCAGCGACCATACCCGTTAATCAAAGCTCTTTTCTCGCCGGTAGCGGCATCAGTAAATTCATCACCCATCTACAAATAAATTCCAAGTCACAGCACAATACCGCCTACGGAAAAACCGCTAACAAATAACAAGGTACACGTGGATATTCACAACAATTTACATTTTTCTTTTTTATTTATCAACAAAATGATTCATATTCTACTTCCCTCCTTAAACAACGAAACACTAGAATCATAAATCAAATTACACACTTTAAACAATACATACATACACATATACAGACCCCCACTTACATGAACACACTCTTACATCATCGTTTCACAAGATTCGAAATCACAAAACACAAAAAATATACGACCAAAAAATACAAGAACAAGTTACCAAAGAACAAATCGGACTATTTACAGCCTACGAAAACAAACCAGACTCACTAAAACCCATTTATCATCTCACAAAAGCAAACACAAACCCATCCCGAAACCCATCTCATAAACAGATATCACAAAAAATGGAGATACAAACATGGCACAACTATCTAGGAAACAGAAATCACAAAAGAAAATACAAAGAGGAGCAAGAATCTCACCTCAAAGCAGGAGATAGAAATGGCTTCAAATGGCAGAGATGTCGTCGATCACCGAAAAAAATGCAGCAACTAAAATCCAAGAACAAACAAGAGAATATAGAGAGCAAAATATACGAAGACAGTGAAAAGATAAAAAAGAAAATGCACAACTCCCCTTTTTATTACGTGAGGCGCGTGAGAAGAGGGGGGGAAAATTACAGCCCATAACGTGGTAGCTTCTTATTGGGCCACGTCAAAAGAAACAGTAACTTCCTCGGTACAAACAACAACCACCCACGGGGTAGTAACTTCCCACCTTTCTCTTCATATTACATCACAAAAGTACATTCTCTTTCCACCCAAAGGTCACTTCACTCATTAATACGCACCTCCACTTATCATTTATCTTATTATTGGCATTAAATATTATTCTTTCATTTATTTCGATTCTCATTTATTAGCAGAAATATCATTTATTTCACATCAGTTACGAGTATAAAACAAAAACGTTTCAAATTACAAGCCCGTCAAGCACCAGCATCCAATGCATAAGCGGCCCGCCATCAAAAATTTTTTCTAACTCCTAAAGTGTTGTCCGCCAACACTTGGGGGGAAGCGGTTTCAAAAATTTTTCTAACTCCTAAAGTGTTGTCCGCCAACACTTGGGGGGCAGAGGTTTCAAAAAAAATTTCTCACTCCTAAATGTTGTCCGCCAACACTTGGGGGGCAGCGTACCACAAAATTTCAGAAAACCCTCATAGCATTTGTTATTATCTCTCCTATCTTAGTTTCTCCTCCCCCCATCCGCTTAAAAGCGCATCGAGGGAGTGGGGGGCAATGATAGGTACCCACTGTAGAGACGGTCCACTCACCGGGCACGTGCCCTCGAGTAGGTGCCCGCCTACAACACAGCATTTGTCACTCTCATACACGTGTCATAAGATATTTAGTTGATTAAACTGCTCAACTTGGCAATAAATATCGTCACAAAAATACTTTTGTACAAAATATCTTGCTATCTTGCTCTAAAAGACAGGGGACAATACACTATTCAAGAGAACACAAGGACATCAAGTTGTAGCAGACAAACTCTGAACAAGTACAAAGCAAGTTGTAGAATGGTGGCATTTCAGGAAAGGTCACACCAATCACTGTAGCTTGTGCGGCTACCAAGTGGGGCTCACTGTAGATTTTGCGGCAACCAAGTGGGGCTCACTGTAGCTTTTGCGGCTACCAAGTGGCCTACAGTGACTGGGAGGCTTAACCTATAAATACCCCCATTCTGCACATAAGGTGAGATAGACACAATTAAACACACACAATTTTAGCAACACAAAAGCTCTCTACATATTCTCTTCCCTCATATCAGATACACTCTTACCAGCTTGATTATTATCATTTCCGATTACTGATTCTTACACCGGAGGTGCTTGACGGCCACCACCCCCGGACAAACATTGTTTTGCAGATAACCAAACTCAGGTGACACGTCACGGAACGGTAGTCGGAAGCCTCTAATCAGCCGTGGGAGTTATCAATACGTTTAAACAAGCCCATATTTAAAAAAGTAATAAATAATTATATGATTTTTGCAACACCTATACTTTTATAAATATTTATATAAATATAATATGAAATAAGTTATTATTAAAAGTTTTAGTTGAAGAAATTTTAAAATAACTCAAATTAAGTTCAAATCCTAAATTATATAGTCCAAGTAATCTTTTAATAATGTTAAAATTTTAAAATAATTCAAATTATGCTTAACTATTAAATCAAATTTTGTAAAAATATTCCTCCGCATGACCTCCCGGCGATTAAGTTATATAATGTAATAATTTCTTGACGACCTCTCAACTTTATTATATAAGTAAATAATAATATACATTTGGACAACTTAAATTATGTTTGAGTACACTTCAAAATTGAAAGAAATTAAGTTATTCATAAGTAATTAATTTAGACAAATAATAAAATATTTTTTAACAATTTATACTATGTTAAATACACTTCAAATGTTAGGTCTATTTTTAGATATTACAATACAATTTTTTGTTTATTGTACATATTTATTTGATGAGGTTTGGTCCACAATCACCGTTGGTTGGACCAGCCACCAGGATAGCCGCAACCCTTCAATGCGGCAATACAGTCGCAACCCTTCAATGGGGCAGTAGTAAAAAAAGAACTGCCGCAACCCTTCATTGCTGCAGTATTTATTAGTTTTTTAATTAAAAAAAAATAACATAAGTTTGGATTCGAACTCTTGACCTTTTACAAATTATACAAAACTTTTCTCACTCCACCAACTTGTACTCTAGTAATTTAAACTGTATTATCTTATGTATTATTTAAAATTATTAATTTGATATATATTTATTTATAAAATTAATAAAAAATAGTAAATTTAAACCATTCGTTTGGATTCGAACTCTTGACCTTTTCCAAATGAAACAAACATTTTGCCTCAACACCAACTTGTACTCTTGTAATTTAAGAAAAATTACCTTACATATTATTTTACATTATTAATTTGATATATATTTATTTATAAAATTAATAAAAACTAGTAAATTAAAACAAACCTTTTCCATTCTTTTGGATTCGAACTCTTGACCTTTTCCAAATAAAACAAACATTTTGCTATTCCATCAACTTGTACTCTTGCAAGTTTAAGCAAAATTATCTTACATATTATTTTACATTATAGTAATTTGATATATATTTATAAAATTACTAAAAAATAGTAAATTAATAGATAATGACATATAAAATGTGTATAGACGGGTTAATGAACATGGGAATGACTTCCAACCATGAGACATTTAAATTAGGCTTAATGACCTTTTTGCCACTCCAACTTCAGAAATGTACCTTTTTGCCACAAACCGTCCTTTATTCGTTCTCAAAGGCGACGGTTTTGTGTCAAAAAGGCGACGGTTTTGTGGCTAAAAGGTACATTTCTGAAGTTGGAGTGACAAAAAGGAACGAGTTTAAACATTAGGGCTTTATGGGTATAAGTGTGCAAACTTGAAGGGCAAAAAGGTCATTAAGCCTTTAAATTATTAATTAATTAATTTTTAAAACAAATTTAGGAAAAAAATGTTATGTAAAGTCAAAACTTGAAAATAGTGATAATATATATTATTATATTCTTAAAAATGAAAAAAATAGCATAAAACATTAATGTAAGTTAAAATGAATGAAAGCGTTAAGAAAAAATTTATATTGAATATTTTAAATAGAAAAAATAACAAAAAATGTTACCATCCTGATTTATTTTTCAACAGTTATCTAAGATTGAGATGTACATGTCAATCCATCATTATTTAAAATACATAACATGTAAAAAATATCCACAATACATTATTAAAGATACTTTAAAGTTAAAATTAATACAGTTTATTATTTGGATGCATATTTGAAGATTTAAAAATAAAAAGAAAAAGAAAAAATCTTAAATTACTGCCGCAATTAGCCATTGCGGTAGTTTTTTCTGCCGCAACGTTTAGTTGTGGCTCAGAAAAATTTTACGGCATTAATTATGGTTGGTGGTTGGTAATAAATGAACCACCTGCAGCAATGTTTCATTGCGTCAGTTCGCATTTAAGGCTACCTGCCGCAATGAAACAATGCGGCAGGCATGAAATCTGCCTCCTTTAAGGTTACAAAATTTGTCTTCTTCTTCAATTTCCTTTTTTCAAACAGCAGAAAAAACCAACGAATTTCAAGGGTTTGGAGCTCAAAAATTCATCCAAAATTAAGGTTAGTACTCTATTCAATAGTTTCATTTTTATTTAGCTCTTCTAGTTCATCTAGTGAACGTAATGGTGATGATTATGTTACGCCGCCCGTTAAAAAAAATCATGTTTCTCCTAAATTATTCGTTGATGATGTAGATATTGATAATTATTATAGTAGTGTTCATAAATGTAGAGTGAATTACAATGTTCATAAAGATAAAATGAATGTTGATGATGTTGGTGGGGAAAAAAATGATGGTGGAAAGGGTAAAAACAAGATAATTATTAGTGATGGTGATGATGAAAAAGATGAGAAATTTGGGATGGGAAAAAATGATGATGAAGGAGATGAGGATATTAGGATGGAAAAAATTGATGATGATGAGGATGGGAAAAAATGATGATGATGAGGATGTTAGGATGGGAAAAAATGATGATGATGATGAGGATATTGGAAACGAAAATTGTGATTTTACATTTGCGGATGTTAATAAGGTTGTGCCTTGTGTTGGAATGATTTTCGATACATTAGATGAGGCGGAAAGTTTTTATAGAAATTATGGTTGAAATGTCGGATTCGAGATAATAATTAGGAATACTCATAAACATCAACGGAGTCATGATCCATCATCCCGTTTGTTTATTTGTAAGAAGGGTGGAAGAGTAGCACCGGAATCGGATTATCGTGATAAAGGAAAACGACGCATTAGGGATGTAGATCCACGAACGAATTGTCGTGCTCGAATGTACGTATGTCACCTAGTGAATGTAAACAAATGGAAGGTAACTTTGGTTGATTTGAAACACAATCATGCCATGGTAACACCGGATAAGCGACAATTTTTTCAAACATTGCGCAACATCAATCCGATCACCCGATCATTGATTAAGTTGTTTAACAAATCGGGGATCGAGACGAGTAAAGTGATGAAATATCTTGGTGAGACATGTGGAGGCATTAAAAAATTAGGGTTTTCTAATCAAGATGTACGTAATGTCATACGGGATATTCAGCACCGAGTGTTTGATTCTGGTGATGCGGAGTATGGCTTGGTCTTGTTACGAAAGCTACAACAAGAGAATGCGTTTGGTCATTTCTTCTATCGAGTGGATGTGGATAACGAGAATCGTGTTAAAGGTTTGGTATGGGTTGATCCTCGATGCATGAACGCTTACAAGAATTTTGCTGATGTGGTGACGTTCGACTCAACTTATCGAACAAATAGGTATTGTATGCCTTTCATAACTATTACGACTATCCGCAACGCCTCATTGCGGCAGGGGAGAGTGCAGTAGCTTTTCTCTCTCCTCCCCTATTTTCCCCTGTTTTCCACGGATTTTAACCAAGTTTTTTTATTATTTATTTCATAATATTTCAATTAAAAATTGGAAAAATGATAAAATTACAAATTATTTCAAATGTTAAATATATAATTCGAGAAAAATGAAAACTAATTTTTTTTCCAAAATTTAAATATGTTTTTCCTAATATTCTAAAAATTGGAAAAAAATCTAAAAAAACAAAACATAGCCGCAAGGAGTCATTGCGGCTAGGTTTTGATTTTTTTTTAAAAAGGTCTGCTTGTTTTTTCTTCTACCCAGTAAAAACAGACAGCAAAAAAAAACTGCAATAAGGAGTCTGTTTTTACTGCTTTTCATCTACATTTATAAAACCTGTTTTAACCACATAAACACAACAATACCATATCAACAAAATCTCAACCAATATAAATACAACAATACAACTACCTACTTTCAAAGCAAAATTAACAAAATAATAATACAATCAAATAAACAAGATCAAAATTAACTAAAGTCCCAGCTGCCTCTGTTGTAACCCGGCATTAGTCATTAAGCCCGGGTGTACACAAGGTCATCATGCTCGATAAACTCGGGAGAAGGCTTCTCCGGTTTCTTTTTATAGATTTCCCTCAACCTATGAAGCTTCACCCCACCTAAATTGCAAAGAAATGAAAATTTAAGGTATAACATGGAAGAATTAAACAAATAAAGGACTAAAATGCAAGAAATTAGAATTTATAGGCTAAAATGCAATAACTAGATAATTATCTTCCTAAATTGCAAAGAAATGAAAATTTAAGGTATAACATGCAAGAATTAAACAAATTAAGGACTAAAATGCAAGAAATTAGAATTTTTGGGCTAAAATGCAATAACTAGATAATTATCTTCCTAAATTGCAAAGAAATGAAAATTTAATGTATAACATGCAAGAATTAAACAAATTAAGTACTAAAATGCAAGAAATTAGAATATATGGGCTAAAATGCAATAACTAGATAATTATCTTCCTAAATTGTAAAGAAATGAAAATTTAAGGTATAACATGCAAGAATTAAACAAATTAGGGACTGAAATGCAAGAAATTAGAATTTATGGACTAAAATGCAATAACTAGATAATTACCTTACTAAATTGCAAAGAAATGAAAATTTAAGGTATGACATGCAAGAATTAAACAAATTAAGGACTAAAATGTAAGAAATTAGAATTTATGGGCTAAAATGCAATAACTAGATAATTACCTTCCTAAATTGCAAAGAAATGAAAATTTAAGGTATAACATGCAAGAATTAAACAAATTAAGGACTAAAATGAAAGAAATTAGAATTTATGGACTAAAATGCAAACCTTTTTTATACATATTTTTGCGGTCGGTCTCAGTCAACCTCAAATCATGCCACCGTCACAACCAATATGGAAGCGGTGTGGAAAGCTCCGTATGAGTAACAGCATGACCACGAACAGGCAAACCCAATATCATGTAAACGTCCTCTAGAGTGATGGTCATCTCACCAAATGGGAAATGAAAGGTGTTGGTCTCTGGCCTAAACCTCTCCACCAACGCTGTGATCAATCGGATGTCGTTCTGGGGAATCGAGCGTGGGTTAGTAAACGCTCGGAAACCCCAGTCTGACAGCAAACTGACCTGGGTCTCATCAAATACCCACTCGTCGAGGTTGACTGTCAACTGGAGGACATCGAACTTCTCCTGCTCACCCCCCTCCCATATGTGACTGCTAATATGATCATCCTGCATGGTCAAGTGGGACCTATCGAGAGGCCCGCACTGCATATCCATAGTATCTGCAATGTGCAAAATCAAAGAAATAAGGCAAATTTCATAAACATGTACAAAAATTGGCTAAAATTATCATTCCATGAAGACATATTTAAAACAAGAATAAACTAACAATGAATATCATTTATCAAATAAAATGAAGTACTAATAACATTAATTAATCAAAATTCGAATTAATAAATCATATTAATTCATAAATTCGAATTTTAAACTCAAAAATTCAAATTAATTATTCAAAAATTCAAATTAAAATTTCCACAACTCATAAAAAATTTATAATTATAATTTCATAATTATAAACCCTTAAAATTCGAATTAATTAATAGTTTTAATAAAAATTCGGATAATAATTCGAAACTTAATTCTAAATTGGGAAATTCGAACTAATTCAACCTAATTGAAGATGAGAAACCCTAATTTCAACTCAATTGAGGGTAAAAGCCCTAATTTCAAACTAATTCAAACCAAAAATGGGTAAAATTCGAACTATAAACCCTAATAATTCGATTTAATTCAAGATTTTAACTAAAATGAAGCAAATAAATACCACCCACAGTTAAAAACTGTTAGTCACAGAGGCATGCCTGTTTACATCAAATAACAAGCCTAATTGTTTGTAATGCTTTGCATTACTTATATGACCTCTTAACCGAGAGAACCTCTAGTTGTAGAGTTTCTATTTGTTCTGTACTTGTAATAGGCACCAAATCCTAGTTGTGTAACTGTACTTATATAGTCAAGAATAATGCTTGAAAGAAGTTCCAAGGTTCATGCCTCAAGCAAGAAGATGAAGACTTTCAAATGATCACAGTTGGGATTTGAAGAAATGAAGAATTTGCCTAAGTACCAATTCGAGAAGTATATTTGTCTATTCGAGAAGTCCAGCATTCGAGAAGTCAGGGATTCGATATCTCAAGACACTATTCGATATCTCTGAATACATTGTTCGATATCTCAGAGATTCGATATGTCTACTACTCTATTCGAGAACTCAAGAAGTCAACCAGTCAAAGTGGTATTCGAGTTCTCAAAGAGTCAACAAGTCAAAGTTCCATTCGATATCTCAAGGACTCAGAAAGCTATTCAAGATCTCAGGGATTTGACAAGTCACAATGCTCTATTCGAGAACTCAAGGATTCCCAGAGAAAAGAGATATTCGAGAAGTGGTTCGATATGTCAATATAACAGTGTTCGAGAACTCAGAGTTATTGATCAAGTCAATTCTAGTTCTCGAATCACTTACTTAGTCACTTCTCGAAAACATTCTTGGAGACAAAATACTGAAGAAATTGTACAAGTCTGAAACCTGCAACAAGCCAATGCACTTTATGGACCACAATCTGTAACGTGCTCTGGAAAGCCTACAAGGAAGCTTGGAGAGATATAGAAGAGACAAAGGGCTAAAGAAGTGGATCTGAACAGGCTTTGCAAAGTTAAATCTGTAACCGTTTGGACACTTACTCAAAAAGGATAGACAGACTAGAAAGTAATTTGTTTAGCTACCTTATTTGTAGTAAGTAGGTTGTATCCATGTTCTATAAGGATACAGCCTCACTTCCTTAGTCATTAACTAACAACTTTGGGAGTCAAGTTTCTCATACACTGTAAGCTATATCTCTCTGAGAAAAACGAAGCTGAGAATACTATCATTTGTATTCACAGATTGTAGCAACCTTTATCTAATAATACATTAGATTAAAGTGATATTGTGTCTTATGTTGTTCTTTATCCACACCTATACCTTTGCACACACAAACACTTATCTGCTACATAGACTCGAGCCAAAGAAAAGTTCAAGAATCCATTCACCCCCCCTCTGTATTCTTTTACTGTATTCAATACTCAACAAATGGTATCAGAATAGGCTGTTTATTCAAAAACAGAAAAATGATCATGAGTTCGAATACACCAAAGACCACAGGAACGGTGAAAGTCCCTAAGTTTGACAAAGAAAATTACAACCTCTGGAAGATAAAGATGATGTTGTTCATCAAAGCCTCTCATCCTTTGTATCCTGAAATTCTCAAGAATGGTCCCTTTGTCCCACAATAAGAAATACCTGAAAAGACTGTTGGAACCACAACTGTTCCAAGATCTTATGAGGCCAAGGAACCATCAAAATGGACAGAATCAGAAAAGGAGAAGTTTGCTCTTGACAGTCACCTCATGTTGCTAATTATTGATTCCATGGACATGTCAATGTTTGCAAACATTGCATCATGCACATCTGCCAAAGAGATGTGGGATCACATTGAGGTGTTATGTGAAGGAACTGATGAGGTCAAGGAAAACAAGAAACAGATACTGGTCACACAGTATGAGGCTTTCATGGCACAGCCCAAGGAAAGCATTACTGAGATGTTTGAGAGATTTCACAAGCTAGTTACTGAGTTGCAGATGAATGGCAAGGTTTACAGCACCAAGGAGTTAAACATGAAGTTTCTGCTATCTTCACCAAATCATCTAGAGCAAAGAGTCATTTCTCTAATGGAAAGAGATTTGAACAAAATCACCTATGATGTGCTCTATGGGGTTTTAAAGACTCATGAGCTTGAGTTGCTTCAGAAAAGGGCTATCCAAGCCAACCAAGGCAGAATGATAAACACATCATGTGCTTTGATTGTCAACGAATCTATTCAAGACCTAGAAGCATCTACAAGCCAGCTAAGGATAGAAGAGATAGTAGATGATGAAGAAATTGAAGCTGAGGTAAGTGAACCTGTTGAGGAGAAGGAGGAAGATGAGTTCTATACTCTTGAAGAGCTAGATGGAATGGAAAACACCTCATATGTTTTCATGGTCAGAAAATTCCCAAACATCAGATTCAAGAGAAACCAACCCTTCAAACCTAAAACCCAAAACCATTCATTCAACAAGAGTAAGGTACCTGTGAAACCAAACAAGAATAAGTTCAAAACCAGCCATGTGGATAGGTCATCTGTAAGGTGTTATAGATGCAATGACCTAGGGCATTTTGCCAGTGAATGCACAAAGCCTAAAAAGAAGGATAGAGAGTTTCTTGAGCTCGAAGCTAAGTATGAGGCCCTTCTGAAAAAGAAGACACAAGGTAAGGCCTACATTGCTGAAGGGAAGTGTTGGGATGATTCTGATAGTGATGGAGAGGAACAAGAATTTTGCAACTATGCCTTGATGGCCAATTCCAAGGATGACACATCTCCATCAAACTCTCAGGTACCATCTCTCACTACTATAGACATGTCTGTTTCTGAGTATAAATGCATAATTGAACAACTATCTGTTGAGATGTTTAATATTCATAGTAGTATGACTGCTGCTAATGAAGAAATTGCTAAACTGTCTACTAGAAATGAATTGTTAACCAAAAAGAATGAGGAACTTGAGCTAACTACTATGCAAGTAGAAAACCTTAAGAAAGAAGTTAAATATCTGCAGAATAAGGTTCTATGTGCTAGTCAAGTGGAAAAGGCTCTTAGGGATGAATTAGCTGAAAATGAATTCAAACTGAAATCATTAAAGAAATCATCTTGTCTAGTGAAATCCTACTGTGAGAAAATTCAAGCAAAACCTAAGACTGCTATTGGACTTGATTATGACACTCTTAAACAGAGAAAAGGCTATGCTGTCATTGAAGATGACACAGTTGTCCAAGAGGAAGTGCCTCACATTTTGAAAAAGACTGAAAATCCAATTTTTAAGGAATCAACATTTGAAATTGATGAGGATGCCTTACTCATCAAGCAAATGTTGAATGATGTGGATGAGGCACAATCAAATGAACAACAAGCATCTTTCAAGAGTGAGAGTGTCAAGTCAAAAGCCAAGGAGCCAATAGGTGATAGGTCAAGACCTAAGAAGTTTGTTAAGTTTGTTTCAGCTGGGAAGAGTGAATCAGAGAAGAATGTGACTAAGAAGAAACAGAACAAAAATGGCAAGTTAGGGATTAATAAAGATAACAACTATGCTTATGTGTCTAATGCCCCTAGGAAAACTTGTCAGAACTGTTTTAGTACCAATCATTTAACTCATGCATGCAAGAAACCTGTTGGTAGTGTTCCCAAACCTTTCTATGATTGCTCTGTGCCTCTAAGACATAGAGATGCTCCATTTTGTGATAAATTTGACTGTATGCCATGCAATATGAATGTTATGACTAGTTGTTTCAATTTGAGAAGACAATTCATTGAAGGTTGTATCAGTCACAATTCTCACGCACACTACACCAGGTCAAAGTCTTCGAGTCCTCCTAAAGCTAGGAAGGTACCTCTGTCACCTAAGTCTGAAACCTCAGGTTCTAAGACTTCTAACAGTGACAAGAAGACTAACACCAAGAAAGTTGACAAGCATGCTGTTTATGATAAAATTGTTTCTAAGTCACATGGACCCAAACTTGTTTGGGTACCAAAGGAGAAGTAATACCTTTGTGTTTGCAGGGCAAAGAAAGTGAAAAGAAGGTCATGTGGATTTTGGACAGTGGATGCTCAAATCATATGACTGGTGATATGGCCCTGCTATCACAGTATGAGGAGAAGGCTGGCCCAATGGTTGCTTTTGGAGATGACAGCATGGGTAACACATTGGGTCCCACCATGCTAGAGCATCAAATTGAGAATTCTCTTCTTCATTCTGGCATCTATAAACTCCCTCTTCCAAATATATATCCAATTCTGATTTTATCGGCACACATGTCTCAATAGAATCCAAATATTGAACAAACCTAGATAAACCAGAAGGTTTGACATTTTGTTTCTGATTTGATGGCCTCTGGCTATAACTAGAAGAGCTCCCCTTACCAGTACAAGTTGTTTGCATTGCGTACTCGTTGAACAATTCATAAAGTGAATCACGCACATTGTTTAATTTAGAGCGAACATCACAATTATGATATATATAAAATAATATATATATATATATATAATATTTAATTTCCGAATAATTAAGCGAATAGCGAATACGAATATTTATCTATTCGAATTTGTATTTGTTAAAAAACCCAATATTTTTTAAGATTTGAATTCGTATTTGTATTTGTTAATAAACGAACACGAATAATGTTAAACGAATTCGAATACCGAATATTTCATTAAATATTCGTTTCGTTAACAGCCCTACATTGGGATATGGCAAGTTGAAAGTTGGTAATGTCATCATTGAAGATGTAGCACTAGTCAAGGGACTCGAGCATAATCTGCTAAGTGTTGGTCAGTTTACTGAGAGGATTCAAGGTGGATTTTGACAAAGATGAATGTTTGATCACCCACAAGAAGACTGGTAATTTTGCTCTATCTGGAGTAAGAAAAGGAAGCCTGTTTGTAGCCAATATGGATTCTGCAAACAAGGACAAAATTTGTTGTTTTTACTCAAAAGCATCGAAGGAAGATTATTGGCTGTGGCACAAGAAATTATCACACCTGAACTTCAAAGCCATTAATTCTCTAGTCAAAAGAGAGTTAGTGAGAGGCATGCCCACACTTGAATTCTGTCAAGAAGGAGTGTGTGAGGCTTGTCAAAAAGGAAAGATGAAAAGATCAAGCCACAAGTCAAAGACAGTGACATCAATAACCAAGTCCCTACAACTCATTCATATGGATTTGTTTGGGCCTGTTAATATTATGTCACTAGGAAGAAAGAAGTATGCCTTGGTGATGGTTGACGACTTTACAAGGTATACATGGATGGAATTTCTGGCATCAAAAGATGAGGCTCCACAAGTAATCATTGAGCAGATAAAGAAAGTTGACAAGGAAGCAAAGGCCAACAATGCAAGTGTAATTTCACTGAGAAGTGATAATGGAACAGAGTTCAGAAATGCCATACTTGAAGCATTCTGCAAAGAGAATGGTATTTCTCAGCAATTCTCAGCTCCAAGGACTCCACAACAAAATAGAGTTTGTTAGAAATAATTCATGAGTTGTGATGTTAAGAATAGAATTTACACATTATACTTCTTGTAATCCTGATCTTGTAAAGGATTTAGCACTATATATAGGATTTATGTGTAAGACAGTTATCTGTACAGTTTAGTCAGGAATGAACAGTGTATCAGAGACTACATGTCAGGAACAAAGAGCAAATCCTGATGACGGTCTGATACTGATGATGATCAGATACTGATGCAAGATGAAATCCTGATATCAGTCTTGTTATTGATGATGTCATTATGGATGCTACAGAAACTGGCAAGTGCTATAAAACAGGATCTTTGTTTGAGGAACAAGCAAGAAGATATTATGAAGGAAAGAGTTTTCTATTGATGGAAACTATCGACTAGAAGGCAGAACATTGTCGTGTATAGATTATATCTTTCTGTTATTAGTTGATAGGTAGCATTATAAATACTCTCTCTATATTATTGTAAAAAGAGTCGAACAAGTGTGTTGTGAGTTCGTGTGCGTAGCTCTGTATAAGGTTTGTATTCGAGAGTTCGAAACAAACAGAGAGAGAGATTTGTATTGTCAGCAGCTGCTAAAGGTATTTGTACACCTTTGGTATAGTTTGTATTTGATCTTATTAATACAAACAAATTTTGATTCATTCGTTTATTCTTGTTCATATAATCAAGCAAAAATCAGACACGATTATATAACTTGTATTCAACCCCCCCTTCTACAAGTTATTCGAGTTAACAATTGGTATCAGAGCAGGTTGATTTCGAATAATCATAAAGATCTGCAATCATGTCTGCTTACAAGGATGGGAATACTAAGATTCCTATGCTCAAGAGAAACGAATATACTCTATGGGAAGTAAAGATGTTGCATCATCTGGAAGCAACAGATCCTGATTATCTTGACAGAATCAGAGATGGACCTTTTATCCCAACGAAGGTTGTTGGACAAGCAACTGTTGATGGTGTGGTTGTTCCAGAACATACAGCAGAGAAGCCAAAATCTGAATGGTCAGATAAGGACAAGGAGAATGTTCTTAAAGATGCTAAAGTGAGAAACATATTATTCAACAGTCTTGATTCTGTTCTCACTAACTATGTTCTCTCTTGTAAAACTGATAAGGATATATGGAACAATCTTAAGGTTCACTGTGAAGGAACTAAGCCTATCAGGAAGAATATGAGGACATTACTTATACAACAGTATGAGTACTTTGAATCCAAGTCTGGTGAGTCACTTACTGATACCTTTGATAGGTTTACAAAACTCATCAATGAGATGGCCATGCATGGTAAATATTATGACTTGGAGGATATGAATACAAAGTTCATGAAAGCTTTGCCTGATTTCTACAATGAGAAGATATCTGCGATTGAGGAAGCTAATGATCTGGATGAGATTTCATTAGAGGCAGTATATGGAAAATTGAGAGCTTATGAACTTGACAAGCAGCAGAAGAAGAGCAGGAGTGAAGGAAAGATGAAGACTATTGCACTTACTGCTCAATCTGAAGTAAAGAAGCTTCCTGAAGAACAGCATAAAGAGATTGCTGTAAAGAATTCAAGGAAGAAGAAAAGCAAAGAAAGTTCTGAGTCAGAGACTACTGATATGGACTCTGACAACAATGATTCTGAATCTGAGATGCAGGAACTCTTTGCTATGTTTGCTAAAGCCTTCAAGAAAAGGGAGATTCAACAGGAGAAGATTTAGCAAAGGACCTTTTCAAAAGAAGGAGGAGAAGAAGAGTGACAAAGGCAAAGGTACAATTGTCAAGCTTGATAAGGCCAAGATCAAGTGCTTTAACTGCAGCGAGCTTGGACACTTTGCTAGTGAGTGTAAGAAGCCTAGGAATTCAGGAAAGGGTAATGCACTTATGGTCACACAGAAGGATTTGGCTGATTTCAGTGATTCTGAAGATGAATTGGATTATGACAACATTGCATTGATGGCAAATGGTTTAGACAAACCTGGATCTCCAAAGAAAACTTCTCCATCCTCTGTTAAGGTATCACTTCACTCTCTTGATTCATTTGATAGCTTAAATTCTGATGAAATTAGAACTATCCATGCTGAGTTTAAGAATTTTATGACTAATTTTAGAATTCTTACTTGTGAAAAAGATGAACTTAAGGTTAAGAATGATAAATTAGTTGATAGAAATAATTTTCTTGAATCTGAGTTAATTCAAATGGAAGAATACAAGTTAAGTTCTGATAAAGCTAAGCATGATTATAGTGTTATTCTTGAGGCTTATGACTATGTCAGAAAAGAACTAGAGGAAGAGAGAGATGTGATTAAGACCATTAACAATTCCAGTAAAAAGACTATAGAAATCTTTGAAAGTGGAATTCGTGGTAAGGTTAATGGTTTAGGTTTTGATAAGGCTAGACAAGAAGAAAAAGTAGCTATTGTCAATGATGATAGTAAAGTAGAAGCTAGCACATCTAAATCTGAAGGTAAGAAAATTGTTTCTGAACCTAATCATGTTAAATTTGTTGATTCAAAAGGTACCCATGTTGTACACAAAAGGATTAACAATAGTAATTCAGATGAGAAAGTGTTAGAGAAACCTAAGAATATAAACATAGGGTTTCTGTCTAAGTCTCAGTTGAAACAGAGATTAGATGGTCTTTCAGAGTCTAGCAAGATCAAAAGAAATAGGAATGGAAAAGAAGGTATTAACAAAGAGAATAATTACAAGAATGTACCTGATGCACCTAGGAAAAGATGCTATAAGTGTGGAAATCATAATCATTTGGCCCTAGACTGCAATCAAAAACCTTCTTAGAAAACTGAGTCCAGATTCCCCAAGACTCAGAAAATTCAATACCAACCACAAAAAGCTTGTTATCATTGTGATAGTTTACTTCATTCCATTTACATGTGTAGAGAATATCATGAACTGTATTATGACTATTATTCCTTGAAATCTGAAACTCCTAGTCACAAACAGTTTGTGAAATTAGAGTCTAAAATTGACTCTACAACAGGTAAAGTAAAAACAAAATTCTCAAAGCCTGTTGTTCCTAAATCTAGTAAGAAAGGATCCAATCAAAGTTGGGTCCTAAAAAATTCTAACTAGTTACTTTTTGTTTGCAGGGCACAAGAAAGAAGCATTCAATTATCTTGGACAGTGGATGCTCTGGACATATGACTGGAAAGAAGTCCCTGCTTACAAAGTTTGAGAGGAAAGCTGGCCCAGTAATATCTTTTGGAGATGGCAACAAAGGAGAAACTCTAGGATATGGCTCAATTGTTTTGGGGAATGTCATCATAGAAAATGTAGCACTGGTTGAAGGCTTGAAACATACTCTTTTAAGCATAAGTCAATTGGGTGATAAAGGTTACAAATCAATCTTTGACAAAGAAGGATGCAAAATCTTGAATATGCAGAATGGAGACATTGTTCTAACTGGTCAAAGACATGGTAACATATATGAAGCCAGCTTAAATGATACATCTAAAGGAATTGTTAGATGTCTCTATAGCAAAGCAACAAGTGATGAAAGCTGGAATTGGCACAAGAAGCTCTCACATCTTAATTTCAAGAAGTTTAATCAACTTGTTAAGCACAATCTGGTGAGAGGCCTACCTCAGGCAAATTATGTGCAAGATGGACTTTGTGATGCATGTCAGCTTGGAAAGCAAAGAAGAACCACTTTCAAGAGCAAGACTGAAAATTCGATTACTGAACCATTTCACATGCTACATCTCGATTTGTTTGGTCCAGTAAACATTATGTCTATCAGCAAGAAAAGATATGCTCTAGTGATAGTGGATGATTTCACAAGGTTTACATGGGTGTTCTTTCTACACAAGAAGGATGAAGCTCCTCAGCAAATCATTGAACTTGTAAAGAATATTCAGAATAACTCTGAGTACAAAGTTAAAGTACTTAGGAGTGACAATGGTACAGAATTCAAGAATTCTACAATGGAGGGGTTTTGTGCAGACAAAGGAATTACTCAACAGTTTTCTGCACCTGGTACACCTCAACAGAATGGTGTAGTGGAAAGAAAGAACAGGACTCTCATAGAGGCAGCAAGAACCATGCTTGCAGATGCAAAACTTCCAACCTACTTTGGGCAGAAGCTATTAACACTGCATGTTTCACTCAAAACTGTACCTTGGTAAATAGTCATGAAAAAACTCCCTATGAGATGATCAAAGGAAAGAAACCAAGTGTGAAATACTTTCACATCTTTGGATGCAAATGCTATGTCCTAAAAGTTCATCCAGAACAACTTGAAAAATTTGAAGCCAAATCGGATGAAGCAATTTTTCTAGGATATTCAGCATCTAAGGCCTTCAAAGTTTATAATCTCAGAACTCACATTGTTATGGAATCAATTCATGTTGCATTTGATGATAAGAAATTTGGAATTTTGCTAACTGATGAAAGCCATGACAAATTGGAATTTGAAAATCTGAAGAATTCTGAGATACTCTCCAGTGATGATGAAGGTTCTCCAGAAGGAATTTCTATTGCTTCTCAAAGGAATGCTACTGTTGAGGGGGAGCAAATAAATCAAAGAGAACACAGTGATCATCAGGAGCAAACTAGCTATTCAGAGTCTACTCCATCAGGAATTGACTTTTCAGAGTCTACTCCATCAGGAACTGATCTTTCAGAGTCTACTGAGGAAAAATCAGTAACTAGCAGCAATATGGAATCTACTGATTCTATTGATCAAAGGAGAGTTTTTGAAGGTAGAGAGAATTCTTCTACAAGAGATACCACTAACTTAGGGGGAGAGACTAGCAGAGTCAATCTACCACCTGTTAGAAAATGGACAAAGGATCATACTGAAAATTTGATAATTGGTGATCCAAATAGTGGTGTTCGAACTAGAAGATCAATTCAAAATGAATGCTTGTATAGTTGCTTTCTCTCAAAGAATGAACCTAAGAAGGTTGAAGAAGCCTTACAGGATCCTGATTGGGTAATTGCAATGCAGGAGGAGTTAAATGAGTTTGAGAGAAACAAAGTCTGGAAACTGGTACCAAGACCTAAAGATAGATCTATTGTTAGTGCAAGATGGGTTTTCAGGAACAAGCTAGATGAATCTGGTATGATTGTAAGAAACAAAGCTAGACTGGTGGCCAAGGGTTATTCTCAGGAAGAAGGCATTGATTATGATGAGACCTTTGCACCTGTAGCAAGATTGGAAGCAATCAGAATGTTTCTTGCATTTGCAGCTCATTCAAAATTCAAGGTATACCAGATGGATGTAAAGAGTGCTTTTCTAAACGGCAAACTTGATGAGGAAGTGTATGTGGAACAGCCACCTGGATTTGTTGATCCAAAATTTCCAAATCATGTCTACAAACTTGACAAGGCACTCTATGGACTAAAGCAGGCACCAAGAGCATGGTATGAAACTTTGTCTAAATTTCTTCTTGAAAATGGCTTCACAAGAGGTACAATTGACAAAACTCTATTCTTTAGAAAGATAAAAGGTGAATTGCTTTTAGTTCAAGTTTATGTTGATGATATTATTTTTGGTTCTACTAATGAAAAGTTGTGTGCTAAGTTTAGCAAGCTTATGCAATCTAAGTATCAGATGAGCATGATGGGTGAATTAAATTATTTCTTAGGCTTGGAGGTCAAACAGACTGAGACTGGTATTTTCATTAATCAGTCAAAGTATATCAAAGATCTTTTAAGAAGGTTTGACTTTCAAGACTGTGCAGTTGCAAAAACACCCATGGCAACAGCCACTAAACTAGACTCTGATCCTAAGGGAAAGAGTGTGGATAATACTAGTTATAGAGGCATGATAGGCTCATTGTTATATCTAACTGCAAGTAGGCCAGATATAATGTTTTCTACATGTTTATGTGCTAGATTCCAAAGTGATCCTAAGGAATCTCATTTAATTGCTGTGAAGAGAATTTTTAGATATCTCAAAGGAACTCCAAATCTTGGTTTGTGGTACCCTAGAGAATCTGAATTCTTTCTAATTGGTTATTCAGACTCTGATTATGCAGGGTGTAAAATAGACAGGAAAAGCACTACAGGTACATGTCAATTTTTGGGAAACAAATTGATTTCTTGGGCAAGCAAGAAGCAACAATCTGTCTCAACCTCAATTGCAGAAGCTGAGTACATAGCAGCAGGCAGTTGTTGTGCACAGCTCCTTTGGATAAGAAATCAGTTGATGGATTATGGTATGACACTTAGTAATATTCCTATGTTTTGTGATAATACTAGTGCTATTAAAATTGCAGAAAATCCAGTTCAACATTCAAGGACTAAGCACATTGATGTCGGGTATCATTTTATTAGAGAACATATTGAGAATGGTACTGTGGAACTTCATTTTGTTCCTACTGACAAACAGCTTGTAGATATTCTAACTAAACCACTTGATGAGACTACATTTAGTAGATTAGTAAGTGAGTTAGGAATGTTAAATTTTTAGATCTTTAACATCTGCAAAAGTAGCAAGGTATGTTGTTTTTAGCTTATAGACTTGATATTCTTGTCAGGATCTATATTTGATTGTTAAATGCTTTAGCTATAACACTTTGCCTTGATAAATTTTAGTATGATAGACTTGTTAATAATCATCAGGATTATATTTGTTATCAGGATGCTGACGTCATCAGTATTGTGTCAGTATCAGGATTGTGAAAATTGTTTCAAATCCTGACGTTTACTTTGTGTAGTAATCTAATTCTGTGATGTGTTAAGTCTATGCCAGCAAGTTTTAATATTTGCATACTGATAATTTATACATCATTCAATAATCAAAAGACAAGTAGATAATAAGAAATTGTATTTTCATTAATTGAAAGCTTTACATATATGGAAATGAAATACAACATCTTTTTGTCTAACTTCTACTGATAATCCTATACTTGTCTATTGATATGAATTCTGAGGTATAGGACAAGGAGCATCTCAAGAAATTCATCAGGGGATTTGAACAGCCTCGTCTACTCTTGGATTCCTTGTTTGGCGACTTGAATGAGAGCAGCTAACTTAAATGTATAGCATCCCCATCAAGATCAACCTCAGACTCTCGGCCAAATTCTTCATCCTCAAGTTTTGAGGAGGTTAGGGGAAGATTGTATCCAACAGATGGATGTTCTAGGAGAAACCTCTGGATATTATCTGAAACTAATTCATCCATGATTAGTTCGATGAGAAGAGTCGTCTTTTCAAAGAGATGATCAAGAACAGGATGTTCATCGACTGTGAAAAATCTAAAGAATGGGTTTGAATGGAATTTTGGTTTGAGAAGCATTGTTGAGAAGAAAAGAAATTGAAAGGTTTATGGAGAAAGGCATAAGGCGTCTGTTTCTTTTAAAGAAAGACGTGAGAAGCTGAACAGTCACTTGGAAGTTTTAATGAAGTTAGATGCTAATTATTGCGTGTGACTTTATTTCTTATTTTCAAGAAATGTTGAATATATCTAACCAATTGATTTTTTGTTCAGATTAATTGTTTATTTCTTTTTCAGATAAAAGAAAAATGCCACGTGAAAACTCCATATTAAGTCTCTGGAATCAGGATGATATTGATCAGGATTTCATGTGTGACCATCAGGATTTGAGAATTATTATATTTTTAAATCACATTGTATTTTTTGATTATTTTGATGAGAGGTCAACAGGAAAAGGAAACTGATCAGTATTGATTATTTATACCCTGATTTATTTCATGAAAATCAATTTTGAATTTTATTTTCCAAAAGTCGTGGGTAACCACACTTTTCAGGGACTGACACCTGTCAATCTACGTGTCAATGTGGGATAGTGGTCTGAAAGATTTGTGAAATATATTTGTTTTGAAACTCTAATCGTGTAATTGCTTTCTCTAATTTTACATTCTCTAAAGAAATAAACACTCTTGAGTTTTCAAAATCACTAATCCATTTCAAGAATTTTTTTTAAGTTCTTTTCAGATCAAAAATGGCAGCTAAGAGAAGATTACCTAAATCAGTAGCCTTCAAGTTTGGTGACTTCGATTTTATGACGAACAATCATGTAGCAGCTATCACCAACAAGGAAGGAGTGTCATCTGATTTTCATCCAATCATGGACTTTCTGGCGTATGGACCATTAAGTTATGCATTGACAGCATCTTCACAGATTAATCAAGCAGCTGTTACACAATCAGGTAAGATTGTTTTATACTTATGACAAGATTCTTTTGATATTACTGAATCTGTTGTTAATTCAGTACTTCACTTACCTGTTAGTTTGAATTATGAGAATGTACCATCTGATGATGATGTTAGAACTATGTTGTCTGCATAAGGTTATAATGGACCTCTAGACAACATGAGCCAGTTGAATAGGTCTTTTCTTAGAAAGGAATGGTCTTTTTACTTTGATCAAATTGCTAAATGTTTTACTGGTAAATGTAGTTCTTTTCAGCAAATTACTTCTGTTACATCACATATTGCTTATAGTTTGCTGTATAACAGAGTAATTAACATTGGTCACATTATCTTAAGTCAGATGAGTATTAAACTTGGGTTAAGAGATCAAAACAGGAAAATGGTTTATTATCATAGATTTATGCAAATGTTTATTAACCATTTTATTCCTGATATTGAAGCTAGATTTGGTAGGGAACATTGTGTTTCTTCTTATGAACAGCAAAAGAGAATTTTCTCTGACATTATAAAGAAGGACAATGAAAAGAATCTAGATGAAATACCTGCAATTCATTATCCACATCATGTTCAGGTAATTCTTAAAACTCATCTTCCTACTCTCTACAATTCTTCTTTCTTTTGTGGTGAAATGGCTCAGGAATCTCATTTGGAGGAGAACCCACCTGTGTCTACCCAAGTAGCCCAAAACATTATAGTCTCTGAAACAACTTAAGAACAAAATTTTAATTCACAACCTATTGTTTCAAAGAAACCAACCTCTGGTGTTTCTCAAAAGATATCAGTTGTAATGAAGAGAAGATTTGTTGTGTCAAGTAGTAGTAATTCTAGTGAAGATGATGATGATTTAACTCTTGCTGAGAGAGCATAATTGAAGGCTGCAATTCAACTTTCTATGTTAGCACAAAGAGATGAAAAACCTAGCCACAGCCAGGCTACAGTCTCCCAAAAGGCTGTAGTTCTTAAAAAGGGAAAACAGTTACTGGATACTGTCTCTCAAAAGACTGTGTCTATTGAACAAAGATCTCATCCCAAGATCACTTCTGTGTCTACACCTCTTGAGTCTTCTCAGGATAAATCTTTTGCTCACTATACCAGGAGAACAAGGAGAAAGATTCAATTGTCACCTACACACACAGAGTCTAGTCCAACTAACATTATGCAGGTTTCTACAAATGAAGCTACAATCAAGTCAGCAAATGACCATAGAGATCTGGATATTGATTCTTCATGGGAAACTACATTATCATACAGACTGGCTATGGGACTAATTTCTCTCAAAGTGAAGTTGTCAAGGCCTGTTCTAGATTTTTTGGTTGAAAGAGTACCAAAACTTTTATTTCCAGAAGAATATGGACTTCTACATTAAAGACTTGACTTAATGAAGATGTATTTTTATGTATCTGTCAGAAGACAATTAGTCAAGAAATTTGGACTCTCGAAGCATGTTGCACTTCAATCACTTCATGCATATTTATTTGACAAAGATGTCATTATTGAAGATGCCTCAGCTCAAGGTGAACAACAGGAGGAAGTAGATAGAGGAATGCAGTCAACAGAAGATACTATTGCACCAGTGGTGAATAGTAGGAAAGATCAGATCACAGTCACTGCAACTCAAGAACCATCTAGTCAGAGTAAGGATGACTCAGGAGCTGTGATAGCTGATGTTGAAAGGTCTTTTGTGATGACTGAGAATGCAAGTGAGATACCCTATGATATGGGAGGAATAACTTTGACTGGTTTTCTTGAAGATAAAACACATTTTGTTCAGTCAAAGTCTATCCACTTTGAGGGTGAGTCTCAGCAAACAACACTTAAAGACGGTGATGAAGTATTACTGAAGACATCAGAGTCTAGTAAAGAACCTGAAAGTGGTATACTGGAGCCTGTAGTCTCTGGAAGGAAAGAAGATGATTGTAAGGGTTTAGAGACTATAGCAGCTCACTCCTTGGAGAAAACCTCAAGCCCCATGCCAAATGAGGAACCCTCTCTCCATGTGAGTTCAGGTATAAAAACTCCTTCTAAACTCTATTTTTCTGTAGGTCATGAGAGCACTTATCCAAATTTGAGTGATACACTTGAAAAGATGGACTTAGATCCACAAATTGAGAGGCTGGCTCCTGACCAGGCAAAAGGTGAGGTAGAAAGAGTGTTGACTTTAGTAAGTCAAAGTGAGAATGAGGGTATGGATGATCAACTCCATAGTGAGGGAGAGAAAATTAGGAAACCATCGTTTGATTTCTGGGATCAGGTTTTTCCTGAATCTTGGTCTGAAAATTTGGGTATGGATGCTGGTACTTATTCATTCATCAAAATGTATCAGAAGAATGACCTAGCACATCACAATGCAAAGCCAGAAGTTAGAGCTCAGAAGCAAAAGGAGAGGCTTGCAGGAATCATTAACAGAAGAGGTGCCAGGATAAAGCAATCTCTTGATACATATGTACCAGATGAATTTCCTAATGATCCTAGTGTTCCTTTGTATGTACTTCCAATATCAGCTAGAATTGAGACATCTACAGTCTCTGATCACTCTAAGGAGGAGTCAGGATTTGAAGATGTTAGTACACAGAATACTGGTGAAGGAGATGATGATCATGTTTCAGTTCCAGATCAGAAAGATGAAGATGTTGATACTTCTAATCAGGTTTTATTACTTGAATATCATACAACACAAGCAACTTCTTCTACAAGACTTGAAGATACAGTTCTTTCTGATTCTGATACTGAAGATACTAGAAGCACTTCCAACATTGAAGTTCATTCTGATGTTTTGAAAGATATTCAGAATTCTCAAATTGCTATGAAAACAAGACTTCAATCACTTGAAGATAACCAAGTCACAATTATGGAAAATCAAGCAGTTCTGATGAATATCATTTGTTCTGTTTCTGAATCTCTTGGAATTAATGTTGATGATGTCAAAAAGGGGGAGATAAAGACAATTCAAAGACAACAACACCAGACTAGGGGAGATAAAGAGCAGACGAAGGGAAGTAAAAAGAAGAACTAGGAGTGACAGTGGTGAATCTCAGCTAGGAAGTGGTAAAGGAAGATCAGCATTAATAGTTAAAATTCTTTCTTCTAAGTACTAGATAATCGTCTACATCTGGGAAGGAGGTACTTAACTTCATAATTCTACATTCATAAATTCTATTCTGATTGTATTGTTATATATTTTGACATCCACAACTTAGATTTATGCTTCAGATTTTAAAGCATAAATAGGGGGAGATTGTTAGAAATAATTCATGAGTTGTGATGTTAAGAATAGAATTTACACATTATACTTCTTGTAATCCTGATCTTATAAAGGATTTAGCACTATATATAGGATTTATGTGTAAGACAGTTATCTGTACAGTTTAGTCAGGAATGAAAAGTGTATCAGAGACTACATGTTAGGAACAAAGAGCAAATCCTGATGACGGTCTGATACTGATGATGATCAGATACTGATGCAAGATGAAATCCTGATATCAGTCTTGTTACTGATGATGTCATTATGGATGCTACAGAAACTGGCAAGTGCTATAAAACAGGATCTTTGTTTGAGGAACAAGCAAGAAGATATTATGAAGGAAAGAGTTTTCTATTGATGGAAACTATCGACTAGAAGGCAGAACATTGTCATGTATAGATTATATCTTTCTGTTAATAGTTGATAGGTAGCATTATAAATACTCTCTCTATATTATTGTAAAAAGAGTCGAACAAGTGTGTTGTGAGTTCGTGTGCGTAGCTCTGTATAAGGTTTGTATTCGAGAGTTCGAAGCAAACAGAGAGAGAGATTTGTATTGTCAGCAGCTGCTAAAGGTATTTGTACACCTTTGGTAGAGTTTGTATTTGATCTTATTAATACAAACAGATTTTGATTCATTCGTTTATTCTTGTTCATATAATCAAGCAAAAATCAGACACGATTATATAACTTGTATTCAACCCCCCCTTCTACAAGTTATTCGAGTCAACAGAGTTGTTGAGAGAAAGAATAGAACTCTAATTGAGGCTGCTAGAACAATGTTACTTGATGCAAAAATGCCTACATGTTTTTGGGCTGAGGCTGTGAGCACTGCATGCTATATCCAGAATAGAACCCTCATCAATAAAAACACTGGAAAGACACCTTACAGCTTGATGACTAGAAAGAAGCCTACTCTAAAGTATGTTCATACTTTTGGAAGCAAATGCTTTGTACTGAAGGATAATTCTGAATATGTTGGAAAGTTTGATGCAAAGGCATTTGAAGGAATTTTTCTTGGCTACTCTATGGAAAGAATTGCATACAAAGTTTATGTCATCAGTCAAAAGAAAATTATGGAAAGCACAGATATGACATTTGATGACATTAAACTACCTGGACTAGAAGAAGCCAATGATGAAGATAAAGATCCATTAAGGTTTGATAATCTAGATGATTCTGATGAAGAGACTGGAACTGGAGTTGAAACTCAAGTTCAACAGACTCAAGTGAATGATGATACAAGAGAAGAATTTGTGCCAATTAACAGTGGAGAAACAAGCATCCAAGACACACCTGTGAGCAGTGGCAACCTCACAGGGGGAGGAAATGAGAATGATCATGATTTGGATGATGAAGCAACATCAAGGATGAGAAATCAGGCTGAGCACTCAAGGAAATGGGATAGATCACACACTGTAGAGCAAATCATTGGAGATCCTAATGCAGGAGTAAGGACTAGGAGAGCAACTCAGAATGAGTGCCTCTAAGGATGTTTTCTATCTCAGGTTGAGCCTAAGAAAGTTGATGATGCACTGTTGGATCCAGATTGGACTATTGCCATGCAAGAAGAGCTGAATAAATTTAAAAAGAACAAAGTATGGGAACTTGTGCCTGCACCAAAGAATAGAACCATTGTTGGAATAAAATGGGTTCTGAAGAATAAGATGGATGAAGATGGTGTAATAGTAAGAAACAAAGCAATGTTGGTTGCAAAAGGATACTCTCAACAGGAAGGCATTTATTATGATGAGACATTTGCCCCTGTTGCTAGATTGGAAGCCATCAGAATATTCTTGGCATTTGCTGCCCATTCAAACTTTAAAGTTTATCAAATGGATGTCAAGAGTGCATTTCTGAATGGAGAGTTGGAAGAAGAGGTTTATGTGTAACAACCACCTGGCTCCAAGGGCATGGTATGATACTCTATCACAATTTCTTCTTGAAAATCAATTCACTAGAGGCACCTTGGACAAGACACTGTTTTACAATAAGCATGGTGATGATACTATCCTAGTTCAGATTTATGTGGATGATATCATTTTTGGCTCTACAAATGAGAAGCTGTGTGAGAAATTCTCTAAACTCATGCAGAGTAGATATGAGATGAGTATGATGGGAGAGTTGACATTCTTTCTAGGGTTTCAAGTCAGTCAAAGTAAGGATGGTATCTTTATCAGTCAGACCAAGTACATCAAGGATTTATTGAAGAAGTTTGACTTAGAAGACTGCTCACCTGCAAAGACACCCATGGCCACTGCCACTAAATTGGATGAAGATGCTAAAGGCAAGAAAGTAGATATCTCAGTCTACAGAGGCATGGTTGGTTCTCTACTCTACCTCACTGCAAGTAGGCCAGACATCATGTTTGCTACATGCTTGTGTGCAAGATTTCAGTCAAATCCAAAAGAATCACATTTGATTTCTATAAAAAGGATCTTTAGATATCTGAAGGGCACTCCAAACTTTGGTTTATGGTATCCTAAGGACACAGGGTTCAGTCTGGTTGGTTATTCTGATACTGATTATGCTGGATGCAGAGTGGATAGGAAAAGCACCTCAGGTAGCTGCCAGTTTCTTGGACAAAGGTTAGTCTCTTGGTATAGCAAGAAACAACAATCTGTGTCAACTTCTACAACTGAGGCTGAATACATAGCTGCTGTGCTGAAGTGCTTTGGATTAGAAATCAACTTAGAGATTATGGACTTGTGTTGAAAAGAATTCCAATCATATGTGACAACACAAGTGCAATCTCTATAGTTGCCAATCCTGTCAATCATTTTAGGACAAAGCACATTGACATCAGATATCATTTCATTAGAGAACATGCAACTAATGAAACCATTAAGTTGCATTATGTTTCTACAGATAACCAACTAGCTGATATATTCACTAAGCCATTAGATGAAGCCACCTTCACAAGGTTGGTTAGTGAGATTGGAATGCTGAATTCTTCAGATTCTGGCTAAGTGAATACAACATCTAGATTGTTGCAGCAGTAAACACTTACTTTATCTAAATTCTCAATATTTTTGGAGTAAGTGTTGGCTGAAATATGATTTATAAATATTTCAAATCTGTTGCATATGCTGGAAAATCATATTTTCATGTTAACTTGAAATTTCTATGAAATTTTGAGAAAATCACTGTTTAATTTGCTAGAATATTCTTGAATGAATATGGCTGGTAAATTTTAAAAGATAGTGAAAATTGAGTTTCTATGAGTAAAAAGGATAGTTCGATAAGTCAGATTTCTCGAATGGTTCTTTTTCATTGTTAATGGTCGACTTCTCTAACAAGCCTATTCAGGACACTCTTGAGTTCTCGAATAGTGTCTTTTAGAGAACTCGAACAGAGACATGAGTGAGTTCTCGAATAAGGTATTTCAGTTCTCTATTGATGGAGTTCTCGAATAGCATGTTTGAGTTCTCGAATCATTTGAAAAGGATGATTTCTCGCTGAATTTTAACCGATTTTGGATTTTTATTCAAAATTCAGAATTACTCATAAAAAAACATATTTTACCTAATTTAGATTTATTTCTAAGTTAGATAACTGCCAGCTGTGAGTTTCAACCTGCTTGAGTTCTTGAATAAGCCTTTCTTGACTTATCGAATAGTTGTTTTCTACTTCTCGAATGCTTGACTTGTCGATACAAAACATACATCTAATCGACAATTCAAGTACTTCATACTTATACAATTTCACATCTATTCGATTCATTTCATTCGATTTCTTAAGCATCAAAGCTCCCAAAACCCCTGAAAATCCTAACTACTAAAAGCCAAATTTCTTCTTCAACCTTCATTCTCCTTTCTCTTCTCTCCGAATCAATGACAACTGTGAAATTCAACACTAACTTCATTGCTATCTCAAGTGATGTCGAAGCCCCAAATGCTAACTACAAGTGTTTCGTCAAATGGATGTCTGAATCGTATATCAAAGAAGCACTTACGGCCAACCCAACTCTGTATCTAGACATTCTGGAGCAATTTTGGAATACTGCCATTACAGAAACAGTTGCTCTAGATGATGGCAGTCTGGGTTATATTATTAACTACAAGATACTTGGTAAAGAGTTCAGCATCACTTCTGAGGACATGAGCAAGGCCCTGGGTCTTCACCAGAATGAGTATGATGGCCTTGTCACAGAAGATCAACTAGTGGAATTCTTTGAACTAATAAGGTACTCAGACACCATCAGGGTTGGAAATCTAAAACGGGCACATCTACGAAAAGAGTGGAGCTATGTGTTTGCCACTCTCCTGCAAGTATTCAGTGGAAGGAAATCCAGCTTTGACCAACTAAGTGCTCATGTCCAACAGATATGCTATTCACTTGCCTATGATAGGAAAATTGATGTTGGAAAGCTCATAATGCAGGAACTCTATGGAAAACTTGGTAAGAACACAACCAAGAGAGGTAATGATATCTTCTTTCCTAGGTTTATTCAGTCTGTACTTAATTATCTAGATAAAAATGTGGCTGATTTACCTGGTTTAGATAAAAGTAGATTAGGCTACCCTAGATCCATGACCAAACTCATTTTTGGTAACTTGGATACTAGGAATGATGTGGATGTAAGGCTTGTAATAACTTCCCATATGCAGAAGTTATTTGAGTCTTACCCCCACAACATGCCAACATTTGCCTCCAAATCTAAGTTAGCTAGACCCAAGCAAGTAGAACACAGTGCTAACCCAGCAGGGTCTGCTAACCAAACACTCTACCAAACACTTAGCCAACTGCATCAACCTCTCAAAAGGGTGATGTCAGTAAAAAGGAGAAGAAGATAAAACAGGTTGCTTCTGCACCTTTAACCATTCTGTCTGAAGCAGCATTGGATGTAGAATTAGAAAGTGAGGCACCTGAGTCACCCCTAATCAGGCCAAAGAAGAAGAAAACTAAGACCACCTCTTCAGTCACACAAATGGCTGAAGTTGTAAAATCAGGGGCAAACAGTTCACTAGATGTATCCTCTTAACAGGGTGCATCTATAGAATCAAGCATCCTCCCCAATGCACCTACCTGTACAGAGTCAGCACATGGGAGTGATAAGGCTGGCACTACACTGAGTGGAGAGCACATCACACTTGAAACTCCCTCTATCTCTCAGGGGGAGTTGCCCAACTGTAATCTACAAGACACTCCTCTTCCAGAATCTACCACTCAAATTTCTTTGCAGCCTGCAACTCAAGCAATTGAGGAGCAAGGCATTGATCATCAAGAATTCTTTTCTCTTGATGAGCCAATGATTTCAAGTGACTTAGTGCATGACACTTTGCTCACCACCCAGGACCCACATTTAGATGGTGAGGGAATGCATGCTGGGGCATCTCCTAATGACACCATCACAAACACAGAGGATTCACTAGAGACTCTGTGCCTGTGTCCACTGCTGGTGTAACTCATCCCACTCCTGTGGAGACACTAGTAGTAGAGTCAATCCATCCGGTTACAGAAGTTGCATCTGTAACTGAGGAGTCTAGCTTGCCTAGCTCTAGCTCTGACTTTCTGTCACAATGGCTGAAGCCTGTGCAACATGACAGTGCTTCAGGATCAGGGTCTGTTCCACCACAATTGACGGTTGAAGCACTTCAAAGCTTAGTTATGGATCAGATTCCTGAGTTTGTCAAGATTGCTCAGAACTTGGTCACCTCCACCATCCCTAATCCAGACTATGAAGCCATTCTGATATGCCATAGGGATGATGTGGAGATGCAGAAGACAAAGAGAGTTGATGATGCTGAGAGAGATGGCAATATAGATGCCTGGTTGCAAGGAAAATATGATATTACTCTTGATGAAGTACTTCAATATCTTAGGGAGGAATACATCACTTCACTAGGTTCCAATGCCAAATCTCTGACCCCTGGTGAAGTGTTTGAGGCCATGAATGATTCTCAAAAAGGGATTCCTCAAGGCTTCCCACTATCTTCGAAAAGGAGGTAAAACTGAGGTCAGCAGAGTGTATGATAAGACAGCCACTAAAGTGGACGAAATTAAGAGGACCTTTGATGCCAAATTCCCTCAGTTGGATAGTGTGTTTAAAGACCTCAAATACTGTAACACCACCTGCACCAAGATGGATCATAGGCTAGCACTGCTAAAGGATGCTGTCACAAATCTGGGGCACAAATTTTAATCCCTATCTGATCAAACCACAGACTCCAATGCCATGCTGAAGACAATGTTCAAAAATCTTTATGGAGACAGGCTAGTGACTGAAGTCCCTGTACATGAACTATCAAAGTATGAGGTGAAGAGACTGCAAGATCAATCCTTGTCTAGTTTCAGGGCACATGAGCTATTCTCTAAAATGGATACTCTTGAGAAGGAGGTGGTGTCTCTCAAAGAATCTAATGCTCATCTTACAGAAAAGGTTGCACTTCTTACTGATCAGTTGGACACTCAAGCAACCACCACAGCTGATGTCCTTCCGCATCAACAATCTATGTTGGCTGCTATGATTAGGCATATGGGTCTCCCTCTACCTGAAGAATCTTCAAACCCAAAGGTCACTTCTAAAGCCTCTGTGCCTGACAACAAGCCTAAGGGGGAGAAGAGGACAAGGAATTCAAATACAAAGGGGGAGAAACCTAAGGAGGAAGGCATAAAGATAAAAGAGGGTAGTCACCAAAGGGCATCTAAATCTCTAACCCATGTGCCAGGCAAAGGCAAATCCAAGGTTGATGAACCTCCATCCTCTCTGCCAGTGGTCACTCTACCACCTGTGCATATCACTACACCTAGTGGCCAAAAGCAAACTTTCACTACTACAGTGGTGGCAGGGTCCAGGCTAAGTAACCAAGTTCATAACCCTAGACATGAGGATGACCCAGTGGAAGCTAGTGTGGTCACTGAGGCCAAGCTGATAGAAGTAGCAAATTCAGAGACTTATCATGATGCTGCTTTCTTGAAGTTTCTGCAAGTCTCAAAGGCAAAGGTAGGAGGAGATGCCTTGTTGTACAGGAGAAGTGTTCGCACTTATTCACGCAAGAGAACGTGGTCAACAAGTAATATATGGTAAATAGGATACAGAGACTCAAATTGTTCGTTTTGTTCACTTATACACTAGCTTATTATTTACACTCACTGCCAAGACAATCACAATTTTGGTTTTAATTAACTATTGATTAATAGCCAACTATGGAAATTACGATAAAATAACTTAACTATTAATTTATAATAAACAAACATGGGATTTCAATTTCATTAACCACTTCATCTAGAATCTTATGCCCTTTAACCTAGTATGTGATAGAGTTGATTACTGATTAGATGCACTAAACTGATACACACCAACTTTCGTTGTGCATATACCATCCTACTGATCATCCACAATTGATAGAAGTCAAGTAGTCACCAAATATGTGTAGTTCCTATATGTCTATAGCAATTGAACACATACCGGTTGAAAATCAAGCATCCATTAAACCACATAGTCAATGCAAGAAGGTTAGAATTACACCACAAATTAATACATGTTCTTCACATGCATAAACCTATGCTAGCATGAATTGTTCTAAACCCTAGATCCACTTTCGCATTCACCAAGATTAAACACACAATTACAGATGTTCGCGACTCACCCATAACGAATAAGCATAATCATATTAGGTAATCAATTCAATCCATCACACACCAAGGCATAAGAACACTTGTAACACCCCCAGATCCGGGGTCGGGGATCTGGTCGCTACGGTCTCAATATCCATCCACAAAACCAACATAATAATATTTACAACCTTGTGACCCAAACAACAACATAAAACACACCCGTTATAGTCCCAGAGATGAAATCAGAGTAACCATCAATATTATTAATCATAAGTTTGAGTTCTTACAACCCAAAGAATTACAATTTTTACCATTACATATTCTTTGCCATCCATTGGTATATGCCATATAATAAATACATTTGATGATCAAATTCTAACAACTAGCCTACCAGAAGCTGCATCCTAAGCAATGGTAGCTATGACCTCAGCAGTTAATCCTCTTACGGCTGACACCTGCCTATGTTGGGTACGCCTTGCGCGGCCATCTGATCTAGCTATTGTTGTGATATAAATAAATAAAGCAAGGGTGAGCAATAGCCCACCAAAATATAATTGAACAGTGATAATGTATAACAGTCCAAAATATCTTTGAAACCATATGCCATGCCTTAACGAACGTAGTACCAATATAAGGTATGAGATGAAGTTACAAGGTAACTCCAAAATATAATTGTTCTGAAGAGATATCTGCTATGTCAAAGATAAGCAAGATATTATCAAATTTTCATCATGGAGGAACTTGCAGGAAGAATATTGCAATTCCAGTTCAAACACTATTCAAACCTGCGAACAATGATAATGTTGCAGGAAACTTTCCAACATTGAGAGATGAACTAATACTGGAGTTTGACGCGCCAGGAGACATAGCATTTACACGATGATCAGTCGCATGTTATACTCCCCACCTCTTGTTCTCTACATGTAGAAGGAAGCACCGACGGATTTACTTGTCTACCGCCCTCTGGAACCCCCTCGGCCAACGGTTGGGCCATTTGCTGGACCGGCACCACTGGGTCACTTATGCATCTCCTAGTTCATTTAACATCCATGACTCTGAAACGTAAAGTTCCTCCCCCTTTCCCCAAGTATATTACTTGTTGATAGGACTCCACAAAGTAGTCGTATCTAGTTGGAAAGGAAAATTCACCAATATTTCCCAAGCTGATGCTTGTTAATGGATATAAACTTGTTCCATCAATTCTTACCCCTCGAGCGTTGAGGAGGTAACCGAACAGATTCATATCGATGTTTGAAAGAATCAAGATATGAGTGACAAGATAGTTTAGCAAGTATAGGACCGGGCAGTCCAATAAATAACATCTCTCAAGTGAGGTCCCCTTATATATGTTTGGGAGTTGAGCGAGTATTTAAATCTTCTTTAAGATAGATTTAAATGGAATTAAAGTTTGGGGACCTCCCCTTGATATAAATAGTCATAAGATATTCCGAAATATTTTACACCATATCTGAAGGTGAAAGATAATCTTTGAGTAATATGAATTATTATAAAAAGAACTTAAAGGAATTTAAATAAATATTCCAAGGATATTTATTAAATCAATAATAATTAAGGAATATGATTAAATCATAATATTGCTCGTAAGTAATCCTCGAATAAATATATAGAATCATTTACTAACTAACTCTTTTCTTTAAATGAATATTCAATATAATATTCATTAATTAAATAAACTCAAGTAAATATTTAAAATAATATTCAATAAATAAATCAAACCTTAAATGAATATTTGAAAATAATATTCATTTAATAAATAATATTCTATATGAATAGCCAAATAACATTCTTAGTAATCAAATCTTTAAAGGAATATTCGAAGCAATATTCCTTAAGTAAATAGAACTTCAAATGAATATTTAACATAATATTCATCAAGTACAAAATATCTTAAATAAATATTCAAAATAATATTCATTTAATAAATAAATTCCAAATGAATATTCAATTGATATTCATTAAACAAATAATATTCTAAATGAATATCCAAATAATATTCATTTAATAAATAATATTCTAAATAAATATCCAAACGATATTCATTTAGTAATCAAAACCTTAATATTCGAAATAATATTCCTTGAGTAATTAGAACTTCCAAAGAATACTTTTGAAATAATATTTATCAATTAGATAAAACTTAAATGAATATCCAAAAGTGATATTCATTTAATGAATAAAATTCTAATGAATATCAAGTAATTATTCATTAATAATAAAACTCCAATGAATATTCAAAAATAATATTCATTTAATATTTCTCGACTGAAATAATACTCAAATAACATTTCTCGAAAGATTTCCAAGTATTTGATACTTTTATGGAAATATAAATAATGTTTAATAATAACATTCCTCAAAATGAATAATAATCTGTCGCTGGAATCCCTCCGGATTTCCACGACTATCTCTATAGTACAAAATACCGACTCCCGGTCTATATTAATCAAGGAATATCATACGCCCTTCACTAAGGGTCTTAACAAATTCCGGCTTATACTGATATATCGTATCTAGTTTATAAGCCAACATCAAAACAGGGAACAAGTATCAATATTACTTTGAAAACAAACATGCATGCTATGGCATAGGTATAACAACAATCATATATATTATCACAACAACAGTTCCAAGGTATTGGAAACTTGCCTGGTAATCCTGTAGGGGTAGTGTGCCTCGTGTCAATCCAGTGATCTATAAATAGTCATAATAACCGAGGTCAATCACTTAACACTCTTTAAAAGGCTAAGTATAACTTGACTTAAGTCGAAACACGTTTTCGAGTTATTTCGCTAAACACTCTCACACTTTCCTTTTTACATATAATATTAAATTATCAAGATTCGCCACTGATTTCGTGGTCTTAAAGGAATCCAATTTCAATTACGAACTCGCATTTACGGTTTCGAACCACTTTTACGATTTTTATCATAACTTCTAAACCGTAAGTCCATTTCATACGATCTTTATATCAAAACGAAGCTTGGAACATTATCTATCTTATAATGGCAGAATATGAAACTTGACAATGAGCTAAAGCTACTGTGATGCACGGTTTTCAAGGATTAACGAAATTTCGGCATTACGACGGCTATAAATCGAACGTTCCAAAATTACTTTCATCAAAACCAAGCCACACCGGGCAAAAATCCAACTTATACACATGATTTCTCAACTTGACAAGTCCAAGAACACATCGCTTGATCATAATAATCATCATGTATAAAATCAACCATAAGATCATGCTAACATGCTTGTAATCATACTAATAACATAACTTATGCTAAATCCATCAAGAACATCATCAAAACTCAAGGTCAAACTAAGGGTTCATAAGGAATATACCTTCCTTGGAGTGTGTATGCACCTAGTAAACCTTGTATAGTCCTTAGAATACCTTTACCAAGCTTAGATCATCCAAAGAAATCAAGAAAAATAAAGTTAGATCTTGAAGAACACTATTCATGCTCCTCTTGAATGATTTATTTGAAAATGGAAACAAAGGAATTTGAAGATAAGATTTCTAGGAGATCTCTTTTATGAAATATAGAACTCACCATAAAAATTTGGAGATCAAACAAAGAGTGGAAGTTGGATTTTGAAATCTCAAAACTTCAAAAATTCGAAGGGACTATCTTGAAGAGGAAAAACAGAGCGATTTCTCGAATTTATTTGACCATTCAAACGATCTTCAAAAATTATGAAATTAAATCCACAACTTCATATTGATGTGTAGAAGCTTCGTGATTTTTTTCATGATTTTTAGCTGAGTGGAACTAGGTGAAAAAAAAATCGTAAATACCCCTGCCCTGGATAATGCAAACTGCTTGAAATGGGAAAGAAAAGAGAGAAAAGGTGGTTGGCTTGCTTTGCTTGGCTAATCTTGCATTATTGTGATGTCTCTTGATAATATCTAACATAAAGTACCTTTAATAAAGTGGTGTGTGGTCATGGATGATGTATTTGCAAGGGACAAGTGTTGGTGTTTTGTGGTAATGTGATGAGATGGAGCTAAGCACTTGGTTTGTTTGCTAGGTGTGCTAGTTACTCTTGTAACTACTAAGTTACTTGCTCTTATCCTCTTGCACATGCATGCATCTTGGCTCTCTGCTTGATCTTTGTCCGGTTATTGCTCAATTTGATTGATCGTTCGGAGGAATATTTCAAGAATTTCTAGTTAGGGCTTTACCGACAACCTTCTTAACATTTATAATACCATTCTCCATCTCTCTTGGTAACTCTCGAATTTAAATTCCTTAAATCCCTTCGTTAAATCCTTAAGTCTATCAGTGTCCAGGGAATTCTTGGAGAAAATAAAAGTGCCGCTTTTCAAAATCCGACAGCTTTTACATACACTTATTTTTCCCTTGGATCACTAATACGAACTCAGAAATCCGTTCTGAATACTTCTGTATAGCGCCGTCTAACAATATTCTCAAAAGTACTATTCATATTTTAATCTCTTTTTATTCCTTATATTTATTAAAAATGTCCTTGCTCTCTTTCGGGCATTCCTTAACCCTTTCACGGAACCATTGGACTCATAACAGATATCGATTTGGATGACACAAGAATAATCTTCCTTTTAGGAATTGTCATATCTTACTTCCCTAGGAGATAGATTATGTAAGAACCCTAATTTTTGGTAATATTTTATTTTATTTAATATCTTGTGGCAATGACAATATGGAACCTTTCTGGTCATCCCTGTGATTAATAGGATTGATTGTCTGAGAAACTGTGTTGTTGTATTCCCTATGTAAGATAAAAAGGGAGATTGTGAAGGCAGGAGTCTTATTGTTAGTGAGATTTATAAAACTTGGGATTTGAGAATGATTAGAGTGTTACAAGATTTATTAAGGATCATGACAAGGAATTATGGACATTAGAGGAATTTACACAATTAGTACTTAAGGAATTATAGGGGGAAATCTCTACGCGACAAAATATTATTACGAAAGATTAATTAAGATACGATACGAATTAAAGATTAAATGACAAGTATTGGTGGAAGGATAATAATACAAGGAGTAGTATTGCATGCAAGCTCATGCAACTAAGTAGTTAGGAAAGCAAACTAGATGAACCAAATAGCAAGGGGAATAGTAACTAGTTGGCTTGCTTTTCAAAAAGAGGAGACAAGAAGTACCACTAGCCATGCTTATAGCCATGCCTATGTTGTACCATGCATATACTTACAATAATACATATCACCCAACCACTAATACAATCATTCATCCAACTCAAAAATCAAAACACAAAACACTCTCTTCCTCCCTTGCCAAGGAAGCTCTCGGCCTAAGCTAAAAAAGGGAGAAGAAAAATTCTTCTTCCCCATTTCCCATCACTCATAATTCACACCATAAATCCTAGGTCATCTACACCATTTAGGCAAGGTATGTTATCAATTTCACTCCATTTCATCCACCCAATTTCAAGTTATAAAATGTTAAAGATTGGGTGAATAGTAACCATGTTTGATTTTCTTTTAGATCTTGGATTATAAGTGTTGTAGGAGATCATCTAAGGTGTTGCTGTGTGGTGAAAAGCTTACCCAAGGTCCCTAGGAGCTCAAGAAGGTATAAAATCACAAACCCTCTTGGTTATGTAGTATTTATAATGTTTAGTAGTAGATCCATGCATGTATGAGCTAATCTTGGTTGTATAAGTGTTGGATGACTTGGATCTTGAGTTTTTATGTTGAGATTGTGACTTTTGTGATTATGGATAACTTATATATCACCATGAGTGTTATGAACCATGATTTGAGTGTATTAAGTGTTGGTTGTATGGTGGAATTGTGAAAAATGGTTGATCTAAGTGATTTGAGCTTGCTGATTTTATCCAGGAACATTGACCGTATTGTGACACGATTTTGAACCCCCAAATGATGTCCCCTGATGTCCTACCTTATATTGATGGAAAGATAATTGAATGTAGTTTCTGGATATGTAAGGTTCATAGCTAGGGGATGTTTGGATTTTTAGTTATGGCCGGAGAAGTGATTTTTGTTTCTGGACTATGGACTGCATAAAGTGACCCCCTTGTGAACCTTGTTTAAACACCTAAAAAAATATTTGGGATCATGTAAAAATTAGAGAAGCTAGGAAATACAGTGGTGAAGGCTACCCAAAAAGAATTAGATTAAAATACGAATTTTTGAATTTTATAAAAATGCTAGAGTAAATTTCGCGCAATGGAAAAAGTCGTTAGTGGAGCATAATTCTAGGAGTAATGGTTATGGTTCGAATGTGGTAATTAAATTAAGTCGAGTAAGTGACGAGCGTAAACGAGTGATGTCATGGACCTATAGTGGGGCTAGGAAGTCATAAGACGAAGTCGTTAAGTTAATTTCGTATCCCCTTAAAACCCCGTAATTAGAAAGAAATTGTTAAGGTACTAACGAACGATTATTGTTTATGTATAGATCGTTCGAATTCGCACGCTCGACCACCCCAACCCAACCAAGGCAAGTTTTCCAACCCTAAGTATTTAATTTCAAAATATTATATTCTTGATTTTACCTATGCAAGTCTACTTTACAAAACTTATATATAAGGATTTTTCACTTTTGTGTTTGTAGTTCCAAACGTATTATATGCGTATGCTTTATGAGATTATGTTGAAGTTTGAGATATATACATATGTGTTTGTACACCCTTGAACTTAGAATGAAAATGTTTCTTCGGACAACGACTCTAGCAATAGAGGTCGTAGCGGTCCAAATATACTATTGACCGGGGAGCGGTATATTATTGTATCATGATTAAATTACAAAAACCCGAAAGGTCATTCGGGAAGTATCGTATACTTACGTATTTATTATTTTTACGTTGTTAAAAATACTCAAAAATATCTATCTTGGATTGAAAGCTTATTTTAATTAAATAATTATTTTACTAATTGTTTATATATTAAATCTAAAAATATTATTTATTAATTATCGTTCATTATTTTAAAGACAAAACTAATCCAAGATACCTTCAGCGTTTTCAAACTTGAACTCTTTCGGACCCAAAACATTTTTCGAAAACCCCCGGTCAGCATTTGCTTCTTGTACGTTTTTCAAGAATTATCGAACGACTGAGGTCGAACTTCAACTACTCAAGTTTTCTATCAAAATGATTTTGAAAAGAAAAGAAAAAGGGGACTCTGGCAGGTGTGGGAATCGTTGACGAACGATTCCCGGGATGTGTAAGCGGCCGTGAGCCAGGCGGTCCATCAATTATTATTCCGGCCCAGGTGTTGCCGAAGGATGATTACGGATGTAGTTTTCATCGAGGGTGATTACGGATGTAGTTTTCACCCGAGGATAGTTACGGATGTAGTTTCTATCCTTCTACCGGTAGAGAAGACCCGCGGATTATTGGACTTGGATGTGGCGACTGATCATCGTCAATCCTTGTCAGGTTTTCATGTTTTCTTCCAGTCCCATCCTCCACTTTGGAAAAATACTCAAACACTGCTTCTTGGGCCTAAGTGCCAAGTTGCCGATAGTGTGGTTTTTGATGAGAAAATATTGATATTGTGCAGTATCTAGAACTGCAAGATTTTCTATAAAGATTGACACGTGTTAGTGCACTCTTGCAATTATTCCAAAGAATGAAATGTTTTTGAATGAGAAACCTCCTAAGCTAATGGAAGGAAAGAGGTTTTGCAATAACGTATTCCCTGTACAGTATGATAACCGTAGAGTGTTTTGCCGAAAATGATATGCTTATATATATATATATTCAAACTTGAGATATATTGAAATGAGAACCTTGTAAAGGATTCATATGTTATTCTTAAAGCTCCTTAGTGAGTATAAATGTTTTATACAAACTCGGGCATATATATTGTCGAGTTATGTTTTGTAATCTGAGATATACACCCATACAGTTGGGAACGTTTTCAAAATAAACCACTTTATTATTTTCCAAAAATGGTGAACTTGCTGAGCATTATGTAGCTCATTCTTGCTTTATAAAAACTTTTCAGAAAGGGAAGAATTTGGCCGATTAACTCCGCACCAGCAAAAGAGGAGTAGAAGAATTACCCGGAGATGATTTAGTCCCTGATAAATACTACAGAGTAGTCTGATAGGTTTTCAACTGTAATAGTAAGACTGTCTTCAAGTGTAGTTGTATAAGTGGAATTGCGTAAGACTCTGGATGGTACAGATGAATTGTAATATTTAGTGTTACTTTTGATTATCGTTTCTGAGGCTCTAACTTGTATGTGCGTAAGATTGAGGTCTGGATGGATGTATTGTTGAGTTGTAAAGTTAATACAGGTATGATATGGTTGAATGGTGATGTGACGACCTGAATCTCTGACCTCGGATTTGGGGGCGTCACAGAAATGGTATCAGAGAGATAAGTTACAGTACTCAGAAATGAGAGTGTTGAGAGCTAAGTCTAAGTAGGGGAATGACATAAGAGATCGTAGTAAACTTATGATTGGACTACCGGAAGAGGTACCGGTGAGTAGAATGGACTGGAGTGTTACTGAAGGTATTATACTAGGGTCGATAGAATCCCTAGAGACATGCAGAATGATGAATAGAGATTCGAGAGTCGTACATGACCTATCATAGGTAATGACATAGGAAGCAGAGCGAAATCTCGAGAGCAGCTGAGGTAGAGGCGATATTGCAAATATGATCAGATGACTAGGCTGGCATAAATTTTGTGGCCCATATTCCTCCACAGTTTAGGAGGCGGCATTTTAAGAATCAAGAAGTTTGGACTTCCCTACATAATTAAGAGTACTTAGTACTTGGATTAATGAAAGTCTTTTACTTTGGTTATAAGATCCGATTTTCGATAAGTAACGGGTCTAGGGTGGAATTCTTTGATAGAAATTTTAGCAGAGACTACGCATATATACTTGTAAACCTATATATTGCTGGTAACGTATGTTCACGTGCACACACACCTCCACTGAACCTATGGACTGCATTGAGATCCCTGAGAGATCTCTTTGATCTGTTCCCAGGGGGAACTGGCCACTTGTGATTTATGTCGGAAGGCATGAAGTAGGACCCTATGGACTTAGCAGGTGTCCCCGGAATGATGTGAAGCTTGGCCTTCAAGATAAAGCACGGGAATGACAGATATATTGTGAAACCCTAACTCGATAAATGACTTTAAGATGATGATTGAGAGACGTACTAGTTGGTGTCTTGAATTACGAAGACGAAGAGATGGGGTTACCCTTATAGGGGTGATAGCGAGATGCACGAATGGTTATTAACTTATTTTGGTAACTACCGGCTGGTGCACCACTTCATTTTAAGCTTTTCATTAATCATGTTACCTCGATTAGTTTATATCAGGTAATCCTTCTAGCTTTCTACTTCAAACTTGTGGAATAACCACCAGTGATATACTTTCTCTAAACCGGGACTCATCCAAAGTATCTTATCTGATCCCCGAATATTCTATTTGAAGTTTATAATTATTTCATTCTACTCAGGACTATTTACACTTCCTTTCAATTATCCAAGGAATGTTCAACAATTGTTTCCTTCATTAATCAATGAATATTCCTAAACGAATATTGATATTTGACTACTTCTTTCATACTTGCATTCTTCAGTCGAGCGCATAAATATTTATCAACTTGTTGAGAACAGGGATGATCTAACATCCAGACATCCTTCATGAATTCTTTTCTTCTATTCAAGATGAGATTGTACATCGTACATTGAAATCATAGTAAGGATATCATTTTGATATTGGTATTCTGAATTTAATTCTACTGTAGGATCTGATAAAGCATGTGTACGGAGGCACCCTTGGGTGGACCGTTTCACTAATAGGTAATATTTGATGAGAGGTTATCGATTGTTCCGATACCTAGAACATTCTCTTCAGATTTCATAGTTTTCTTTTTCAAACTTAATAACTTCTTATTTCCATTCGTTGTCCGAGTAGCCTAAAGTTTCTTCAGTGGCTACGATGTTGAAATTCTGTTCTAGCCAATTGAAACTGGCTAGTCGATATGTCAATATGAATGACTAGTGGATTGTTCTAACTAGTCAAAATTGTAATGTTGTGAAGAACACCTAGCTAATTGTCCTAGCCAGTGGTGATGTCTCAAACAAGTGAACTAGCAAATTTTGTCTAGCTAGTTGCTAGTGTTTCTTGAAAAGGACTAGTTATTGTTTCACTGGTCCAACTCCCAATTTAATTCATTCAGCAATTCCTCAATGCATTTTGCGTGTGGTAAAGTATGATAATGAAAGTTTTGACGAATAACTTGATTGAGACCTAGTGAGGTCGCCCACTCAACTTGAATTCTACCCATCTTCGTATCAGACTTTATGTCACTTGAATATTCTGTTCTTTCATTCATATAATGAAGATTCATTTGAAACCATAGATTACTTGAATGATAAACTGCTTCATTTTTATTATCATAGAGTAGAATTGCTTTCGATCGGTTGACCTTTATCAATGGGACTTTTCAGATCCTCTATTTTTCAAGAGGAAAAGTATTCACCAGATGTAAGAATCGTATAAAGACCGTCTTTATGACTTTTGTATCCAACAATCATTGCCCTCGTGCAACATTCTCTATGATATCACATTACAAAATTATCAGGACATGAAGGAATAAACCTTGTTGTATTCTTTCTGTCCATCCTTACATCTCCGAAAATCGAGACTCCTAGTATTTGGAACCACCAACATTCTTGGAACATCCAATATGGAATTCTTATTGAAATTATCTACTGGACCTTGTTATTTTAAAACCATTCCTTTCAAACGTGATTACTCTAAGGTGAACGGGAGGTACAATTGTGAACCGTTGCACCAATATGAGATCAAAAACCAAATGTTGTAATTGTGCATCCAGAGCGTTATTGATAAGTGGATTTTATATCCACTTGGAGCGTTCCATATCGACTTAAATTGATTGACTTGGTCTCAAGTTTGTTGTATTTTTTATGTGTTTTGTGTAGTTGTGCAGGGTTGTAGCTATCGGTTAGTGTTGGTGTTTCTAATCGATATTAGAGCGGAATTAAGTATTGGAATGAAGATGGTACACTTGTGTTATGCTACCAAGGAGTTACATGTGTCATGGTATTAAAGATGTTAGCTAATGCGAAAGAAACGGAGGAGAAAGGAGCAAATTGTGTAAAATTCGGATGGTTGCGCAGTCTTCACTGTTTTGGTCATATCTGGAGTTCTACAAGTCCGTTTGAGGCCCGTAAGCTGTCCACGCGAAGCCTGGGAAGTTTTCTATAATTCTGAACAGTAACAGACCGCGCAGACTGCGCTGATACCGCGCAGAGTGCGCCCGAACTCGCTGGAAATTCTGAAATTCTATCCTGTTTCGAATTAAATTGTATTTTTAGGTCTTTTCTTGTTGGAAAAGTATTCTAGGGCCTATATAAACACTACCTATCATTGTATATCATCATTATTAGGAAGATCATCAACATTGTAGCCAAGAACAATTGAAAGATACATCTCCAAGCTAGGACAAGCAAGGATTATTCTTGAAACCTTTGTATTCTTCTATTGTGGGGATTTAATTCTAAACCTTATTACTTCTTCTCTATTTTTACTTGTTGATTTCAGAATTATGTTTTCCAAAGAACCCATGATGACAATTAGGTCAATTATGGGCTAATTCGTTATCATGGGGTTTTAATGGATTTTTCTATGGATTCTAGTAATTGAGTGTTTTTATGCCTTGGTGTGTGATTGAATGTATTGATTGCCTAGTATGTTTATGCTTATTCGTTATAAGTGAGTCGCGAACACTTGTAATTGTTTGTTTAATCCTAGTGAATGCGAAAGTGGATCTAGGGTTTAGAACAATTCATGCTAGCATAGGTTTTTGCATGTGAAGAACATGTATTAATTTGTGATGTGATTCTAACCGTCTTGCATCGACTATGTGGTTTAATGGGTGCTTGATTTTCAACCGGTATGTGTTCAATTGCTATAGACATATAGGGACTACACATATTTGGTGACTACTTGACTTCTATCAATTGTGGATGATCAGTAGGATGGTATATGCACAACGAAAGTTGGTGTGTATCAGTTTAGTGCATCTAATCAGTAATCAACTCTGTCACATGCTAGGCTAAAGGGCATAAGATTCTAGATGAAGTAGTAGATGAAATTGAAATCCCATGTTTGTTTATTATAAAGTTAAAGTTAAGTTATTTCCTCGTAATTGGCTTAGTTGGTAATTAATCAATAGTTAAATCAAACCAATATTGTGATTGTCTTAGCAGTGAGTGTAAATCATAAGCTGGTGCATAAGTGAACATAACGAACAATTTGAGTCTCTGTGGGAACGAATCCTATTTACTCTATATTACTTGTTGACCACGTTCTCTTGCGTGAATAAGTGCGAACAGTTATGCCGAGTGATTATTTAAAGTAGGAATAACATGTCGGGGCATACCACAAGACCTTTAATATTAGTGTGAGGAAAGTTATAGGAAATGATGAGGTGGTTGGGAGTACGTTCCTACCAACCGTTGTCAGGATGTTATAGTAATGAATTCTGGAGTTACTAAGCCTTTTACTGATCCAAGAAATTAAATTCGATTGCGATGTAAGACATATCCTTAGAGGAAACTAACATGGAATTGAGATGGACAAGAAAGGAAGAAATATCGTGGCAAGAATGCGAAGCTTTACTTAGCAAAAAGGGATTGATGCACATAGCGAGACATAAAGTTTAAAAGGCCCCTAATAGCAAATGGATGCATGGATATATCCCAATGATCCTTCGAGATTACCACCTAATCAAGTTTATTGGGAATCGCAGCAGCATACAGGCCTCAGGCTGATTGGCGCCAGTTGTGAAAAAGGACGAGCGCATGACATCTTACCTATACCATCGAGAACTGAAACCCTTATCGGAAATGGAGGAATTGTTGACTAGTTAAAGTGCGTAGTTTTTTTTTCAAAGATAAGGTCAAAGAGAAGGTTTCACCAACTCCAGATCGACCTCTGTACTGCACCAAAGTCGGCATTTCACATTAATGTAAACATTATAAATTCTGGTAGTATCATGTGGATTGACTAATGAGTTAGAAGCCTTTATGGATTAACGAACAAAGTTTTGGAATGAAATGGGATATTAGCAACAACCTCGTTGTTAGCTATACTTGATGATAAAAAGAGGACTTTAAGAGTCACGATGATGCGTCTTTCAAGAGTTTAAGAGGTGTGCTGATGCAATAGAAAGGGGATGATAGCCTATACTTCTAAACAACATAAAGGTTACGGGATAGGATATACTAACCGTGAGTCGGGGATTAGTCATGATAGCGTTCACGCATAAAACTGAGACGTTAACTTTATGAGAAAAGTGTGAAAGTTTTCCACAAGTGCCATAAGTATATCTTCATATTAGAACTAAACATAAGAAATAGAAGGTGACGAAAGGGAGCAGGGAGTATAATGGAGAAATTTGTTATTTCCCAGGAAAGGCCAGTGTGGTGACCGATACCTATAGAAGGGATTATTCGAAATTGGAATTCGGTCAGTATTGACCAAGAAAATAGAGTATATACAATAAAGATTAATGTTAGAGGAAAATGAGTAAATTATGGGGAAGGACAAAGATGTATAGAGAATTAAGAGAATGTTTGGCAAACGGAGGTGGAAAATGGTATTGGCAAACTATTAAGTACAAACGCGACATGTCAAAGGCAGAATGATAGGGATCTAGTGGATCAATTCCGCCCGTAGAAAATCTTGAACGTGGGCAGAATTATAATGAATTTCATGAGTAGGTCGCCGAAGACCGAGCCAAGAGATGGCCCTAGTTAATTTATAATTGTTGGACCAAGTGATTTACCTACGAGAGATTTTCCATTTAGAAGATTATCGATTTATATACGGAAGAGATGGTGGTGCAATATAAAACTTCTGCAGCAATTACGTCAGATAAAGACTTAAGGTTAAACTTCGAATATTGAAGGTGCTTTCAAGTATATTTAACAAAGAGATTGAGCGTATGCACTAATTTGATCTATGGCTGACGGACAGGGAAGAAGAATTATCCAGACGATCGAATTTATATTTAGTGTCGTGCCTTAGATTTCACGGGGCAGTCGAGAATAAAAAAAAAAAAAAAAAAAAAAAAAACTTATCCATGAAACGAATGTTGTTATCACGATCGGCACCATGCGGACGTAAGGACGTCTTTTGTAAAGTGTACTACGAAAGAAGAAGTTTTTCTTTTCCTGCGTTACGAAGAAGTCAATGAACGAGGGATATAGTAGCTGAACTGGTTCGACGTATACCGAAGACTATATAGTATCCATAGCAAGTGGTAACGACTGACGGGAGGCAACACGTGCGTGCTAATCAAGCCAAGGAAAATGAGGAATACCGTGCATATTGACGTCGTCTCAGATTATAGAACACGACCACAAAGTATTCACGGCCCAACGATACAAGGACTCAACACGGATACTATGAACGAGGTAGAAGAGGAACGTATAAGTAGTGGGATAGAAATTTTCATTCATAGAACAACCAATAAGGAATACAGGTCGAGGAGAGCATGCGTTGAAAAACAACATTAAAGCGTTGGTGAGACCATCATATAGTCAACATAATAATGGAAATCTTCCTCCTGTTCCATGAATCCAATTTTCATTTCACCTGGGAAAAGCCATCTTTTTCTCAACAATGTCTTTGCCATTTGATCCAGTAGCGTTCCGTTAGATAGGAAGAGATTTGATAAATACTGATAACTCTCGGATAGAGTAATAGAACGGAGAGATACATTCGATAGTGAACTAGTGGTTCTAATGAAGGGTTTTTATGCATATACGGAAGCGTAAAACACAAATTTAATCATATATATCGCATATATATACATACGATTCATGGATAAAAGATGAGATTCGTAATCTAACCTTTAAAACTGATGATAGATGATGTAAATAACCTCCTAGCAGTTGCTCCTCAGTATGTGAAGCACTCCACAAGTATCCACCAAGAAACAGATCTCGTTGAAGGAGAAAAAGGGTTGAGAGAAAAATAGGGTTTGCCTCGGTTAAACTTACGTAAAAAGTGTCCCGACTAATAGGGTTTATCACATTATATTTATAGGCAAATCACAACTGATATTTTTCCCATAAATATTAACCCTATTAATTAATTAATCTAATTAATCAATTAATTAATAATTAAAACTCTTTTAATCATTAATTCTTTTTCTAAACTCTTTAGAAAATAATTTTTCTCTCTTGATTTAATTTCTTAAATTAAATCCTTAATTAATAATATTAAGAACTCTTCTTAATTAATTTATAATCAATTAAATCTTATTTAATCAATTATAAAATTGCTAATAAATTATTTATTTCATAAATAAATAATTAATAGCCATTATTAATTAATTCCTCCATCAATAAATCAGTCTCTTTTATTGTGTGACCCTGTAGGTTCAACATTAAGCCGGTAGTAGAAATAAATAACAATAAAACTATTTTATTATTATTTATATGAATTCTTCTAATTCATTAAATATAATTAATAATTAATCATATTTATTCTACATCGTGAGGGATACTTCTCAGCATATCGCGACTATCCGGATAATATGAATTCACTGCTTAGAATATCTAGAACCTAGTCAGTGAATGGTTCTCGTACAATTAATTCCTTCTGCCCTACAATGTCCCGATTAAATACAAGGCATGGATCTTGTGTCAAGCCTATTTAATTTAATCATATGATTTTCCTATTTATTATGCATAGTTCCTTTTTAATGCAAACTAGAAACTTCTTTCTAATTTCATTCACTCTGGCCAGAGATTCCTGAACTAGCATAAGTGGAATAACATAGGACATTCTCTTCCTTCACTGGAAGGGGCAGATCCTCTATTGATCAATCACTATCTTCGTGTACAAATTCCTATGCCCAGAAGAGCCCTAATTAATGTCTCTTGAGACTAAGAACTAAACCAAAGCATAGTTCAATGTACACAAGATTAATATGATTACCTCAAGTCTAAGGACACTTGTACAACCATCACTATATGAACAACTACTGACACGTGAGTGAACTCCATTAGTTGTTCAACTATTCGAGTCATGTTCAGTGAACTTATTCTCTAATAAGCACCTACATACTAGCTATAGTGTCACCACACAAATGCCTATGAGAACAGGCATCCTACATATAGAAGCAAGCATAGTATGTACCGATCTTTACGGATTAACTAACTACCAATTTAGTTATCCTACGACCAGGAACAATTTAAGTTTAGAGTTATCATCTTCTAGATCTCATTATTATAATCTCATTATAATTCTAGAAGCTTTACCCTAAACTATGGAACATCTAATTTAAAACACTTTAAATAGAAAAAGCCCGTAATAAAACAAACAAGTCTTTTATTAATATAAATGAAATTAAGTAGATTACATAAAAGTTCTTCCTAACTCATCATACATGATTGGTTTAGGACACTTTCACTTTCAATCTCCCACTTGTACTAAAGCCAATCACTCTGGTATCTAATACCCATCTTCTCTTTATGACGATCAAAGTGATTTTGAGAAAGAGGCTTTGTTAACGGGTCTGCTATGTTGTTATGTGTGTCGACTCTTTCGACTTTTACATCTCCTCTTTCAACAATCTCCCTAATTAGATGAAAGCGCCGCAGGACATGCTTGGAACTCTTGTGAGATCTTGGTTCCTTAGCTTGTGCTATTGCCGCATTGTTGTCACAGTACAACACTATGGGCTCCACTATGCTAGGAACTACTCCTAACTCAGAAACAAATTTCTTCATCCAAACAGCTTCTTTTGCAGCCTCACTTGCAGCTATATACTCTGCTTCCGCTGTGGAGTCAGCCGTTGTGGGCTGTTTGGAACTCTTCCAACTTACAGCTCCACCATTCAGAGTAAATACATACCCTGACATGGATTTACTATCATCACTTTCTGATTGAAAACTAGAGTCGGTATAACCCTCTATTTTCAACTCAGACCCACCATAAACAAGAAAAATATCCATAGTCCTTCTCAAGTACTTAAGAATGTTCTTCACTGCTTTCCAGTGTTCTTCACCAGGATTGGACTGAAATCTGCTTGTCACACTAAGTGAGTGAGCAACATCAGGCCGAGTACATAACATCGCGTACATGATAGATCCTATTGCAGAAGCATAAGGAATCTTACTCATACGCTCTCTCTCCTCATATGTCTTTGGAGACATTTTCTTGGAAAGAGAAATTCCATGGCTCATCGGAATGAGACCTCTTTTGGAATTTTCCATGCTAAACCTCTTTAGCAATTTTTCGATGTATGTACTTTGGGTCAGGCCTAACATTCTCTTCGATCTATCTCTATAGATCTTCATTCCAAGAATGTAAGAAGCCTCTCCCAAGTCCTTCATGGTGAAGTTCTTTGATAGCCACACTTTGACTGATTGTAGCAACGGTATATCATTTCCTATAAGAAGTATGTCATCCACATACAAAATAAGAAATGCCACCGCGCTCCCACTAGCCTTCTTGTAGATGCATGGTTCATCCATGTTTTTGATAAAATCAAACTCTTTGATTATCTCATCAAAACGGAAGTTCCATGTACGAGAAGCTTGCCTCAATCCATAAATGGATCTTTGTAGTTTACAAACTAGATGTTCCTTTCCTTTAGAAACGAAACCCTCTGGTTGTGTCATATACACATCCTCTTCAAGTTTCCCATTGAGGAAGGCCGTCTTTACGTCCATTTGCCAGATCTCGTAGTCATAGTAAGCCGCAATAGCAAGCAAAATCCGAATGGATTTGAGCAAGGCTACAGGCGAAAAAGTTTCATCAAAGTCAATCCCTTGTCTTTGTTTAAATCCTTTTGCCACAAGCCTGGCCTTATAGGTCTCCACCTGGCCATCTGCTCCAATCTTTCTTTTATATACCCACTTACACTCAATAGGCTTTACACCTTTAGGTGCCTCAACCAAAGTCCACACTTGGTTGGTATACATTGATTCCATTTCGGATTTCATGGCACTCTGCCATTTCTCTGAGTCTTCACAACTCATAGCCTCGTTGTAGGTCAAAGGATCTTCATCATCAACGAGCGTCAACTCATTGTCATTCTCAATGACAAGGCCATAATACCTCTCAGGTTGGCGAGACACTCTATTTGACCTACGCACAGGCTGTTCTACAGAAGGTTGTTCTTTCTGAACAGGTACTTCCTCGTGAACCGTAGTAGTTTGTGCTTCTTGAACTTCATCAAGTTCAATTTTGCTCCCACTGTTCCCTTCAAGGATAAACTGTTTCTCCAAAAAGGTCGCATGTCTAGCAACAAACACCCTTTGATCGGTGTAGAAGTAATACCCAAAAGTTTCTTTAGGATATCCCACAAAACTACATTTTACGGATCTAGATTCCAGCTTTTCAGGTTCAAGCTTTTTGACATAAGCTGGACATCCCCAAATCTTAACATGTTTAAGACTTGGTTTCTTTCCTTTCCATATCTCATATGGAGTTGTAGGAACTGATTTGGAAGGTACCTTGTTTAGTAAATATGCTGAAGTTTGTAAGGCATAACCCCAAAGGTATACTGGAAGATCGGTATAGCTCATCATGGACCGAACCATGTCCAACAAAGTTCGGTTCCTCCTTTCAGACACTCCATTCAATTGTGGAGTTGCTGGAGGTGTCCATTGAGACAGTATACCATTATCTTTGAGATAATTCAAAAACTCTCCACTTAAGTATTCACCTCCTCGATCTGATCGAAGAACTTTAATACTCTTTTTGGTTTGTTTTTCTACTTCATTTCTATACTCTTTGAACTTTTCAAAAGCTTCGGACTTGTATTTCATTAAATACACATGTCCAAATCTGGATTGATCATCCGTGAAAGTAATGAAGTATGAAAATCCTCCCATGGCTTGTGTTGACATTGGTCCACATACATCTGTGTGTACCAACCCTAACATTTCTGCAGCTCTCTCTCCATGTCCAGTAAATGGAGATTTGGTCATCTTACCCATGAGACAAGATTCGCATACCGGATATGATTCAAAATCAAAAGGTTCAAGTAACCCATCCTTATGCAATGAACGTAATCTTTTCTCACTAATATGACCTAGCCTACAGTGCCATAAATAAGTTGGATTTTCATCATCTCTTTTTCTTTTATTAGTTTGTTCAATTGCAAGTAAATTATTATCTAAGTCACATACATATAAACCATTATTTAAAGTACCACAACCATAAAGAACATTATCTCTAAGAATAGAACATTCATTATTCTTAATAATAAATGAAAAACCATCCAAATCCAACATAGGAATAGAAACAATATTCCTCACAATTGAGGGAACGTAATAACATTTATTCAAAATAATAGTCTTGCCCGTAGGCATATGTAAACTAAATGATCCCACAGCTATGGCTGCAACTCTTGCTCCATTGCCCATTCGTAGAATCACTTCATCTTCATCAAGAGTCCTACTTCCCCTTAGTCCCTGCAATGAATTGCAAATATGAGAACCACAGGCGGTATCTAATACCCAAGTAGAATTTTGACTTAGTGACAAATTCACTTCGATCATAAACATACCTGAAACAGAAGCGGTAGTCTCACTAGCCTTCTTCTTTTTCACCTCTGCAAGGTAAGACTTGCAGTTCCTCTTCCAGTGACCCACCTTGTTACAGTGGAAGCAAACAGCTTTGCTTTTGGGGTCCTCTTTAGCCTTTCCAAGATTAGGCTTCTCACCAACCTTCTTCTTCTTGGGAAAGGTCCTCTTCCTTTTCTTGGAAGTAGAGCCTTCTCCAATAAGAAGAACAGAACTCTTCTTCGAAGGAAAATTCGACTCAGCAGTTTTCAACATGTTATGAAGTTCAGCCAAGCTAACATTCATCTTATTCATGTGGAAGTTCACAACAAACTGCGAGAATGAATCTGGAAGCGATTGCAAGACCAAGTCTTGGCATAGCTCCCCATCCATGACAAACCCAAGTTGCCCCAAACGTTCAATCAAATTGATCATCTTGAGCACATGGTCATTCACAGATGTCCCTTCTGCCATCTTACAACGGAACAACTCTTTTGATATCTCATATCGAGCTGTCCTCCCCTCTACATCATACAACTCTTGTAGATGTACTAGTATAGTGTAAGCATCCATTTTCTCATGTTGCCTCTGAAGCTCAGGGTTCATAGATGCCAACATTACACATTGGGCAACATTTGCCTCATCCATCCAAGTACGATAGACATGATGCTCATCACATGGTGCATCATCAGTAGGGGTCTTAGGCAATGGTGAGTCAAGCACATAATCCAACTTCTCTGACTTGAGAACAATTCTCAAGTTACGAAGCCAATCAGCAAAGTTGGGACCAGTCAACTTGTTAGCATCAAGAATGCTACGGAGTGATAGTGCAGAAGACATGATATATATAGTATCTGAAATGTAAACACATAACAACATAAGCATATAAATAATTTCATTATTAATTACACCAAATGAATCGGGTCTTTATTCCTTGGTGGCTCCCACTATTCTATCTAAGTTATACAACCCTCTATATGTATAACTAGCATTCATAATGCCAGTGAGAATAAGGATCCTACTTTCCATTACATCACCTCGGCTGTGGCACGAAACGCAATGCAATGTTCCATAGGCAGACAACTCTTGTCAACTACATCTCATGTTATTCCTTAAAATCTTTTAGCCTCTTGAATTATTGAGTATCGGCTGTGGCACGACTCACTCAATATTCTAAGTCAAGTCAAACCCAACATCTTGTACAATTAAATTAGAATTTCAATAGCCCACGGCTGTAGCACGTAACGACCATTAGATTCCAATTTATTGTACACATCTCTATGTAATAGCAAGTATTTCTTACTTCGAAATCAAAGCCCTCGGCTGTAGCACGAAACGACAATGATTCAAAATAATAGATACTATCTACCATGTTGGAAGGCTATGACCGACACAAGCCCGTTGTGTCATTGGCCAATTACTACTTGATATTATTCAATTTTAGAGGGATTATATTATGTTACAATCATAATCATATTATAAAGAGATTCTTCCTTTTAAATTAAATATTTCAAATCAATAATCGATAATTGGATGATTCCCAGATCGGGGGGAGCATTGTCAAGAGGCGTCACTTAATACCCCTTTCTTACAGATCGAAATCCGCTTTTGACAGAATCATCCTTTCTCTCAATATTGAAAATTCATATTTAATTACGTGTTTCACAAACACAAGAATCTCATGATTGTATTCATAATATTAATAATAAACTTGTGAAACAATTTCACAAATCCTAAATCGTCTAAACTACGCTTTATGTTGATTTAAGTTCACCTAAATCTATCATCGCATGGTAAACATAGGCATATATCACATATATAAACATAAATGAACATAAGGTAGGCATGTTATATCATATAACACAATTATATACATTTCTATGTATCATGGATTGCATTAAAAGCATTTAAAAACAATTAAACAATTAATTAACATGCTTTAATACACTTTTGGAGCAATTAAATAATTCAAAATTATTTTTACAAAAATATTTGACCACACCATCAGATCCGTCTCGGAAAAACGAATCCAACGATATCTTGCACGCCTTAAACGGAGTCTCCAAGCTCCCAGAAAAGACAAAAGAAGAAAACAGCCATCAGAACTGGCCTGTAACGCATTTCAGGAACGCGTTACAGGCTAAAACGCATTTCCAAAATGCGTTTCAGGCTGTAACGTATTCAACAAATGCGTTACAGGCTGTAACGCATTCAACAGATGCGTTACAGGCCTCAGCCCCTAGCTGACGTCATGCTGACGTCACGATGACGTCAGCCATTATAACCGACAGATTCAGCGCGTGTCATACACGCGCGGCGCGTGGGAACCTAGCGCGTGACAGTCACGCGCCAATCACAGTCGCGCGGTCCTTCTTCCTTTTTCTTATTCTCAGCCGACAGACAATTCACTCAGTTAATATCATACAGTACAATCAATTACTACATCAAACAATTTTCGAACGCAGAAGCTGTACATGTCATGTCAGGCGCCAGAATTAAAATCTTGTTTTCCGTGCAACCAATCAAACAATTTACACACATAATTTATCAGATGCAATTTTAATAATACGAATTTAATTGAAACAATTTTCAAAAATTCATAATAAATAATCTATACATCAGAAAATTATGAGTAAAATATCCAGACGATCTACAACAATTATAGAACCCAGATCAGCAATAAAAAATCACAGAAAAATTTATTTCGAATTAATTCATAATTAAATCAAAATAAACTTGTAAAATCCATAATAAATTCATACGACATCATAAAATTCTGAAATTTTTCCACGAATCTAGATGCATACAACCTACTGCTCTGATACCATTGAAGGGTTTTTATGCATATACGGAAGCGTAAAACACAAATTTAATCATATATATCGCATATATATACATACGATTCATGGATAAAAGATGAGATTCGTAATCTAACCTTTAAAACTGATGATAGATGATGTAAATAACCTCCTAGCAGTTGCTCCTCAGTATGTGAAGCACTCCACAAGTATCCACCAAGAAACAGATCTCGTTGAAGGAGAAAAAGGGTTGAGAGAAAAATAGGGTTTGCCTCGGTTAAACTTACGTAAAAAGTGTCCCGACTAATAGGGTTTATCACATTATATTTATAGGCAAATCACAACTGATATTTTTCCCATAAATATTAACCCTATTAATTAATTAATCTAATTAATCAATTAATTAATAATTAAAACTCTTTTAATCATTAATTCTTTTTCTAAACTCTTTAGAAAATAATTTTTCTCTCTTGATTTAATTTCTTAAATTAAATCCTTAATTAATAATATTAAGAACTCTTCTTAATTAATTTATAATCAATTAAATCTTATTTAATCAATTATAAAATTGCTAATAAATTATTTATTTCATAAATAAATAATTAATAGCCATTATTAATTAATTCCTCCATCAATAAATCAGTCTCTTTTATTGTGTGACCCTGTAGGTTCAACATTAAGCCGGTAGTAGAAATAAATAACAATAAAACTATTTTATTATTATTTATATGAATTCTTCTAATTCATTAAATATAATTAATAATTAATCATATTTATTCTACATCGTGAGGGATACTTCTCAGCATATCGCGACTATCCGGATAATATGAATTCACTGCTTAGAATATCTAGAACCTAGTCAGTGAATGGTTCTCGTACAATTAATTCCTTCTGCCCTACAATGTCCCGATTAAATACAAGGCATGGATCTTGTGTCAAGCCTATTTAATTTAATCATATGATTTTCCTATTTATTATGCATAGTTCCTTTTTAATGCAAACTAGAAACTTCTTTCTAATTTCATTCACTCTGGCCAGAGATTCCTGAACTAGCATAAGTGGAATAACATAGGACATTCTCTTCCTTCACTGGAAGGGGCAGATCCTCTATTGATCAATCACTATCTTCGTGTACAAATTCCTATGCCCAGAAGAGCCCTAATTAATGTCTCTTGAGACTAAGAACTAAACCAAAGCATAGTTCAATGTACACAAGATTAATATGATTACCTCAAGTCTAAGGACACTTGTACAACCATCACTATATGAACAACTACTGACACGTGAGTGAACTCCATTAGTTGTTCAACTATTCGAGTCATGTTCAGTGAACTTATTCTCTAATAAGCACCTACATACTAGCTATAGTGTCACCACACAAATGCCTATGAGAACAGGCATCCTACATATAGAAGCAAGCATAGTATGTACCGATCTTTACGGATTAACTAACTACCAATTTAGTTATCCTACGACCAGGAACAATTTAAGTTTAGAGTTATCATCTTCTAGATCTCATTATTATAATCTCATTATAATTCTAGAAGCTTTACCCTAAACTATGGAACATCTAATTTAAAACACTTTAAATAGAAAAAGCCCGTAATAAAACAAACAAGTCTTTTATTAATATAAATGAAATTAAGTAGATTACATAAAAGTTCTTCCTAACTCATCATACATGATTGGTTTAGGACACTTTCACTTTCATCTAAACCATCTATGGCGATTAAAGGGTTGAACAACAAGGTTGAAGTGTAAACCTGAGAGTTGGAAAGGGGAAGGTTGGAATTGTATCCACAACTATTTTCCTTAGGTTCTTAAGATAGAATCCTTTTACGGAGAGGAGACTGCAATAACCCTAATTTTCGTGAATATTCGAAACCTAGATGAATAGTAATTTTATGGGCGGATGGTAAATTTTTGCAATCATGATATGTACGAATTATTAAATGAAGATTTCGAATTGGTATTACGCCTTTACGGTGCAGACGAGTGTATGTAAAAGTCATTAGTTTTTACGAAACCCGTTATTTTGAATGGTCAAATTTTATGAGATATCAAAGGAGTATGAGGTGGGAGACTTCGTGATGCTAAATGTATCCCCCTGGAAAGGATTGATGCGGTTTGTTAAGAAAGGAAAGCTAAGTCTGAGGTTTATTGGACCTTTTGAGATTTTGAGGCGTATTGGAAAGTTAGCCTACGAGTTAGCCTTGCCCCAAGCTTGTAGCAAATTCATAATGTGTTTCATGTGTCTATGTTACGACCCTACCACACCGACTATCGGCATGTGATAGAATACGACCAAGTGAACCTACAACCAGACTTGACCTATGTGGAGCAACCCGTGGAAATCATGGATAGAAAAGAACAAGTGCTGAGGAACGAGGTTGTCAACCTAGTGAGAGTCTTGTGGAGGAACCAGAATGTCGAAGAATCAACATGGGAACTAGAAGGCGCAATGCGTGAAAAGCACCCCCAACTGTTTTCAACCTGATTCCGGGACGGAATCCTTTTAAGGAGGGGAGGCTGTAAGAACCCTAATTTTTGGTAATATTTTATTTTATTTAATATCTTGTGGCAATGACAATATGGAACCTTTCTGGTCATCCCTGTGATTAATAGGATTGATTGTCTGAGAAACTGTGTTGTTGTATTCCCTATGTAAGATAAAAAGGGAGATTGTGAAGGCAGGAGTCTTATTGTTAGTGAGATTTATAAAACTTGGGATTTGAGAATGATTAGAGTGTTACAAGATTTATTAAGGATCATGACAAGGAATTATGGACATTAGAGGAATTTACACAATTAGTACTTAAGGAATTATAGGGGGAAATCTCTACGCGACAAAATATTATTACGAAAGATTAATTAAGATACGATACGAATTAAAGATTAAATGACAAGTATTGGTGGAAGGATAATAATACAAGGAGTAGTATTGCATGCAAGCTCATGCAACTAAGTAGTTAGGAAAGCAAACTAGATGAACCAAATAGCAAGGGGAATAGTAACTAGTTGGCTTGCTTTTCAAAAAGAGGAGACAAGAAGTACCACTAGCCATGCTTATAGCCATGCCTATGTTGTACCATGCATATACTTACAATAATACATATCACCCAACCACTAATACAATCATTCATCCAACTCAAAAATCAAAACACAAAACACTCTCTTCCTCCCTTGCCAAGGAAGCTCTCGGCCTAAGCTAAAAAAGGGAGAAGAAAAATTCTTCTTCCCCATTTCCCATCACTCATAATTCACACCATAAATCCTAGGTCATCTACACCATTTAGGCAAGGTATGTTATCAATTTCACTCCATTTCATCCACCCAATTTCAAGTTATAAAATGTTAAAGATTGGGTGAATAGTAACCATGTTTGATTTTCTTTTAGATCTTGGATTATAAGTGTTGTAGGAGATCATCTAAGGTGTTGTTGTGTGGTGAAAAGCTTACCCAAGGTCCCTAGGAGCTCAAGAAGGTATAAAATCACAAACCCTCTTGGTTATGTAGTATTTATAATGTTTAGTAGTAGATCCATGCATGTATGAGCTAATCTTGGTTGTATAAGTGTTGGATGACTTGGATCTTGAGTTTTTATGTTGAGATTGTGACTTTTGTGATTATGGATAACTTATATATCACCATGAGTGTTATGAACCATGATTTGAGTGTATTAAGTGTTGGTTGTATGGTGGAATTGTGAAAAATGGTTGATCTAAGTGATTTGAGCTTGCTGATTTTATCCAGGAACATTGACCGTATTGTGACACGATTTTGAACCCCCAAATGATGTCCCCTGATGTCCTACCTTATATTGATGGAAAGATAATTGAATGTAGTTTCTGGATATGTAAGGTTCATAGCTAGGGGATGTGTGGATTTTTAGTTATGGCCGGAGAAGTGATTTTTGTTTCTGGACTATGGACTGCATAAAGTGACCCCCTTGTGAACCTTGTTTAAACACCTTAAAAAATATTTGGGATCATGTAAAAATTAGAGAAGCTAGGAAATACAGTGGTGAAGGCTACCCAAAAAGAATTAGATTAAAATACGAATTTTTGAATTTTATAAAAATGCTAGAGTAAATTTCGCGCAATGGAAAAAGTCGTTAGTGGAGCATAATTCTAGGAGTAATGGTTATGGTTCGAATGTGGTAATTAAATTAAGTCGAGTAAGTGACGAGCGTAAACGAGTGATGTCATGGACCTATAGTGGGGCTAGGAAGTCATAAGACGAAGTCGTTAAGTTAATTTCGTATCCCCTTAAAACCCCGTAATTAGAAAGAAATTGTTAAGGTACTAACGAACGATTATTGTTTATGTATAGATCGTTCGAATTCGCACGCTCGACCACCCCAACCCAACCAAGGCAAGTTTTCCAACCCTAAGTATTTAATTTCAAAATATTATATTCTTGATTTTACCTATGCAAGTCTACTTTACAAAACTTATATATAAGGATTTTTCACTTTTGTGTTTGTAGTTCCAAACGTATTATATGCGTATGCTTTATGAGATTATGTTGAAGTTTGAGATATATACATATGTGTTTGTACACCCTTGAACTTAGAATGAAAATGTTTCTTCGGACAACGACTCTAGCAATAGAGGTCGTAGCGGTCCAAATATACTATTGACCGGGGAGCGGTATATTATTGTATCATGATTAAATTACAAAAACCCGAAAGGTCATTCGGGAAGTATCGTATACTTACGTATTTATTATTTTTACGTTGTTAAAAATACTCAAAAATATCTATCTTGGATTGAAAGCTTATTTTAATTAAATAATTATTTTACTAATTGTTTATATATTAAATCTAAAAATATTATTTATTAATTATCGTTCATTATTTTAAAGACAAAACTAATCCAAGATACCTTCAGCGTTTTCAAACTTGAACTCTTTCGGACCCAAAACATTTTTCGAAAACCCCCGGTCAGCATTTGCTTCTTGTACGTTTTTCAAGAATTATCGAACGACTGAGGTCGAACTTCAACTACTCAAGTTTTCTATCAAAATGATTTTGAAAAGAAAAGAAAAAGGGGACTCTGGCAGGTGTGGGAATCGTTGACGAACGATTCCCGGGATGTGTAAGCGGCCGTGAGCCAGGCGGTCCATCAATTATTATTCCGGCCCAGGTGTTGCCGAAGGATGATTACGGATGTAGTTTTCATCGAGGGTGATTACGGATGTAGTTTTCACCCGAGGATAGTTACGGATGTAGTTTCTATCCTTCTACCGGTAGAGAAGACCCGCGGATTATTGGACTTGGATGTGGCGACTGATCATCGTCAATCCTTGTCAGGTTTTCATGTTTTCTTCCAGTCCCATCCTCCACTTTGGAAAAATACTCAAACACTGCTTCTTGGGCCTAAGTGCCAAGTTGCCGATAGTGTGGTTTTTGATGAGAAAATATTGATATTGTGCAGTATCTAGAACTGCAAGATTTTCTATAAAGATTGACACGTGTTAGTGCACTCTTGCAATTATTCCAAAGAATGAAATGTTTTTGAATGAGAAACCTCCTAAGCTAATGGAAGGAAAGAGGTTTTGCAATAACGTATTCCCTGTACAGTATGATAACCGTAGAGTGTTTTGCCGAAAATGATATGCTTATATATATATATATATATTCAAACTTGAGATATATTGAAATGAGAACCTTGTAAAGGATTCATATGTTATTCTTAAAGCTCCTTAGTGAGTATAAATGTTTTATACAAACTCGGGCATATATATTGTCGAGTTATGTTTTGTAATCTGAGATATACACCCATACAGTTGGGAACGTTTTCAAAATAAACCACTTTATTATTTTCCAAAAATGGTGAACTTGCTGAGCATTATGTAGCTCATTCTTGCTTTATAAAAACTTTTCAGAAAGGGAAGAATTTGGCCGATTAACTCCGCACCAGCAAAAGAGGAGTAGAAGAATTACCCGGAGATGATTTAGTCCCTGATAAATACTACAGAGTAGTCTGATAGGTTTTCAACTGTAATAGTAAGACTGTCTTCAAGTGTAGTTGTATAAGTGGAATTGCGTAAGACTCTGGATGGTACAGATGAATTGTAATATTTAGTGTTACTTTTGATTATCGTTTCTGAGGCTCTAACTTGTATGTGCGTAAGATTGAGGTCTGGATGGATGTATTGTTGAGTTGTAAAATTAATACAGGTATGATATGGTTGAATGGTGATGTGACGACCTGAATCTCTGACCTCGGATTTGGGGGCGTCACAGATTATTCTTATCTATGCTGTCAACCAATAGCAATCTTCATGACATATAATTATTTGAATCTAAATCCATTCAATTCATTCATTAGAACATTCGCTACATCGCAATTGCAACCACAATTCGTTCTTACAATAACACAAGTCAAAGGTTTTAATTCTACCCAAAAATCTGGGTTCTTACAGTCTCCCCTCCTTAAAAGGATTCCGTCCCGGAATCAGGTAGAAGACAATTGGGTACTTGTTGGTTATTTTGTTTTCCAATTTCCTAGTCAATCCTTAATGAATCCCAGTTCTTTTTCAGCACATCTTACTAGTGCTACTATACATCCTTTATCCTCTTTCATTAATCTTCGCTACTTTTCGTACAACCCACTATCCGGGTTACGTTCTTACCCAGTCATATACTATTTTCCTTATTGGTATCGGTAGTGACTTTGGTATCACTATCGCGCTGCGAATTTCGGAGATAACCTCACTCGTAATTGTGCAATTCCTGATTGCTTTAATCTTCGCAATCTCGATCAATATATAGAATTAGAAGAATTTATTGAGAGATCACTATGATTAATGAACATTTGTCCTATTGCATAGTCAGTACAGAAGGTGGCCAGCCTTTAGTATTTGACACGCAATTTAGACAAGCTATGGTATCCCACTTAGACTCCTATCACATAGACAGGTAGTCACGTAGCATTACCTCCCCTCCTAAAAGGGTTGTTCTTCTCAATTTAGAAGAAGATAAATAAGGGAGAAGAAAAGGAAAGAATTTCAAAGAATTATATATAAGAAAATTTTCATGATTGTCAAAGATATCATACTTAGAATTTACCTCCGAACTATAGAGGTTTATTAGAGAAGAAAAATAATCGTATTCGTGTCAAATACTGCTATATCGTAATCTCACATATCACATGTCCTTGCTGCTCTGTCCATCATTTTATGGACCTATACTCTTGTTCGATATTAGCATCACTAATCCTTCAACCTCTCAGGTTAAATCTTGGATTTCTCGCTTGACATTATTACTATTGACATCCCACGCCACGACACTGGCTCTTTCATATTCATAATACTAACACTATCAGGTTGTCATTCCGAGAGCTTGTTAAGAAAACCCATTCATCATCCATTCATAACATTCCTTGCTTCACATTCCATAATTATTTCCCAAACTTTTCTTTATCAATCACATTCTTCTTATTGTCTAATTCTTATTTACTTCTATTGGTTAACTTCCACCGTCATCTCAGTGGTGAGACACTCGTCACATTTACTCAATACGTGTTACACGTTCGGGTCAAATTTTCCTTTGTTCAACCATCTAGATTTCACCTTCTCATTCCATGAGTCTATTTATTACTCAATCAATCTATTCCATATTTCTTCGAATTTTCCAAACTTAAAAGGAGTCAATTTGTATGTCATTTATGCCCCTAATTCCAACTTTCCATTTTGGCCAATACCCTTACCTTGCCAATTCCATACTTTTCTTGCTTCATTACTGGAGCTTCTCATGAGTCCGCCTATCTGACTCTTTTATTAATTCTCAACTCTATTTCCATCTCTATCAGTCACTTGTCTTTACTTCTACTATAGTCATTTACGCATTGCTTTAATAACTAAACATACGGGTTTCATGATTGTCAATTCGAGATCTTCTAGGAAAACAAAATAATCACTATTCCTTATCCATAAGGAACGCTTTCTGAACTTGACGTAGATATTACATGAAGTAGATAAAATTGCAGAAGAGCTTCCAGCATAGCAGCTGGAACAAGCTGGTGAGATTATTAATCATATAACTCCAGTAGAAGACTAGAAGCTTAGCGGTTTGCTTAATCACTTGCCAACCTCATAATTCTCTATCTTTTTTTTTGCCAAGATAATTCTCTATCTTGTTTGCACAGAAATACATCAACATAACTTACTTGTCATTCATCATCATGCCAATTAGCTTATCAATATCAGTACCAATCTATCTTCTATATTCAGTCATCCCTTATTACCTCATCTCCCTTCTTTCTTTCTAAAATAAAGGAGAGTCGTTTGGGGAATTTGGTCTGGCCTGTCGCAGAACCTCCTAGTGTCAGTAATGTGTTTCAGACAAAATCAGGAGTCGAATGTTTACTTAACTATCCTTATAGTTGATCCTCGCACAATTATATGGGAACGTAAATTCCTTCATCACAACCTGACCTTCAAGGCCCTTCTCATTTTCACGCTATTTCTTGCGTATGAGCATATATACTTATTCCCTTATACTTAAAGTGTCGGCCACCTCATTGGCCTTTCCTGAATATAATAATTTCTTGAAATCCATGTTTTCTGGATCTATTCCAACTCAGGGTGGAAGCATCCTCCCTTGAACTCAGCTAGATGAGAGAAAACATATTCCAGTCTTTTTCCAAAAGTCATTGCTTCCACATTTCTGTGTGAACGTTATCACGGTTACTCCTAATAATACCTAGGATATGCCTTATCTTAGTCCTTTCTTATTTTAGGATAATCTCAACCTCATTGGGTCAATCCATACTTGCTCATGGTTTCACCCATGCTTCATCTGGCCTTATTGATACTATGTCATACATTCCTTACCAAACTTCCCTTTTTAAGTTCAGAATATTACTTATTCCTTTATAAGGTTTCTTAGGTCCTCCTCATCATTCCTCCTGTATCTTCTGGGTACAGGATATATCAAACATCATTAATCAATTTTATAACAATTCTGTCTTTGTACTTTTAGAGACTCCTTTCCACAAATTCTTACAGGTTATTGATACTTTGTTCGATTCAACTTATATCGTCTGATTTCACAATGTCTTTGTTAGGGATGATTCTATCCTTAGTGCATCCCCCAGGGTTCGTATTAATATATGGACATTCTATCCTCAATTCTATTTTCAAGGAATACTTACATCCTGTGCTTGGCAATTAAATCATATATCCTTAATAAGGGTCTCCTTTCAATCATTTCCATCTTGATAATCTATAGGTAGCTTAATGCTAACCACTTCTTTCAAACGAATGTCAGTTTATATGACTTTCCATAAGACAACACATGTCTATCTACTCTTTCTTACAGAACTTGGTAATGGTAGCAAGGATGTTCTGGAAAATATTGGTCGTGTTCAACATGAATCTCTTGGTACCTATTACTTTTCTTGAGGACACTAGGTTTCAGATAACATTTATGCATTATACTGCACAATTTACGACAATCTTCATACCCTTTGTTGGTCACCATCCTCAGTCCTAATACATTCATGGTATTTATAAAATCCATCATCATGTATCTCAATTCATTTTACATCAAAATTTCTCGCGGTTGGCGCTTGGTTAGAAACAACTCCGCTTTGTCCTTTCATTACTGGTCTAGTCACTTGGTAATCCTTTGTGACTTGGCCTCAACTGGCCACACAAAAATATGTAAATTTAGGGGTTGGCTAATAGCCTTACTTTTATAGCAATTTTCGGCATAGTGCCTTCTTCTTTGATACCTTTTGATCTTTTCAAAACTTTATTCCATATAAGTCTCAATCGACTTATCGGTGCCATACCCGGTCACCTTTTCTTTACTTTTATCTTTTCACTATTCTTATTAATTCCATATGCCACAGAAGTTTACACTCTTGGTATAACAACCTTTTCATTTAAGTCAATCCCGGAATTCCTCAGTCCGGCTTGTTTCTTAATTACATTTCTCTTTTTCTGTCCAATCTCAACTTCAAAATTTATCCCTATAATCAGTCATGATAATCGGGGTTTGTCTACCAACCTTTATAGCGGCTACCTTACCCAATCCATATGGTTCGTTCCAGTTTTCACTCTTTTTAGTGACATATTCCGATAATCAGAAAGACAAGGTTTGCTAAAATTTGTCAAATTCCTTTCCAGGATTAAGGAAATTTTAATCTATCTATCCACCCACTGGGAACACTAAGAAGATTCATTTCGATACCCGAAGAATATTTCTAGGAACATCCAAGCGGTTCGAACCATAGACAGTTAAAATAATGAAATGGTTGACATAAAGTTAGGAATTTAACCATTGGAAAGAAACTAAATATATATTCCATAGAAGGGAATTTAAAAGCTATAAACTGAAACATGCCACATCTCCCCGGTACATATTCGTCCTAGTAGTTGATGCCACCTAAACCTGTATGGGGTGCATCATAACATATCATATAGTCATTAGGCAACACCCATGCTGGGTCGTCACCGATTTCATCTTTAGTTCCAGGGAGATTTTCTCACATTTCTCTTGTCCATTTGGACTTTTTAATCTTACAAATAAGTCAGGTTATGGGACTGCAATCTTTGTAAAGTTCTGAACAAATCTTGGGTAATACCTTGTGAATCTTATGAAATTTCTCACTCTTGTTGGTGGGGTTGGCCTTTCTCGATTTGAAACTGTCTTTAACTCGACAAGGGAGAGAGGGAGGCGCGACCTGGGGTCTGTTAAGTTTATTAAAGATGATTCAGGCCAGGTGTTATTGAATGAAGAGGCTATCAAGGAGAGGTGGAGCTCGTATTTCCATGATCTTTTCAATGAGCCGAGGAGAAGTGATTCGGGAGTGGAACTGGAGGTCCCTCCTTCGTCAGTGCTTTCTAGCGGTTCCTGTGAGCGTATCAGCAAGGAGGAAGTCAAGGGTGCCCTGCGTAATATGGCAAGAGGGAAGGCGGTTGGTCCAGATCAGATCCCGATCGAGGCATGGCTTTGTCTGGGTGAGGTTGGCATTCAATGGCTAACAGATTTGTTCAACGATATCCTCTTGGGTGCTGAGATGCCTACTGAATGGAGGCATAGTTTCGTGGTCCCTTTTTTCAAGAACAAAGGCGATGCCCAGAGTTGTAGTAACTACAGGGGCATCAAATTACTCAGCCATACAATGAAACTTTGGGAGAGAGTGGTCGAAAGCCGGATTAGAAGAGAAATTGTTATATCAGAGAATCAATTTGGCTTTATGCCGGGGAGATCAACGACCGAGGCCATCCATCTACTCAGACGCCTTATGGAGAAGTTCAGGGAGCGTCGCAGAGACCTTCATATGGTGTTCATTGATCTCGAGAAGGCTTATGATAGCATCCCCCGTGAAGCTATTTGGAAGAGCCTTACAGATAGAGGAGTATCGTCATCGTACGTTAGAGCGATCCAAGACATGTACTCCCAAGCTAGTTCTTGCGTCCGGACCCCAGTGGGTGACTCTCGCTTTTTCCAAGTTGAGATAGGGCTTCATCAGGGGTCGGCCCTAAGTCCTCTTCTTTTCGCCCTTATCCTAGATGTCATGTCGCGAGAGATCCAAGATACCGTCCCTTGGTGCATGCTCTTCGCCGATGATATCGTGCTAGTGGCAGAGTCGAGGGGGGAGGTAAACGAGAAGTTGGAGCTTTGGAGATCTACTTTGGAGTCCCAAGGATTGCGGTTGAGCCGTTCTAAAACCGAATATCTCTGGTGTAACTTCAGTGGTGAGGATAAGTTCAAGTATCTAGGGTCGATCATTCAGAAGGAGGGTGAGGTTGAAGACGATGTCAAACATCGTATCAAGGCTGGGTGGCTAAGGTGGAGGGCAGCGTCAGGGGTGATGTGCGACAAGAAGGTCCCTTTAAAGTTGAAAGGGAAATTCTATAGAGCGGCTATCCGGCCGGCGATGCTTTACGGTTCGGAATGTAGGGCGGCAAGGATGGACATCGAAAGGAAGCTGGAAGCGGCTGAAATGAGGATGTTGCGGTGGTCGTGTGGCCGCACGTTGTTAGATAGAATTCCGAATGGGGTGTTTAGGAGCGAGCTTGAAGTGGCGCCTCTTTCTGCGAAAGTCAGGGAAGGGAGGTTGAGATGGTTCGGCCACGTCCGTAGGAGGTTGGCGGGAGCCCCAGTGAGGAGGGTAGAGAGTCTTTCGGTGGATGGGGTGAGGAGGAGAGGCAGACCGAAGAGGTCGTGGGAAGAACAGATTAATTTGGATCTGAAGGCCCTGAACCTGAATGAAACCATGACAACTGACAGGTGCGCGTGGAGGCGTCAGATCAGAGTGGTAGATTCCCTTTTAGGGAGCGGCTCCGTTGTGGAGAGCCTCAGAGTTGATTTGTCACGATTAGCTTTAGTTTAGAAGTACAGCTTTTTATTGTATCATTTTTCGTCTATTATCTTTTGGCTGCCTTGGTTCGGTAAAGTCTTGTATGACTCGGTTGGTTTGGTCTGCGTTGTTTGTGTGTGGTGTTTTTTGCAGGGGACCCGACCACAGTTATTACCTCAAGTTGAAAAAGTGGAGAGGATCAGGACCTCAATATCAGAAAATCAGAATGCCAAGCAGGCGGGTAGGTCCCATGTGGAGAACGCCATGGGCTCAGGTATTGCTTTAAACATTCTCGTACCTTTAAGATTCATGTGCCTTCATCACACACCGTATTTGTCGTGCACTTAGCCGGGCAAAAATCCAACTTATACACATGATTTCTCAACTTGACAAGTCCAAGAACACATCGCTTGATCATAATAATCATCATGTATAAAATCAACCATAAGATCATGCTAACATGCTTGTAATCATACTAATAACATAACTTATGCTAAATCCATCAAGAACATCATCAAAACTCAAGGTCAAACTAAGGGTTCATAAGGAATATACCTTCCTTGGAGTGTGTATGCACCTAGTAAACCTTGTATAGTCCTTAGAATACCTTTACCAAGCTTAGATCATCCAAAGAAATCAAGAAAAACAAAGTTAGATCTTGAAGAACACTATTCATGCTCCTCTTGAATGATTTATTTGAAAATGGAAACAAAGGAATTTGAAGATAAGATTTCTAGGAGATCTCTTTTATGAAATATAGAACTCACCATAAAAATTTGGAGATCAAACAAAGAGTGGAAGTTGGATTTTGAAATCTCAAAACTTCAAAAATTCGAAGGGACTATCTTGAAGAGGAAAAACAGAGCGATTTCTCGAATTTATTTGACCATTCAAACGATCTTCAAAAATTATGAAATTAAATCCACAACTTCATATTGATGTGTAGAAGCTTCGTGATTTTTTTCATGATTTTTAGCTGAGTGGAACTAGGTGAAAAAAAAATCGTAAATACCCCTGCCCTGGATAATGCAAACTGCTTGAAATGGGAAAGAAAAGAGAGAAAAGGTGGTTGGCTTGCTTTGCTTGGCTAATCTTGCATTATTGTGATGTCTCTTGATAATATCTAACATAAAGTACCTTTAATAAAGTGGTGTGTGGTCATGGATGATGTATTTGCAAGGGACAAGTGTTGGTGTTTTGTGGTAATGTGATGAGATGGAGCTAAGCACTTGGTTTGTTGGCTAGGTGTGCTAGTTACTCTTGTAACTACTAAGTTACTTGCTCTTATCCTCTTGCACATGCATGCATCTTGGCTCTCTGCTTGATCTTTGTCCGGTTATTGCTCAATTTGATTGATCGTTCGGAGGAATATTTCAAGAATTTCTAGTTAGGGCTTTACCGACAACCTTCTTAACATTTATAATACCATTCTCCATCTCTCTTGGTAACTCTCGAATTTAAATTCCTTAAATCCCTTCGTTAAATCCTTAAGTCTATCAGTGTCCAGGGAATTCTTGGAGAAAATAAAAGTGCCGCTTTTCAAAATCCGACAGCTTTTACATACACTTATTTTTCCCTTGGATCACTAATACGAACTCAGAAATCCGTTCTGAATACTTCTGTATAGCGCCGTCTAACAATATTCTCAAAAGTACTATTCATATTTTAATCTCTTTTTATTCCTTATATTTATTAAAAATGTCCTTGCTCTCTTTCGGGCATTCCTTAACCCTTTCACGGAACCATTGGACTCATAACAGATATCGATTTGGATGACACAAGAATAATCTTCCTTTTAGGAATTGTCATATCTTACTTCCCTAGGAGATAGATTATTCTTATCTATGCTGTCAACCAATAGCAATCTTCATGACATATAATTATTTGAATCTAAATCCATTCAATTCATTCATTAGAACATTCGCTACATCGCAATTGCAACCACAATTCGTTCTTACAATAACACAAGTCAAAGGTTTTAATTCTACCCAAAAATCTGGGTTCTTACAACACTTAATTACTAGAATCCATAGAAAAATCTATTAAAACCCCATGATAACGATTTAGCCCATAATCGACCTCATCGCCATCATGGGTTCAATTGATAACATAATTCTAGAAAACAAATAATAATAAAAAAGAGATAAGTTTAGAAATAAATCCCCAAAGTAGAAGAGTACACAAGATCCAAAGATTACTCCTTGCTTGTCACTAGCTTGGAGTTTTCCCTTGGAATTTTGATCCTAAGATAATCTAGATGAAAAATGTTGATAGATGCTAAGAAGAAAAAAAACTCAACGACCATCCATCCTCCCCTATTTTTTTGGTTCACAATGATATATAGATGCCCTAAAATTGTCTAGGCCCAAAGTGTTTTGACCCGGAGAAAAAATGACTTAAAACAAAGGTACGCAGCTTCGCTTTATACAGGAGGAAAGCCGCGCTGTTGTGCCCCATTGCCTGCGCTGTTGCGCCTGTTGGTGCTCTAACCCGCGCACTAGCGCTCCACAACGCGCAGCTGCGCTTGGCTGTCCCTGGAAGCCTCTCCTTTCGAGCGTTGCTACACTGATGTGCGCGCTGTTGCTCTAAGTTGGCGCGCAAGAGCGCCTCAACCTCCCTGGACTTGCTCACAAGCTTCTACTACTTGACATGCTGTCTTGCTCTGATTTTCTTCCACAAGCTTTAGATTAAATTCACACCACCATAACGTCATTTTAGCACCATAATGCCTTCAACAATACAACCTACACAAATTACACAAAAACGTATCAAATGACAACGAAACTCGAGAACTTGCAAACGATTAAAGTTCAAACGGAAGTCAATTAGTGGATATAAAATCCACTTATCAAGAAGCCTCAAAGACCAAATTGAATATCTAACAGTAATTCCAAGGAAGCTGAATCAAATCTATCTCAGGGAAATCATGATGGTGGCCAATGGCAAGATATGGCACCTATCTATTGACACATTGAAAGCCCTTAAGTTCACTGAGATTGATGTCATCTTGGAATTAATTGAGCAGAAAGGGGAGAACAACAGGAGTCTGTACACTGAACTGAGGAATGGTCAACAAGCTAGACTTTCTGAAGTATGCATTAAACCAAGAACCATAGTCTATCAGTCTGGTACAAGAATTCAAGATGTTAATCAGTTAGTTATTCCCAGTGATTTCACCCCTCGAAACCACAGACTCATTATTGCTGTTGCTGATCAGCTACAAAAGAAGGGTGAAGTCAGAACTGCTGAAGAATTGGAAGCACTACACATCCTAAGATCATTCATTGCTACTGGGGTAATTCCAGAAATGGCTCAGCCTAGGAGGAATAAGGATTATAAAGATGATGATAAAAGTGATGGGAGGAGAAATCATCACAGGAGTGATAAGGATGTTAAAATTGAGAAGAAGAAAGATAGCAAGGACAAGAAAAATGATGATGACCAAGGAAAAGTCTATGAGAGGAAGATTGGAAAACAGCAAGCCTTAGGCATTGCTTGCAGTAACCTCACCACAACACAAGACTCTGAGTCTAGGGTGAATATTGTCAGTAATGACCTACCAAAATCTGATTCAATGGCTTCTGCAACAGTTTTGCCACCTCAAGAAGAGAAGAAGATTCAAGTCAAGAAACCATGTGTATGTTTCAGAAAGCAAACTGCTAATGGAATACTACTATGGTCTACCAACAAAGGTCAAAAATTTCTGCCAAGCAACCATGTAAAGAGGAGTGAATTTAAGCATGCTACAAGAAGGGTAAAGTTATCCAAGTCAAAGGCACTGACAATTATTCCAGGATTGAACCTACCACCTCTGGATGAAAACTATGATGAAGAACAACTACAGTTTCTATGGGCTCAAAGAATCTATCATGTTTCCATTGTTGATGATTTTCTTGAAATTAAATATACTGATGGAAGACAGAAGAAATTCAGACAAGGAACATGTCAGCACTGGGGTAGGCTATATGACATAGAAAGAATAATTGTAATGTTGGATTCTGAAGATAGAGTGGAAAGGATATGGAAGCTGGAGTTAATTGACTTTGTCAAAATGAAAAGAGATCACCAGGCAGAAATGAAAAAGAACAGTGAAGAGCTACTAAAGAAAAGGGAGGAGGAGTTTGCTGCAATGGAAGCTAAGGCTGATGAATTAAGAGCTATGGGTCTGTGTAGAGTCAAGTTTAATCCTTACATCATTGAGTACAAGAAATATGGTAGAAATGTAAAGATTAGAATGGACTACATCAGTTCCTATTCTGAGAAACAGCTGAATGAAGTACTTAAGGATTTATCAGGCTCCCCTCTAATTGAAGAACTTACTGCAATGGAAGACATTATTCTTGCCATGAAAGAAAATGCAAAGAAGAAAGCTAAAGAAGCTGAAGAAAATATGAAAAATGAGAATCTGCAAACCAAAGCTCAAAAGATGAATCCAAAAGGATATGGCTAGTAATTTCTCATAACTTGTAAGAATACTTCTATGTATTTTCTTCAATCAATCTACATACCTGTACTTTTAAAGTTTTATCTTTTTGTATGTTAGGCTTGTTATCAGACATGAAATTGTGACTAAGGGTCTTACTCACAATTTGGGGGAGATTGTTAGTCACAGAGGCATGCCTGTTTACATCAAATAACAAGCCTAATTGTTTGTAATGCTTTGCATTACTTATATGACCTCTTAACTGAGGGAACCTCTAGTTGTAGAGTTTCTATTTGTTCTGTACTTGTAATAGGCACCAAATCCTAGTTGTGTAACTGTACTTATATAGTCAAGAATAATGCTTGAAAGAAGTTCCATGGTTCATACCTCAAGCAAGAAGATGAAGACTGTCAAATAATCACAGTTGGGATTTGAAGAAATGAAGAATTTGCCTAAGTACCAATTCGAGAAGTATATTTGTCTATTCGAGAAGTCCAGCATTCGAGAAGTCAGGGATTCGATATCTCAAGACACTATTCGATATCTCTGAATACACTGTTCGATATCTCATTCAATATCTCAGAGATTCGATATGTCTACTACTCTATTCGAGAACTAAAGAAGTCAACAAGTCAAAGTGGTATTCGAGTTCTCAAAGAGTCAACAAGTCAAAGTTCCATTCGATATCTCAAGGACTCAGAAAGCTATTCGAGATCTCAGGGATTCGACAAGTCACAATGCTCTATTCGAGAACTCAAGGATTCCCAGAGAAAAGAGCTATTCGAGAAGTGGTTCGATATGTCAATATAACAGTGTTCGAGAACTCAAAGTTATCGATCAAGTCAATTCTAGTTCTCGAATCACTTACTTAGTCACTTCTCGAAAACATTCTTGGAGACAAAGTACTGAAGAAATTGTACAAGTCTGAAACCTGCAACAAGCCAATGCACTTTATGGACCACAATTTGTAACGTGCTCTGGAAAGCCTACAAGGAAGCTAAGCCTACAATTTGTAACAGGCTTTGCAAAGTCAAATCTGTAACCGTTTGGACACTTACTTAAAAAGGATAGACAGACTAGAAAGTAATTTGTTTAGCTACTATTGTGCCCAAAATCTCCACGGGCTAGATTTAGGCCTATTGGGCTTAAGGATCCAATTCGTATGATTAATATGGGTTATGATTGAGGTCCCTTAAGTTAAATGGGGCTAAATAGCACGTGAAATAGATCTGGACAGGTTCAGCTTCCCGAGAGACAGCTTCCCGAGAGACAGCTTCCTGTAGACAGCTTCCCGAGAAATAGGTTCCTGCAGACAGGTTCCTGAGAGACAGCTTCCTGTGCGAAAATAGATATAATCCAGCAGAATTCTAGTATGATTAAGCCTCCTATTCTTTAGGAGCAAGTCATGAACATCAACTCCTTGTTGGAATGTATTCCTTGGGCGCAGATGATCCTTGAATACATCTAATAGGACGAGAACTTGTAAACATACTCCTAGTCGGACTAGAACTCGAGTTCTATTCAACTTAGGTCGCCTATTCGTGGCTGAAATCTGGAGAAAATGAGGTCCCCACGAATTAGGAACCTAGAATATTGCTGCCTAACCAGACTTCTAGTCTAAAAAGAACTACGTGAACTTGATCCCTATATATACATGGGTACGTAGGCACCTTGAGAACATGTTTTACAAGCCTCGCAATACACCTACGAGATTCTTGAGAACACACGACACAAGCCTCAAGGGAACTCGCGAGATTCTTGTAAACGCTCTCGAGCTCAGTTCAACCCTTACAAAAAACCTCCATTCTCCATAGATTAGTTGATCGTTAGCCTTTACAACTCACCATAAACCTCTCAAAAGTTGTTACGAAATCCACTCATCACCATTGGCGCTAGAAGGAGGGGAGAGTTATCATCTTAAGAGTGGAAAGATGGTAGACAGTTCTAATAGCGAAGCAACACAATCTGTAGAGAAAGATCAAACCCCGAAAATGAAGAAGATTACTCCTGCTGACGTCCTAGAGCATCTAAAGTCGATTGAAGAAAGGCTTACAACCCTCGAACAAATAACACCGAAGAAGAAGAAGTCGAAGTTAGCAGCTGGTAAGAAGGGTAAAAAAGCTAAGATTAATCCAAAGTAGTTAGGCGTCGATGAAGAAGAACGTGAAGAAAAGGCTGAGGAGGAGATCGAAGACCCAAAGAAGGATACTGAAGGTGAAGAAGATGGTGAACCGAAGGATAAACAACCTCTTGTTAAGGAACCTTCCATCGAGATAATTAAAGATGATTCAAGTTCAGTCGAGATCGCGAACGATTCGTGTATAGCAGATTCACAGGAAGCCGATGATAAAGATAGGGAAGCAAAGAACGGTGGAGCTGGTGATTTGAATGCTGAAGACATCAAGAAGATTCTAGTGAAACTCAAGGAAGAAAAGCAGTCAATAACAGGTGCGATGACCTCATCTCCATTCACTAAGATGGTTAGAAAATCCCCGTTACCTAAATCATATCGTATGTCAAACGAGTTTAAATTTGATGGCACTACGGATCCTGTGGAGTATCTGGGTCATTTCAATACCGAGATGGATGTTTATCAAGTTAAGGAGCCAACAAGGTATAGATTGTTGGCTGCAACCCTTTATGGTGGAGCTCATCAGTGGTTTAAGAGGTTACCATCAGATTTTATAAATTCCTGGGAGAATATGGGGAAACTCTTCGTTACTCAGTTTAGAGCTTCCGTCGTTTTTACACCCCCAACCATCACCTTGGCCAACATCAAGCAGAGAGTAGATGAGACCTTGACAGAGTACCTCAAACGTTTCAATGCAGAGGTTCCCAGAGTTAAGAAAGCTCCTGACGAGGTCATTATGAGCTTCCTGATTGCTGGAGTTAGAGCTGGTTCAGACTTCTGGAAGGAGTTACAAGTACATGAACCTGGTACACTAGTTGATTTCTACAAACAAGCTGAACTATATAAGTGTGTGGAAGAATCCTTGTTGAAGTTGAGAGAAATAGAAGATCTTGGAGATGAAGCTGGTCACAAAGGAAGCAAGCAAGAGAGGTCTCCAAGCCCGCAAGCATATGTTATTGGGGATCGAGCTTCCTCCAAAAGAAGTAAAGCAAATTTGAAGACAAAGTGCGATAGTTATACCTCTTTGGTTGCTCCAGTGGACCACATCTTCACGGTTTATGGGAAAGAAGGAATATTTGTAAAGCCTGCACCTTTACCAGTAGGAGCAAGGAAAGATCTAAAGAAATATTGTGACTTCCATGAGGATAATTGCCATGATACTTCCGAATGCAGAGCATTGAAAGACCAAATTGAGGAATTGATTAAAGCCGGGAAGCTTGCGGAATGGATAGCTCGAGGTGACCAGTAGTTGAAAGTTTGAGAGCTTCCTTAAAGTAGAGTTGAGAGACCTTTATTTATATATGTATTTCCTTCTTAGAACTAGGGGTAGTGCATGTATACCTCCCTAGCAATCAAACCTATTTCTTTCGAGTAGTTTTCAACGAAATTATGAGTAGTTCTTTTCCTTGTATTACGTAATACATGAGCTTATATTTAGCTTGTAAAACAAGGAACGTACCTCATTTAATTCAGTGACCTGCGAGAAATACCTCGCAAGTAATCTCTTTAAGTATCTCTTGTTTCTTACAATGAGTTAGCTCACGTAAGCTTAGAGGTGCTGTATTGAGATATTTGTATTAGATATAGAGGTTCATTCTCAGCGTGTTTCGTAAGAGGTCAAAGAAGAAAAGAGAAGACATGTTAAAGCTACAAGCTGGAATGATGTGAAGAAACTATAGTATCCATTCGAGCGTTAAGAAAAATTCGATATAGTTGAAGATTTTGATGAAGAGTAGCTACAAGAATCTGATATGAGCATCTTGAAGAAAACACATAGTACTCAACTTCATGGATGAATGATCAACGACTTATTAGAGATTATCGAAGAATTGTGAAGCTTCCCAGACTTAGTTCTCCATCAAAGACAAGCTTCCCTGAAGAACTGGGGGGTAGTATGATTACTATAGGACATGGTAGTTTGAAAATTGAGGATTTCAAAATTTTTAGAATTCAGGTTAGGACCCTCGCCATCTGGTCCAGGAAGCTCGCAATTGAATTCAGGAACCTCATGGTTAGGATGCAGTTTGGGAACCTCATAGCTCATATTTGGTTCAGGAACCTTAAGGATTGATTTGGTTCAGTATCTTGAAGAGCAGCATGCTTGCATCATGAACACGTCAATGAGTTTTCAAATCTTAACGGAGGTTTCCACTTCACTTCTGATCAGTCTACAGAAAGATCCAGGTGATACCTCTCCTTTATGCTTACATATTCGTAGAAAACCTCCCCGATTCCTTGATATTTACCTGTAGCTTACAGGTTCCATGTATTTACCTTTAGTTAACAGGTTTTGTGTTACTCACCTGAAGCTCGTAGGTAACAGCTTCCAGGTCTAGTTGCATTTATATGTGTCTAGTAGATTCCTTGTTATTTTCCTGTAACTGACATCTTGCAGGTTCATTCATATATACCTGAAGCTTGTATGTAACAGCTTCCAAGTTCAATGACATTCGTTAGAAGCCAATTGTTAGTTTCTGATTATCAGCTTCTTGCATGAAGTTCTAAGCCAGCCGATACCTGAATAGTAGAAAATGTACTTATAGCAAGAGCTATGAATTAGAGGATTAATCTAGTGCCCTTCTGGATTCTCTTTGTGCTCCATTCAAGGATTCACTTAGAGCCCAGAAGGATTCATTAGGTTCCCCAAGAATTTTCATGTATTCACTAGGTGCCCTTATGGATTCTCTATGTGCCCGTATAGGTTCACTTAGAGCCCAAAAGGATTCACTTGGTGCTTTATGCATCCATGCGAATTTGTTTGGTATCCTAATGGATTCTCTTTGTACCCTTTTAGGGATTCATTTGGTTCCCAATTAGTTTCGGTTTTTGCCCTTAGCAGAGGTTCATATAAACAACCAGTTGGATTCACCTTATGCCCTTACAAGGATTTGCATAGAGCCCAGAAAGATTCACCTAGAAAAGCCCTGTCAGCTACATGCACTCGATAGCCAGAAAAGACTTGCAAGCATGAAAGATTCATCTCGTAAAGCCCTATGAATCGTAGGCACACATTCAAAAGTCCCATAAGCATGTGGGCACCTAGTTAAGGGTTTTGGGAACCTAAGCATGGGTAACCTAACCTAGAGTTCGCTTGTACTTGAAAAGCCTTCAAAGGGATTCACCTTGTGCCCTTACGGATTCACTTGGTGCCCCTAGCATTTGAAGGGATTCACCTAGTGCCCTTACGGATTCACTTGGTGCCCCTAGAATTTGAAATGATTCATCATGTGCCCTATAGATTCTCTCTGTGCCCTCTTCAGGATTCACTTAGAGCCTATAAGGATTCACTTGATGCCACAAAGGAATTCACTTAGTGCCCAACCGGATTCTCTTCGTACTCTTGCCATGATTCACCTAGAGCCCGGATGGATTCACTTTGTGCTCCCTAAAGCCAAAAGGATTCATTTGATGCCCAGTCGAATTCTTCAAGTGCCCTTCTCAGGATTCACCTAGAGCTCAATTGGATTCGCCTTGTGCCCTCATCAAAGTGATACATAGATGAATTCTCTCATTTTTTAAAGCTTGTATATGATTGAAACAGGTATCGTACTACTAACAGGTTCTTGATAAAATAGCTTGCAGCATCCTTGATGATCATCAGAAGCTTCCAGTCAATAGGCGAAACAAGCAGTTTTCAGTCAACCGCTTCAACAAGCTATAGGAGGTTCACGCGTCATGACGGCTCGGGGGGTAGCTCAATTCCCCTATGTCTTACTTTTGTGAGCTTACACACAGAAGAGCTTCCATTTTCCAGGTTCAGTAACGGAACCTCAATACAAACAAGCACGATGAAGCATAGATAAGTTCTAACTTTATGCCTTTATATCCTTAACTATCATGCACATTTCCTGTTAATGAGAGCTTATATTTCTATCATGATTAGATACATATAGTGTTTAACGTGCATACTACATGATCTTTAGAAATGAAATTTATGTGAACTTATGCTTAGGATGTTGTCATGCCCTATAGGTTTACAGTTTACGCAACATATATGCTTAGTTTATGATCTCGAACTTCTTAGTTGAATCAGTCAAGTAGATAATTGGTATGCCACTTGAGAAGGTAGCAGCATATATAATGTAGATAATCATTCATACTTGCATACATGCATCACTTATATGTGAGCTCTTCAACTCGTATTACTAATCTATTTTTCTAGTTTTCTTAGTGTTGTGCCCAAAATCACCATGGGCTAGATGTAGACCTATTAAGTCATAGGTTCCAATCAACGAGTATTGTTTGAGCCAGGAGACAGATCTAGTACTATATATGAAGACCAAACGTGGAAAAATGAGCACTAGCTGAGAAGACAATCAAAAGATTATGAGTATCAAGACGTTCTTGATGAACCAGTAGCTGAGCAGATTACGAATGAACCAGGTTCCTCCCCGCAGAAGAGCCCGAGTCAGCCTAGCAGCAGCAATGAGAACAACAAGAAGTACATGAGAACCATAGAAAGGCTCCCCAGACTAACAAATTTGTTATTTGTGCAGGTACAGTTTCCTGTAGAGAGGTTCTTGAGAACCTGGTTCCGAGATTGAGGTTCCTGAGAAACAGGTTCCTAGACGTAGGTTCCTGAGCACCAGGTTCCTGAGCATAGACAACAGAAAGATCTAGAAGCCAGCTAGAGAGATGTAGAATCATTATTTGAAAGTACTCCTAGGACGCATCTGATCTTAGAGTACCTCTGATAGACAGACATTAGATAGTCAAATGAAAAGAAGCTTATCAGATGAACCAACCTTTCGACAATCAAGTTATAATTTTTAAGGTTAACTTCGTGTCCTTTTATGGATTCATCTAGTGCCCTATTGGATTCGTTTTGTGCCCTTGGCATAGGTTCACATAACGCCCAACTAGGTTCACTTTATGCCCTTATTTGGATTCACTTGGTTCCCTTAGCATTCTTAAGGCTCACTTAGTGCCCAATTAGATTCGCTTTGTGCCCTTGTCAAAGGATTCACTCAGCGCCTAATTGGATTCACTTTGTGCCCTTGTCACGATTCAAGCAAGAAGATAAAGACCCGCATGGTTCACTCAGAAGAAACATGGGAGCACTGAAGGGATTGGACCTTAAAATATCAAGCTATTTAGGTTCCTCTCGCATCCTATGACTTCGAGGAACCGGGGGTACTTGTTTTGCCCAAAATCTCCACGGGCTAGATTTAGGCCCATTGGGCTTAAGGATCCAATTCGTATGATTAATATGGGTTATGATTGAGGTCCCTTAAGTTAAATGGGGCTAAATAGCACGTGAAATAGATCTGGACAGGTTCAGCTTCCCAAGAGACAGCTTCCCGAGAGACAGCTTCCTGCAGACAGCTTCCCGAGAAACAGGTTCCTGTAGACAGGTTCCTGAGAGACAGCTTCCTGTGCGAAAATAGATATAATCCAGCAGAATTCTAGTATGATTAAGCCTCCTATTCTTTAGGAGCAAGTCGTGAACATCAACTCCTTGTTGGAATGTATTCCTTGGGCGCAGATGATCCTTGAATACATCTAATAGGACGAGAACTTGTAAACATACTCCTAGTCGGACTAGAACTCGAGTTCTATTCGACTTAGGTCGCCTATTCGTGGCTGAAATCTGGAGAAAAGGAGGTCCCCACGAATTAGGAACCTAGAATATTGCTGCCTAACTAGACTTCTAGTCTAAAAAGAACTACGTGAACTTGATCCCTATATATACATGGGTACGTAGGCACCTTGAGAACATGTTTTACAAGCCTCGCAATACACCTACGAGATTCTTGAGAACACACGATACAAGCCTCAAGGGAACTCGCGAGATTCTTGTAAACGCTCTCGAGCTCAGTTCAACCCTTAGAAAAAACCTCCATTCTCCATAGATTAGTTGATCGTTAGCCTTTACAACTCACCATAAACCTCTCAAAAGTTGTTACGAAATCCACTCATCAACAGCTACCTTATTTGTAGTAAGTAGGTTGTATCCATGTTCTATAAGGATACAGCCTCACTTCCTTAGTTATTAACTAACAACTTTGGGAGTCAAGTTTCTCATACACTGTAAGCTATATCTCTCTGAGAAAAACGAAGCTGAGAATACTATCATTTGTATTCACAGATTGTAGCAACCTTTATCTAATAATACATTAGATTAAAGTGATATTGTGTTTTGTGTTGTTCTTTATCCGCACCTACACCTTTGCACACACAAACACTTATCTGCTACATAGACTCGAGCCAAAGAAAAGTTCAAGAATCCATTCACCCCCTTCTGTATTCTTTTACTGTATTCAATACTCAACAAAAACGAATCAAACCATGTACATATAATCGTGAGTAGCAATGTATATAGTAGTGTGTGTGTGTATGTATAACTATGTGCGTGTGTGTGTAAGTATCAATTAGAAGATACCTAGAGGAGGAAATCGCCTGAGATTAGTCGCCTGCGGAGGAAATCGGCCTGTAATCGCCTGGATTTGTCGCATGAGGGTTTAGTTTTAGGCGAGAGGGTTTAGTTTGGATCGTGGAAACCGCAATGGGTGGCTGTATATTGTTAGATATACGCTATGTTTCATTGTGGCAACTATTAAGGGTAAAAAGGTACTTTCAGATTTTTAATCTTCCGCTATGTTTCATTGCGGCAGCTATTAAGGGTAAAAAGGTACTTTCAGATTTTTAATCTTCCGCTATGTATCATCGTTGTAGTATTTTAGAGGGTGAAAACGTAATTTCATATTTTACTGGTTTCTATATCTGAAATTAACAGTTTTTATTAATTTATTATTTTTTATTAATTTTATTAAATATAAAACCATAATAATTTATTTAAAATTTTATGTAATCATTTAAATTTTATAAACATTTTATATTTTATTATGTATTAATTTACCATTTTTTAATAATTTTAATAAATAATAAATATAAAAGTATAATAACGTAAGATCATATGTAATAGTATATTGAGCACAATTAACAAAATGTTGAAAACATTGTCGCTATCCTTCATTGCGGCAGATGTATTTTTTTAGTTAAAAATACTGCCGCAATCCTTCATTGCGGCAGTGTGCGACCTGGTGGTTACCCGCCATTTTCCAACCAACAGTGGCTATGGAAGCGCACCCTTATTTGATTAAATGTTATTTATATTTATGTACAAAAATGTAATATTGTGGAATTATTAAATTACAAATGTAAAAATAAAATAAAGTAAAATTAATCATTTCAAATAAATCTAATTATAAATAAATTCAATTGTTAAGTTTTTTTTTTTTGCTAAATTTGTATATATAATAAAAAGGAAAAAGATTACAGGGATTGACCCTTGCTCTAAAGCCAAAGCAAAGAGAGAGCTTTCTACAAACAATCTAGCCTAAGAGACTAGATTAGAGATAGAAAGAACAAAAGAGGTAGACAACCCCGGAACAAACAGCAGAACGCTAAACCACTAGCATAGCTAGGACCTAAGTACGTGAGCTAATCAAATATACATCCACCTATACAAATCTAAGTGAGAGAACTGATGGAACCACTTGGAGTTTCGCAGCCTGGTTTTGAGATCAACCAAGATTCCTTGAAGAATTTTGTTCGGACTAAAGGAACCATTGTTGTGGTGTCTTGCATTACGCTCTCTCCATAGGTGATAAGAGAAAATTTGAGCAATAAGTAAAGCAACCTGTCTATGAGAATAGCTCTCGACAGAATCCCAGTGCGAGATCAATTCCACCCAGGATGTACCAACACAGTCTATCTGTAATAAACCTGCCAGTTTTGACAGGATAAAACTGCTAAACGGACAGTTTACAAACAGATGACTATCCGTCTCAATTCCTCCAACACAGAAGTGACAAGATGGAATGATATCAAGACCAAAAGATGCCAATCGACTTAGGGTCGGAAGTCTGCCATGGCACAGGAGCCATTCATGGTGGGCGTAGCGAAGGACCTTAAGTTTATTCCAATTAAGATGACACCAAGTCACAGAGGTGGCTTGTCTGCGAGTGACATTCCAAATATCCCAAACTTTTAGTTTTCGAAGAGGAATACCATTCCACTGAACATCATCCAAGGTGTTAAGATTAAACTCAGGAAAATCAAATTGTTGGAGCCATGAGACAAGGCCAGGATCAGGGTGATGAGTTCTGTTTGTGAGACGAGGCAAAACCCACTGTCCGGTTTGCAGCAAAATGTGAACCATTGAATGGTGAGGGATATTTGCTTGAGCAATGATGGGATCAAACCTGGAAGTAGCCAAGCATCTCGAATTCCACCAAGGGTCAAACCATAAAGAGGTCCTTGGCCATCACCAATTTTGAAGGTAATAAATTGGATAGCTAATGGTCTAAGTTTTAAAACACTTCTCAAAATTCACGAGCAGTCTGTTGGCAGTTGCATTGTCCAAAAATGGTGTCGTTTAAGCGCAGTAGAATTAACCCACATAGCCCATAAAGAATTTCTTTTTCGAACAATGTTACAGAGATGAAGTAGAAGTTGTGCTTTATTCCAAGTTGTAGTTTTTTTAAAACCAAGACCACCCTCTTCATACGGAGAACAAATTCTATCCCAGCTGACCTTAGCACCACCTTTAGAATTCACATCCCCTGTCCAAAGAAACCTGGTAAAAATTGTTTGAAGTCTACTATGCACTGTACCAGGAAGCCAGAAGTGGTTCATCCAGTACGCTTGAATGGCAAAGAGAACAGCTCGAATGAGTTGAACCCTACCAGCCAAAGACAACAGTTTGGAAGTCCAGCAATTGATTCTAGCAGTTACCTTTTCAATAAGTGGAATACAATTATTGTAACTGAGTTTCAAAGAGATTAGGGGAACCCCTAAGAACTTAAATGGCAAGGACCCATGAGGGATGCAATACTCCTCATCAAACCAGGAAACAAAATCTGGACTGCAATTACCATAAAAGACTGTGCTTTTGGTGGTGCTTGGACATAATCCACTTGAATCAGAAAACTTAGAGACACAATTCATGAGATGAGTAATCGAGTTTCTGTCACCATTCGCGAACAAGAGAACGTCATCAGCATAGAACAAATGGGTAAGCTTAAGGTCCTTACACTTCCAGTGAAACTTGAAATTATTAGGAGTAGCAGCAAGCATGTTTGATAAAATGTTCATTGCAATAGAAAAAAGATAAGGTGACAACGGGTCACCTTGTCTCAGCCCCTTTTTCCCTTCAAAATAACCACATAGAGCTCCGTTTACTTTGACAGAGAACGAAGTCGTAGAGATGCAGGCATATATCCACCGTATGAATTTGGCAGGAAATTGTAACTTCATTAGAGCACCTATAATGAAATCCCAGTTTATAGAATCAAAAACTTTATGCAAGTCAAGTTTCAAAGCGCACTTTGGAGAGCCAGATTGGCGATTGTAGCCTCTGAATAGTTCTTGTGCCATAAGAATATTATCAGATATGCTTCTTCCGGAGATAAAAGCAGATTGAGATATATCTATTAAACCAGGCATGACATTTTTTAGCCGAGCCGCCAGGATTTTAGCAATGCATTTGTAGGGGATGGAGCATAAAGATATTGGACGAAATTCAAGCATGGTAGTAGGGGTGGATACCTTTGGAACGAGAGCAATAGTAGTAGCATTGACAGGCTTATGCATCGTAGCAGCCGTAAAGAACCATTTGATTGCATTAAAAAGGTGTCTCCAACAATATCCCATGTCGACAAGAAGAACTCTATAGTGAATCCATCAGGGCCAGGTGCCTTGTTCCTTTTCATTTTCTTTAGAGTGGCCAAGATTAAGTCATTGGTAACAGGAGCTTCTAGTAAGGAAGCTTGAGTAGGAGTGACTGAAGCACAGTTAAGATCATCAAAATTATATGGAGGAAGGTCTTGAGACGAACCAAGACTGTTTGACAAGAATGACACAGCCACTTGGGAGACTTGTTTATGGCCCATAGCCATCTCCCCATCAGAATTCTCAATGGCCAACATCTTGTTATGGTTCCAGTTTGCCTTGACTTGGTTACCAAAGAAACTAGTGTTGCCATCGCCACCAATAAGCCAATTTACACGAGACTTCTGGAGAAGTAAAGCCTCCTCCTCAATGAGAGCAGATTCTAAGCGATTTACAGCCTCTCTTTCTCTTTGAAGAAGCTCAGCATCCTCATTATCTTGAACCAAGCATTCCTGAATATCGTGGAGACAGCCACGAGCAGAAGTGACATTGCTATGAACATTTCCATGAAGCTTGTTTAGAATAATTAGATCTTTCTTAACCTCTTGTAACTTACGAGTGAGAATTGCCATGGGGTTACCATACCATTGATTTTGCCAAGCCTTCGAAACAGTGGGCAAGAACTCATCTAAACCTGTCATGTAGTTGAAGAATTGAAAAGACTTATGAATCTTTTCCAACTGTATTGGAATAGAGCAAAGTAAAGGACAATGGTCCATAATTCCTCTGTTTTTTACAAAAACAGTGGCTTCCCCAAAAGTTCCAAACCATTCTTTGTTACCAAGCATCCTGTCGAGACGTTTTTGAATTAAATCATCTCTTTTATTTGTCCAAGTGAAGATGGATCCCACTATTTTGATATGACCTAATTCCGAGTTAGTAACACATTCAAGAAAGGACTGCATGGCAGGAGTCCAAAGTTGTCTCCCCCCATTAACCTCATTAAGAGCAAGAATGCAGTTGAAGTCTCCAGTGATACACCAAGGCATAGTTATCAAGTGACTAAGCTGAGTGATTTCGTTCCAGAGAGGTTGTCTTTGGTGGGCCCTATTTAAAGCATAGACAAATGTGACACAAAAAGTTACCTGCTTCTCCAAAAAAGTAGCAAAGCAAGTGATTTGTTGAAAAGATTTTGAGTGAACAATGATAGACCAGATCGATGGATCCCAGCCAACCCAAACTCTACCGTAATCATGATCTTCATAGTTGTGCACCCACTTCCAACATTTATTAATTCGTTTTGAGATTGCAGCAGAGTTTTCAACCCTAACTTTTGTTTCAACTAAACTCATAAAGGAAATATTGTATTTGGAGATAAAATTGATTACCTCTTTTTGGTGTGGGCAATACCTCCACTTATTTATTTAAATGCATAATAATTTTTTTAATAATTTAAAATATGTTAATGTACTTAAAGTTTATTTTAATTTCTTGAATTTGAGAAATTAAATCAGTTCTATTTAGTTGTTCCATTAACCGTTCCAATATCTCTTAAATAAAACTAATTTGCAATGAGATGAAAATGTGTCTAAGACAAAAATAATTTGCAAAAACGATGTAGAACTATACATTAATGAGCACTAAGGGCTGAGAAATAAAATATTCCAAGTATAATTTAATTGAAGATTTTCTAAAAAATTGGATTTATATGATATTTAAAGTGATATATAAAATTAAACTACTAATAATTTATACATATGTTTTAAAAGCCGGATATTAATTGCTAAACAATAATTATTGACCTAATTATGCAAGAATCGTGTAAAAATTGTTCTTTTTAAAAATCGGTCAAGATTCAGTACCAATCTAATCGGGCCAAAAATCAAATTAATCTATTAAAAAGTATGGAGATTGGTAAAATTTAATAAAAAAGGAAAAGAATAATTACAAATAAAAAATTAGAAACTTGAATAAATAATTCATACGGTAAGTAGATGTAAGAGTAAAACTTGGAAATAACATCAACCAAGGTGCGACAGAACCATTATGATCTACTCTTGCTTATCCGTCTTTACAGCCATCATAAGGACTTGAACCGACAATTCTTCCACAACCATAAGGAACTATCCCAGCCTACAATCTATCTATCATTCAACATAATAATTCTCCAGATCAGCAAAACCTATTGTGCATCATATAAACTTTGCAAAGTATATGTACATATACTATACATTAAGACAAACAATGCCAAATTATTCAAATATTGTTTAGAAATTAGCGTAACTATATCGATACCTGGAGAAAATCAAATGCAAAGAACCTCTAAATAGGAAGAAGATGAAACAGGTTGGTTGCTCCATCAACCTACCTGATCATTAAAATTATAGGCTCGCACAATGGAAGTCAAGCAACACCCACCTTTCTTTTTCCAACTTCAGACAGTAGGAACCCGTCCTCAACATTGATTTGTAAGACATTTTTCTAGTGCTTCAATCTTTATCGTACGTTAAGAGAGGGTTGTATGAAATGTATTATGATCTCTCTATCAAGACCATACACAAACTCTTGCTTGTACTCTCTCACGAATTCAACATGTGTGTTCACAACATATGTGAAGAAAAAGGCTCTACGAACACCAAACTTCTTTTTGAGAGATTGGGGTACCTTAGCTGTAGTTACCACTGGGTATTATAGGAGCGATGGAGTAGTTGCCAGCAGTAGTCTCTCCTCTAGAGACCCTGAACCGGTTTTTGTAGGAAGCATCTGCAAAGATGTATGTCACATGCTGAGATGGTCAATTTTAAATCAAGATTATAATTGATAATGTTGGACATAAACTCAAAATGAATCCTGATTGTAATATCAATCCTATATGCTTAGACGAAACAGGACCAAAGACCAATATTAAATGGTCTAAATAAGATATTATAAATATAGTATGAAAGTTGTAGCAATACTTTTACCGGAAAACCTAGAGAACGGTGGAGCAAACATCGGTGACAGGCATGTCCAGAGAATGTCAATCCACGATTCCCGGTCTGCTTGTTCCACATGTAACAAAAGGATATTTGATTTCTTAGTTAGGATATCTTAGTGAATTTTAAATTTTAACTTGTCTTATGGTATAAAAGAACTTCATTTTATAGTTTCTTATATTCATGCACTAATAAGAAAGTTTTTTTCAAACAACCAAAAACTTAAACTTTAAACAAAATTATGTCGAAAACTCATATTCCAGAGTTAGAAACATTAATTATGTTGATTATTATAGGAGGAGAAAGATTATAGCGTAACCTTTTATAACATTGCAACGATCCTTGCAAGCTGCATTCCATCCCTCAAAACCAGTCTTGCAGGCTATAGGAAAGTAGTGAGAAAATTATGCAGGCAGACATGCATTAGTAAAAAAAATAAGCTGTAGGTTTTACCAATTATAGTAGATTTGAATTTAAACGTAATCTCAACTTCAACCCAAGACTTGGTAACTAAATTACAATTTTAGACCTAATACATTCAACTAAATGAAAGCTCAATTCTAATCCATATATATCCAAGACCTGCGAAAAATCTTTTATATATATATATATACTTGTGATGATATGATAATGACATAATTAGTTATAATCCATCAAATCCAATAAATGTTAAAGTAATCTCTTCGTTTATAGGCATGGTGCTTTCAAAGAGGGACTACCAGAAGATCATTGGGTGGATTAAAGTCGGTGTTTGACTGATATTGATAAGTAAGCAAACATGATACCCGGAATAAGGAAAATATATTTATAAATGATGAAAAAAACAAATCAGCATTTAAATAATAATACCTTCGATACAATAGAGACATGATCAAGCACAACCACCTTTTCACTAAAACCTACATAGTCCCACATTCTAAGAGATAGTCAATTATGTTATACCTAAAATCAATTATAGTCTCAGCAAATCCTGAGTAAATGTTAAAAGCAGGCCAAACCGGAATTCCATCTGACATCAAGTTGTTTGCTAGAAGATGTGACAATCAAACCTTGGTGTAAACATATGCTGAGTACTAATTAAGTGTCCGTGTTAATCATGTTTCTTTTTAAATGGGGCACTTTGTATACTAAAGTATGTTCAAAAAACAGTGCACACATAGCATAACATAATCCAAAAGGGAAAATAAATAACCACCACACATAAGAAAAAATAGCAATCATGATTATTGTATAACATTGATAACATTGATATAATAACGCATATCACTATCAAGGTCTATATAATAGAAAATAAAGATGTTAGTTGCTCAAGAAACTCAACTAACCAAAACATCCATAATTTTTTACACTCCTGGTGTTGCATCGCTTTGTCATCGAACTTTTCAATTTCATCTTCACCTCTGCCATAAAATCTTACTCATAAACGTTACAATAAAATCAAAGATAAGACTCCTAAAATAAATTATAATTCAATAAATTGATACAAACTTAATAAAACACCACATGCTAGACAATTCTAATCGATTGAATACCCGTGAAGAGTTTCATTCAGAAAACGTAACAAACACATATATTAATATCCAAAAAAGCAAAATAATACAGAGAAACAATAAAGTGAAAGAACACATGGATCTTCATACCTAGAATAACACTTATATATCCATCCATATTCTCTTATTTACCTGATAAGGATAAAACATCAATTAACATCAATATAATCACAAAAAAAAACCAAAAATACATAAAAAATCTATATTGGATGAATGATTTCTTGAACACTTGGATTCATCATCTCATCATTGTCTTCTACATGAACCAAGAAAAAATAAGTAAACAACGAATCAAGATAAACACATATATAAACACAAACATCTTTTCTTAAATCCTAAAAATGAGATATAAGAGACGAAGAAATAGAGATATAAAAAAAAAAGAAAGAGCAATCAAAGAAATAAAGATATCGATGTTCGATATAAGTTTGGTATAATCCTGCAATCAATCATTAATTTGAATTTTGAAAGTGGATAAAACCAACTATTAGTTTGGTATAATCCTGCAATCAATCCTTAATTTGAATTTTGAAATTGGATAAAACCAACTATTGCACGATCCACGGGAATTGACATCAAGATTTGTGAGAATGGCAAGAATTTGAATTAGGATATTGATTGTTAGTTATAGAGGATTGTAAACATATTTTACCCATCTTCGTTGGATATTTCCCGACCCGATTTGTTTACCCATATTTTGCAAGTAATTTGCCAAAATATCCTGTATTCTAAAAGGAATGTAAAGAAAGAGGGGGATATGGTTGTAAATTCAGGAACTGTAGCACTATCAGGAATTTATTTATATAGATAGATATAGATATATAGATAGATATAGATATCAAGACTTTTTCGATTCAAATGTGTATGAACTATGAACTAATTGAAAAAAATATTTCAATTCAATTATGAATTTGAAAGTTTGAGATATGCCGAGAAAAGTTTAAGAAATTATTTTTAAAGACAAATGAGGAGTCCGGTTGGTCTGATTTAGCGAACCAAGAAACACAATTTTATCGTCAGGTATAATATTGAGATAACGTCAAAATCAAAAAAAAAAAAGGACAAAAACGAGTCGAATTCGTAAAGATTAGTAATGTGATCAAATTCGTCTCGAATTTATAATTATTCGTTTGAATTTGATCCGGGTTCGAATTAATATTTTAATATTTTACACAAATTGACTTGAATTCGAATATAAATGTTTATATTTGATTTGGTTCGACTTTATTGAATAATGAACTACTCGTTTTAGTATATTCGAATTGAATTTGTCCAAATAAATTTTAAAAATTATGAATATCCACATAATTGTTTACAAAAAAATTGAATGTGCTCATCTATGAAATGCTAGCATGATAGCCTGTGGAAAGTACGAGTACCATTTAAATTCATATAATTAAATTATTTTGATTTTTGAAGTATATGATTCGTAATTTTTGAAATATTATATATTATTAGTTTGATATATTTGACAAAATACATCTTTTGTTAAGATTAAACAATTACCTGAATTTAATATATGAACATAGTAGTTTACTCACATTTAATAATCCATGTGAATTTTTATAAATATTTTAAATAACGTAACTTAGAAAGAGAAAAAAAGACACGTATTTTGAAAATTTATCTTTGAGTTAGTAAACTCACAATGATTGTGGTGCGGGATGGTGATGATACGGTGGTGGTAGTGCGATATATTAATGGTGATATTAATAGTAATGCATCCATAAAAAATGAACTAAAGAAATATTACATGACTTAAAAATAGCTTTTTCTTACAAAATGATTGATAATATAAAATAGCATACTATATTATATAGTTATGTATCATGTGATTTAATATTAATTCTTCCTTATAGCTCTATAAGTAACCCAATAATTATATAAATGTGTATATACATATTACATGTAATTTTATTTTAAAAATTCACCATTAACCTAAAATTGAATTTCTTTAAATATAATCTAATTAGTTACGTTTAGAATTTTTTTTTTAATCCAATCATTTTTATAGTCCTTAAATTCAATTAATCGATTATTGTGTATGTACATAATCTAGTATTAGTTTTTTTAAATATATATCCTTCAATAATATAACTATACATCTTAATCTTATAATTATTTATTTTGCATCTATAATCTTATTTATAATGTCTTGTTCTAATCAACTACTCTTGTTTTATTTAATTGAAAATTTACACAATATTTTTTATATCATATGTAAATTATTTAATTGATCACAAAATCATGTTTTAAATTAGTGTAAGGGGTATATTAATTTTTTTTTATAACCGGTCAAAATCATGTTGGTGTATGCAAAACATAATAGATAGATAACATAATTAATTTGAAATAAAAAATTTATTTATTAGCAAGAGAGTAATATTTTGATAATTTTATATATCTTGATTATTCTAATCAAATACCTAAATTTATTACATATTCGAGTACTTTAAAATTATTTGAACTATTCCATATAAATATGATTTAATATTAAAGTTGTAAGATTTGACTCTATATTCATTAAAATTGTAAAATAGGATTCGAATTCGTACGTTTTCTATTCAATTATTCGAATTATAAAATAGAATTCAAATTCACACATTTTTTATACAAATATGAATTATATTAGTAATTTTTAACAAGTCGAATTCTCATATATTCGTTTCCTACTTTCCTGTCCTAATTTTTTTGTTCAAATGTATTAATACATTGGAAAAGTAACTTAATCTAGTCACTAGATTGAAAATTTAAAATATGTAAAAAAATTTAAGCAACCACATTTCCAGATAGATGAGGGGTTGGGATGACAACGGGTCAAATTGATTTAAATTTTTGAGGTATTCAAAATGAAATTCAAATCTAAATCATATATCAAATCTAAATTCAATTCAAATTTAATTGGATTTTAAAATTGAAATCCAAATTCGATCTAATAAATTTTGGATCAGTTTCGGGTTTATTCAAACCCAAATTTTGAAACTCTTAAAATTAAAAAAATTGATTTGTACCAAATTTTTTTTACTATAAACCTAGATTTCATGAAGCATTAAATTTATATAAAAAATTTACCTTTATAAACCAAACACATTGTCAAGAATCTTATCTATATATAATATTCCAACACGACTGAAATAATACTGAGACATTTTAATCTAAAAAAAAGACGTTTTATACCTTATTTGAAGCTCGTAAAAAGTCGATAAATGACAAAAATGATTGTTTTTTGATTTTTTTTTTACAGAAATACCCGATTTTGAAAAAGTGCGCAAAAAACCCGATAGGATACGCATTTGCCAAATGAGTATGTGGCGCAAAAGCGTATCCTTTATAGTTTTTTGTTTTTTTAAATTTATACGCAATTTTCAATTGCGTATTTCTTTTTTTTTAATACTGCTTACCCCCTTCTGCAAAAAGAAAGTGTTGCACATGGCACATGCTGTCAGATTTACTGTCGGCTGTTGCTTCACTCTCCATGGAACGTGTGACATGCACGCGCTGGACTAAAGTAAGAAAAATGCCCGCGTGCTGCTCACCTTATTATAGTATTTTGTATAAAAAAAATTAATAAACTAGTAATACTCCAATAAGAAATGCGTATTCATGGATACCCGTTCATCACATGCGTAATTAACCGGGTATATTTGTCAGCTTTTTCAGAAATAGCTACTTTCGTTTCTATTGTTCTAAAAAACGGATATTTTTGTATTTTATCCTAAAAAGCCTAATTCCCAAACAGGGACCCTGTTTTATTTAGAAAAAATGATAAAAATAGCCCATTTCTGAAAAAAAATTAACAAAAATCGACTTTTCTGAAAAGTTGGCCAAAACTTGCCGATGAATTACGCAAATGGTGTCTGAGTATTTGATGAGATATGGATAATCAAAATGCATATCCAATACAAATTCTTTTTTTTTTTTAAATTTCCTTCAGTTACTCATTGGGTAAAAGGTCACTTTGCCTACTGTATTATTGTAAAATTTCTATTTGAGCTACTGTACTATCGAAGTAAATCCTGTCTATTTGACTGGGTAAAATGGCTAATACATCACCAAGTTGACCCAAAACTTGCAACTGGGTCACCAAGTTAAAAAAACTTTCAATCGCATCATAAAGTTACAATTAGCTTGTAATCACAGTACTAAGTTGAAAGAAATTTGCACAACCGTTAAATTATGTTGACTTTTAACGGTTTCCGTTAAAAGACAACACATTTTCAGTTAGGTCACTGACTGAAAAATAAACTTTCAAATAGGTCACTGAACGTTAAAAAAAAATCAAAAAAATTATATGAATTTAAGTATAAAATTCTGAAATTAAAATTATATGATATTTTCAGAAAAAAATTGTTAAAAAAATTTAAATTTTTTAATTCGTGCAAATTTATACGCATATCTTAAAAATTTATCAACTTTAAATTCAAATTTTCAAAAATTTCGAAAATTTCAAAAATTTATCAACTTTAAATTCAAAATTTCAAAAAAATTCGAAAATTTCAAAAATTTCAATTAGTTAAAGCGGTATATACAAATTACATTTAATTAAAGTGTATTTTTTTGGAAAAATGTAAACATTTTAATTGGCATCCGTATATCATTATCATTATCTTTTCGTTCACTTGTATTTATTCATAAGCATACGTATTGAATTGGCATGCATAATTTAAAATTTTATTCAAGAAAAATCATTCGGAATTTTTTTTAAAATTTAATTAGTTAAAATTAATTTTGGCTAGTTACCTAATTGAAAATTGTTATCAAGTTCAGTGACCTACTTGCAAGTTTCGTTCTACCAAGTTAATACTTCCGTTAGGGTTTTTAACGGAATTGACGGCAATGACCAATTTGCAAGTTTTTAAGTACTTCATGAGTTGACTGAAAGTTTTTTTAACTTGGTGATCCAGTTACAAGTTTTGGGTCAACTTGGTGATGTATTAGCCACCCCTATTTGACTAACGAAATGTTGAGCTCTCACGGTCACCAATCCACTGACCACATGAGCAAACACATAACCCCTAACTTAAACCCAAAATAAATCCTAAATTAACCCCAATATAATCCCCAATTAAAACCACCGAACCCATCTCTTTCTTTTTCTTCTTCGATCAACACAAATACCCACTCCCCTTCCTTCTTTCTCTTTTGAGTTTATAGGTTGTTTTGTGAGTTTCATAGGCTGTGGGTTGTTGTGGGTTGAAGGAGAAAAGAAGCAGCGGAGATTGGGTTGGAATTGAAGGTTGTTGAAATAGAATGGGTGGCAGAGCCGGTTGTTGAAATAAAATGAAGGAGAGGAGTGGAGCAGAGGCGGTTGAGAGGTGTACGGAGGCGGCGAATTTGGTGGGTTGGTCGGAGAATGCTGGAGTTCGGTGGTGAAGAGGGCTGTTGAATGTTGCTGGTTTGCAGGTAAAAGGTATGATTGTTATTCACCAATATCCCAGTTGACTCTGTAATTGCCTCCGATATTCTCAAGGATGCCACCAAAATTGTTGCTAAAATCATTGGCAAGCCCGAGTCTGTATGTCTCTTTAGCCTTTCCTATCTATTCAAAAAAATTTCAATTTTCATCTACACGCACATACATATCAAATGCTTGATACTAATATCAACAACAAGTGTTTGATAATTTTCCTCTATAAATTACTTCATGTAGTATTCTTGCATTTTCACTTTCAGTTTGCTTGTTGTCTAGTGTACCCTTATCTAGTATAATTAACTGCCTTAACAACTGCGTATATTGCTTGTTATTTGATTGCCTTTGAATTTCGATATATATTACATTGTCAATTACAGAGTGAAAAAGTATAATTTTCTTTTGAGTTTATGAATTTATAAAAAGTATAATCTTTTTTATGAATTCATGTTTTTTTTATGTTTTTTTATAATTTTTAATGAAGAAATTACGATTTTTCTTAAAGTTTTTATAATTTTGAAAAATTTATAATTTTTTATAATTTTTTTATGATTTTTTTGAAAGTTTTTATATTTTTTTTGATTTTTTTAAAGTTTTTATGAATTTTTAAAGTTTTTATAAAAAAAAAATTAGGGTTGTGCTGATGTGGCGTGTACGTGGCAGGCTGACAGTGCATCCCAGTCATCATTTTAACAGTCAAACAAACGGAGAGAATTTTTGACTAACGGCGATGGGATAAATGGAAAAAAAAGAAAGTGCAGTGATGCCTTCGATAATACAGTAGGCTATACGGAAATTTCAGTACAGTAGGGAAAGTGACCTTTTACCCGTTACTCATTCATATTCTCATTCTCTTACTCTCATCTCATCATCTCTCTCTACAAAGTACAAACACATCACACACACAAACGACCATCAAATCTCCTAACTTCCAACGCTCTATTTTTCTGCCTAATCTGGGCCCGCAGGGCCAATCTGTTAGTGTAGTTGTGTGTATAGGTGTGCGAATTGAGAGGAGTTTAGAGATAGATGGAAGAGAAAAGGTGAATTGAAGTTGGCCGACGAGATGGATTAAGGGAGAAAGATTGATTATGGGGTGAAGTGGAAGGCTGCGTATGTATTTGAGGGTTTGAGAGGGAGAGATGAGACAGAGAGTGATATGAGAGATGTGCAGAGAGAGAAATTGGAATAAAATTGAAGAATACCCCATCCTTGAATGCGTATACGATGATACCTTATTGTTGAATGCGTATTCCATCGGCTAGAATTGGCCAGTTGTTGGGGACTGGTTATTTTCGTTACTGTTATAATCAAAACAAGCTAAAGTTGTCCTTCACCCTCGATCCGGTCCGGCTCCTTTGCAGTGGATTGTTCAGCCGGCTGAATTGGGACAGGAGTTTTGCGGGATATTGGATACGGCTGACCAACTTCGTCCTCAACTTGTTCTAGGTTGTTGCCGTATGCTATTCTGTTGTTAATTTTTTCTTTAAATGCCGGCCTTTTGTGATATACTTTGAATCTCCGTCCTTTCTCCTTCCTCACTTTCACAATTTTATTCCCAGATTTTACCCTTTTGTTTTTATCGCTTTCTGTTTCCTGGGTCTCTTCCTTCTTGAATAAATTTTTGGTCTTTTGTGTGTTCCTCGTAATTGTACATATATTCATGTGTTCAAGTTATGTGTTAATATAATCAATTTAGATGAATTCCCAATTGTTACATTTGGTGATATTGTTTGGTCATTATTACAAGGCGTATTGAGTTTGATTTTGTTTGCTATTTTAAGAATATATGATTCTGCAGCTACTAGCTTTTTGTGTGTACTAATTGTAGGCACTTGAATTCCCAATTTTCACCCTTTTTTCTAATTTTCCAGAAACAATAAATTTTCAAAATGATTTGTTTATTCCTTTTTCTCTACTTTGAATAATTTTTTTGTTGAACCCATCATTTCCTTCATTGTGGACACATATATTGTATTATACATGAGTGGGTTATCTTGGGGGTGGTAACCTGATGACCCTGTGAGCTTTACTGCAATAGCCATTTCTATTCTGCATCATTGACTGGCCTTTTTAGGGGTCTTGGGAGTTGCCATTATTTGTTTGAAAGCCTGAACTTAGCTTTTAGGTTGTTATTTTTCACTACTCAATAAAAGTTTCCTTTTTTATGGAGATGGGATATGCGTTTTTTACAGTTGAACATACTACAAATATTTTTAACTATGTAACAACTATTTGTGAATACTTAGGTACGTATTAGGTTCTTAGGTTGTGTTTTTGTGAATAACAGGTTTGGATGGTCAGGGGCCTTCACGGAAGCGTGGTCGTCCTCCGGTTGTTGTAACTGAGAAAGTTTTGGAGCAGCGGTGGCTGTCGAAACAGCGGGTAAACGCCCAACGCACACAAAGTAAGTTCCTATCATGCCATTGTTCAGTGCCTTGTGATTACCAATTCCGTTATGTTTTGTTTTAAAAAGTGCCATGGTGTCTAGCATGTTGGTCAGGTGTTTTAGTCATAGGTCTTTTTCTGAGAATGCATCTTAGGTTGAGGTAGTTGAATTGAAAAGCATTTTAGGAAGTGAAAAATTCTGTGGCCATCTAAAGGGAATTCTCTGCATGCTATCATAAGTTAGTCTGGCCTTTCATCCGAATTTATATCGTGTTAGGCATTGGCTAAGATCCAAGGCAGTACCTACGTTGTTATTGTCTAACTTTGGCTTCGTATGGTTGCTTTGTGGTGGATAAATAACTACTGATAGTGGTTGCAAATAATATTTCTTTACATTCAACTTAATTGTTGTCAAAACTTGTAGGGGTGAAGGCCTGTAAGTTATGGGCGTTCTGGTTAAATTTGTCTTTAAAAAATTTTTTGGGCTGGTTTGCTTTTGGTTTTTCATGAGTGTGTCGCCTATGTTTGCACCTGGGTCAGCCTAGGTCATCACGCATCATTTTAATTGTCGACAATTTGGATTGTTACACATCTTTTTTGTCAGACCTCCTGCGTTGCAAGAATTCAATGTTGTGGTCTATGGTCTGTGTTACTCTGTTAACACAGGTGAAATCCGACAAATCGGGATGACTACCAACATGGTTAATTGGTAATTAGGATTATTAATAAAAGATCTTAAACCAACAGGAACATATAGAGTTGCAGCAAGTGATAACAGGAAGTAGAAGACCTGTGACCACTAGCATGGAACCCATCATATCAAAAGCTATAATTATTGACGTTGTTTTCATGAAGCACGTATATATAGGTTAAAAAATGCAGGATATTATGGTACTCATCCCCCTATTCCGGTTACTAATTTACTCAATTTTAAACTATATTCCAATCTGGCAATTTAACATTCATTTATGTTAATTTACCTTAAAATTAGTTTAGCAGAAAAGTAAAAAGAAGATGCAATATACTTGCATTATAAAGGAGACAAACAGATGTTGGTTTGTATTTAGAGTGCTAACCTAGAAGAAAAGGTTGCATCTTTAACACGGATCCTGCTATTTCTGACATGACCCAGTATTGGAAATTCCCAAGCCTTCAGCCCTCTGCAGTAGAAGAAGATTGGCATCTTATTATTTAAAGCAACAAGAGAAAACTTCACAGTGTTATTTATAATCTATTTTTGGATAAGAACAGGGCTTCTACTTCAGATAAAACATCAATTTTGGAACTTCATCAATCTTAGCATGATGTGCATCTGGTAAATTTGACTCCTCTCAGTCTATTTCACAAGGCTTTTAGCTGTCGGACCAACTTGTTCCATGAACTGCCAAAACCTAATTAGTCCTTGATTAAATAAATCATTCAGGTACACAATTTTAAAGTATTCTAAAACTTAGTACAACTTAAAATGTAGTATTAATGATGTGTCAACTTTGATGTTGATTAGGTAGGAATCATTAACACATAGCTATTAATCAGCCATTAAGTATGAAATTAATAATACTTCTGTAAAAAATCAAGAACTTTCCTGTCGCTGTAAGGGACTTACTTCAGCTTGAACAAGTGTACAGAAACCTGTAATATTTTAATTACTAATATAGTTTTTCAAGTAATATTACCATGAGAATAGACTTTCTACGAAATTTCAAAGAAAATCTCCCACAATTTTATGAAGACCTGTAAGTTAGGGGTGTTTTGGTTAAATTTGGCTTCAAAAATTTTTTTAGGCTGGTTTTCTTATGGTTTTTGATGAGTGTGTTGCCTGTGTTGGCACCTGGGTCAGCCTAGGTCATCACGCATCATTTTAATGGTCGACAGTTTGGATTGTTACACATCTTTTTTGTTAGACTTCCTGCGCTGCAAGAACAGAAAGTAGAAGACCTCTGACCACTAGGCATGGAACCCATCATATGAAAAGTCATAATTATTGACGTTGTTTTCATGATGCACGTATATATAGGTTGACATGCAGGATATTATGGTACTCATCCCCCTATTCCGGTTACTAATTTACTCAATTTTAAACTATATTCCAATCTGGCAATTTAACATTCGTTTATATCAATTTATCTTAAGTAAGTTTAGGAGAAAAGTAAAAAGAAGATGCAATATACTTGCATTATAAATGAGACAAACAGATGTTGGTATTTAGAGAGTTAACCTACAAGAAAAGGTTGCATCTTTAACACGAACCCTGCTATTTCTGACACGACCCACTACTGGAAATTCTGCTATTCCCAAGGCTTCAGCCCTCTGCAGCAGAAAAAGATTGGCATCTTATTATTTAAAGTAACAAGAGAAAACTTCACATTTTAATTTTTAATCTACTTTTGGATAAGAATAGGGCTTCTACTTCTGACAAAACATCAATTTTGGAACTTCACCAATCTCAGCGACATGTGCATCTGGTAAATTTGACTCCTCAGAGTCTATTTCACAAGGCTTTTAGCTGCCGGACCAACTTGTTCTATGAACTGCCAAAACCTAATTAGTCCTTGATTAATTAAATCATTAAAGTACACAATTTTAAAGTATTCTAAAACTTAGTACAACTGAAATGTAGTATTAATAATGTGTCGACTTCGATGCTGATTAGGTAGGAATCATTAACACATATCTATTAATCAGCCATTAAGTATGAAATTAATAATACTTATGTAAAAGATCAAGAACTTACGTGTCGCTATAAGGGACTTACTTCAGCTTGAACAAGTGTACAGAAACCTGTAATATTTTAATTGGTAAGATATTTTTTCAAGTAATATTACCATAAGAATAGACTTTCTACGAAATTTCAAAGAAAATCTCCCATGATTGTATGAAGGAACAATTTTTCAAGAACTTATTGTGACAGAGATAGAATTCCACAACGAACTTGATAAATTACTGGATGTGCTTGAACTTGATGCACCTTTTTACGTAGTAGTTCAGGTTTGAATGACTTATCACAAAGCCTATACATATGTAACTGATGTCTGTGGTAAATATGCATGTTTGATGATCTATCATTCTATCTCCTCATCACTGAATGATTTTGGCGCTTTAATTCGATTAAGGAGTTCATACTTTCTACTTCTTATTTGATCTTTTGGATTATACTTATGATACTTATTAGACGTAGAATACCTCTTAAGTTTGTGTTATAAATTTATTTTTCCTTGGGCACTTCCAAAATAAATTCACAATTGCTGTAGGGGTTTCTGGTGGGATCATTTGGATTAACTTGGGCATTGAAAAATCGAACTACAATATTGAAGCTTGCAATTATGAACAGTCCATTGACAGCATCCTCTCCCACTTCTGGACTATTTCAACAGCTCAGGTTCAATTACTATGATGTCTATTTCTGAAACACATTTTCCGTATTTTCTTTCTTTTTTCCGTTGACAGATCATTTATACTTCCATTATCTAAATTATCCCCCTATCTCTGCAGATCCACTCTTAGGTGAATTTACCTGCCAAAATGCTGTAATGGCTGAGCGTTTTATTGAAGCAGGTAGCGCGTATGTATCCAAAAATTGCATGTTTTTATTTACTTTCGAAATTGACATACATATATCTTAGCAACGGATATGCACTATGTTACAAAAAAATCTCCTTTATCAGTTTCTGGTTTTGTCATTTCTAAAGTGTCTCACTTTTATCATAGAAAAGAAGATCCTACCACTTGTTTTAAGTTTTTTGTTGTCAGACTCCCAATAAAATTTGTGGACATAATATGCTAAATTCGACTCAATACCAATTGTATGTCACTTAATTAATTCTCCCAGATGTATGTTTGAATCAGATAGTAATGATTCTCAAATTCTAAAACTCTCTGTAAGCATAGAAAGTTTTGAACTGTACTTGGAAATTTGTGATGGTATCTAAAACTCACAAAGTATTTAGTCCAATTAGAAAATTTATTGAACCTAGATCAATCTTACTTGACAGCATCATTCATATCATAACAGACTAGATAAATGTTGTTTTTCTTAACATGCTCACTAATGCCTCAATTGATGATCCTCCTCCGCAGCTGTCCTAAAGCTGGAGAAGGTTGATGTTTATTAATTACCATATTTGTCAAGCAGCGGGCCTGGGTTTGGTTTGTAGTTCCATCTTCACTCTATTTTTTTTTCTTTCTCGTACATAGGATTTTGTTGACTCTATAAATAGCACACACATAAGTGATAAGACATGGTTAATGTGCAATGCAATTGCTTTTTGCTGTACATATATACATCTAGCATAGTATCCATAGTTTTAAGTATTCTTTCAAGCTTTCAATCATAATGTTTCTCTTAACTTAATGAATTCATTCGTCACATTTCTTAACTGTTTTGACAAAGTGCTTGTCCAAAGTACCCAGAAGTCGCGTACTACCCAGTTGCTTGAGCATCTGCGATCACTGATCAGGCTTGTAAAAAAATCATCTGAGATTATCAATTTCACAAAAATCATTAGAGATTATCGCTTGTAAATAGCCACAAATGTATGCTGATGTCAACAAGCAACCCCGGCCTTTTTAGTCAAGAATGACCAGATATCAAAAAGTAACTTTTTTCATTTCCATTATCAAGGAGCTAGAAAATAAAAGAACCAACTATATGATGCTTCAGTCTAGCCTTTCCTCCTAATTTTTTTTTAAAAAATTGATGGATGGGTGAATTATGCATTATAACAGTTCGAACCTTAAGTACAGTAGTTAGCTTCTCATTCCGTTGGATGCTATGGAAAAGAAAACATGGAAAGGTTGATATGGGCTAAAAAGTAAAGGAGAAGGAAGCAAACACTTTCTAACTACATTGTTCTTGATTTTGCAAAGGTGAAGACAGTAAAAAAAAATTGCAATTTAAATTACCAACTCTTTGCCGAACTGCTTGTGTTATAAACTACCTTTTCACTTATTGGGGAAGGGTGAAGTGCACAGTGGTACGAAGTCCATTTTCACTTGTTTTTGGATAGGGCTGTTCACGAACCAGTCGAGCCGAGCTTTGATTGAAATGAGTCGAGTTTTGACCTTAACGAATCGAGCCGAGCTTTGATCTTAACGAACCGAGTTGATTTCTTAAGGAACCGAGCCGAGCTTTGACCAAACCGAGCCGAACTCGAGTTGTTCACGAACATCCTCGAGCCGAGCCGAGCTCAATCCGAGCTCGAGCTGTTCGCGAATAATTAATTTGGTTGGAGATCTTAGTAGACAGTGTTTTGTCACGGATTATTGTTTCTATTTTTTAAAAAATATTTCTCGACGATCCAAACGTACAGATGTCAAGATATATCTAATTTAGTGATATTCCCAAATTTTCAAAAAATAAAAAATTAATTTGGTTGGAGTTCTTAGTAGATCACTACTAATTTAACTAGTACTAGTAACCAGTGCTTTGTCACGAATTGTTGTTTCTATTTTTTTTTAAAAAAAATTCGACGACCCAACCATACGGATGCCAAGATATATCAAATTTAGTGATATTCCCAAATTTTCAAAAAATAAAAAATTAATTTGGTTGGAGATCTTAGTAGATCACTACTAATTTAACTAGTACTAGTAACTAATGCTTTGTCACGAATTGTTTTTTCTATTTTTAAAAAATATTTCTCGACGATCCAACCATACGGATGTCAAGATATACCTAATTTAGTGATATTCCCAAATTTTGGAAAAATAAAAAATTAATTTGATTGGAGATCGTAGTAGATCACAACTAATTTAACTAGTACTTGTAACTAGTGCTTTGTCACAAATTGTTCTTTCTATTTTTTAAAACATATTTTTCGACGATCCAACCGTACGGATGTCAAGATATATCTAATTTAGTGATATTCCCAAATTTTTAAAAAATAAAAATTAATTTTATTGGAGATCTTAGTAGGTCACAACTAATTTAACTAGTACTAGTTATAGTAACTAGTGCTTTGTCACGAATTGTTGTTTCTATTTTTTAAAAAATATTTTTCGAAGATCCAACCGTACGGATGTCAAGATATATATAATTTAGTGATATTCCCAAATTTTCAAAAAATAACAAATTAATTTGGTTGGAACAAATTAATTTGGTTGGAGATCTTAGTAGATCACTACTAATATAACTAGTACTAGTAACTGTTGCTTTGTCACGAATTGTTGTTTCTATTTTTAAAAAAATATTTTTCGAAGATCCAACCGTACGGATGTCAAGATATATCTAATTTAGTGATATTCCCAAATTTTCAAAAAATAAAAAATTAATTTGGTTGGAGATCTTAGTAGATCACTACTAATTTAACTAGTACTAGTAACTGTTGCTTTGTCACGAATTGTTGTTTCTGTTTTTTAAAAAATATTTCTCTACGATCCAACAGTATGGATGTCAAGATATATCTAATTTAGTGTTATTCCCAAATTTTCAAAAAATAAAAAATTAATTTGGCTGGAGATAAAAAAATAAAAAATAAAAATTTAATTTTTTTCGAGCTTTAACGAGCCGAGCTCGAGCCGAGCCGAACCGAGCCCTTAACGAGCCGAGCTCGAGCCGAACATCCTAAAGCTCGGCTCGAGCTCGTTAATCTTAACGAACAAAAATCTTGTTCGAGCTCGACTCGAGCCCTTAACGAGCTCGAGCCGAACCAGCCCTTAACGAGCCGAGCTTGTTCGCGAACAGCTCGGTTCGTGAACAACTCTATTTTTGGATGAAAAGCTCTAGCAAGAAAAGTGTCCAGTCTTCTGTCTCTACTATTCATTATAAACTCCATAACAAAATTATTGGATACATAACTGAAGCTTGTACACTAATAGCAGAGGTTAGATCTAAAAGGAAAAATTTCCATTTAGTCTTTAGTCCTTAACAGTCTCTATGTAGATGCTTGGTTGATTCATAAAACCACTTCAAAGCATTTTTATTTGTCTTTAAGTGCTAAAGTAGACCTCTGAGTTCTTAAATTCTTTAAAAACCTTTTTACCAAGCTTTTACGGCTACAAGAAGTGGTGCAATTGGTATTGCTCATTCCAGTGCCCTACCTGAGTTGAGGAATGTTGCATTGGATGGTTGGAACACTATAGCACTGCAGATATCTGGTGTGAAAGAAAAAGCAAGCCGTAGTTTTCTAAACTTGAGGCATAAACAACATATGAACGGAAGGATAGATTTCCCTGACATGAGGACCATCATGTCTTCCCATTCCAAGTCTATGCAAGATTGTCTAACGAAATTCCAAAGCAAAATTTGTCCTCCCAAAGGTATGTTTACCCTTGCAACTTAAGCATCTTTTGGACATAACTCTTTCTTTCTAACTAAATGCTTTTTTTGCCTTCATTTCTCTTTCTGTTAGAATCTGAATATATATGTGATTATAGAGAGGGAAGAGAGAAATCAGTTGGGGTAGAAGAGAATTATATTCATACTCCTCCAAGTATTACAATGAGGTTATGCCTCTATTTATAGAACAAAATGATCAGCTGTCTATACATATAATCTACTACAATCTAGCCCACATACTTGGACTATTGACTAGCCTACATTGTTGAACAATTCAGCCACACATCTTCGGATGAAAGACCTTTCTTGGGATTGAAGAGTGGACACTATTAGCCCTTGAGCTTAATCTGAGCGTCCAACTATACCCATTTTAGGATCGACCGATCTTGAGTTTATTGAGACTTTTGGGATACCGGTTATCGAATTTGCGATCACACGGTATATTTTAGGCCATGTGAAAATAATAGAAAGTGCTGCTTTTCAGCACAACGGTGGATGACCACCAATCAGTCCTTGAACTGATTATTTTGAAGAAACTGAGACTCGACTTTGTGATCACTCAATATTAACAAGCCTGCATCTGTCATCCCTTTAACTATAAGCAACTGGAACCGTATTTAGTAGACTGCATCCCTTAAGATCGTCCATGAACTGGTCCTTCTGCTTCTTTTACAAGAATGAAATGCAAGATATAGCAGTGAACTGTGTGTATGTCTGTATACATACTACTACTTCTGCTGCTTTGTCATCGTGGCAGTGAACTGTGTGTTCATCTGTATATACACTACTTCTGCTGCTTCGTCAGAATAAGGCCCCTGAACTATTTAATTTGTAGTATCGTAAAAAATTGGAGAGATACCGTAATATCAACAACCACTTGAATACTACACAATTAAATCTATAACCGGGGAAAACTCCTAAACTAAAATAATATGCTTGTACAAACGATCCTAACAGAATTTTCCCTTGAGAAAATAACTATTAAATATTTTAACGGATCTAAATACATATAATCATTTTATTTAGAAAATATTATAAATTGGGTCAAATAAACTAACCCATCAATTTAAAGAGGCTGTCCTCTTTTGTTTCTGGCCCAATAATAAAAAAAGCCCATAATACCTGAATGAATAAGGCACCTGCTAGTCAATTACTTTTACACCGAAAGTAGAGAGCATCTCTCTTTCTCTTCAACCCTCTGCCCGCTTATTGTCTCCTTGTCTCCTGGCTTCATCTTTTGAACAAACACACAGCCTACACCAAAACTGATTCCAACCAGTCTGCCTTCGGGATAGCCCAGATATATATATACACGCAAATATACGTACAACTGTATATGTATATCAGAAAATGAATCTTCACAAAAATGAAAAGTATTACCACGGTTGGAATCGGAATGGTGAGGAGAATAAGAATCTCTGAAGCACCATCGCCAGAAGATGCCGGGAAGAGCCCTCACGCGCCGGCGCGTTGGCGCGTCCGGCGGAGCGTGAGGGCGCGTGGAGTATTTCTGGTGTTTTTTTTTTCCTGAACTTCTGATATTTCTTCCTTCTTCTATGTTAAACCCGCTCTGATGCCATGATAGAATATGAATATATATATGATTATAGAGAGGGAAGAGAGAAATCAGTTGGGGTAGAAGAGAATTATATTCATACTTCTCCAAGTATTACAATGAGGTTATGCCTCTATTTATAGAACAAAATGATCAGCTGTCTATACATATAATCTACTACAATCTAGCCCACATACTTGGACTATTGACTAGCCTACATTGTTGAACAATTCAGCCACACATTTGATGTCATTGCATATGTCATTTCTTATGATTATGTCATTGCATATGTCATTTCTTATGATATTTAACACTTTCATCCTTGCAAGTTTGTTCTTTCTGAATATACTGAAGTAATAGATTTTCAATTTGTTGTTGCAGGCTTTAAAGATTGAAGAAACAGAGGACTGTATCATCCCCATTTTTGGCCTTTTGTAAACCTTTCAGATTGGCCTCACACTAGACCTTGTTGTACGTCAATGATGATAGACAATATACAGTTATCTCTTTAGATTTGTGATTGTGCAGAGTAGGAACATTCGGCCTACCACAGTACCACTGTTCTGTAGGTACCCCAGGAAATTGCAGAATTAAATAACATGATTTAGTTTGTATAGTAGTAATTTCTTTTACTTAACCTATAGTTTTGTTAGCATCACAATTAGTTGTAATTTAAGTTACATTTTCCTCATTCACGAGTTTTGCCAAGGTTATGGTTTCATACAATTACGGCTAGACCTATCATATATAAGTCAAATCTGCGTGTACCAGTGGCTGTGCTGCTTAAACGTGTATCAGTGACTATGCTAAATGTTTATCAGTGCCTTTGCTGCTTCCGTTCAGCCAAAACATGTAATCTGACATATGGATGCGGCTTCTTAGTATATTGTCAAGCCATCTTTGAAGTTGTTTTATTATCTTCCCATATGGTAAGCCAAACCAACCATTTAGGTATATCTTACTCACTCAAGAGTAAAGACTGAGTATATGCCCCAACTTAATATTTAATTATATTTATATGGAATATGACATGCACTTCTTTACACATTTCTTCTACAAAATAACTTAACTGTACTTGGTAATCACTGCATCAAAACCGCTTGTATCATCCTGTGAAAACACATTCAACATGACGCCAATCAAACAAAAGAAACAGTCCCGTATCCTCAAACATTCATTTCGTAATAATATTTTGTTATTAGTTGGATACTTCAAACCATCAAGCACCTGAATATCATTTCCGTGCTCGATAAAGGATATTTCGCGTCTACTTCCAAATGTTCTAAACAACTTAATATACTAATTTAGCTTACACCCACATTGTACATAATCAAAAAAAATTTGGTAAACGAATCCCAAAACACAAGTGTAAAGCATTTCGACTGTCATGACCGACCCATCTCAAACCATCTAAAATATCCAAAACTCAAGTTAATACACCATATCTACGGCATGTCCGTGCCTAGCACCGATTCTCATGCTAGTTATTATATTAAAGCACATGTTAATTTAAAAGCATCCATTTTCGTTTTTCTTGGAATTTGCTCAAGATTTATTTAAAGAAATCAAATATTTTAATTCAAGGTCAAACTAAATTAAAAAAGCATTCTAAAATTCCAACTAAATCTAGATCTAATCTGAAACGAGAAAATAATTTGGTTCAGAGTAAAATTATCTAAATAATCATTATAAAGGCTATGTTTGGCTCCTCTTAATTACTACCTATAAATTACTTATTTTGGGAAAAAAAAAATCATATTTACATATATTTTTCTAGAAAAAATGTGTGTGGAGAGTTTAACACTCATTTTCTTGCAAAAATAAGTTACTTATTTCAGAAAAAAGTACATATTTTTTAATATTTTTTCCAGAATAAGTTACTTGTTTCTGAAAAATAAGGTAAGCCAAACGGGGCCAAAAACTAAATCATGAAATAAATAATGGTGTACATAATGAAAATACAATAGAGTTCAAAGTAAAAATAAATTAAGACATCATCCTAAAAATACAACTAAATCTAAAATTATTATAAATTACAACTAAATCTTGACATCTAATAATTGTTGGGGAATAGGGTGATAACTTAGATTTTTCTGAAGTCGTGTGAACACTTTCAAATTGAAGTTATTTATGGTTCACCCAAATAATTCAATTGGATAAAATCAGAAATATCTTTGTTGGGGAATAGGGTGATAACTTGGATTTTTCTGAAGTCGTGTGAACACTTTCAGATTGAAGTTATTTGTGTTTCACCCAAATAATTCAATCGGATAAAATCAGAAATTCTGCAAGAAGAGAGAATGTGTTTTGTTGTGAATTTTGTTAGAAAATGGAAAGTTTGAGGCATATTTATAATATGTTCTTGATGTAATTTCCGGAAACTAACAAGTGAATGTTGTTCCTTGTTATAAGGACTTAAACTTTCATGTTTGGTTCTAAGACATTTTCTTAGTGGAATCCATAAATAAATTGAGATGAAGTTGCTTGCTTGAAATGGGTTATGTGGGTTAGTTAGTTGAAATAACTTGAGTCCCACATAGAATTGGTAATGAGAGGTTGGTGGCTTTATATAGCTCCATGTGCAAGTGTAGTGTATAACTACTAAGGCATGTGGGTGTGCATGGTTGTAGTGTGAGCCTCGCACACACACGCGCGCCGCCGCCGCCCGCCTCGCCACGCCACGACACGACTCGGGTCGGGTCGAAGGGCGATTTGGGCGAATGTCTCGGCGTCTCGCGTACGCGAGGCGACCTGGGCGAGGAATTTTATTACCTGGAATATTGATTTATTTTAACAGGTTTCAGATTTATTTGTTATAGCAGTACTGGAAATGGATGGATCAGTATTGGATAAAATCCTGGACTGGATCAGTACTTGGAACAAATCCTGATGGACTTAGTCAAACATCAGATACTGATGGACTAAATCCTGATGGATATCAGTTCCTGACGAGCACTGAATCCTGATCCTGACGGACATCAAATCCTGATGTTACTGATGGCCAGATCCTGACGCAGCTGTAACTGAAAAATAAATACTGATGCAGTTAATGAAATTAAATCAGAATATTTACTTTCCTTTTAAGGCATATCTCTTACGTTTTATTTTTGGGTATTATATATATCAAAGATATAACGTTAAGAATAAAAAAAAATACGTTAAGGAAAACCCTTGTTCGTTCTTCTTCTCTGTTCTCTCTCGACATAAACAGATTATTTACATAATTCTTAGGCGAACTGAGGTGCTGGTCGTCGTTGATCTCTGGTGTATCTGTGAACACATTGATCGGAGCTGTTTTATCCTGGAAGTGTTATTGCAGCAACCCAACATAGCGTAAGTGGGGCAATAATCTCTTCAAGAACAACCAAGTCTTCTCGAAGGGCTTGGTGACTCAGCTGTTCTTCTCTCTCTGATCAGTATTGCTAATAGCTTCTATGGGAGATACGTTTGTTCTTACTTTTCTCGTTAATTACAGTCTCTAATTATATTCTTGTGTTGCCTTCGTGATTTGTTTCTGTTAATTGGTTTTATGCATGTTCTTGTTTAATATATATCACTGCCTCATTGTTGTGTTTAGTGTAAAATTCCCAACAATCTTGAAGAGATTAATTGTGTTATATATTGTTAATTAACAAGATGGTTAACGAAACTAAAATTCCTGTTCTTGAGACTGGCTCTGTGTCTACTGTTACTGTACCTACAATTGATTGGACTACGTACCGTTTCCCACAACCTATCGATATGTCAGGTATGCCTGATAAATTCGGCGGGGGTGTTGGTTTTTCTCGTTGGCAGAAAAAGATGAAATTGTGGTTAACGGTAAAGGGTCTATGGCCAGTGGTGCAGTATGATAAACCAATTGTGGTTAAGGAGAAAGCTGAAACTGTTAAGGCTTATACCATGTGGGAGGAAAAGGATGGGGTGGGTAGGGCTGCAATTCTGGCAGCTTTGGCGAACACTCTATTCGATGTTTATTCATCTGACTCCTACACTGCTAAGCTCTTATGGGAGAAGCTTGACCAGACACATAATACTGATTCGCAAGGATTGGAAAAGTATTTTGTGGCTAGGTTCCTTGATTTTAAACTGGTGGATACTAAATCCATGACTGAGCAGGTGCATGAGTTTGAGATGTTGGTTCATGCTTTGAAGGAGTCCGGTATGGACCTTCCTGAAAAGTTTCAGGTTATGTCTGTGATTGAAAAGCTCCCTAAGTCTTGGGAAGAGTTTGCATTCTCCCTGAAAAGACAGAAATGAGAGATCACTTGGACAAACCTGATGTTGGACATCTCTATGCAGGAGCAACACAAGTCCAAGCAATGACATGTGATGCCTACTGAACATGCTGGGAGTTCGAAGGTGAATGTAGTGACTGTAGGACAGAAAAGAAAGTCTGTCACTAAGAAGGAAAACACTAAGTCTAAGGACAAGAACAAGGCTAAGAAACCAAAGGCAAACAAACCATGTTGGTCTTGTGGACAGGTTGGTCATTGAAGCAAGGACTGTCCTGTAAAGAAAGCTAAGAAACCTGTTGTGGGAGCACAAGCTAACACTGTGCTTGGTACCACTGGTGGGTCAATGGTTAACATGGTTGTTGGTGAGGCTGTTGCTTCTGAAACTGATAACGGGTATGTGACCTACAACCCTGTACTTCTTTCCACTTATTCGTCTCATGAATGGTTGATTGATACTGGAGCTAATGTACATATTTGTACTGATATTACTCTCTTTGTATCTTATCAACAGACTCATGGAATGACTGTGACGATGGGGAATGCGAGTGTAGCTCAAGTACTTGGAATAGGAAACGTGGACTTGAAGTTCGCTTCTGGGCGTGTTCTATCCCTCACTAGAGTGCACCATGTTCCTAATATTCGTAGAAATATAATAAGTGGAAGTTGTTTAGTTAAGAATGGTTTTGAAGTTTCTTTGAAGTGTAATAAAGTAGTTATTACAAATACTGGTGTATTTTTTGGCAAAGGATTACTTGTCGGATGGATTATTTTTAATAAATGTTGAGCCTGTTTTGGGCAGTTTTATTAATAATAATGTTGCTCCTTATGTTAATTGTGTTGAATCATCTGATTTGTGGCATGCACGTCTTGGTCACTTGAATTTTGGTGCTCTAAATAATCTGATGAACTTAGAGCTGATTCCAAAACATGCCATTGATAAGAAATCTAAATGTCAAGTATGTGTGACTGTTAAACAAACTAGGAAACCCTTTCATAATGTGGTTAGGGATTCGAATGTGTTAGATTTAGTGCACACTGACATATGTGAATTTGGTGGTGTTTTGACCAAGGAACATAATAGGTATTTCATTACTTTTATAGATGATTGTAGTAGATATTGTTATGTTTATTTGCTTAAACATAAAGATGAAGCACTAGATAAATTCATTATGTTCAAAACTGAAGCTGAAACACAAACTGGTAAAGTACTTAAACGTTTGAGATCAGATAGAGGTGGTGAGTATACGAGTAACTCATTTAATGAATTTTGCAAGAGCAATGGTATAGTTCATGAGGTAACTCCACCATACACACCTGAGTCTAATGGGGTGGCAGAACGAAAGAACAGAACCTTTAAGGATATGATCAATAGTATGTTGATTAATTCTGGGTTGCCTAAGTACATGTGGGGAGAAGCTCTGAATACGGCTTGCCATATTCTGAATAGAGTTCCTCTGAAACATATGGACAAGACACCTTATGAATTATGGACAGAGAAAATGACTAGTTTAAAATATCTTCGTGTGTGGGGGTGCCTTGCAAAGGTACTTGTCCCTGAACACAAGAGAAAGAAACTAGGTCCGAAAACTGTTGATTGCATCTTTCTAGGCTATATTGAAACCACTACGGCTATGAGATTTTTAGTATTAAAATCTGACATAGACGGAATAGTGGCTAACACTATAGTTGAATTTCGTGATGCAACATTCTTTGAGGATGTGTTCTCTATGAAGACTGGTATACCTCAGGGTATTCCTGATGATGATCTCACTCACACATCGAGGTCCATTCCTGATCATGTGGAAATGATGATAAATGTGGGGGCAGATCCTGGTAGTAGCTCTACTCCTGATGAAGTAGAGGAACCTAGAAGGAGTAAGCGTGTTAAGGTAGTGCAGGATTTTGGAAGTGATTTTATCACTTACAATATTGAGGATGAACCTTTAACTTTTCGACAGGCCATGGATTCTTCAGAATCTAGGTACTGGAAAGGTGCTGTAAAAAGTGAAATTGACTCTATTGTTTCTAATGGAACATGGGAGTTGGTTGATCTACCTCCTGGGTGTTCTACTATAGGATGTAAATGGGTGTTCAAAAGGAAGATGAACCCGGATGGCTCAATAGATAAGTATAAGGCTAGGCTGGTAGCTAAGGGCTTTAAGCAAAAGGAAGGCATTGATTACTTTGACACATACTCTCCAGTTGCTAGAATGACAACAATCCGAATGCTTATAGCATTGGCTTCTGTACATGGTCTTATCATCCATCAAATGGATGTAAAGACAGCTTTTCTTCATGGTGAACTTGAAGAAGAGATTTATATGGATCAGCCTGAGGGATTTGTTGCCTCTGGTAATGAGAGGAAAGTATGTAAGTTAATCAAGTCTATATATGGCTTAAAACAAGCTCCAAGAGACTGGCATAAAAAGTTTGATGAAACTGTTTTAGAATCAGAATTTGTAGTTAATGAAAGTGACAAGTGTGTCTATTACATGGTGAAAGGAAATGAATGTATTATTGTGTGCCTGTATGTGGATGATATTTTGTTGTTTGGAACCAATATTGAGATTATTAACTAGACAAAAATTTCTTGAAAAGGCATTTTGAAATGAAGGATATGGGAGAGGCTAGTGTGATTCTTGGTATCAAGTTGACTCAGTCAACTGATGGAATAACCTTGTCACAATCTCATTATATAGAGAAATCTACACTTGAGAAGTATGGTTATTCAAATTGTAGAATTGCAAGTACTCCGTATGATCCTAAAATCGCCCTTATCAAGAATAGTTCAGGAATACCTGTGTCTCAGTTAAGGTATTCTCAGATTATTGGGAGTTTGCAGTATCTTGCTAATGGAACTAGGCCGGATATTTCATATTCAGTGTCTAAGTTAGCAAGATATACAAGCTGTCCAAATAAGACTCATTGGGATGCTCTTGATAGAGTGCTTAGATATCTAAAAGGCACCATATATCTTGGTTTGCATTACAGGAGGTTTCCTGGAGTGCTAGAGGGATATAGTGTGTTAGAGGTCCAATCTCTTAATGGGCTGAACCAATGGTCCAATGTTAAGCCCAAGGAATAAAACAACCTGTTCTACATGAACGGTCACATGGCTATCAATGGCCGACCGTGGCCATGATGAAAGGTATTTTACCTTTAAACGGTCACATGGCCCCATGATCCAAAGAATATTTGATACTCTGGAAAGCAGATCTACATCTCAACAACTGCAAAGAAAAATAAGTATAAAAGGAGGTAAGATTGTTCATAAAATCGATGACTACACACAACAACACAAATTCTCTACGTTCAAACTACCCTACAAAAAACCGACTAACTTATTCTCACACCGGAGGTGAATCGGAGGGCTCCACCCTCGCATTCTCTTTCTGCAGGTCCTACCGAACGAAGCCTGGGAGAAAACTGGTCGTAACATTTGGCGCCGTCTGTGGGAAACGTAGAGATATACTCGTATTAAAAGACCTACCAGAAAACTATGACGATTGAAGAAACACCCATCAATGATAGCAGCACCGTGGCTGGAAACAGTCGTTCCGTTCCTCCTATATTTCCGAGGACAACCCCACCCATTCCCCCAAGGCTGCTAAACTTTGATGAAGAAGGAGATATGCCAACTCCTGAGGAACAGCAAGAGATGCTCGCGAAATGGTGAGAGCAACAAAAGGCGAAGGGGAAGCATAATGAGATGGAAAAGAACAAAGAAACTGAACGTCTGGCAAAAAGAAGGGAAGCCGATCGTTTGAGGCTAGAAGGCCTAAAGCTCCGAAGAGAAGAAATCAAGTTACAGGAGAAGTCACTTCGTGAGGCCCTCGAGGCCGAAGACCCAGAGCTCGAAGAAGATCGGAGAGAAAAACGAATTAGGAACGACGATGATGAATTTGGACAGTCCGAATCTTATTCAAAACGTACCCGATCGAAGGTACTCGACTCATCCGATTCGGAAGAAGGCCCCCACACTGACGACCGAATCTGAAGGCTAGAGAAAGTCATGTTCGGAGAGAAAAAGATCAGCCATGAACCTATAGTCACCGAAGATGTAGAACAGTTTCGGCCACCACCCGGAAGGCAATTTCCAAAAATGCACGAATTCAACGGAAAAGGCGACCCGGAAGACCACTGTGAGAAGTACGAATCACTCATGACTGGTATGGGACATTGTGATATGATGCTTTGCAAGATGTTCAAAACCTATCTCAAAGGAAACGCGTCCATGTGGTATCGATCGCTCAGACCCAGGTCGATCGGCTCGTACGAACAAATCAAGAAGAAATTTTTGAGGCACTACTCTCATTTGTGACGAAGAGAGAAAGATACAGAGGCCCTGATTCATTGCAGACAGGGACCGAACGAAGATCTAGGCGATTACTTGGCGAGATTCAAAGAGGAGGCGGGAATGGTCACCAATTTAGATAGAATAAAGGCGGCAGGATTCCTTGCGGCCGGCCTAGATCTTAGGGGAGAAGCAATTAGAAGGAAAATTGAATCGATCGGGGGATACAAAGAAAGTAAGAAAAATGTATCCGATCGGGACGATAGGAGAAATGACAGAAGAGACGACCGAAGGAGTCGAGGCGATGTTAAAAGTAGATTGAATGACACAAGGCCTGATAAAGGGGCCGAACGAAGGCGGGATAGAGATAATGTTGCATTCACACCACTCAACACACCCATCTCAAAAATTCTCCATGAATTAAAGGGTAAGCCCGGGTTCGTTCGACCACCCAGGCTAAAGACCCCTGAAAACAGAAGGGACGAAAACAGACACTGTGAATATCATCAGGATAAAGGTCATAACACTGACGAGTGTTACCACTTGAAGAAATTAATTGAGAGAATGATAAAAGACGGAGAATTGACCAAATTCGTCGAAGATCTGAGAAACAAACTCGGACCGAAAGAGAGAAAAAGAGAAAACAAGGAAGCCGAAGGATCTGAAAAGTACAGAGGCGAAGTCCGAACGATCTCCGGAGGAACCATACTGGATCGGGACAGCAAGTCAGCCCGAAAGAGGTATGCCAGGCAAATCTACAACCTTTACCAATCAACTGCAGCCAAACAACCACTTCCGATCTCATTTACGGAGGACGATTTTCGAAGACGTGATATGGCCACATGAAGACCCACTCGTTATAAATCCGGTGATAGGGGAGAACAAGATCTGGAAAGTCTTGGTCGACGAAGGAAGTTCAGTCAACATCTTGTATCACCGGACCTATTGCAAAATGAACTTGGGGGGTGAACAACTAGAGCCATGCCATTAAGCACCGCTATACGGCTTCGGTAATCAACCTGTACCGATCGAAGGAACTATAACACTGAACGTCTTATTGGGGAAAGCACCATTCACAGCGGTGAAAGAAGCGAAATTTTACGTTGTTAGAGTCGACAGCCCGTATAATGGGATCCTGGGAAGACCGACTTTATCCCTATTCCAAGCTGTATCATCTATCCCCCACTTGAAATTGAAATTTCCAACCGAACACGGGATCGGAGAAATGAGAGGCGACCAAAAAGCCGCACGAATCATTATGTTGGAAGACCTAGAAAAGGAAAAAGATGTCGAAATGACCGAAGCGGGGAAAAGGAGAAGAAATGAGGCCGAAACAGGAGGCAGTCACCAACTACTGAATATCGAGTTAGAGAAATTTGGAGCCGACCTGTCAAATCCGATAGCCGAACCGGCTGTCGAAACCGAAGAAGTTGAATTGTACGTAGGCCAAGCGGGGAAGATGATTCAGATAGGAAAGAACATGGAGCCAGAACTGAAGGAGAAAGTAATCAAAGTCATTAGGGAGTTCCACGATGTATTTGCATGGAATCCCGAAGATATGCCGGGTTTGGATCCATCGGTAGCCAAACATTGTCTTAACGTAAAAACCGAAGCCCAACCCGTGAAACAGAAAAAGAGAAATTTTGCCATGGAAAGACAGAAGGTCATTCAGGCCGAAGTCGAAAAATTTCTAGAGGCAAAATTCATCGAAGAAATAGACTACCCAGATTGGCTGGCGAACGTGGTTGTGGTGAAAAAGTCCAACGCCAAATGGAGAATGTGTGTGGACTACACCGACTTAAATAAGCACTGTCCGAAGGATCACTACCCTCTACCGAACATTGATCAACTGATAGATGCAACCTCGGGGCATCAAATACTCAGTTTTTTGGGCGCGTTCTCGGGATATCACCAAATCGCCATGAACACCGAAGACATACCAAAGACAGCGTTCATCACACCGAACGGCACTTATGCTTACGTGAAAATGCCCTTCGGACTGAAGAACGCAGGGGCCACTTTCCAAAAAATGATCAACAAAGTATTTAAAGCTCAAATCGGTCAGAATATGGAGTGTTATGTGGACGACATGATTGTCAAATCTCTCTTTAAGGACCACGCTGAAGATTTAATAGAATGTTTTGTAACGCTCAGGGAAAACAACATGAGGATAAATCCGAACAAATGTACGTTCGGAGTCAACAGCGGAAAATTCTTGGGGTATATGGTTAGCGCCAGAGGAATTGAGGCAAACCAAGAAAAGATCAAAGCGGTCATCGATATGGAAGCACCGAAGACGATCAGGGATATTCAGAAGCTGACCGGACGGTTAGCCGCCCTGAGGAGGTTCATTTCCAGATCGGCCGAAAAGGCCTTGCCATTCTTTGAATTACTTCGGGGACCCAAAAACTTCGAGTGGGGGCCCAACTGCCAAAAAGCATTTGAAGAAGTTAAAGAATATCTAGTAAAATCCCCACTCCTAATGAGGCCCGATCCGAAAGAAACCTTGCAGCTGTACTTAGCTGTGAACGACCAAACGCTCGGAGCAGTGTTAGTCAAAGAACACGAAGGGAACCAGCATCCGGTGTTCTACGTTTCTCATATTCTCAAAGATGCAGAAACTAGATATCCGAACGCAGAGAAGTTCGCCTACGGATTGATAATGGCAGCAAGGAAATTAAGACACTATTTCTAAGGAAGGACGATCAAAGTAGTAACAGACCAACCCTTGAAGAAAATCTTACAAAGGCCAGAAGCATCGGGCAGGGTGGTAGCCTGGGCGATCGAACTTGGGGAGCACGACCTGGAATATACACCAAGAACTGCGATCAAAGCCCAGGCACTTGCAGATTTTATGGTAGAATGCTCATTTTCGGAACCGAAGGATTTGACTCCCGAAGAACAACTAATTCCGGTGCCAGGAAAATGGAAATTATTCGTTGACGGGTCGGTCGCCAAAGAAAAGTGTGGGGCCGGTTTAATTTTAACAAGCCCAGAAGGATTCGAAATATGCCAAGCTATCAGGTTCACTTTCCTTTTAACGAATAATGAGGCCGAATATGAAGCACTTCTGGCAGGCCTAGATTTGGCGAGAAATTTGGAGGTTAAACACCTAAGAGCATTCAGCGACTCAATGTTGGTGGTAAAACATTTCACAGGAGAGTACGGAGAAAAAGATCCCCGAACGAGGCCTACGCCCTCAAGGTACGCGAGAAATCTCTACTATTTGAATCATTCGAATTAAATCAGGTAGCAAGAGAGAACAACAATCGGGCGGACGCTCTATCAAGGTTAGCCTCGGCAGAAACCCAAAACCTCAACGGGTCAATTTATCTGACCGAAGTAAAGACCCCTTCGATAGACAAAAAGCAATGCATGGAAATTCACCAAGGAACCAACTGGATGACCCCAATCAGAGCATTCCTAGAGAAAGGAACTTTGCCACTCGAACGAAGGGAGGCACAGAAGGTAAAACATCGATCGGCCAATTATACTATAGTTGGAGGCCGTTTGTTCAGAAGATCGATGACGCAACCCCTTCTTCTATGTTTAAACAAAGATGAACAGGTTTTAGCCCTCGAAACAGTTCATGAGGGAATTTGCGGAGAACATCTAGCAGGAAGGTCTTTGGCCCTCAAAATTCTAAGGCAAGGGTTTTTCTGGCCAAAAATGAAGGAGGACGCGACCGAATACGCCAAAAGATGTATACAATGCCAGTTATTCAGCACTATACCGAAGCAACCACCCGAGGAAATGTCTTCAGTCCTTAGCCCCATTCCATTTGCTATGTGGGCGGTTGATATTGTAGGGATTTTGCCCACCAGTACTAAACAAACCAAGTACTGCATTGTGGCGATCGATTACATGACCAAGTGGATAGAAGCCCGACCACTTTCATCCATTACCGAAGAAGCAGCAAAGAAGTTCATGTTAGAACAAGTAATATTAAGATTCGGTATCCCTATGGTATGTGTATCGGACAACGGAACCCAATTCATTGGAAGAAAATTCAAAAAATTCTTATCTCAATTCGGGATTCGGCAAAAATTCAGTTCGGTCGGACATCCCCAGGGAAACGGGGCGATCGAAGCTGCAAACAAAATTATCTTCGACGGAATAAAGAAAAGGCTGGGAGAAGCCAAAGGACTTTTGGGCCGAAGAGCTACCATGGGTTCTGTGGGCATACCGAACGACACCAAGGTCATCAACATGAGAAACACCCTTCAAATTAGCTTTCGGAACAGATGCTCTTTTGCCAGTCGAAGTTTTCCAAGAATCTTACCGAACACAAGTTTTCAACATAGAGACAAACGAATGTGGTCTCCGAGCGAATGTGGACTTACTCGAAGAAGAAAGGGAAGCAGCTCACCAAAGGAACTTAAGGTACCAGCTTCAAGCAGCACAACACTACGATTCGGGAGTAAAAAAGAGATCATTCCGAATCGGAGACTTAGTGCTTCGAGAATTGGCCACATCAATGCCCACAAAACAAGGCAAACTTATGCCCAACTGGGAAGGCCCTTATGTGGTAAGCGAAGTGGTTCGACCGGGCACTTACAAGTTAGCTCATTCGGACGGCAGCTTGATTAAGAACACCTGGCACGCTGCTCGCCTTCGCCGTTTTTACCAGTAAGCTTACTGGAAACATTTTATTACCCTTTTTAAATTTGTGGTTTAATGCAAGTTATCTTTTGAATTCCCTAAGTAAGCATCAATCTGTAAACCATGCGAGTCCCACATGATCAATAACAGATTGTTCGCTACATTTTTCTACATGCCATAATTAAGCAAAATGGACCCATGTTTGGGGCCGACCAAGTAAAACATGCGCCCCTCTAACTTGTTTCTAGTGTTCAAATACATTTTGATTTAAGTTACCAATACTTGACATATCCAAATTCGGGGCCGACCGAACGAAATTTGGACCCTTACAAGAATGTCCTAGTATTTAAGTGGCTTTGTCACTCATTAAGTCCGGGAGGAAATATTTTAACCGACCGAACGGGGCCTAAATCCTTTACAAAACCCCTTAAAAACTGGGGGCAGCTAGGTTACGACCGAAGACGCACAACATGCTAGGTTACGACCGAAGACGCATAAAAAATGAAAAATTATGCTAAGGCAATTGAAAGCCGAAGATGCATAAAAAATGAAAAATTATGCTAAGGCAATTGAAAGCCGAAGATGCATAAAAAAATGAAAAATTATGCTAAGGCAATTGAAAGCCGAAGAGGCATAAAAAATGAAAGATTATGCTAAGGCAATTGAAAGCCGAAGATGCATATAACAATTATGCTAAAGCAAAAACCGAAGATGCATAAGAATGAAAAGAAAAATTATGCTAAGGCAGAAAAAACATTAAATTATGCCAAGGCAAATATAAAAAGCCCGAAGGCACCAATTCGTAGACTAAAGGCAAATGTTAAATTACAAAGCCCGAAGGCTATAAAATAAATATAAGACTACTCCATCGAAGGCTCATCAGGAAGCGGCTCATCTTCTCCCGAAGAAATAACTTCGGGGTCATCAGACTTTTCCCTACCCACTGGATCAGTCATACCCATTGCAGCATCAAGCAGTTGGGTATGATCAAAACCAAGTGAATGGGCCTTCACCACAGCATCATCATAACCCATCTGGTAGCATCGTTCCTCTGTCAAAAGAAGCTGCTTATGCAATTTCCGAGCACTCTTTCTTGATTGCTTCAGCTGGGTGTTCCTCCATTCGATGCGCCTTGAGCTTGTGGCCTTCAGCTTCTCCAACTCTTCCTTAAGGGCATCCCTTTCGGACCTTAAAGCCTCAGCCTCGGTAGAAGAGTTCCGAAGATCCTCTTCGGCTTTGACCGCTCTTAATTCCAGCTGATCAACTTGCTTCAGCCTGGTTTCCATCCCTTCTACCCGTTCAGTCAACACAGCTGACCAGGCAGCGCCCTGAACACAAACATGGAAAACGTTAAAAATATCTAAGGCAAGTATATACGTACGAAGGAAAAGAAACTTACCATAGAAAGAAGGGTCATCATTTCAGTACAAGCTTCAACATTATTCAGCTTGGCAATAGTTGGTCGATCGGCTGGAAGAACGAGGCCACGACATAGATCAGGACCCACATTCTTTGCTGAAGAAGGAGCTGGGACAATGATATGGTCGGTCTCCAAAACACTCCATTGAGGAGAATACACATTTAATTCCGTATTCTCCGACCGAAGTCTCTTCCTCGGAATATCCTGATTTGTTCCCTTCGAGACCGACTCTCTGGGAGGCGAAGAAGTATGTGGAGTAATGACCAAGCTTTTTTCCCCTTGATCAAGAGCCAAGGTTTCCACCCCTTCGGCCTGCTTAGCAGCATTTGCTTCGGCCGCCAGAGCAGCAGCAGCAGCTAGGTCGGCCGCCTTTTGCCTCTTTCGTTCCAAGATCGCCTCTCGAGTTGTCACTATATAAGAAAAAGACAAACATTACAAGCTAAGGCAATAAATAGGAATTATCATACTTTCGGAAAGATAAATTGCAGAAAAGAAGAGCAGAATGAAGGAATGTTACCATTACCCCAAAGACCGACTAACCAGTCTCCGTCCCTACTATCCGATAATGGTACCTTGTCCATATCAAGGTCACACAGTAATCGGTAGTCATGCTTATCCGCCTCCGTGAGTTCGGGATATACATACCTCGTAGGATCGACCACCTTCCAAACACCGAACTTCTCCAACTTTGGGCCGGAAACAAAAACCCATTTAATATGAGCCTCCTTATTATTCGAGTTTGTAAACGACCAGTCAGGCCTGCCCACTCTCCGAGCGATGGTATAAAAACCCTTACTTTTCGGATTCCGACGAAGCTCGTAATGATGCCAGAACAGAGACGTTATTGGAGTCACTTTACTAGCCATGCATCGAGCTTGAAAAGTATTTACATGAATAAAACTGTTCGGGTCCAGCTGACCGATAGCGATGCCCGACTGCTTCAAGACACTCTTTAAAATACGCAATATGGGCAATCGGAAGCCACATTTGAATGCCGCTTCGGATATACCCGTAGCGAACCCTCCCCCACAAATAGCTGCGACTTGAGGATTCTGCCAAATCCTATCATCCTTCCTTGGGGCGAAGAAATACCATACATATTTCAACACACAATAGGTCGAACAGAAATGCTCTATATCGTCTTCGGTCAGCTGAGAAGGACGATTGGCGGCCGGATAATCTACGGCATTGCTAAAAGGAGAAGAGACCGAAGGATCTGTACCTTCGTTTGACCGGTCCATATCCCTGCATTCGGAAATGTAGAGATTAGCCATGTACTCGGACAAAAATGAAAATAATTGAAAGGAAGAAAAAGATCGAGTACAGAGGGCTAGGACCGGCCAAAAAATCCCTACCATCTAAAGATAAAGTGATTCAGACTCACGACAGTCCGAAGAACACTCGATAGATTCAAATATCCCGAAGGATATATCTCTCCTAAACAATTTATCAATTCCAGAAATCCTAACGAAACATGCGAATAGGGCAAAGGGACATTAACACGCCTATTTCTTATCCCAAGAACACAGGTAAAATCATGCGTATACTCGCATATGTGTGTATATAGATACTTACATACAGATGCCTACATATATATTCAAGAACATGTATATTCAAGAATGTAAAGAGACGATATACAATTAGTTGGAATGAAGAGTATAGAGACTTACTGTTCTGAAGATTGCTGATAAGATCGAGTTCCCGGGGATAAAACGCTTGAATGTGGACGTCAACCGGAACCGGAGAGTCAAAAGAAATCGGTGACGAAACGACGGATCCGATGGTTGCTAAAGCTTTTCTCTAAAAGGATTCTTTTTCTCTAAAAATATGAGGGCGTATGCGTAAAGGGGAAAAGAAAAGAGATGAGGGTTTAATATAGGGATTGTGACGATTGGATGATTGGCGTTTCAAATTCAACGGTTGAGATTGGGGCGTGAATCTTGAGAAAAGGCAGCTGTCAGTCATAAAGGGACACGACTTCCCAAGAAAAGACTCGACCTTGTCCTTCGTTCTCATTATCCAGATAATACAACCGAAGGCCGACTCAGTTTTTTATCGTACTAAAAAATTATTTTTTGGAAGGGTGTCCGAACGAATGTTCCGAAGAAGGGCCAAGGCATTAACTTTTCTTTTTAAAAGTAATTTCGGGCGACCCGAAGGGGATATTCCAAAGAAAGACTTAGGCTTTAGCCTTCGTCCTGAGGATTACTCCGAACGAAGCCTAGGGACATGTTAGAGGTCCAATCTCTTAATGGGCCGAACCAATGGTCCAATGTTAAGCCCAAGGAATAAAACAACCTGTTCTACATGAACGGTCACATGGCTATCAATGGCTAACCGTGGCCATGATGAAAGGTATTTTACCTTTAAACGGTCACATGGCCCCATGATCCAAAGAATATTTGATACTCTGGAAAGCAGATCTACATCTCAACAACTGCAAAGAAAAATAAGTATAAAAAAGGGTAAGATTGTTCATAAAATCGATGACTACACAAAACAACACAAATTCTCTACGTTCAAATTACCTTACAAAAAACCGACTAACTTATTCTCACACCGGAGGTGAATCGGGGGGCTCCACCCTCGCATTCTCTTTCTGCAGGTCCTACCGAACGAAGCCTGGGAGAAAACTGGTCGTAACATAGTGATGCAAGTTGGATAGCTAAGAAGTCTGGTTCCAATGGAGTGACTGGATACCTGTTTACCCTAGCGGGTGGAGCAGTATCTTGGAAGTCTTCTAGACAGACTATTATAACTCAGTCTACCTTTGAGGCTGAGTTGTGTGCATTAGATGCCACGGGGACTGAGGCTGAATGGTTACATGGACTTATGTCAATGTTACCTGTAGTAAGTCGTCCACTTCCTGCTTTTGCTGTTCATTGTGATAGCCGTACAACTATCGATAAGATAAACAGCAAGAAGTACAATGTGAAAACAAAGAGACATATCCAAGTTAGACTGAAGTCTATAAGGGGTCTAATGTCTGACAGGATCATAGCTGTTGAGTTTATTGGAACTCAAGAAAACCTAGCTGATCCTTTGACTAAAGGTCTTGAGCATGCTGTAGTCCTTAAGTCTAGGTTGGGGATGGGACTGATAGCCCATAGTAATTCATCTACAGCGGGAACCCAATACACATGAGAGGAGATCCCTCGAAAGTGTATTCAATGTGGTAATAACAAGTTGTAAGGGTGAATTGGTTGTACCTTTAACTACATAGATTGATACTCATGTATCTGGAGTCTATCCCCTGTAAACCTATAAGGTACTGTAACTGCCAGAATAGCAAGAGTTATTTGAACTCTGAATGGGGTCAAGTCATAAGACGAGATGCTAGCAGTACATCTCTGGAGATGCCCAGCTAAGCGAATGTAATTGTGTGGTCGCAATTAGAGGAAAGGGTTATTCCTTGAAACATTCGACGAACAGGATCGAGACATGACCATTAACGTCTCAAAGCCGTAGATTGGCACCATAGCCTTTGACTTGTCGTCGTCTATGGAGTGTGGTTACACCAAACGGATAAAGATTCAAGGTGAAATATTCCATCCGAATCCGGTAGCCATCGAAGTAGAGGACTTAGGAGGGTTCAAACTCGGAAGGGTACCTACTCTGAAAAACAAGTCATGATGAGAATCGATATGCATTTCTGTATGGATTCGTGGGCGATTGTTAGAAAATGGAAAGTTTGAGGCATATTTATAATATGTTCTTGATGTAATTTCAGGAAACTAACAAGCGAAGGTTGTTCCTTGTTATAAGGACTTAAACTTTCATGTTTGGATCTAAGACATTTTCTTAGTGGAATCCATAAATAAATTGAGTTGAAGTTGCTTGCTTGAAATGGGTTATGTGGGTTAGTTAGTTGAAATAACTTGAGTCCCACATAGAATTGGTAATGAGAGGTTGGTGGCTTTATATAGCTCCATGTGCAAGTGTAGTGTATAACTACTAAGGCATGTGGGTGTGCATGGTTGTAGTGTGAGCCTCGCACACACACACACGCCGCCGCCGCCCGCCTCGCCACGCCACGCCACGACACGACTCGGGTCGGGTCGGGTCGAAGGGCGATTTGGGCGAATGTCTCGGCGTCTCGCGTACGCGAGGCGACCTGGGCGAGGAATTTTATTACCTGGAATATTGATTTATTTTAACAGGTTTCAGATTTATTTGTTATAGCAGTACTGGAAATGGATGGATCAGTATTGGATAAAATCCTAGACTGGATCAGTACTTGGAACAAATCCTGATGGACTTAGTCAGACATCAGATACTGATGGACTAAATCCTGATGGATATCAGTTCCTGACGAGCACTGAATCCTGATTCTGACGGACATCAAATCCTGATGTTACTGATGGCCAGATCCTGACGCAGCTGTAACTGAAAAATAAATACTGATGCAGTTAATGAAATTAAATCAGAATATTTACTTTCCTTTTAAGGCATATCTCTTACGTTTTATTTTTGGGTATTATATATATCAAAGATATAACGTTAAGAATAAAAAAAAATACGTTAAGGAAAACCCTTGTTCGTTCTTCTTCTCTGTTCTCTCTCGACACAAACAGATTATTTACATAATTCTTAGGCGAACTGAGGTGCTGGTCATCGTTGATCTTTGGTGTATCTGTGAACACATTGATCGGAGCTGTTTTATCCTGGAAGTGTTATTGCAGCAACCCAACGTAGCGTAAGTGGGGCAATAATCTCTTCAAAAACAACGAAGTCTTCTCGAAGGGCTTGGTGACTAAGCTGTTCTTCTCTCTCTGATCAGTATTGCTAATAGCTTCTGTGGGAGATAAGTTTGTTCTTACTTTTCTCGTTAATTACAGTCTCTAATTATATTCTTGTGTTGCCTTCGTGATTTGTTTCTGTTAATTGGTTTTATGCCTGTTCTTGTTTAATATATATCACTGCCTCATTGTTGTGTTTAGTGTAAAATTCCCAACAAATTTCAAATGAACCCCTTACTGAAAATGATCAATGCAATACCTATTTATAGATGTCAACATGTGTGTGTTTTGCCAATAGACACATCTCAAGATGTGTCTTTTCCCAACAGACACATCTCTTCCAACAGTCATGTCTAATACCAACAGACACATCTCAATCATCTCATTCTAACTGATGTGTTTGATGCCAATATACATGTCTCATAAGCAATAATACTGAATCATAATGAACTCGAACAGAGCATGCACTCCGCACTCTCCCGACTTGTTCGATGTAACATTACGATTACATTGATCAACTAGTCAATCCAATTACACTAAAATATCCAACAATCCTCCCCCATTTTAGCTTAATCCATGATTAACTAAACAAAATCACAACAAACAACAAACTTATGCATAAATGAAATATCGTGACGATTGAATTTCATATTAGTATATTACACATTCCAAATATTCGAATACCAAGGTGTCATAATGGATTGAACCTTCGTTATTCATAGTGAATACCTGAAGATAATATACACATAAATTTACATTCTCAAATGTTCTCACTTGACACTATCCTTTACTAGCCTTGTGTCCTAATCCATCATAAGCATATCAAAGCCAAGTCCTAGCTTCTTGAAGCGGCTAAACTTCATGCTCATATAGGTAGTTCTTTTACTCTCGCACCTGCATATACAATTTTTCAAAAGAACTATTAAGAAGATAAACTTCAACCTCCTTAACTTGCAGGTCTGAACACATACCTTGGGATGACAATACTAATGTGTTCCAATTTCTAGATGTTAAGCTTTCCACATTGAATTCAGCACCTAATGTCATATTAGGTGGGAATTGGGTATCTCAACATGAGAGACTATTAGATGGACTTTAATCCCATCCCCACAGCCGACTTGTGCACAATATCTCTACTCAACCCTTTGGTTAGATGATCGGCTAAATTATGTTGAGTTCTTATAAACTCCACTGATATAACTCCGTGTATGATAAGCTCATGAATCATGTTGTGTCTAACACCTAAGTGTCTAGACTTGCCTTTGAACACTTGTCTATAAGCATTCGCCAAGGCAGGCTCACTATCATATCTGATAGATATGGGTGATATCGGTTTAGGCCACAATGGAATCTCATAAATCAGATTTCTTAGCCATTCAGCTTCTTTACTAGCCGCTGATAATGCCACAAATTCAGATTCCATCATTGAATTAGTAATGCAACTTTGTTTCTTCGATGCCCAAGAGATAGCACCTCCCCCAAGAAGGAATACCCATCCACTTGTGGAAGAATGATCTTCCTTATTGGAAATCCAACTTGCATCCGAATGACCTTCAATAACCGAAGGAAATCCAGTATATGTCAAACCATAATCCATGGTTCCTTTCAAGTACTTGAACACTCGGCTTAAGGCTTGCCAATGATGTGAACTTGGTTTGCTAGTATACCTACTAAGCTTTCCAACAGCATAGGCAATATCTGGCCTAGTGCTTATCATGGCATACATAAGACTACCAATAGCCCTTGAATATTCAAGTTGAGATACTGCAATACCTGTATTAGGTAGGAGTTTAATACTAGGATTAAGAGGAGTGCTAACAGGAGAAAAATCCTTAAAGTTAAATCTTTTAAGAATCTTCTCAATATAATGAGATTGAGAAATTGAAATGCCATTGTTCTCAAGCTTGATCCTTATACCAAGAATCACCTCAGCCTCCCCCATGTCTTTCATATCAAAGTTTGATGACAAGAACTTCTTAGTTTTATCCACTTGATTTTGGTCAGTACAAAAAATCAACATGTCATCCACATATAAACAAATTATAACTCCTTTAACAGAAGCATCAAATTTGCTATATACACACACTTGTCTGCTTGGTTGAGAAAATAACCGTTAGACAAGACCACAGTATCAAATTTATCATGCCAATCCTTCGGTGCTTGTTTCAGACCATAAATTGATTTCTTCAATTTACACACCTTGTTCTCACAACCAGGCATAACAAACCCTTCGGGTTGTTCCATATAAATCTCTTCATCTAATTCAACATTCAAGAATGCAGTTTTCACATCCATTTGGTGAATGACAAGGTTGTGTATAACAGCAAGTGCTATTAACAACCTAATAGTGGAGGTTCTAGCAACTGGAGCATAAGTATCAAAATAATCAATCCCTTCTTTTTGTCTAAAACCTTGGATTACCAATCTGGCTTTAAACTTATCTATGGTACCGTCCACCTTCATTTTCCTTTTGAAGATCCATCTGTTTCCCAATGCTTTACAGCCAGGGGGCAGATCACTCAATTCCCAAGTATTATTATTCATGATAGAATCCATTTCATCTTGGATAGCTTCTTTCTAGAATGCAACATCCCTAGATTTCATAGCTTCGCTAAAAGTATTTGGATCCTTCTCAATAACAAAACAATATTGGTATTGATATTCAATTTCATCTCTAGAGCCTTCTACTAGATAAAGATGAAAGTCATCTCCAAAAGACTTTGTTTTTCTAGCTCTAGTGCTTCTCCTTGGTTCAGACGGTCCATTCACATCTTCAGTAGAAACTGAGTTCCTACTAGAAGAATTCTGAAGCATGTCCCATGGTCTAGGTATAGATGTAAATATGTTTTCATCAAATATAGCATCTCTTGACTCGATAATCGAGTTCACATATACATAGTCATTAGATTATAACACATAGAATCTATATGCTATGGAATGCTCAGCATAACCGACAAATATGCAATCTATACCTCGTTCACCCAAGTTTCTTCTTTTGGGTTCAGTGAGTCTTATAACTGCTCTACATCCCCAAAATCTCAGAAAACTCAATTTTGGTGACTCTTTATACCAAAGTTCATAAGGGGTAATCTTATTCCTCTTACTAAGAATTCGATTCAATAAATGACAGGCTGTCAACATAGCCTCACCCCAAAATCCCTCACTCAAACCCGAGTAGGATAACAAGGAATTAACCATTTCTTTCAAAGTCCTATTCTTTCTCTCTGCCACACCATTTTGCTGTGGTGTATAAGGAGCCGTGGTTTGATGTATTATACCAGTAGATTGAAAATAAACCGGATCATAATACTCACCTCCTCTATCAGTACGTAGATTTTTAATCAGGGTACTCTGATGTAGCTCTACTTCTTCTTTATAAATTTTAAAGAAGTCAAGAGCTTCATCTTTAGCATGCAATAAATATACATAGCAATATCTTGTAGCATCATCAATAAAAGTAACTACATACTTTTTATTTCCTAATGATGGTGTAGAATGGAAATCACACAAATCACTATGTATTAGTTCTAAAACATCAGACACCCTATTAACGTCTTTAAAGGGCATTCTAGTTTTCTTTGTTAACATGCATGTTTTGCATTTTTCATTGTCTAAATCAATAGTTGGTAGAGACTCATTTTTGACATATCATTTATTCTTTTGTAATGTACATGTCCTAGTCTAGCATGCCATAATTCTGGTTTATTCAAATTATTGCTAGTACTAGTAGAAGCCATGCAAGCAGATTCATCAATAAATGGAGTATTTACATTCAACATAAACATACCATTACACAAATAGCCAAAGCCAACGAAAGAGCCATGTTTTGACAATATATATTTGTCACTTTCATAAACTTGTTTATATCCACAATTGTTCAATACAACACCAGACAAGAGATTCTTCCGAATCCCAAGAACATACAACACTTTATTTAACAATATACATTTGCCAGAAGTAAAAACAAGCTTCACAATTCCTAGTACTTTGATCGGTTCAGTTGCAACATTTCCCATCTTTAAGATAGATCCATTTTCGATTGGTTGATAGTCTATGAACCAACGAAGATCTTTACATGCATGACTCGTTGCTCCTGAATCAATCCACCAAGCAACATTGTCATCCTGCACATAAAATGCCTCAGATATTAGTGATACATAATTCTGACCAGAATTATAATTTTGTATTAAAATCTGACCTTGTTGCTTTTCTGGATCCTTGGATCCACTTGGACCAGCATTTTGCTTTTCTTGCTTGCCTTTACTAACCCGACAATCCTTCTTGAAATGTCCAGGTTTGCCACACTTCCAACATGCCATCTTAGGCCTTTTGTTGGAAGAATTGTTGTTGTTTCCTTTAAACTTTCGTTTATCACCCTTTCCATTCTTAGAGTTCTTGGAAGATCCACCATCTTCAACCATATTCACAGAAGAGTTACCGACTTGGTTCCTTCCCTTAGGATTATTCTCAATTTCTTGAGTCCTCAAAGCCTCTTCAATTCTGAAGTGACTTCCAAGTTGAACCAGAGTCATATCATCTTTATTATGTTTCAAGGAGTGTTTAAAATCCTTCCATGATGATGGTAGTTTGTCTATAACACCAGAAACTGAGATAGATTCATCCATCTTCAGATTGTGTTGGGCAAACTGTCCCAGAATCCTTAACAATTCATTGTATTGTTCCATCACCGGTCTAGAATCGACCATTTTATAATTCATAAAATTACTGACCAGAAACTTCTTACAAGAAGCGTCTTCTGCCATGTACTTGGATTCAAGAGAATCCCATAATTCTTTCGCTGAAACATTTTGGTATATATCAAAAAAGGAATCAGACATATCGTTTAAGATGTGACCACGGCAGATGTAGTCATCATTTTCCATTTGCAACGTTTTCTTGTTTGTTCAGCGATTTCATCCTCAATCACTTCTTGAATGGGGGTACTCAAAACATATACAACCTTTAGTGTCGTCAATAGAAAATGCATCTTCTTCTGCCATCTCCTAAAATCCTGACCCTCAAACTTGTCCAATTTTGCAAACTTGCTTGTCATATCTTTTGCAGATTCTGCGTTCGCCATCTTCAGAAAAAACTTGGATTTTTCTGAAGTCGTGTGAACACTTTCAGATTGAAGTTATTTGTGGTTCACCAATATAATTCAATCGGATAAAATCAGAAATTCTGCAAGAAGAGAGAATGTGTTTTGTTGTGAATTTCAAATGAACCCCTTACTGAAAATGATCAATGCAACACCTATTTATAGATGTCAACAGGTGTGTATTTTGCCAATAGACACATCTCAAGATGTGTCTTTTCCCAACAGACACATCTCTTCCAACAATCATGTCTAATACCAACAGACACATCTCAATCATCTCATTCTAACAGATGTGTTTGATGCCAATAGACATGTCTCATAAGCAATAATACTGAAATCATAACGAACTCGAACAGAGCATGCACTTCGCACTCTCCCGACTTGTTCGATGTAACATTACGATTACATTAATCAACTAGTCAATTCAATTACACTAAAATATCCAACAATCCCCCCCCCCATTTTAGCGTAATCCATGATTAACTAAACAAAATCACAACAAACAACAAACTTATGCATAAATGAAATATCATGACGATTGAATTTCACATTAGTATATTACACATTCCAAATATTCGAATACCAAGGTATCACTATGGATTGAACCTTCGTTATTCATAGTGAATACATGAAGATAATATACACATAAATTTACATTCTCAAATGTTCTCACTTGACACTATCCTTTACTAGCCTTGTGTCCTAATCCTTCATAAGCATATTAAAGCCAAGTCCTAGCTTCTTGAAGCGGCTAAACTTCATGCTCATATAGGTAGTTCTTTTATTCTCGCACCTGCATATGCAATTTTTTAAAAGAACTATTAAGAAGATAAACTTCAACATCCTTAACTTGCAGGTCTGAACACATACCTTGGGATAATACTTTAATGTGTTCCAATCTCTAAATGTTAAGCTTTCCACATTGAATTCAGCACCTAATATCATATTAGATGGGATTTGGGTATCTCAACATGAGAGGTTTTTGATGGACTTTAATCCAATCCCTACAGCCGACTTGTGCACAAGATCTCTACTCAACCCTTTGGTTAGATGATCGGCTAAATTATGTTGAGTTCTTATAAACTCCACTGATATAACACCATGCATGATAAGCTCACAAATCATGTTGTGTCTAACACCTAAGTGTCTATACTTGCCTTTAAACACTTGTCTATAAGCATTAGCCAAGGCAGACTCACTATCACATCTGATAGATATGGGTGATATCGGTTTAGGCCACAATGGAATCTCATAAATCAGATTTCTTAGCCATTCAGCTTCCTTACCAGCCGCTGATAATGCCATAAATTCAGATTCCATCGTTGAATCAGTAATGCAACTTTGTTTCTTCGATGCCCAAGAGATAGCACCTCCCCCAAGAAGGAATACCCATCCACTTGTGGAAGAATGATCTTCCTTATTGGAAATCCAACTTGCATCCGAATGACCTTCAATAACCGAAGGAAATCCAGTATATATCAAACCATAATCCATGGTTCCTTTCAAGTACTTGAACACTCGGCTTAAGGCTCGCCAATGATGTGAACTTGGTTTGCTAGTATACTTACTAAGCATTCCAACAGCATAGGCAATATCTGGCCTAGTGCTTATCATGGCATACATAAGACTACCAATAGCCCTTGAGTATTCAAGTTGAGATACTGCAATACCTGTATTAGGTAGGAGTTTAATACTAGGATCAAGAGGAGTGTTAACAGGAGAACAATCCTTAAAGTTAAATCTTTTAAGAATCTTCTCAATATAATGTGATTGAGAAATTGAAATGCCATTGTTCTCACGCTTGATCCTTATACCAAGAATCACCTCAGCCTCCCCCATGTCTTTCATATCAAAGTTTGATGACAAGAACTTCTTGGTTTTATCCACTTGATTTTGGTCAGTACCAAAAATCAACATGTCATCCACATATAAACAAATTATAACTCCTTTACCAGAAGCATCAAATTTGCTATATACACACTTGTCTGCTTGGTTGAGAAAATAACAGTTAGACAAGACCACAGTATCAAATTTATCATGCCAATCCTTCGGTGCTTGTTTCAGACCATAAATTGATTTCTTCAATTTACACACCTTGTTCTCACAACCATGCATAACAAACCCTTTGGGTTGTTTCATATAAATCTCTTCATCTAATTCACCATTCAAGAATGCAGTTTTCACATCCATTTGGTGAATGACAAGGTTGTGTATAGCAGCAAGTGCTATCAACAACCTAATAGTGGAGGTTCTAGCAACAGGAGCATAAGTATCAAAATAATCAATCCCTTCTTTTTGTCTAAAATCTTGGATTACCAATCTGGCTTTAAACTTATCTATGGTACCGTCCACCTTCATTTTCTTTTTGAAGATCCATCTGTTTCCCAATGCTTTACAGCCAGGGGGCAGATCACTCAATTCCAAAGTATTATTATTCATGATAGAATCCATTTCATCTTGGATAGCTTCTTTCCAGAATACAACATCCCTAGATTTCATAGCTTCGCTAAAAGTATTTGGATCCTCCTCAATAACCAAACAATATTGGTATTGATATTCAATTTCATCTCTAGAGCCTTCTACTAGATAAAAATGAAAGTCATCTCCAAAAGACTTTGCTTTTCTAGCTCTAGTGCTTCTCTTTGGTTCAGACGGTCCATTCACGTCTTCAGAAGAAACTGAGTTCCTACTAGAAGAATTATGAAGCATGTCCCTTGGTCTAGGTATAGATGTAAATCTGTTTTCATCAAATATAGCATCTCTTGACTCGATAATCGAGTTCATAGATACATAGTCATTAGATTCAAACACATAGAATCTATATGCTATGGAATGCTCAACATAACCAACAAATATGCAATCTATACCTCGTTCACCCAAGTTTCTTCTTTTGGGTTTAGTGAGTCTTACAACTGCTCTACATCCCCAAACTCTCAGAAAACTCAATTTTGGTGACTCTTTATACCAAAGTTCATAAGGGGTAATCTTATTCCTCTTACTAGGAATTCGATTCAATAAATGACAGGCTATCAACATAGCCTCACCCCAAAATCCCTTACTCAAACCCGAGTAGGATAACAAGGAATTAACCATTTCTTTCAAAGTCCTATTCTTTCTATCTGCCACACCATTTTGCTGTGGTGTATAAGGAGCCGTGGTTTGATGTATTATACCAGTAGATTGAAAATAAACCGGATCATAATACTCACCTCCTCTATCAGTACGTAGATTTTTAATCAGGGTACTCTGATGTAGCTCTACTTCTTCTTTATAAATTTTAAAGAAGTCAAGAGCTTCATTCTTAGCATGCAATAAATATACATAGCAATATCTTGTAGCATCATCAATAAAAGTAACTACATACTTTTTATTTCCTAATGATGGTGTAGAATGGAAATCACACAAATCACTATGTATTAGTTCTAAAACATCAGACACCCTATTAACGTCTTTAAAGGGCATTCTAGTTTTCTTTGTTAACATGCATGTTTTGCATTTTTCATTGTCTAAATCAATAGTTGGTAGAGACTCATTTTTGACATATCATTTATTCTTTTGTAATGTATATGTCCTAGTCTAGCATGCCATAATTCTGGTTTATTCAAATTATTGCTAGTACTAGTAGAAGCCATGCAAGCAGATTCATCAATAAATGGAGTATTTACATTCAACATAAACATACCATTACACAAATAGCCAAAGCCAACGAAAGAGCCATGTTTTGACAATATATATTTGTCACCTTCATAAACTTGTTTATATCCACAATTGTTCAATACAACACCAGACAAGAGATTCTTCCGAATCCCAGGAACATACAACACTTTATTTAATAATATACATTTGCCATAAGTAAAAACAAAATTCACAATTCCTAGTCCTTTGATCGGTTCAGTTGCAACATTTCCCATCTTTAAGATAGATCCATCTTTGATTGGTTGAAAGTCTATGAACCAACGAAGATCTTTACATACATGACTCGTTGCTCCTGAATCAATCCACCAAGCAACATTGTCATCCTGCACATAAAATGCCTCAGATATTAGTGATACATAATTCTGACCAGAATTATGATTTTGTATTAAAATCTGACCTTGTTGCTTTTCTGGATCCTTAGATCCACTTGGACCAGCATTTTGCTTTTCTTGCTTGCCTTTACCAACCCGACAATCCTTCTTGAAATGTCCAGGTTTGCCACACTTCCAACATGCCATCTTAGGCCTTTTGTTGGAAGAATTGTTGTTGTTTCCTTTAAACTTTCGTTTATCACCCTTGCCATTCTTAGAGTTCTTGGAAGATCCACCATCTTCAACCATATTCACAGAAGAGTTACCGACTTGGTTCCTTCCCTTAGGATTATTCTCAATTTCTTGAGTCCTCAAATCCTCTTCAATTCTGAAGTGACTTCCAAGTTGAACCAGAGTCATATCATCTTTATTATGTTTCAAGGAGTGTTTAAAATCCTTCCATGATGGTGGTTGTTTGTCTATAACACCAGAAACTGAGATAGATTCATCCATCTTCAGATTGTGTTGGGCAAACTGTCCCAGAATCCTTAACAATTCATTGTATTGTTCCATCACCGGTCTAGAATCGACCATTTTATAATTCATAAAATTACTGACCAGAAACTTCTTACTAGAAGCGTCTTCTGCCATGTACTTGGATTCAAGAGAATCCCAAAATTCTTTCGTTGACTCAACATTTTGGTATATATCAAAAAGGGAATCAGACATACCGTTTAAGATGTGACCGCGACAGATGTAGTCATCGTTTTTCCATTTGCAATGCTTTCTTGTTTGTTCAGCGGTTTTATCCTCAATCACTTTTGGAATGGGGGTACTCAAAACATATACAACCTTTAGCGTCATCAATAGAAAATGCATCTTCTTCTGCCATCTTCTAAAATCCTGACCCTCAAACTTGTCCAATTTTGCAAACTTGCTTATCATATCTTTTGCAGATTCTGCGTTCGCTATCTTCTGAAAATAGCTAACTTCAATCTTTGTTGGGGAATAGGGTGATAACTTGGATTTTTCTGAAGTCGTGTGAACACTTTCAAATGAACCCCGTACTGAAAATGATCAATGCAACACCTATTTATAGATGTCAACAGCTGTGTATTTTGCCAATAGACACATCTCAAGATGTGTCTTTTCCCAACAGACACATCTCTTCCAACAGTCATGTCTAATACCAACAAACACATCTCAATCATCTCATTCTAACAGATGTGTTTGATGACAATAGACATGTCTCATAAGCAATAATACTGAAATCATAACGAACTCGAACAGAGCATGCACTCCGCACTCTCCCGACTTGTTCGATGTAACATTACGATTACATTGATAAACTAGTCAATCCAATTACACTAAAATATCCAACAATAATGTTGTACATAAGGAAAATAAAATCGTGTTTAATTATCATAAAATTATAACGAAATTAGATAAATTATTTGAAAATAAAAATTATTATTTGAAAAATAAAAATTATTATTTGAAAGTAAAAATAAATGAAAAGTTAAGTTAGCATGGAATTAATGTTAAAAATAACAACTTTTTCATAAAAAAACAAAATTAACAATTCTCACGGGAGGTGGCTGAAAATACCGTTTCTAATACCCAACATAGAAATGAATACCGTTTCTAATACCCAACATAGAAATGCGTTTTTGCTGATACCCAATCTGTACATACGTTACCAAATTAAATACACATGTTACTGAGACTGTATTTGGGTAACAAGTTCAAAATTATAAATTCTCATATATGTTACCCAAGTTGTATTTGGGTATTGGCCAACCACTAATACATAACCAAACTAATCTTGCGTATTGAGTGGCCACAACTATAAATTCACAAGTTACCCAAGTTATATTTGGATATTCAGTTCAAAATAATTGCTTGTTACCCAGGTTATATTTGGGTATCCAATAGAAAATTTTCAATCTATCAGTATCCGAATATCATCTGCGTAATGCGTGTTTACATATACAAACATAAAAAAAATAACATTGTATGTTTTCCCATGTTACCCAATCTGTATTTGGGTATCGAATTTAAAATTATAAATTTTCCCATGTTATCCAAGCTGTATTTGGATATCCAGTTTTACTTTACATGTTAACCAAATAAAAAATGCGTATCATTCAATATCCAATATACAAATGCATAATAAATTCGGTATTTTTAACATTTCATGCGCCCGTTGCTATTTTTGTCACTGTTGTATAAAAAATGGTTAATTTGTTACTTCACCCCGTTAACATGAGTGATAATAAATGAAATACAATCCCTATCATCCTAGAAGACCTATTTACCAGGGTGGGGAATTTGCTTTTAAATAAAGTTTTTTCCATCTGTTAGACAATGTAATTGTAATATATATAGAGTATAGGCTTGTTAAAAATTTACAATTGATTTATATAAAAATAATTTTAATAAGACAAATAATATTGTAAATATATTTTCCTCAAGGTTTTGTAAATAAGAAATTGTTAAAATATATTATTAAAATTTTAGAAAGATGGTGAATCCCTAAAATAAAATTGAAAAAAAGTTAAAAAAAACAAAAACAAAAAATGCTGTAAGATTTGGACCGTTGAATGGAGCTTTAAACCGAGTTTTGTCATTCTTTCTTTTGGTTTTGGACGCCAGCTTCAATTAGTAATTTATCTCAACTGAGCACTATCTCTCGAAGACTCGAACTACCCTCTCCGAACTGGGTAAACTTTCCTTACCTGTACATAATTATCTATTTAGCTTGAAATTTAAGTTTATGTTCCCACATATGCCTCTGTACATAATTATCTATTTATGTGTGTGTAGTGTGTTTGTTTTGTATTTAAATTTTAGCTTGAAATTTAAGTTTATGTTCCCACATATGCCTCTGTACATAATTATCTATCTATGTGTGTGTAGTGTGTTTGTTTTGTATTTAAATTTTAGCTTGAAATTTAAGTTTACATATGCCCATCCTTTGATTCCATGTTTTTTTTAAATTGCAGTGTGAGTGAATCCTTGAGTTAATTTAGATGGCTGAAGAGTTGAATCAGATGATATTAGTAGATAAAGATGAACTAGAACAGAGATGGGATAAAATTTCAAAAGAAATGGAAGATTTAAAGAGAAAAATAATATTAGATAAAGATGAACTAGAGCAAAAATGGGATAAAGTTTCGAAAGACATAGAAGAGTTTAAGAGAATGATATTACTTGACAAGGAAGTGTACAAGAAAATGCTTTTACTAGATGTAGAAGGGTTTAAGCAAAGGATTTTGGAAGTGGTGAATGATATGAGTTTGGGAGAAGGACAAGGATCCGCACCCGACAGGCCTAAGGTAATCTTTAGTTTTATGTGAATCCCGATTGATTTCTAACATTGCCTTGTATTTAATATATTGTGTTTATGTTTGTTGTGGTTATATGAAACAGGTTCTCCAATCTTTAATGCCTGACAACAAAGTTGAATCCTTCTCGGAACAACAAATTGGCCATCAAGACCTTAATGATCCTTCATGCTCCTACTACTCCATTTCTCCTCCTGAATCTATTTGGAAGCCCTACTCCCCTGATCCTGCTAACATTAGGCGTCAACCTAGACCCACACACAGCCCCTACCCCAGCCCCAGCCCCAGCCCCAGCCCTAGCCCTAGCCCCAGCCCCAGCCCTGATCTACGCCCTCGTTTTGCTCGTTCTCCGCCCTGCCTCTCACACCATGAACAACATGAACCTGGTTCCATCCCCGAGTATAAACCACGTACTCGGTTTTCTAGCCAAAGGTTTTTGGAGTTCTCACCTGATTTAACAAGTTAGTGAATCTTACCTTTTTTAAAATATGTGTGTATATAGTTCATTTAGATATTTAATCTTAGGCAATTCATTTGAATATCATAAAAATCGTATGTGCAGATATTTTAAATTACATTCTTGTCTGTACAAATTATTTTGATATGTCTCCTATTAATGAGAATGTTTAATAATAATTTCAGTTATTATTCATTATATTTTGTTTTGAATCTCTTGACACAGATTCTGACCATGTCCATACTAGTGTTAGGAGCGCTGTCTCCGATATTGCACCTTCGGTTGTATCAGTTTCTTCTTTCCTTGGTAACCAAGTACTACCTCCGATAACTATAGACTTAATTGTAGTTTTCTTAATATATCTTCTAGCTAATGATAATTTACTAAGCAATTTTTTTATTTCTATACCCATTAGTTGTTGTCTTGTAGAAATATTCACCCGAAACCTTACAATTTTAGGTGTGACAAAATTATTTGATTGCTCGGGTTTAATAATCGACTGGAATTCATGTAACAATGAGACAACTATCTTGACCTCTGCCAAACTTCTTTGGACACCAAAGAATTCTGGTTTTGAAACTCACGTAAGTTGATATTTATTGACAATTTTGACCTTTTTTCCGTTGTGTACAATAAAATCTAACAAGTGACTTTTTACTAGCTAATTGTAAGGTTGGGAGATGGAACCTTACTTCTGGCTACTGAAGACTACGTGGACTTCTATCACAGCCTGCTTACTTTGAAGGTTCAGTCTGCTACAGAACTAAAAGTAGTAGATCTCACAGCTAAGCAAGCTGATATTGTTGATGGGATGAATGTCTGTGCTCTAGGCCGTTCCTTTTATACATGCTCTTTGATTGATTCTCCTAGAGAGCTACATTTGGAGGACCCACTATTTGGTTGTGATGATCTTTTGAGATCTACGTGCAGTGCCTCCGGGGTAATCTCTTTCTTAATTTTGTCTTTTTAAGTAAAAGTTCCGCCGAGTAAAGTTTTCATTAACTTTGTTACTTTGCCAAGTTATTACCTAAATAATTTTTAAATGTAGTATTATGTAAGTCAATGTTTCAAGTGATGAAAACAATCAGTGAAAACATGTGCCATATAAAAATGACAAATTACTGACTTAATTCATAAACAATATGTTCTAAAGCTTAGATGATTTATGTTCTGAGTGATAGAAATTTAGAAGTATTTTCTTTCCAAAATTATCCAGAAATGTGCTCTCTGTATATGTTTTATCTGGAATAACTATGCACGTGCAACTGGTAGTGCATACTTTAAGTCTTAATGTCGTGTTCATATGTAACATTTATATTCATAATTGTATATATGATTCTTTATATAAGAATGTTATAGTTTTTTCTTTTAGAATTCACTTAGCTTGCATAAAACAAAATCACCAAAATATCCTTGTAACTATGTGGTTAAAATTAGCATTTTCTAAATATAAAAAAAAAATTAGCATTTTCTGATTTATCGATTATTGCCACACAAAACTTTGTAGTGCATTACAGTGGTTTTCCATGATCACCTTTGCAACCCTTGTCATTTTGGACTTGTAATGGTGAATGTGTTCTATTTTGCGTGTCCTGAAATTAGTTGGTAATATAAAAACTCGTGACAATTTTGCATGCTTATATGGATTTGCTAGGAAAAGTTTTGGGCCTTGTGTTAGTACAACAATTGTCTTAGTGTAGTTGCTTATGCACATAATTATAAACATATACTCAAATCCTTTAGTGATGTGTATCTTTTTTATTTCGCATGGGCTTGAAGTTTCATCTAAAGCCACACTATTAAACACTAATTTTTATTGTATGTGTTGCTTAAATATTTAGGTATCTGCATTTTCTATGATTAAATGATATGTAAATGAATTTCTTACAAAAATTGGGGTGGGGTTTTGGCTTTGTTTGATTTTATTGGTAGAAGTGTATACCATGCCCGCAATTGACTTTTATTCAATAATTTTGGCCTTTTACCGAATGAACACTTAGCTAAAGGTTTTTTATTAGATTTGTGAAGGTGGACCACTTATTTCTGATGCCGGATTTGTGGTTGGAATGAACTTTATTGGGAAATGTGTTTGTACTCATCTACTCCCTACTCCAATTATTCTGAACTGCTTGGAGATGTGGAGGTCTTATAGGTATGATCGACATTCTCTTGTTATCATTTTTATCATTGTTGCCTGTGGGGGTTTACGGAAGTGGCTTCTCAAGTGTTTTTTCCTTTCCCTGTTATTGTTATTATTATGCATGAGTTCCTATAGTTTTTCTTGTGATCCTATAGATTTTTACTCATGAGTGAGGTCCTTACTTTTGGTCTCTTACTCAAGTTGGCAATTTAACTTGGTTTTGAGCAGTGATGCACGGTTCGCGGGTCGACCCATGGATCTACGAACTGGTTCGTTCGTACCGGAACACGGGTCGACTTCGACCCAGATCGCCACGGGTCACGAACCAATTCGTCATTTCCGGCGAACTCCACTAGATCTGTTTTAACGATTGACAAGAGACAAAAAATGAGGAAAAAAGATGATTGATGAGACCATCTGTTGTGTGTATCATGTATGTATATATATATAAACAAGAAGGAAGAAGAAGCTGGGTGGTTGCTTTTAGCTTTATCAATATAAGCGTGAAGGATTGGACAGCTTAGTGGAACTCCAGCTGTATATAATAAAATAGTACTCCCTCCGGCCCTTTTTAATTGGCACATTTGCAAAAAAAATTTGTCCCTAAATAATTGTCACATTCCTTGTTCCAATACATATTTTTACCAATTTTTTCATATATACCCCTTTGTTTGTAATACCAATGTTTGACTTTATATTTAATATACACATTCATAACTTATCATTTAATGTTAAGATTAAGGGCAACCATGGAAACAAATTAAATAATTAATTATTTCTTAATATGTATGTTTTTTGCAAATGTGCCAACTAAAAAGGGACGGGGGGAGTAATATTATTGAATTTTTTGTTTGTTAGAATGCTTCCATACTCCAATCTCAATTCCCAATGTTCTCCACTTCTCCCGATGTTTATTATACACTATATGTCTATATTAATTTTATCATTTTAATTTATGTCAGTATCACTATACTTCTTGATTATAATTCGTAGCTTGAAAATAAAATTTTATATATTTATATTTTGATTTTATAATTCTATTTTATATTTTAAAAGAATAAGATTCATTTCAAAATGAATAAAAATTATCAATGTAGTTCATATTTGTTTTAAAATTTGGAAATGGGTAGTCAATGTTTTAAATGAAAATAGATAAATAATAAATTAATAATATTAAATAGTTTTAAAAATATATAAAATGAAAGCGGTCAATGTTGTAAATAATAATATTATATCATTTTAAAAAAATATGTACAATGAAAATATGATTATAAAAAGGGATCCATATATCGACCCGGGAACCCGATTCACAACTCATCGTACCCGATTCATGCAAACTAATGTACTACGTACCCGAATTCGTACCCCGTACCCGTTCGACCCACGAACTGTGCAACACTGGTTTTGAGAAGATTTTGGTTGAGACTATGACCTCAGCTTCCTAGTCTATTTCTGTTATTTGGCTATTATTTTATTGTAACAAATATTTCTCATTACCACATTTGGTATATGTCTTAATTCTTTTCACTTTTCTTTTCTTTATGCAGTACTATTGTGCGGCCTTTGCCTGGGATTAGTGTAGTTGATGTGTATCCTGTACCTTTTGAAATCTGGGAAAGATTTCAGATATCTCCCGAACATCCATATGTTGCCGTAAAAGAGGTGATGTATCATGATTCAATAATATATATTTTTTTTATGTTCGAGTAACGTACAATGTACTACCTATATTTTAGTTAAACCTGTTTATAGTCACTACAACGATAGAAACCTTGGAGAACTTAAGAGGGGGTCTCACATGGTATACTGTTAGGAGAGAGTTACATGTATAAAGGCTCATGGTACTCTGATGCCATAGAGATTTCCGCCATGCTTCATTGAAGTGCAGGGAACTTGAGTAAAAGATGAACTATCAGTAAAAAAAATTGTGTGCATGGGTTTACCTGATCATAACCGCCTAGCCTAGATGAAAAAAGACACATGAGGCATACTAAAATACTAGTACAAGGTGTGGTAGGATATGATATGATTAAAATGAAAAGCTAATAGAAGTCAACTAAATGGATAAGAGGGGAAAGTGGGAAGAACTTGGGAAAGCGGAAGTAAGGCGACGTTATTTTCATGCCCTGGGTTCTGTATAGTGTTAAATTTTGCTGAATTTTTTAAATTATCTTAAATGTAATTCTGTGCTAAGAACTAAATGATGATCAGGTATATAAAGGATCACTTGCTGATATGAATGATGTACGCTCCGGTGACTTAGTTGCTACTTGTAATGGAGTTCTTATAAAATCTGCCAAGCAGGTATGTGGTGTGTAAGCAGTGTTAAAATCCTGATTCTGACAACATTGTCATTGTGTGTAAGCCAAATTGGGCCATTGCATGTAATATGAATAGTGGTAACTTTATAAAATTTGGGTGTTTGGAGAAACTTTTTTTCAGAATAAGTCAACTTATTTTAAGACAAAGTTAGAGATTCTTAACTTTCCAACTTATTTTTGCAACTTATTGAATCTTAAGCATACATTAAATACTTGTATAAAAAAAAATTATCAAAATATAAAATTTTTACCCGAAAATAAGTCAATAAGCCCATTATAAAAGTTAAGCCAAACAGGTCATTAGTAATTTCTTATAAAAAGAGAGTATGTAGGTGGGACATATTATATCGAACTATGTTTTAGTCAAACAATTAAAAACATAGAGTCCCGACAAAGGTAAATAATCACCCTTCACTACCTTCTTAACCTTTTTGTTTTTTACACTTTCGCCATTAGTTTGTTCCTTTTTGTTCTTCAATCTTCATGATTCTACTTTGTTCAAATTCTGCAATGAAGTCGTGGAACGCAGAGTTTTGAATGTTTGGAAAAAAGTATAGCCAGAAAAGAGCTGATTATATACAATAGAAGAAAAAAAGAACAGAAATTAAGAGTCTTATTATCCCTGTACTTCCTGATTTGTATCATTATTCCCGTTCTTCGTGATTTGCCTCAAAGAGAGATAGAAAGAGGGTGTGAAGCTTCTTATTATCCCTGTTCTTCCTGATTTGTATCATTATTCCCGTTCTTCGTGATTTGCCTCAAAGAGAGATAGAAAGAGGGTGTGAAGCTTGGAGATGGAAAAGCCTGAACCATGAAATCATCCCTCCTTTCCCCACCCCCAAAAAGAAATTAGATAACAGTGACATACAGTAGTTCTAAAGCCAAGTATTGTCTATACAAAAACTTTTCACCGACATATATTCTATACAGAGAGAGATACAGAGGGAGTGAGCAGGAGATGTCGAGAGAAAAGGAGAAAGAAAGAATAGAGAGAACAAAAGTTTAATCAGAAGAAGAATTAGGGAGGAAGGCTAGTAATCAAGCCTAAACGGAGAAGTTAATTTATGAAATTTATCGTTCTTTTGTATAAGTTTCGGTGAATTTAGGATGTTACAACTTACAAGTTTGGTATCAGAGCCTTAGTTATACTCTTAGGAAAGAGAGCCTAGGACTATAACAAAGTAGTGTGAAATTAGGAATATGCTTGTTGGACCTAATTTGCAATATCATAGATGATTAAATTTTCTAATGGTTCTTACTAAAAGTGTAAGAAAGTTAATTTGTGGATATTATAACAAATTGATCACTAGTGCTAGCACGAATGATGGTGAGTTGTTATGGATGGAAGCGTGGTTAATACTGGAATTTTGTTTATTTTCAATATTCGAGTGTTATACTTCTAACATATGTAAGAATACGGATTCGAGAGAGGTTGCTGCTATAAATCTCTTATAGTTAGACTCCGAACATGGAGGGTATTGAATTCTTATGTCAAATATATATGCTGCTGATGGAAAATGGGATAATGTGGTTGAAATTAGAAATTTAATTGAACAAAAAGAAAATGAAGAAGGTATTAGTAAGTATGATTAAGGCTAACAGTGAGGTCCATAGTTTTGTAACTAGAGACAGATGTCATCCCACGACAGAGAATATTTACATGTTGCTAGAAAAATAAAATTGGAGTAATATGGTAGCAGGAGATATGTGCCTACTGGAGAAGTTTGAAGTCACCGTGCGATGGAATTTGCTGGAATTAGCATGATCTTGAGTGATAGGGTTCCTTAACTTGTATAATATCATATCCTGGTGTCCAGGCCATTGTCACATTGATATATAGAACCTTTAGCTTATCTTTGCGGTGTAAACCCATTGACCCTTAGAATTGCTCAGATAGTAAACAAGTTATATATGTTTGCATCATCTGATTTATACATGATCAGATGACCCGGCCTTTCGTGTTAAGGGAGGTGTTCAGAAGGTGAAGAACTTGATTACTATAGAATTTGCTGTGAAGATTTCAACTTCCTAAAAGGGTTGGTGGTGGAATATAGAGTCATTATGCGAAAGATACTTGTAGTTTGGTGTTCGATAAGCAAGAATGGTTAGGGATAAAGAACGAAGATTCATGTCCATAACTTGAATGATTCCCTATTAAATATCAACCAGGTAATATGAAAGGTGACGTCATTGCCTGAGTTTTCTGTTTTTACTGTATTTCTATCACCAATAACCTGTGATTTTCCTTCTTTGCATATGTATGAGCGAACGCCATCCCTATTCCCTGCTTGTGAATACTCAATGTGTTAGTTTTCCATTAGAAGCTCTATTGAAAAGGAAACTGTAGAGGTAAAAAAAAAAAAACTACTATAGCATATCTCCTGTGAAATGGTATTTATACACCATTTTGCTGTAGAATTCAATGGCATCTCTTTGTCTTCCTGGCCAGTCCTGCAAATGCTATTGTTACTTTTTCTGATCCAATGGTTGCGGATTTTGTAAAACGAATGACAGTTTTTTTTTATTTTCAATCCCTTCAGAAATCAGTATGTATGACTGTTTACTCGTAAGATTCCGTATCAAAACATGGCCTCAGACTCCATCGTGAAGTTTAAGGAGTGAATAAATACTAATTAGATGGTATGTTGTCCCAACTTCAGGAAGAACTCTATTCTATCTCTCTCACTCTCTTGTTACAAACAAAAGAGTTGGGCTTCCAGTTATACACTACCTCTGTTAATTCTAAATTTTGTTGCCGAAGGAACCAATATTTGACAAGTTAGATTTTAATTTTATTTCATTTTTTGGGCCACTTTACCCTAAAAGTGACTTTACCCTAAAAGTGTTCCCGTGGTTCACGAGATGGAAAAAGGACGATACTTTTGTCACATCCGACACGAGAAAATAATGTGAGAGTTTCGTCTATTGATAAACATTGCAGTGACGGATCTCTTGGCATTGCTTTGTTTCTCTTTCCTTTCTTAGCAGTTAGTTACATCCTGTTTGTATTTGTGCCGGATATGTTGCTGTTGCAATGGGCTCTAGTTATGTAGATTAGATATGATAAATGGTTATTAAATGAGCTTCCGTAGTTTTGCTCTTTTGATTATCTATATTCCCCAGTCTTGAAAGGGACAGCTTATTGCACCTCATGACATTCTGATTTTACAAACCTTGTAGCTGGCGATATGATTATTTTTTTCATTCGTTTATTTTTTTTGAACCTCGGGATGAGCATCAATACGGTACGTGAAAAGAGAGCTGTTGTCTATGAGCCGGTTCTATGGTATTGCTACAACTGTCAATACAGTTTTATGGATGTTCAGAAAATTTTTGGCGGCGATTAGACATATGTTTTTTGTGATTAAAGTTGCATTCTTACTTGGGGAAAATCAATTGATAGGTCCCTGAATTATTTCGGTTTTTTAGTTCAGGTCCCTGAACAAAAGATTCCCCATTTCGGGTCCTTTAACTCTTCAAATATTTAGTTCAAGTCCTTTAACTTTTCAAATATTTAGTTCAAGTCCTTCCGGCAGAATCTCCGACAGAATCTGCGGCAACTAAATTCCGGCCAACACAAATTGTAATTAAAACTTTGATTTTCTTATATCAAATCGAAGCTTAAGCTTCCAAGAACTTATTGAAATCAACCAAACCACTAACCAATTCCTTGATTTTTCCTGAAATCACGCATTTTCGTCACCATTATTTGATTTTTCCGGCAAGTCAAGGAATTGGTTAGTGATTTAGTTGATTTCAATGAGTTCCTGGAAGCTTAAGCTTCGATTTGATATAAGAAAATCAAAGTTTTATTTACAATTTGTGTTGGCTGGAATTTAGTTGTCGGAGATTTTGCCGGAAGGACTTGAACTAAATATTTGAAAAGTTAAAGGACCCAAAATGGGGAATCTTTTGTTCAGGGACCTGAACTAAAAAACCGGAATAGTTCAGGGACCTATCAATTTATTTTCCCTTCTTACTTGTAATCGAACTTAGTGTTATTCTTCTTATGAGTGGTTGGTGGCTGGATGGTAAGCTGATGGAACGAGAATGAGCACTAACTTTTGTGCTTGCAATAAAGGCTGCCATTTTATTTGCAAGAGGAATTAGATGCCAATGAAATGTTGAACTCAAGGCCAAAATCAGAATAGGCAGATCTCAATTGTAGCAGTGTCTGTGGGATGAGCCAATGAGGAACATTTGCTTGGATTAAATTACTTTAAAAATACCATGGCCAGGCTGGTGCTGTCAGCTGCTGATATTGGACAGATAGACGAGAAGATAGACTTGAACACTGTGATGCTGACTTCTTCAATTTCCCTTAGGCTCACTATAGCAGGAGTCTTGATGCTTGTGTTAATTTTTGACTTCTTAGAATGGCAAAGCACCTGGAGATCATTTTTTTCACTTCTTACATATGAAATAGCTTCCAGTTTTGCTTAATACATCAGTTTCTCTTCTCTATAGAGATGACTCAAGAACTTGGACTGAAGCAATCATATACGAGATAGCATCTTTTGACTACACTCTCTTCTTTGTTGTTATATTAATGATGGATTTGTCCATTTTTATTTCCTATAAAACTGCCATGTCCCTTGCGTGTTTTCTTTCTAATGGACTTGCTGAGCATTATGATGCTCATATTTGTGATCTTTGATGATTTTCAGAAAAGAGAGTCTAGGCCAGTACAAGTGAGTTTGTTAGAGAGTTGGATGTCATCTATTTTTTATCCCAAAAATATTCTGGATATTTAAAGGCCTGGTGTTCTAAGAAATGAGAAAGTCTTTTGCAATATATTGTAGGGATAATAGTGGTCAGGCTAATGGTTGGGGAAACCCTATAATTGTCTTGTTGGTTGCTGCTATGTAAACTGACTTTGGGACCTAAATAGATTGTAAGCTATGTACTGAATTAATTTATGAAATTTATCGTTCTTTTGTATAAGTTTCGGTGAATTTAGGCTGTTACAATGTGGTTAGCTTGTGCTTCTGTTGAGCAGTTCCCATTATTTGGAGTCTTGTGGTTTCTCGGTGATTTAGCACTTGAGATAAAAGGCCTGATAGGTGAACGTTTTCGTTCATTAGCTCATCCGTTTCTCGAGCTGGTTTAGGGACAAACAAGCAATACATAGGCGATAACATTTATCTTCTAGGAGGGGTGTTAAATATTGTTAAATTAGTGATGTAATTGATTACATATGCAAGTTAGGTAGACTATTCAACTTTGGTAGGTTGGTAGGTTGCCTAATTTATGATGTAATCCATGATGTAAATGGCTAGAGATGCAGCCTATAAATGGAGGTGTTCTCCTCTATTGTAAAACACAACACAATAACAGAAAACGCAGCAGAAGTAGTATAATAAAATACACAGTTCACTGCACCATCTCTCTCTTGTCTATCTATCTCTTTTCTCTCTATATTCAGTCATATATATGTATAAATCTGACATGGTATCAGAGAATGTTCAGTTCCTAAGGGAATAATACTGCCCACACAAACACAGATTCTGCCAAAAACTGCTATAAACATCACCCATTCTGCCCAGAAATTCTGCCCAGAAAACACACCAGATTCAGCCCAGATTCTGTCAAATTCTGCCCAGAAAAGACACAACAATATACAAGTTTTTCAAGGGAAATTTGCTAATTCTGTTTTCAGCAGAGGGGAGTAATTTTCTGCCATTTTCTGGCCAGTTTTTTTTTTTATGCAGATTCTGTTTCCAGCAGAAATTTCTGCCCAGTTTTTTTATTTCTGCAAATTCTGTTTTTCAGCAAATCTTCTTGTAGTGTTGTTGTCTTGAATAATGGCGGAAGTTGTAAATGAGTCGGCTGCAAGGAACAATACCGGTCAAGGGAGTGTTAAATTTGGTTTCCACGGTACTCCATATGTTAACCCCAAATTTGACGGAAAGAATTTCTTGGAATGGTCGGAATCTTGCACACTCGCACTTAAATCCCATCGATTGATGAAATATATCAATGGGAAGGCCAAGAAGCCCTTGGCAACTGCTACAAGTTTTGATGATTGGGATAGCGAGAATGCCATGGTCAAGTCATGGTTGTTTAACTCTATGGAGTTACGTATTCGCAAAAGTTATCTGTTTCTTGATACTGCGGAAGCTGTTTGGAATTCCATCAACCGAACATACTCATATTCGGGTAATATGGCCAAACATTTCGAGGTAAAGCAGAAAATATGGTCTCTAACTCAAGGGGGCAGAACATTGACCGAATATTATTCGGAACTCACATCTCTATGGCAGGAGTCAGACCACTACACTGTGTTCGAGTGTAAACAGGCTGAAGACCAAGAGAAGTACCAAAAATTGGTACAAGAAGAACGAGTGATGAAGTTTCTTGCTGGACTGACAATGGAGTATGATTCAATCAAGAATCAACTCATTGGTCAGATTCCCTTTCCTACAGTTGAAGAAGCACATGGCCGTGTGCAGCTCGAAGAGAGTCGGAGAGAAAGCATGGCTCCGACTGATACTGTGCCTGATCGATCTGCACTTTTTACGGGAAGTGTTCAAAATCAAGGCAAATCAGAACAGGTGACTGGGGCTTCAAAGGGTGAAAAAGATGTTCTCCGGTGTGACTATTGTAATAAGTTATACCATTCTCGTGAAGAATGCTATATCTTACACCCACACTTACGAGATCATGGTCGAGGAGGACGAAGCCGAGGTAGTTCATCCGGTAGGAGCTCAGGAAGAGGCACCCAATATAGTGCTCATCATACGACGTCTGAAAACCATGCTGACTCTGCTACTTCAGCAACGGGAGCAATAAGTGCAACAGAACTCAATGCTCTCCGTCAGCTATTGTCTCGAATGGAGACTGATTTACCAGTGACTTCATCTGCCAATTCTGCCCTTGCAGAATCAGGCAACAAACAAAATGCTTGGCAATGGTAAAGGGGTTGAAACCCCTTAATAAAGTGGCTATCTACTATAGCACTTGCATCAGCACCTTCTGTATTTTTGACGGCCTAAAATATACTGTGTGGTCGAAAATTCGATAACCGGTATCCCAAAAGACTCAATAAACTCAAGATCGGTCGATCCTAAAAATGGGTATAGTTGGACGCTCAGATTAAGCTCAAGGGGCTACTAGTGTCCACTCTTCAATCCCAAGATAGGTCTTTCATCCGAAGATGGGATTTCGAGTGAGGGGGCGTGTTAAATATTGTTAAATTAGTGATGTAATTGATTACATATGCAAGTTAGGTAGACTATTCAACTTTGGTAGGTTGGTAGGTTGCCTAATTTATGATGTAATCCATGATGTAAATGGCTAGAGATGCAGCCTATAAATGGAGGTGTTCTCCTCTATTGTAAAACACAACACAATAACAGAAAACGCAGCAGAAGTAGTATAATAAAATACACAGTTCACTGCACCATCTCTCTCTTGTCTATCTATCTCTTTTCTCTCTATATTCAGTCATATATATGTATAAATCTGACAAGGGGTATTTTTCTTTTTGTCACATTTTTTCAGCATTGCACCCCCCTTGTAATAGAGGATTTGCTTGACATTTCTGTGTATTATCATTGTTGGTTTTCTGCAGCTTTAATCTTGCATATTTGTTAACAATATGTTCTTGATTTTTGGCAGTATTACGAATTGGTTTCCGAGACATCACGAGCAGTGACTTCTTGTGGCGATTCGGGTCAACAAAGTCTTACTGTGAGGATAACATTTATGTAATTTTAGTCGTCTATTCTTTGAGTTTCATCAAGTGATATAATGGTATTTGCATCAGGTTGTTATAAATCCATGTGATGGTCGCAATGATAGTATTAGCATCATGGCTGACAACGTATCGGTCAATGACTCACGATTCCATGACTGGTAATCTACTACAACTTAATGCTTTGTAATAGCCACCGTGTAAGCGTTGAAATTTATGTTATGTTTCCATGTTGGTAATTGTGTTTTTATCCCTAGCCTTCTTGAATGTAGACTTGGAAAAGGAATTTCAACTTGTTTGAACTTCTCTTATCTGAACTTAATGATTTTAATTTGTCAAAAATTTGCTAAACTTCTGACTTGTGAGTACAACTTTTGTTGTCTTAAATTTGATTTTTTTTTTTTTTTGCTATCTAAATTTGAATTCATATTGTGCGAACATATGTTTTTTTTAACTTGAGTATTTTCTTGGCATCAGCATGTTTGTTTCATGATAGAATGAGATCAACGTAAGTACTTCTATGTGAAATGTAGAATAGCTAATACTATTAAATTAGTTTGTGTAATCCCGTAGTACGCTAAATTTCATTATTACATATGCACGTGAGTTATAAATCATTAGTTTATGTAACCTAATAGATTTATGCGTTAGGTCGAAAATTGGATCGATAAAGAAAAATCTGGAACTTGATTTTTTTCAATTTTATTATATCAAATCATCCAGAAAACAATATTTAATATTCAGGTAAAGGAAAAGAAGATAGAAAGAAAAGCCAAACCATTCAGCTTGTTTAAATAGTGCATATTAATCATTTAGCAAAAAAAAAAGTAGGGCATGTTAATCATACTTTCTGGTTGGTGGAAAATGAAAAGAGTGTACCAAAAAGAGTAGTGAAGTACAAATTTTGTCAGCAGTCTTTACTAACTGTGGTAAGCTCGACTAGATTTCTATTGGATATTTCTGTGCGCAAGTTTTAAGTTTATCGAAGTAGTAACAAATGCTAGGAGGGGCATTGCTCATAGTGGTTTTGTAAATGAAGAAGGTCTGTTATGTCTTATGTTTAATATATTAGCGTATGGCATCTTTTGAGACCTATGTTTATATGTCTTACAGTTAGTTCCGGTTATGTACCCTTTTAACTAATTATGGCCTAGATTTGTACAAAATCACGATGTCTGTTGTTACATTTTCTTTCATTGTTGCTCTTAGTTGGCCGCGGGTTGAAGATGATGGTTGGTCTCGCTTAAAGCTGAAGCTTGTCATGTTAAAGCTGAAGAGTGATCTCGAGTTAAAACAGGCATCCAGTTAAATATCTTGACCATGTTGTGGCCTATCACTAGGAAAATTAAGTGTTTTTTGTTCCCAACCCCCACCCATATGCCAAACAATTAACTTGTCAAAGGGAAAAAAACATTGATGAACTCACTTTTTGTTCAAAGCAAACTTTAGGCTCTGGTAATAGCTCCTCGTAAATGTGGTGTGCATTTTTAATCTGTTAGTCTTCCATGCTTAAGTATCAGTGTTAATCTTGAATAGCAGCATAATCTTTGACCAGCCGAGCTATTACTGGCTGACTATTTAAGATTCAGTTGTCATGTACACAATTTTATATATAATATTCCATATTATTATGGGTGGTGATATATGCACACCTATATTTATTGTTGCACATCATATAAATTATTTGTAGGTAGTGATACATGCATGCTCACCTACACTTAAAGCAGAGTAGAAGGTTTGAGGCTAAGCGAGTTAATATAGTTAACCAATCCTCAACGTCTCAACCTTGGGACACTTCATACATGGTAACTGTAACACCCTTAATCATAGTACTATAAATATGAGGTATTATATATATGTGACAAATTAATAAAAGAACTTATCTATATTTTTTTTGGATCCCGGTCATTGGCAAACATTTGCCAGTGACATGTTACATAACATATGGTTTGAGGACCGTTGGATCCTGATGTTGATCCAACGATCCTGATTTAAAAAAAAATTACACCGTACCGCAGAAACTTTCTGCGGTACGGAGTAATTACAGAAATGCCCCCTGTTTTCACATAAAAATCTACTGTTCACTGTACCGCGGAAAGTTTCTGCGGTACGTGAACAGTGGGGGTATTTATGTAATTTTTCCGTATCGCGGAAAGTTTCTGCGGTACGATGTAATTTTTTTTTTTTATCAGGACCGTTGGATCAACGATCCTCAAACCGTATGTTGTGAAACAGTTCTATGACAAATGTTTGCCATAGAACGGACCCCATTTTTTTTTATATGTTTTATGCTCTACCTTAAACCCAAACCATCTCGTCACTTGCACTAAAATATTTTCAGATGAAATTTCTTTTATAAACCTTAAAAGTACAGACATTACATAAGTTGTAATAATTCCCCCCCACCCCACCCCACCCCACCCCACCCCACCCCACATCTATATCAACTACAATGACCACATTTCGTACTATACAAATATGTTTCCAAAATCATAACTAGAAACACCCACGAGGTCAAAAGTAACCATATGTACTTCATCATGGTCGGTATATTTCCAGCTCGCTCCAGTTACAATTTGTAAATCGGTACCTGCAACACAAAACATCTATGAGTTTTAACTATATAAATAAAGTTATGTACGTCAAACATCCATACTATATAAATATACTTCTCTACTAATAATCTCTGACTTTTCAACCTCATACTAATTATTCAATTGTTCAAAGTGATTTTATCTCTTGTATAACATTGTAGCTTACTAACTTGTATCATGCTGCTGAGAACTACTAGTGACATATCTATTTTGTTAAGCCGGAAAGTGGTACAAATCTAATATTTAATGCTAATAACTGCCAGCATATCTAATATTTTAAGAAAGTTACCAATGCAAGGATTTGGGAACAATTTTGGGACATATTTTGGGGCTCTAGTATTTCTCATCTAATTCCGAAGAGTAGTGCTAGAGGTACCAAATTAGGTACCTAATTTTATTACAAAATGACATGGCACTAACTACTTGTCATTTTGAAATGTTTTAATTGGTTGGCCCCGGCGGACCCATTATAATTATAGCCAATCAAATCAATGCCATGTCATTTGGTAATAATTTTTGGTACCCCAATTTGGTACCTCTAGCATTTTTCAATTCCGAATGATTGGCAGCATATCCAATGCTAACAACTGACATGCCTGATTCTGAAAAACTCGCAACATATCTGATGCTGCTAACTAATAGTAAGAGCAAGTCCAATGCTAGATGCTAAATATCTATTGCTATTGCTATAATATAGCATCAAAAAGTGTGTTTTGGTGCTAAAATAAAAGTTGCACTCCAATGCTATTTTCATAACTAGTTTCAAATATAACTAACTTTTTCCCATTTTAGTATACTTTTGGTATCTAGTGATGTATAATACAATAATTGTTTAATTATTATCCTCCATTTGTAGTTCTTGATAATGGGACAAATAAGGATGGATCCATCCTTGGCTTCAAATATAGAACCAAGAATGCATTTTTTCATGGATACATCCAAATATGAAACTCCTTTGGAGTTGGTTTTTTTAGCATTTAATGCTATAATATAGCAATAGAACTAGATATAGCATTGTATTGGACTTGCTCTAACATATCTAATTCTGAATGACTGACAACATATCTGATGTTGATAACTTGCAGGCTATCTACTATAATAATAACTTGTTGAGTATCCTACACCTTGGCTATTATATATATCGTACACTTAAATTCAACTTATATTCTACGCAAAACCTTTTCATAAAACACTGTAAAAGTTCTCATAAATGATCCTGCATCATCAGTAAGAGCCATTGACGGATATAAGCTAAAGTGACATGACAAACTCATGCTTATATTTTCCAATGAAGTGCAAAACAAACAACGGTTTTTCTAGTGTGTGCCCAAGGGCACATGCTAAGAATCCGTGCTTGCTTAGTTGTCAAATTTTTATTGGTAAAAATATAATTAATAATGATGGACCCCCCTGTATGCACAAAAATCTCCACCAATTAAAATTTGACAACTCATCAAACATGAATTCTTAGCATGTGCCCTTGGGCACACACTAGACAAACCCAACAAACAAATACAAAATATATATAGCCGGTTTGGCTAAACTTATTTCATGGGTTTATGGACTTATTTTCGGATAAAAATTTTATTTTTTGATAATTTTTTTTATACAAGTATTTAATATATGTTTGAGATTCAATAAGTTGCAAAAATAAGTTGAAAAATAAGTTGGAAAGTTAGGAATCTCTAACTTTGTCTTAAAACTGGAAAAAAATTCCCCCAAACACCCTAATAATTATATGTCACAAATGCAAGAAATTGTGGAATGGTTTAGTACTTTACTTACCTGGATCCGAGCCTTTGACGGATATATTAGCCTCGATTTCGGGGGTATCCTTTTGATGCACCTACGATTTTATACTAGTTAGAAATATACCAACACTACTCAGGCTAACTACATAACGATATTATATTCACAAGTTTTGAAAAATAATTCCTTGATAAGATGTCTTGGTCCTCGCACATTAATTTTACTTAAAAGAAATGGTAGCTTTATATTGTGTACAGTCCTCACAATCTATTATCTATCTATTATATATCTAATACACCAACAGGGGTTTCACTGAGCAAATTTATTCATAGGCTCGGACTCTCCGAACCTCACTCCAAACCTAACTCTAAATATTTGTAAAAATAATTCGAACCCATGACCTTGCATAACTAATGCAACACCATAACCAGTTGAGCTATGTGAACATTTGAGCTTATATTAAAAATCATTATCTACATACATAAACACATATATACATACATACATAATTATTAATTATACTACACATACATAAATAAATATACATGTATACGTACATACACACACACATACATACATACATACATACATACATACATACATACATATATACATACATACATACATACATACATACACTTCATACATAATTATTAATTATACATACATAAACATAAATAATTATACATGCATATGTACATACACACATACATACACACATAAATACACACATACATCCATACATACATACATAATTATTAATTATACATGCATAAGTACTATATACATACATACATATATTTATGTTGTATAATCTAATAATATTTCATTATTTGGAATATATTAATTGTTGTATAATTAATATGCATATTTATATATACAAACACATGTACAAACATAAATACATACATATATAAATTTATGTGGATATCTATACTATTATATAAATTCCGAAAAATTAAAAATTTGGTTCAACGGTACCTATTGAATTTACATAATTACCCTTACTCAATTACAGATCTACTAACTAATCAATTTTCTTTTTCAGGTTACACATATTATCTTTTCTATTTTCAAGAACTAAATAATTTCCCTTTTCAGGTAAAATAAAATATCTTTTATATTTATCTAACTAAAATTTCTCTTTATTAATCAATTTCCTTTTTCAGTTTAAACATATAACCTTTTCTGTTTTCCAATAACTAAATAATTTCCTTTTTTATTTAAAATAGAATATCTTTTATATTTTATCTAACTAAAATTTCTCCTTTTTAAAAACACTACGAGCAATTTTATTTAATAAAATAACATTTATATATAATTACTATTAACTAATCAAATACCTTTTTCAGTCAAAACACATTACCTTTTCTCTTTCTCTAACTAAATATCTCTTCTTCCAATTATATCATGGACTGTTACATTTTTCAGCAAAACACGTTACCTTTTTTTCTTTTTTTTTACTAAAACCTCCATTTATCTAAATATATTACAAGCGTTTCTATTTAATAATAAAAATAATAATATTATAATACTAATAATTAACCAATTACCTTTTTAGCTAAAAATAACATAATTATATATAATTATTATTAACTAATCAATTACCTTTTTCAGTCAAAACACGTTACCTTTTCTCTTTTCTCAAACTAAAATCTCTCATTTTCCAATTATATCATGACGGTTACCTTTTTTCAGTAAAACACGTTATCTTTTTTCTTTTTTCTTACTAAAACCTCCATTTTTCTAATTATATTACAGGCGTTTCTATTTAATACAAATAAAATAATAATATTATAATACTAATAATTAACCGATTACCTTTTCTACTAAAATATATCATTTTTTTCTATTTTTTCTAATTACAATCCATTTTTTTCTAAAAATATAACGGGTAGCGTTACTTTCTCATTTTCTAAAAACTATGAACAATTTTATTTCGTAAAATAACATAATTAAATTATAATTACTATAAACTAATCAATTAATTTTTTCACATAAATCATGCACGTTACTTTTCTATTTTCTCTAACTAAAATCTCTTTTTTCCAATTATATCACGGACGGTTCTTTTTAATAAAATAAACTAATAATATTATAATATTATTAATTAACCGATTACCTTTTTCAGCTAAAACATATCATCTTTTCTATATTTTCTAACTAAAATTCCTTTTATAATAGAAATACCACGGACAATATTATTTTTTCATTTTCTAAAAACATTACGAGCAATTGTATTTACTAAATAATGTAATTCAATTATAATTACTATAAACTAATCAATTACCTTTTTCACATTCTATTTAAAAATGAAGTAATAAATTTATAATTACTAATAATTAATTGATTATTCTTTTTAACTAAAACCTATCATCTTTTATATATTTTCTAACTAAATCCCTACTTTTCTAGAAATATCACGAATAACATTTATATACTTATTATCAAATCATCTCATATAAAAAAGTAAGCCTCCAAAATTCATGTTTTTAAAAAAATAATTTTAGTTAATGATTTTTTTTATATAATATTAAAAAAATCCGTGCATCGCACGGGTTTTAGGCTAGTATATATATATAATAATATACTATAATATTATATACATACATACATGCATACATACTATATAACATACATAAATACATACATACATACATGCATGCATGCATACATACATACATACGTACATTTATATTGTATAATCTATTAATATTTCATTATTTGTAATCTATTAATTGTTGTATAATTAATATGAATATTTATACATACATACACATGTACAAACATAAATATATACATATATAAATTTTTGTGGATATATAACTGATATGGGTTGAAAATAAGCCCTAAAGACACATTTAATGTGACATTAATTAGACCCAATGTGGTCAAAACGTGGGGCCCACCAGATGGGCCCAAACCCTAATTATGATATTAATTTCGTAATTAATATTAAGGGTAATAATCAGCTCAGCAATAAGAGTCAAATAAGGATATTACTCCTGCTTGACTTAGCCTTCAAGGCACCTACTTCCAAAAGGAAACTAATCCCTACAAGGAAGGAGTCTAGAACCTTCCTCAGGGCAGTGACTTGCCTACCAAGTCACCTAATTATACCACGATTCTAGGGCTTCTCAGCCTATATAAAGGGTCTGACCCCTCATTCTCAGAACTACGTTTTAGCTCAATCCTCGAATAAGGACATACAAGCCACTACGTCCTAGGTGAGCCCTCGTCGCCATAGCCCCGATGGCACCATCACCTAGAACTACGTCTTGGCTTGATTCTCAATAACGAGATACGTAGGCACTCTGTGAGGACCGATCAGTCTCGAACACGGAAACAGCCATTAAAGCTCGAAGCTCAACCACCCTTTGCATTGAATATACTTAAACCCTAGCCACAATATTCATAACCTAGTTTTTATTCCACAACATTTGGCGCCGTCTGTGGGAAGAAGACATCAACCATGGTTCAAGCACGAAGAACATCACCAATCACTACAGAGCCAATCACTACTGAAGCTCTGCCCCTATGCTCCGCTCCCCCTGTCACTGAACAGGTACCCCCAGCCACAGGGGCGATTACTCAAGCTCAGGTTTCTCAACCTCCAGGGACGAATCCCCATGCCGAGAGGACGTTACCAATAGTCATCCACCCGGAAACCAGCTCCCTTCAGACGCTGGTTTCTCCTTTAGTTGATCCTAACCGCCCACCACCAGGAGTACAGATCCATACTACGGATCTCCCCAGGAATACCAACCCGATGTATGGCCTGCCTAATTACCCTCCTGGACCCAGTGGTCATGCCTTGCAAATCGGAGATCGAGAGTATCTTGACTACTCTGGCCCCTATATTAACGATTCATCGACTGATGATGATCGTGATGAAGCCCCGAGAAGGCGATGTGCTAGTAGGGAACGAAGAAGGAGAACACAAACTATCCATGATGGACCCCCCTTGACAGCTGCTAAAAGAATCAAGGCTCATGAGGCCGAGATTTTAAGGATAAAGGAAGATATTACCAGAGAACAAGCTAGGTTGAATCAAACACAGCCTCCTCCAACCTCAGGACCGATTCCCTTTATAGATCTAGAGGGGTCTTCAAGAAGGCAGAGAAGGGCCGATGAGATGTTGCCCAAAGGACTGTTTCCCCTGCTAAGGATAGACATGTTAATAGATGCCACAGCTGGACATGAGATGTTGAGCTTCATGATTGGGTTCAACAGCTACAATCAGATTAAGATGCACAAGGATGACATCCCAAAGATATCCGCCCATCTGATTGGGAAAACCATGGAGGTCTATGTTGATGACATGTTAGTCAAGAGCCTATTTAAGGCAGACCATATCAAGCACCTCAGAGAAGCATTCGAAGTGCTGAGGCACCACAAGATGATGTTGCAAGTGTGCTTTTGGCATTGGATCAGGAAAAATTTTCGAAGAGAGGCATAGAGGCCAACCCTGCTAAGATCAAAGCGATCTCGGAAATGGAACCACCCCGTGCTATATGAGATGTACAGAAGTTAGCCGGCCGAGTTGCAGCCCCGGGGAGATTTATCTCCAAGTCTGGTGACAAATGCTTGCCATTCTTTTAAGCATTGAAAAAAGTGAAAAATTGTGAGTGGACTACTGAGAGCCAAGAGGCCTTTGAACAGCTGAAGAAGTACATGGCTAAAGCCCTATTGTTGGCCAAGCCTAGTCCCGGAGAGACTCTTTATTTATACCTGGCGGTATCCGAACAAGCGCTGAGCGTCGTCCTCATTCGAGAAGAGAAAAAGGTTCAGGAACCCATTTACTATGTTAGCAAGGTGTTGCATGGAGCTGAGTTGAATTACTCAACCATCGAGAAGTTTGCTCTGGCATTGATAACAGCCTCGAGGAAGCTACGACCATACTTCCAGGCGCACAATATTGAAGTCCTAACGGACCAGCAATTGAGGAACATATTGTATAGCCCGAAGGCCAGTGGAAGGTTGATCAAGTGGGCAATTAAGCTTGGAAAATTTGACATCACGTATAAACCTCGAACAACCATCAAGTCTCAAGCACTGGCGGACTTCGTGGTTGAATGTGCCATTCGCAACCAAGAAGTCGGGGGGCAGGAGACAGTAACCACCCCTGGAAGAAAGGATAAAGATGAGGAAGTTATACCTGATCAGAAGGAATATTGGGTGCTCTATTTTGATGGAGCATCAAAAACAAAATCTAATGGTGCAGTTTTGGTCTTGCAAAGCCCCGATGGGTTCACAGTTGAGTATGTTTTGAAGTTGGACTTCCCAACAACCAATAACGAAGCTGAGTATGAAGCCTTGATAGCCGGATGGGGCTTGGCTAGAATTATGAGAGTCAAGAATCTCAAACTACGGCAAAGTACTTGAGAGTCGTGAAGGCCGTGATGATTCAGTTTGATGAATGGTATGAGAAGCACATTCCGAGAGAACAGAATGTTAAGGCTGATGCCCAATCTAAGTTTACTTCTTCTGAGATAGAGAACTACGCCGGAAGTGTTTACTTTCAGGTCTTGAAGGCCCCATCTATTATTTCAAAATTGGTAGCACCAGTTGATGTAAGCTGAAGGATAGACCCTCTTAAAAGCTCATCCTGAGACTGGTTGGCTCCCTGATAATGCCTTGAAGGCACAGAAACTGTTAGTGAGAGTGTTGAGGTAAAGAGGTCCTTTGTCATTCCATACTTAAAATCTTGAATCTCAAATCCTGACACAAAATTTTAGCCTTGATGGCCAAAAAAGGATGTCTGCCTCCAATCGAGTTTGTCGTTTGAGTTTAAGGACTTGAACCAAGAGCCGTCAATCGAATTCAAACCAAAGTAAGGTCCTGTGAGCATAAGAAGAAGGTTGGAAACCTTCTATCAAGATAAAAGGTTGACAACCAACCAAGGCATACCAGACTTGAAGTCAAGTGCTGAGTGGCAAGGGAACTTCTTGAACGATCAACCGAGAAGCAAGACCTCCACCAAATGTAGCAAGGGGGCAAGAACTAAGGGACTTCATCATTTTTACATCTTAGAATAAGAGTTAAGGGTTGATGATAACTAACAACCATGAATGGATTCAAGGTTTAAAACCAAGGATTCAACAAGCGAGTTAAGGCCCAGAAGGTCACGAAAGCCAATTTGAATTGAAGGATGTCTATTTGGTCATGGACTTCGAATACTGACATTGAGGTCCAAATATTGACATTTGAATAGTGACGTTGAGGTTTAAAAACCGGGGCTCAACAAACCGGAGGCCGCCGATCGGGGCACCCGGGAAGCTTCAGCCGACCGGTCTTCGTTTCGATGTCGAGAGTCCCGACATCGTTTCGATGTCGAAAGTCGATCCCGACGTCGTTTCGAATATGAAAGCTAAGCTGAAGCCATTGAAGGCCAACAAAGCTACTAAAGCCAACCTTGGATCAAGAAATTCAAGAATAGTTCAAGAATGAACCATTGAATTAACATTCCAACATGGTGATTGAAAGATTCGAAGTAATTTCCATTTAAGATCAGGCAAGCATGAAACTCTTAAAAGGAGATTGAAGCTAATCAAGAAATTAGGGGAAGCCTTAAATAAAAGTCATGAATGACCAAGTTGTTGATTTTCAAGGAATGAAAATCGATATTGATAATAAGATTCCATATTGATGATCGATGTCAATATGCGAAAATCAAAATCACTGATAGTGACCAAGTCGATTCCATGTTGATGATCGATGTCGATATGCAAAAATCAAAATCCCGAAGCCCTAGCCGACCACAAAGCAGCCGACCGGGCCTTACGGGACGCTTCAGCCGACTGAACTCGGGCATCAGTGCGGGTTTTCGCCTTAGCCGACTGGCTTCTTGGCCGACTGACCCTCCGTGGAATGCCCTGGCCGACCGACACCGCTCGTCGGTGTGATGTTTTGTTTTAGCCGACTAATTTTTCTGGCCGACTGCCCCTTTCGGAGAAGCCCCGGCCAACTGACGTTGATCGTCGGTATGGGTTCGAAAATAAAAAAAAAAAAAATCGGCCGACTGACCTCCTGGCCGACTGGCTTCCCGTGCGTGCGATGGCCGACCGACGTCGACTGTCGGTACGGGTTTTCACTGATAGTGGTGGTCGAGTCGGGTTTTCACTTTTTTGTTTTTGTTTTTCCACCTCGATGATCAAGATCCCTATTGAGATTGTTTTTGAATAAAATAATCAAGTGAAAGTTGAAATTGAGATTGGCACCGTTTAGTGCCGATTAGCACCGTTTAGTGTTGTTTAGCGCCGTTTAGTGCCGTTTAAGCACCGTTTAGTGCCAAATATTGACATTTGAATATTGATGTCGAGGTTCAATATCGATGATCAAGGTCGATATTCAAGTTTGAAAATCAAGTACGAATATTGATGTCGAGGTTCAATATCGAGGATCAAGGTCGATATTCAAGTTTGAGAATCAAGTTGATTAACTTTTGATGAAGGTCGATGTGTGAATATTGATGATCAAGGTCGATACTCACATTTGAAGAACAAGCTTGCCAACCGAGGTCCCGGCCGACCGAGCCGCGAGGGAAGCTCCAGCCGACCGAGGTCCCGGCCGACTGGCTCACCGGAGGCCCTCCGGCCGACCGACATCGATTGTCGATATGAAAAAAAAAAAAATCGGCCGACCGAGGTCCCGGCCGACTGGCTCACCGGAGGCCCTCCGGCCGACCGACATCGATCGCCGATATCACAAAAAAAAAAAATTCGGCCGACCGGGGTTCATCAAGACTACGGGTATTTTCGGCCGACCCGGATCAGTCAGGGGTATGGGTATTTTCGGCCGACCCGGATCAGTCAGGGGTATGGATATGTTTCGGCAACCTGGGGTCCGACAAGAATATGAAAATGGGTAACTGGCCGACCGAGCCATTTTGGAGCCCTTAGGCCGACCGGGAACTCAATCCGACCCTTCAACGCTGTTTGGGCCATAACTTGAGCTCCGGATGTCAGATTTGGACGATCTTACTGTCCACGCGAAGCTCTCTGAATTTTCTACAGTCTTGGAGACCCTTGGCCGACTGGGTAAGTGGCCAACTGAGCCATTTTGGAGCCCTTAGGCCGACCGGGAACTCAATCCGATCCTTCAACGCTGTTTGAGCCATATCTTGAGCTCTGGATATCAGATTTGGACGATCTTATAGTCCACGCGAAGCTAATTGAATTTTCTATAGTCTTGGACCATCCTTGGCTGACCACTTCATTTTTTAAAGGCCTTAGCCAACTGGAAGTGGATGTTGATGGTCCATCAACCTTGAAAAATCACTTTGATGTTCAAAACACCTCTGACTGGCTTCAAACCTCACTAAAGTGATTCAGAACATTGAAACACGTTAGTGATCATTCAAACATGACAATGATGATTCAACATTTTTAGAAAATGTCAGCCGATCGTCGTTTAGCACTGTTAGTGTTGTTAGCACCGTTAGTGTCGTTAGCACTTGATAGAGTATATTTTTATATATATTTTAGATGATTTTATTCTCATATTTATTGTGTTTTGCATTGATTTGGATTTTTATTTAATAGATTTTATTGTTTTATTGTAGGAAATAAAGAATTCATAACTTGGAAGGATTTGGAGCAAAAAGAGCTATTTTGGAGATAAAATAGGAGAAAATTCGTAATATTGGGCTACACGGGCTCTGCACTGTTTTGGCCATATCTTGAGTTCCAGAAGTCAGAATTTGACGATCTTACTGTCCACGCGAAGCTTGTGGAATTATCTTTAATTCAGAGGTGGTCCAATAAGCAAAATCCAACTGGAAGAGCCCAGAAACAGAGGAGAAAAAGAAGTGACGAATTTTAATTAAGGAACCTATTCAGTTATGGAATCCTACTTGTAATTTATTTAGAGTATTAAAATATTTTTATTGGGCAAGACTTTTAGAGCCTATATAAACACATCTAGGGTATTATTTTAGGGGGAGAAAAGAGAAAAATAATTAGGGATGTAATAGCACTGTTAGTGTCGATAGCACTGTTAGTGTCATTAGTACTGTTAGTGCCGTTAGCACTGTTAGCGTCGTTTAGCACCGTTTAGTGCCGTTTTATGCCATTTAGCGTCGTTTAACACCGTTTGAATGTCGTTTAAGGCTGATTAGCGCCGTTTAGCGTCATTTAGCGCCGTTTAGTGCCGTTTTATGCCATTTAACGTCGTTTAACACCGTTTAAACATCGTTTAAGGCCTATTAGCACCGTTTATTGTCATTTATGGTCGTTGTAAATGCGTCGGTCGATTCACGCTTTACATTAAGACAATGTTGTTGAAAATGCTTGCATATGAGCAATAAACCCAGACCCGAGTCTCGAATAAGGCCGTTAAAACTTCGAGGAAAACCTGATCAGTTTTCCTAGAAGTTGGGGGGCAAATGATATGGGTTGAAAATAAGCCCTAAAGACACATTTAATGTGACATTAATTAGACCCAATGTGGTCAAAACGTGGGGCCCACCAGATGGGCCCAAACCCTATTTATGATATTAATTTCGTAATTAATATTAAGGGTAATAATCAGCTCAGCAATAAGAGTCAAATAAGGATATTACTCCTGGTTGACTTAGCCTTCAAGGCACCTACTTCCAAAAGGAAACTGATCCCTACAAGGAAGGAGTCTAGAACCTTCCTCAGGGCGGTGACTTGCCCACCAAGTCACCTAATTATACCACGATTCTAGGGCTTCTCAGCCTATATAAAGGGTCTGACCCCTCATTCTCAGAACTACGTTTTAGCTCAATCCTCGAATAAGGACATACAAGCCACTACGTCCTAGGTGAGCCCTCGTCGCCATAGCCCCGATGGCACCATCACCTAGAACTACGTCTTGGCTTGATTCTCAATAACGAGATACGTAGGCACTCTGTGAGGACCGATCAGTCTCGAACACGGAAACATCCATTAAAGCTCGAAGCTCAACCACCCTTTGCATTGAATGTACTTAAACCCTAGCCGCAATATTCATAACCTAGTTTTTATTCCACAACAATAACAATGTACTATAATATTATATACATACACATACTACATATTTTTGTTTATATGTATTAATTTGTAGATAAATCTCAGTTGGCTTAACTCAGATAATGTATAATTACTAATTAGAATGTATATTTGTAGATAATTATTAATTATACATGCATACGTACGTACATACATACATAACTATTAATTATACATGCATACATACATGCATACATACATATATACATACATACATTCATACATACATAGTTACATACATACATGCATACATACATATATACATATATACATACATACATACATATATGCATGCATAGTTATGTTGTATGTATATATGTATGTATGTATATATGCATACATACATATATACATACAACATAACTATTAATTATACATGCATACGTACATGCATACATACATACATACATATAATATATACATACATTTATGTTGTATAATCTATTAATATTTCATTATTTGTAATCTATTAATTATTGTATAATTAGTATGCATATTTATACATACATACACATGTACAAACATAAATACATACATTTATAAATTTATGTGCATATATAATAATCTACTATAATATTATATACATATATACATACATACTATATAGCATACATACATACATACATACATACATACATTTATGTTGTATAATCTATTAATATTTCATTATTTATAATATATTAATTACTGCATAATTATACATACATAAACTTGTACAAACATATTGGCTTAACTCAGATAATGTATAATTATTAATTAGAATGTATATTTGTAGATAATTATTAATTATACATGCATACGTACGTACATACATACATACATAACTATTAATTATACATGCATATGTACATGCATACATACATATATACATATATACATACATACATTCATACATACATAGTTACATACATACATGCATACATACATATATACATATATCATACATACATACATACATACATACATACATATATGCATGCATAGTTATGTTGTATGTATATATGTATGTATGTATATATGCATACATACATATATACATACAACATAACTATTAATTATACATGCATACGTACATGCATACATACATACATACATACATATAATATATACATACATTTATGTTGTATAATCTATTAATATTTCATTATTTGTAATCTATTAATTGTTGTATAATTAATATGCATATTTATACATACATACACATGTACAAACATAAATACATACATATATAAATTTATGTGCATATATAATAATCTACTATAATATTATATACGTATATACATACATACTATATAGCATACATACATACATACATACATACATACATACATTTATGTTGTATAATCTATTAATATTTCATTATTTATAATATATTAATTACTGCATAATTATACATACATAAACTTGTACAAACATAAATACATATATAAATTTATGTGGATATGTTATAATATACTATAATATTCACTAACATATACCATATCTTATTAATCATTTTAGATCTACTTTAATTATTTACGAATTAAATATTACAAAAAATATCCCAATACAAAAAAAACCTTCGTGCCTATGTAAGTATAATACAAACTTGTATTAACATTAACTATCGTAAAACTCATCAATCACATCTTTAATACGTAAACGCATAAAACAATATAACAAATATATATATAATAGAGCAAATAGGGGGGTTCCATGAGCAAATTTATTCATATAAAAAGTCATATTTACCTCTACTAATTATATCTATGTTATATTTCCGGGGGCTATTTAGGTATTGCAACACTAACATATTTATTACATATATAATAATAACTGATATGAACTAATATGCATTTATTATTATGTAATTAATACTTGAATGTATCTCTGTATCCATCCATGTTAACTCTATATATTTATATTTCGAAGTACGGTTATGATCTTAATATTGACCAATTTATTACATATCGTTCAAGTTTATTTTAACAAAACAAAACATAGCGTAAAATATAAAATAGATTTAATTTAACCAGAATTATAATTTGCATGTTACGATCGGGTATTGCATAAATTCTATTTACTCAGAACAATTGCTACAAAGATATGAACAATCGAAGATATCAACAAATCAATCCTACGTGATTACGAATAATTCATAAATTTGTAATCTAGAGCATGCCCGTGCCTTGCACGGGCTACAAAGCTAGTTTTTCTTTTAACTAAGAACATGTACCCTTAGCGCATCTCAAGATGCGCATTTCGAAGTAGCGCATCCAGCGGCATGATGCTGACGTCAACATGCTTGTTCCTGGTGGCGTATCTAATGATGCGTGTCTCCTGGTGGCGCATCTAAGCTTGTTACTCCATTGTCAATCACGTGTTTGAGAGACACTCCTTCACCAATAGCGTGTCTTCAAGACGCTCCTTTCCCAGTAGCGCGTCCCGTAGGTATTTAGGACCGCCAGAACTGGCAGTGGGTATTTTGTTTCTGGATTTTTTTTTTGTGGTTATTCTGGGCCATCACCCGAATGACCACACCAGATGCTCCTTGATCGGACAAATCAACAGACAAATGCAAAAAGACTAATCTTAACATAGTACTTCCTCAGTAGCAAGAGTCGCTCCCGACTTCATCCTAATATTCTTCTTCTTCCTCACTTAATTCCATGGCAAGCATATATCATTGCATATGAATTTTTCTGACATATCACATCACCCTTCGAATGATAAAAGTCAATGCATGCCATTAGCATTTTGTTCCGATTCCATCTTTTCTTACACCCATCCTAAGCATATATATCTGCTTTACCTTTCCGTTTATTTTCCTGTGTTTTTTTAGTAATTAATATATTGTTGACAATACAATCATTTGCGATATTCGTTTATGTAATACTGCGTTCAATTTATCTACCACACTGTAGTAGTAAGTATCCTATGAATAAAATTGTTCATATTCAAAGCCCTAGAACTCGAATCCCTCAAGTCTCTATCAATTTTATGAAGTTTTGATAAACTCTTGTCTGATTCATGCTTATTGTGATGTCTTAAACATCAGATCACTAAACCCCCTTGAGTCGATTTCTAGATTCAAAAACCCTAATTTCAAATTATTCTTTTATTCATGTATCTATATAAGGTTTTGACGAATTTGGTTAGTGTTTCAGGTCTCTTATGAAGTCTTGCGAAGATTTCATGGAAGTCGAGAGGTAAATCGGTGAAATTTGTTTTGACTCGGTGAGTTCGATGATTCGATCAAGCGATTCTCAGTTTGGTAATTGTGTGTCATTGTTTACTTGGTTTGTTTGAGTATTTTGGTATGGACTTGCTATGTGTATAACCACCATAGCCAAGGTGCACTCGTTGGGACTCTATGCATCCTATTATCTCATTGGTTGTTTATTCCAATCTATGATGCTCAGTGATTTAGTGAATGAAATGATGTTTGGTTATGGTTGTCGTTCAGATACACTTAGTATAATTGCTTGTCATTTTGAATTGTCTGTGTAACTGTGATTATATGATCCTAAGTTTTTGAATTGTTAATTGATATATTACTATGTCTCTGCTTTAAATGATTTAAGTCTTGGCTTGACTTGAATAGTTATAAAGTTTGTCTTGATTAATATACAATTTATATCTTTCTGGCGAACTCTGAATTGGTGAACTTGGTTCTGAATCAGTGAGTCACCGGTTGAGAGAGCTGTTCTTGGTGTATTGGTTGATTAAATCATACGTAATTTCTGAGTTGATTGGGGGACTGTTTTATTGGTTTAATTTTGATTCGTTAAAGTTACAAATTGGTCATGTCTAAGTTTTCCTATAGTTTTTTATGTTTTATATGTAAAGTAAAGGTAGTTTAAATTGATTTTATTGTTTGTGATTAGTTGTAGCATTTATGCGATTAATTGATAGCATTTATGTGATTAGTCTGTATCGTTGATTTTGCTCCATGATTTGGGATAGATGAATCTATCTATTACTATATATAATAGGACAACACAAGGGCAAAATTTGCCATTTTAATGGGTGTGAAATTACAATTTTACCCTTATTTTTTTAAAAATTACAAAAATGCCATCCTTTAATAATTATGTAAAAACTAATGAAATTATGCTTGTGTTGAGACTCGAACCACTAACCTATTCACTCTCAAACTCATGCATTAACCAATTGTGCTATGATTGATTTTGAGCTTTGTTTAAAAATCCTATAACATAAACCACATGCCATCCTTTAATAATTATGTAAAAACTAAAAAAATTATGCTTTTGTTGGGATTCGAACCACTAACCTATTCAATCTCAAACTCATGCCTTAACTAATTGTGCTACGAATAATTTTGAGCTTTGTTTAAAAATCATATAACATAAACCACCTCTCTTCTCTTTTTATCTCATCTTTTTTTTTAGTAAATGAAATGTTGTTCATATTAATTCTGAGAATACTCTATAATTCTCTTTTATCATTTTAAATAATTGATATAGAAAAAAACTAGATTATACATAATGTAACCGAGTCCAAAAAGAAAAAAGATTTATTTACATACGTTCCATCATACATAATTAATAATTGCATCACATAACTTTTACGTATATAAAATTTTAAATATGTGACTCATATTAGAGAGTTTTGGTCGACCAACTATTCTTTCAACGATTTAAATATATGATTGGTCAAAATACATAAATATTTAAATATATACAAAAAATAATTGAAATTATGTTGTAAAAAAAGGTGAAAACTCTAAAAAGATGATCTATGTTATATATAAAAAATAATATAATTAACATTCACATTAAATTAAAAAAGATATAAATTTTTGAATCATAAATATTACAAAAGTACAATAATTATTTAAAATGATCAATTAGATTATAACTCGACTATAAAGTTGGTACATACATATGAATTTTATATAATATAATATATAATGGTTGAGTTATAACATATATTTAGATTTTAGATTTCATATGCACGGGTCATTAAGGTTGTCATATTTTTTATCGATTGAAATATTTAAAAAAAAATTAAAATTGATCTAAAAAACAATTCAAAATTATAATATAAAAAATAATTGAATTTACCCAATTTTTTATTGAACTTCTATATAGTGTAATAAATATTAGACTAAAACTAAACATTTAAGTTTAAAAATGTATAAATTTATATGTTTAGAAAAAATGATTGAGACAAGCAAAAGGTAAGGATGACTTTTATTAAATATTAAGAGATTTGTAATATGTCTCAAAATCTATTCTTACATTATTTATCCAAATTTTATGAAATTTAATCAAATTATAAAATATTTGGTTCAAAAAATTGGTATGCAATATTACAAAATAACTATAAAAATATTTGATAGATCGAAATCTTAACTTTTATCATATTTTTAATTACAAAAGAGAAATTAGTTGAGTGCCCGTGCCTTGCATTAAACTTCAACACAAGGGCAAAGATTACCATTTTAATGGTTGTGAAGTTACTATTTTATCCCTATATTTTTAAAAATTACAAAAATGTCATCCTTTAATAATTATGTAAAAATAGTGAAATTAAGTTAGTGTTGGGAATTGAAGCACTGACCTTCTCCCATCAAACTTATGACATAACCAACTATGCTACACTTAGTTTTGAGTTTTGTTTAAAAATCATATAAGATAAACCACATTTTCTCTTCGTGTCACATCCTTTTCTATTTTTTATTTTTGAGTAAATGAAATGTTGGTTTATATTATTTCTAGAAAACTGGATGATATAAACTTATAAAAAAAATATTCTAATCGATTGAGCATACTTGACAATTCTATTTTGTCATTCTAAATGATTGATGTAAAAAATAAAATTTTAGATTATATATAAATGTAACCGAGTAAAAAAAAAGGGATTTATTTACATTCAATTCTATGTCGATATTAAATTATTTAAAAAAAGATTTGGTTTTAAGAAATATGTAAATTTTAGTTATCAAATCGTACATAATGAATAATTGCATCAAATAACTTTTAGATACATAAAATTTTAAACATCTGAGTTATATTAGACGATTTTTGTCGACCAACTATTTAGGCTTTCAACGATTTAAATGTATGATTGGTCTAAAAACATAAGAATTTAAACATATAAGAAAAATAATTGAAATTTTGTTAAAAGATGAGAACTCTAAAAATATGATAACTCGACTATAAAGTATAAAATATGATACATATGAATTTTTATATAATATAGTAAATTGATCAATATAATATATAATGGTTAAATTATAACATATACTTAGATTATTATACAATGAAATCAAGAAATTAATTTTAGATTTCATATAGATGCACGGGTCATTAAAGTCGTCTAATCATATTTTACATCGATTAAAAAATTTGGAAAAATTTAAAGTTGAGTTTAAAAAAATTATTTGAAATTATAATATAAAACATGTTTCAATTCACCCAATTTTTAATTCAACTTCGGAATTGTATAATAAACATTAGACTAAAACTAAATATTTGAGTTTATAATGTATAAATATATATGTTACAAAAAATTGATTGAGACAACCACAATGATGACTTTTACTCAATATTAAGAAATTTTATAATATGTCTTAAGGTATAGTCTTACATATACGATCAATTATTTACAACAAAATCAAATGAGTTAATAGACGCCTATGTTATATACGGACAATTTTACTAAAATCATTATTTATGTTATAACCAAATGTTCAATTTAAAAAAGTTCATTTCACGTCATTGAAAACTAAATTAATAATTTAACAATTATAAGTATTCATGCGAATATTATCGTTTTGATATTTATCCAAAATCTAAGAAATCTAATGAAATTTTAAAATATATGGTTCAAGAAATTGGTATGCAATATTACCAGGTAATTATAAACATATGAGATAAAATCGAAATTTTAGATTTTATAATATTTTTAATTACAAAATTATCTCAATATATGTATACATTTTCAGACGAGAATTTATTTTAGTGCCCGTGCCTTGCACGGGCTTTTACGGTAGTTTGATATTAATTGTAAACTTAATGTGATTTATTATGTTAATTTTAATTAGGCGTTTTGTTTCATTTGTTAGCTTAATCTTTGTTTGGGATGTTTAGCTAAAATATTGGTTAATTAGTGTTAATAGCATTAATGAGGAAATTGGAATTATTTATTTTTATTTAATGTTATTTGATTGAGATTTGGAGTAATTGAAATCAGTTATTTTTATTTAATGTTAATTGAATCTTGTTTTATTGATTGAGAATTGGAGCAATCAGTGGGATATTTGATTTAGATTTGGAGTAATCAGTGGAATATTTGATTTAGTCATATTTTTGATTAAGTGCTTTGGTGGATATTGTCTACAATCTCCTTCTACATGTTGTTGTCCTGTTTCTATGATTAGCTTTAAGCTACACTAATTGACAGAGTATAAATTACCCTTGATTGTTTTTGTTTTACCTGATTTATATGGTATGTGTACAATGTCAAGTACTGGTTATTTATTTAGTCTTGAACGTTACAAATATGTGAGTTAGAGACAATGATTTTTGATATATTTATAGTCGATTATATAAATGTGTGAGTGATATCAACAAGGGCTTAATTAGGGGTCTTTAATGTATTCTAATTGATGATTAAGATTTGAATATTCGGGGGCTAATTGATTATGATTTCGATTTTGTTTGGTTTGTTATCTTGTTAAGTTTTAGTAATAAAGTGTGATTTGATTATGTTTCATAATTTTAGCCTTAAAAGTGTAATATGATGGTTGTTAAGTGTGAAAAGGATTCAGTAAATAAGTTCGCTATTGTTAAGGCCATTTCTTTTGGTTTTAATTTTTGTAACTCCTTTCCATTTATGGATCAATGCTAATTATGCCTTGATGGCTGTTTTTGTACCATTAATGGGTGGCCAGAAAGGATGGCGTATATTTTGGTCTTGTATAGCCAATCAAGTGCCATTTTGTTGGCTTTGTTTGTTTTGTTTATTTCCTTTAAATTATATCTTTATATATATATATTACTTTTGTGTCTAACCAAAGTTTTTTTGGTTAGATTTTTTTTATTTCCTTTTATTATGAAAGTTTAACACATATGTTTTCATTAATAAGTTATTATTGGATGTATTTTCTCTTTTATTTTTATAGTATATATAATTTTTTACATATCGATTGGAGACTCATTTGTTTGATTGCTTTTTATTGTTCAGGTGAACTGTTTTTTTGGAAGTGGGCTGGTTTACAAGTTGGACTTTACTTGGATGGGAAGAAGTATGAAATGAAGAAGGATGATGGTTATTGGGATGGGAAGCAATAAAAAAGAAGATGGATGGAAGCAACAAGAAGTTCTTAGTATATTTTTACAGTTATTGTATATCGATGTATTATTGGGGGGTGGGCACTCTTTTTTCCCCTCTTGAGTTTTTTCCCATAGGGTTTTGCTCTTGCGGGGTTTTTAACGAGGCCACCTTTGTAAGGAGTCTTCTTTTCTGAGATAGAGGTGATATTGTCTAAACTTCCGGAGGAATCTCTTTCTCATGGTTGTCGTAATCTAGGTTACGACCCGTGGATTGGTTAAGCATACCTTTCGGTTAGATGATTAGTTTTTATGGATGAAAGAATGTCTCATTTGTTTGCCCTTTCGGATTGTGTAAATTTTTTCATTAAATGAAATCTTTTTCATTTTGAAAAAAAAAAAAGAAAGAACATGTACCCTTAATAAAGTTTTACAAACTTAAAGCCACCAACTAATATTAATTACAATTAAAGCTAATGAATTTAATTACCATCCTATAACAAAAGAAGACCACATTTTCTTTGTCCAGGAAACAAATACCACTAAGATAAAACACTAATTTGCTTTAGCTAATAGTTGTAGTTTCAATGCATTTACACGAATTCTCCTTCTAGATAACAGGTACACAAATTCTCCTTTTAGTTAATAGGTAGATACCCTATTCAGCAAGTTAGAATTCCAGGTTGATCATGGTGTTGATACTATATCATGACTTGGATATTTTATATCATGTATCGTCAGCAATCCATATTTTATACCATGGATCGTCGGCAGCCCATATTATATATCATGCATCGTCAGTAGCCCATGAATATATTTGAACCTCAAGGATACATCGTCAGCAGCCCATAAATATATTTGGGCCTCAAGGACTCCCGCCAATGACTAAGGCGGTGACAATCAGCAGAAGGATCTAGAATCCTGAAAAACTAATTTGCCGCCAACGCATAAAGATAACTTGTTGCCAATGCGTAAAGATAACTTGTCGCCAACGCATCATAGATGGGTTGGGCCTAATACAAATCATAACCAAAATTGAATAGAACTACGTGGACTTGAGGACTTGATCCCTATAAATAGGGTACGTAGGCACCTTGATGAGGGACCCAAAATCATTACTGATTAACATATTCTCAAGAGCAGTCCCAAATATTTCAAAACCCTAATTGTGTTCTTATTATTAATACATTTTCTTCTTATATTCTCTATCCGAATACCCGATAAAAATTTAATATTGAAGCTTAGTCCTTGACGAAAATTGGCTTTAACAGATGGCTTTCTAGGTGTAGATCTCCAATCACTGTCTCTAATATTGTGGTGTGATAAAACGTTGCTGGTTTGATTAATGTTCCTTCATGGATTGTATTTCTTCGTTCAAGTGCCATTGGCTTCTGAATGTGGCACTCTTTTGGGAGTGAGGAAGGCCTGTTCTTTCCTCATTTCGGTCGCGAACACCAGGCAGTAAGAACAACTAGCGTCTTCTGTTTGTTTCATTTTAACATACACATGCTAAAATTAATCACAGACATGTTAATTTTAACATCGCCCATAAATATGGGGTAATGACCAAAAATACCGTTTTTTTAGAATTTATTACACAAATACCATTTTTTAAATCTTTGGCCAAAAATTCCATTTTTTTTAGAATTTATCACACAAATACCATTTTTTAAATCTTTGGCCAAAAATACCCGCTCATTACACATTTCCAAACTGAAAATTGCTGTTACGCATTTGAGAAATAGGTATCATGTGAAAAAATCCAAAAAAAGAAATTATAAAAATCAAGTTACGCATTCTTGGAATGCGTATCACCCTCGCTTTCCAGGTGATACGCATTTCTAGGATGCGTAATACCTTCTGAAATTTTATTATTTTTTTACAAATTACCCATTTTTCAAATGCACTATTATCCATTTTATTACGCATTTAAAAAATTCGTATTATGCTGGTATTTTTGGCCGAAAAATTTAAAATTGGTATTATTGTCAAAAAGTTAAAAATTTTGGTAATTTTATCATTTTTTCATAATAAATATGTTATGTTATTGTTGCATTTTATAAGTAGTTTCCATCACAAAAATTCAATTTGATTCATTAAAGAGAAAAAGGACATGTGATTAATCTCAGGAAAATTTCCTAAGATACTTTAAAAAACAAGTTTTAAATTTTACTGGGTCCGTGAGGCTAATTAATAATATTGTAAAATTTTAAACAAATCTTGATTTTACAAAAATGCCTCCCATATTTGCATATAAAATCTGTATATCTTAGGAAATCTCTTAATTAAATATATTTTTATATTTAAACTTTATTATCATTTTTACTACTTGAACAAAATAAGGATCGGGTTCTTCATGACTTTCAATGCATATTGCCTGAAAATAGGCTAGATAACGGTTTGTATTTCACTCTTACAAATTGATAATGAGAAAAAGGATCCTGAGATGTATCTCAGGTAATTTTTCCTGAGATACATGCAAAATACCTTTAAATTCTGTTGGGCCCGCAGGACCAATTAAAAAATCCTAAATTTACTAAAACTTCCATCCTATTTTTACATATAAAAGATGTGTATCTCAGGGAAGTTACATGAGATATATCTCAGGTTCCCTACTCTCATTGATAATTTATCAATTCTTCCTACATAAAACAATTATAATTATCTGATTCTTAATACTTTACCTTAATGTCATTACGGTAAGAACATTTCAATTTATTTTATCCTATATCAAATCATTAAAAAACACATTAAATACGATGAAAATAGATATTTGAATATATATACATATAATAATTTTTTTAAAAATATTAATAGTTAATTTTAAAAATATATTAAATTTTTATATATACATAAAAATGCATGAAATATATCTATTGAATTCAAAAAGTTGAAATATTTCATTTAAAATTCTAAGTAAAATTCAATGTAATCAACTTGGACCATAATCTCACTAAAATTAGGAAAGCCCAACTAAACACAGAGTCTAAATACCCAACCTAATTTATATATATACTAGCATTTTATTCCTGCTACTCACCGAACGCACAATTCTTAAAAATATTAAACAATTACCAAAAATATTTATAAGTATCAAACAATAAATTATTTTGTTATTTTATTTTTTTCCTAAATAGTTTTATGACATTTTTTGCTTTTTTTACGAAAAATTCAATTCAATATAGCCTTGTATTGAGGACCGGGCATAAAAAACAAAAAAAAAACATAATTATTAATATAAATATAAGAATGTACACATTTTTTCTTCTTAACGCAAACGGAATATGAAGTTGTCAACTCTTGGATTGATAGACCCGGTCCAGTCTAATTTATCGGTCTAGATCGAAATGTTGTGTAGCCCTAACTGCACTGCACATAAACTACTTCTAGTAACTTGATTTCTTGTTCAATTTTACTTTATTAATTTCATAAAATAGTCTCATTGGAATTCAAGAAAAGTCTCAAAAGGCTCCAAAGCTTGTTTATAAATTTTTTCCTGTGCAAAGGATAAATTATAATACGGAAAACAAAAATAAGAAATAAGAAACTAATTAAATGAGTGATATAATAAATCGTAAGTCATAAGTTTAGAAGCATTTAAATCCATGATAAATGAATATTTACATATAAAATCAAGTAAAATGGAAATTTCATCGTATTGAAATAGCTCATTGCCAGTGACTTTAACACACTATTACCCGATCAATCCTGTTATATATAGATTTAACTTCCAGGTTCAATGTATTTGCAAGACCGTCAAGATCCTATAGACATACATATAGTTAGTTAATTTTCAATCATAATATTTCAGATATCAACATAGATATAACTTTCAAACTCATACATATGTTTGTTATGTCACAAATAGAGACAAAAATAATAAACTTTAATCATATAAAAAAGTTATATATATTATTCAGTAATTTTCAAACTATTCATAAGAAAAAATTGCGGTTGAACATAAAGGTCAGAAAAATATTACAAATACTGTTAACGACACACGTCAAATGACCATACTTATCATATATTTCTTACTTTTTTGAATGCAAATCCGGCAACAAAAATTTGTAACCATACACCGTAAAGTACTTTATAGAGAACACACATCCCATTAATAACATATCCTTGTTAGCCTTGTTTGTGTATGTTCTGGTGACCTGCTAATAAAGCAAAGTGGAAAATTTATTTTCCACAAAATTCAAAATAAAATTCACCTTATATTCTCGGATTGCAATGACAATCATTAACTATGACATGAAATTCTTCATATTTAGGATCCACCAACAATTATGTAAATTCGTCAAATATAAGAAAAGACTAAAAATATTGAACATCTTAGGTTATATAATTTAGTGACTTAAGCTTATAAAGTCCCTGGGTTAAAGTTGACTACCAAAGTACAGAAATGATTTTGGAGAATATAGATAGGTGGTTTTTATAACTACTCTGACAACAAAAAAATTGTGGCATAAGATGCATTCGACACACGAACAAATATATTAATATAAACATTATTAAGTTGAGAAAAGTTATATGCTTTAATTTGGAGCATGCATGTGTGTGTGAATAAGAGTGTAGGTATTTTTGTTAGTAAGAAAATCAGAAGTAGATACATAAAGTGATTAACTCTTATAAAAAAACATTCACAAACATTAACTTTTCTCAATCTAATAATACAAATATCCAGATAAAAACACTTTGTAACAACTACGGTACAATTCAGTATGTCACATAATTATTGAAGCTAAACACTGAATATTCTAATAGGAAGTAATCTTGGGAGGATTTGGAATGGGGATGATGAAAACCTAAATCGTTTTCAATTATTTTTTTGTCAAAATCGTTTTTCTATTGATTTTATTGGATAATTAAAATACAAAATATACGATACATATTTATAATCGAAATAAAAAAAAATAATCTATCCAAGTATCATCTGTCATTTAATAAAAAGATACAAAATAGTACCTTAACCGAAATTGATATGATTTAAGTAGGAGGAGAATTGATGCAAACACTTAATTCATCAAAGTTGGCTAGTTTGATGGGGAATATGGAATAAGCGGTTTAGATTTTCTGTAATGATTAAATTGATATATTAATTCTATTTTTTTAGTTTGCAAGAATTTTATATTCGAGGTATTTTTATTTTATGTAAATTTATTATTACTTTATCGTTAAAATAAAAATCAATAATTATTATGTTTAGTTATTTGAAATTAAAAAAAAAATCAATTGTTAATAAGTTTCACTTGAGTTGAGTTTAATCTGGGTGGAACCATAGAATCTAGATACAATAGAGAAACATGTTACATTAAGTTTAATTGGTCTAAAATTTAGTAGATTCTGATTGATGCTAAAATAATTCACAATCTTATGATTATTGGTTAGACTCGGGTATTATAATAAAGGGTGTTCAAAAACAATTCATAACTAAAATATATATAAACATATGTAATTTATTGTTATGTTGACTTATAAAAAATAGACTAAATTGCAATTTACAGCCCTTTAGTTTGGACCAAAGTCAGTTTGGTACCATTAGTTTGTATAATTGCAGTTTGCATCCCTAAGAATGTTTGGGCGCTGCACATTACACCCATTTCGTATATTTTTACCAAATTGCCCCTGATAATTTGGTAAATTCAAAATACTTAATTACATTTTGATCTATAAAGTATGAACTGTTGCATACATGAACCCTTAAACAAATATTTTCGTATTTTCAGAAATATTTTCGGTATTTTCCAAAAAAATTTCGAATTTTTCCTAAATTATTTCGAATTTTTCAGTGCATCGTTTGGGAAAATTTGAAAAAATCAGGAAAAAATTCGAAAAAATTTAGGAAAAAATCGAAAATATTTATGAAAATTCAAAATATCACTACACCATAGATTGGATTTTGCAACCAATACTGAAAAAAACTCAAAAACCGTTGTTATTTCCTCAAAAGTTTTTACAAGTTCAAAGATATTGTAACGATTTTAAAAAGCGTTGCAATTGAATTCAGAAAGTGTTACCTTAGGCAAAACTTGTTATCAGTCGCAACGATATTTGAAACTGTTGCTGTAGAGCCAAAATTTTGGGTCAAAAAGTATTGGCGGGCTCATGAAAAAGAAGCGGGCTTTGTAAATTTTCTCTCTGTGGCTTATAAAAACAATCGGGATTACTAAATAAAACAAAAACAAAAACAAAATAATACACCAAAAACAAACACACTTGCACAAAAACGAACACAAATACATTGAAGAGAGTGAAGAGGGTAAAGAGGAGAAAGAGAAGAAAGAGGCGAACTTTAAATTAGGGTTCCAAGTTCGAAGATTCAAACTCGATGAACACTCATGTTAGGTCCGGAATAACGTAGAAGGGGGTTGGATACGTTATTTAAAAATATTTCGATTTTTGATGTGGATACAAAATCAAAAATACTAAATCGAAATAACACAACTGTGTGGGAAATATCTTTAAATAAATAAAACCCGGAGGTTTGTTACACAATCTAATCCTATGGATCAGCTACAAAATCAAACACTCCTAAGGATAGTTTAGGCACGAGGACCTTCTACCCGACACTTCCTGAAAGCGGGCTAAGCCGGCTTTCCTACTAGATGGACTGTCTAGCAGCTTACACAGAGAAGATATAAGAGAGAGAAGAGAAAGTTGTGTGTTGAGGTGTGTTTTGAAATGAAATACAATATGCCTATTTATAGATTTTAGAAAATCACTATGCTGTACTATTCCAACAACCCCCGTGGGCCCTTCCAGCCACTTTTTGAATAGTAGCCGCCATTTGCACAGTAGCCGTCATTTGCACAGTAACCCCCTCTAGCCACTTTTTGAATAGTAGCCGCCATTTGAATAGTAGCCGTCATTTGTATAGTAACCGTGAATAGTAACCTTGCATAGTATTACTATTTTTGGCTGCTTCTTTTGGGCTTCTCTCTTTTGTTTCAAATATTCTGCTGAATTAATTCTTCTCGGAAAATAGTTTAAGTACCAGATTAATTGAATTATTTATTATAAATAATTAATTAATCTTTTACTTAGTTAATTTTCAGAGTAAATTAGTTTTTGACAATACCTTGAGATATTATGTTTGTCCTTGATCGTCAATAGGCTTTGGCAATTCTTTCTGTGAATTAATGTGTTGATCCTTCTCGTATGTGCTGACACTTAGTGCACTGGTCTGGTTCACAAGTGACTAGCACTGATCTTGATCTTCACACCTTCGTTATATTCCAATTGATTAGCATGCAACAGTATCTTCAATAAATACATGGAATCTTTTGGCCCTTCAACTGAATCATCTGTACATCTTATTCTGTCACTGAGGCTTGATCATGTTAATGAACTTCTTTCAGCAACTTGATCCTTGTTGGTGCCTGTTCTTCAAATTTCATGATCCCTGTATAGAGTTAATATTATTTATCTTTTATCCTAGTTGAGTTATATATGTCCTCTATTACATATTACATTACATTATGCTTTACAATCTCCCCCTATTTGATTGTTAGGGTTTGACAGGCAAATACCTAGAGGATAACTCAACTGATACAACAAAAAATGAAATACAAAGATAAATAATATTAAAGTACATTCTGGATCATATATACATTTTCCAGATTTCCAAGTGCAAGACAATTGTTCCTCTAGACTGAACATATCTTCAAGTTTGCCTTTGCTTTCTTTCCACATAGCACTAATACTCCCATTAGCTTTTCCTTTCCCAAAATAAAGTCAATTCTGTGTCAACAACATTTTCCTTGCCCTTACGCCTAGTAGATTTTTCTTGATCATCCACCTTCTCCCCCTCAGTTGGGTTATCCTCCAGATTAGTAGGATGTGGAGTTGGTAAATATGACAAAGATGGATTTACCAAGGAGTTGATTACATGACTAAATTGGGCTGCCATGGAACTTAATTGAACCTGGAATGCATCATGTTGAATAAGTTGCAAATTTTTGATTTCTCCAATGGACTTACAAATATTTGACAACTCTTTCTCCATTGTTTGGACCCGTGTAAGGAGTCTTCTATATTCCTTTCTGGTTATAAGTGCATGTGGTTGAGTAGGTTGCTCACTTGTACATTCTGCAGGTGTTTCACTCAACAATCTATATTCACTCGGTTTAGTGGTTTGGGTTACACTTACATGTTCTGTTGGTGTTTCCCTCAACTTTCCTCTAGAGCTTCCACCGATATTTGTACCTGCAAATGAAATCATCCTAGCCCCTTTTTTAGAGGTCACGGATGGTGCAATGAAAGTTCGTGAGCTTCCGTCCTCGCGTGAAGCGAGTTGCCCACCACTTGTAAAGAGTGGTAAATCTCGAAAGAGATCCAGAGATTTTCCCTCTGGGAGGTTAAACTTGAATCGATTAAATGGCACAAAACCCAAGTTTCCCTCGTATGTCTGTGAAGACACTTGGTAAAAGAACCACATACCGAAGGATCTTTCCGTAAAATGGAAGATTCACCAGCAGTTATTGAGGTAGGTAATTCCACCTCGGATGCCTGTGAAGGCATTTGATCTTTAGAAAGATCATCAACCACTCATATGTTCCGTGAAATGGAACTCAAGATAGTTGCTCTCGTCAATTCAACCTCATTTACATTTGCACTCATTGGATAAGAAAGAATTGTTTCACTAACAGTTGTCGTTACCTCAGGTTCATTGGGTTTACTCCGTTTAGAATGAGGTAGAGCGGCTGATGTAACTAACTCTTTATGTGGTGCTGCTGAGGCACTATCTCCCTCAATAATGTGGATGACTGATCGTTTAAATGACAATAGAGGTGTAGGAGTTTGTTGTGTTTGTGTTTGCATTTGTAGAATGGGCTATTCGACCTGTGTTAGAGTTGGTGGGATTTCCTGCTCTTGGTTGGGTAAGATGGCCACTAGGGCCGTAGAAACTGTATTTCCTGTGACACAATAGGGAAACAGAGGTTGGAATAGCAGGGATTGAAATATTACCTTGTCGTATACCTGCTCTCACTGGTCGTGGTAACAACGGAAGTCGGACAGTCTTTAGATATTCAGTTAGAATTGTAGGCACATCCGTATATTTCTTTTTTGCTTATGTAATTAATTACATTCGTCTTCATGGAAGAACATTCCACCTTCTGACCATTTTCCAAGCGTACCCTGTCTTCATCATTCAAAAAATCATTTAATATTAGTTGTAGAAACCTTCGATATAGACATTTGACATTTTGAGTCTGAACATCTCTTGTTCCCAAGTGTTTCATCTTTAAAATGATTTGACCAAGAACTATTTTTCCAAAATTAATCCTCAAATTGTTGGCGACCGCATACCCTATTTTCTGAATAAATTCAGGTATTCGATCTTGATTTGTTCTATCTGAAGAAAAAACATGGTTAATAGTGTGAAAGAAGAAATTCCAGTACTGGGTTAGAAATGTTCTAGAAAGATTACCAGTATTGAAATTGCCATCTTGGTATCTTATAAAACAAAAGAACATTTCAATCTATTCAGGTGTAGGATCAGAAACGAGATTTTCCATAGGAAAATGAAGAATTCGATTAACATCTCGTTCAGTGACCCTAATCGACCTACCAAATAGTCGATATGTGAATGCACACCCGTCCTGTCCAGAAGTGTTAACTGCACTACAATATAGTTCACGCAATGCATCATGGTTAAGCTACACTTGTGTAACTAAAGCATAGCGAATTAATGAATGTTCATTCAGAAATTGTGTCCAAGCCCGAAATTGCTCATCCTGAATGGTTTCGATTTGCTGAATGGAAACAGGATTAACTTTAGCAATTAAAAAGCTTCCCTGCAATGCCATTTTCAAAATTTTGAGGAAACTCAAAAACAAGGGTTAGTTTTTATAAAGGATGATGTATAAAGCAAGAATATGAAATCCGATCTAAAAACCACCCGCTAGATCGAGAGATATTTCCGATCAAAGCTCGAAATATTCAGCAATTGTGTGTATATGCTCTGTATATCTGAAAAATGATGATATTAAACACAAACAAAAACTCATCATTTATAAGGTTTCAAGTATTGGTGGGTTAGGTGTAATAGTGATAGGTTATGTTTGAAAAATAACACCGCTCAATAATTTCTCACCTAACTACCTAATTAGTCGAAAAAAACATCTTATCACCGAAACCTATCGGCCAAAAAAAACATCTTATCGCCGAAACCTATCAGCCTATACACATACACATATTTAATACTTCTAATTATTATGGATTTAAAAATAATCACACAGTAAATCAAGAATTAATCCACAATAATCAGATAAACTCACAATTAAATAGACATAAAATTAACAAAATATCATTAATTGATATATGTCAATAAAATATTTATTTAATTATGCTACAATTAACACAATTATTTACTAACTAATTACCATAAAATATAGCATTTATAAGCATGGTAAATAATATAGAGATAACTGTAATATGAGGACTGGATGCAAATAAATTCACAAGTTCTAAACATATGGACAGTTAAAATACATGTGAACTTATAACAAATTGCAGTTATTGATTATCAAAAATTAATTAGACAGATTTAACATCCCAAGTTCACCAACTAACCTGGAGAAAGTGGATTCATCCAGTGGTTTAGTAAAGATGTCTGCAATTTGTTCATCTGTGGGAACAAAATATAATACCACAGTTCCATTCATGACATGCTCTCGTAAGAAATGATACCTGATATCAATGTGCTTAGTCCTGGTGTGTTGAACTGGATTGTTGGCAATGGCAATGGCACTCGTGTTGTCGCATAGAATTGGAATTTTGTCCAACATGAGTCCATAGTCCTGAAGTTGATTCCTCATCCACAGGATCTGAGCACAACAACTACCTGCCGCAATGTATTCTGCTTCGGCTGTCGAGGTAGATACTGAGTGTTGCTTCTTGCTGTACCAAGATACCAACCTTCTTCCTAGAAACTGACAACTTCCAGAAGTACTTTTCCTATCAATCTTACAACCTGCGAAGTCAGAATCTGTATAGCCAATTAGGTCAAAACCTGTTCCTTTAGGGTACCAAATCCCAAGATTGGGGGTTCCCTTAAGGTATCTGAAAATACGTTTTACAACTATAAGATATGACTCTTTAGGGTTAGCCTGGAATCTAGCACATAGACAAATTACGAACATAACATCTGGTCTACTAGCAGTTAAGTACAAGAGAGAGCCGATCATACCTCGATACTTCGTGATGTCAACTGACTTACCAGATTTGTCTTCATCAAGCTTGACAGCAGTTGGCATCGGAGTCTTGGCAGTAGCTGCTTCTTCCATCCCATACTTCTTCAGAAGATCCTTTATGTATTTTGATTGGCAGATGAAAATACCATCAGGCTTCTGAACAACTTGAAGTCCAAGGAAGAAGGACAACTCACCCATCATGCTCATCTCGTACCTACTCTGCATTAGCTTAGCAAATCTCTTTCATAGCAAATCATTAGTATAACCAAATATTATATCATCCACATATACTTGCACCAAAATTATATCATTTTTATGCTTTTTATGAAAGAGAGTTTTGTCGATGATACCTCTTGTAAAACCATTTTCAAGTAAGAACTTGGAGAGAGTATCATACCATGTTCGAGGGGCTTGCTTGAGACCATAGAGAGCTTTGAAGAGAAAGTACACAAAACCTTCAAATTCCTTTTCTTCGAATCCAGGGGGTTGTTCAACATAGACTTCTTCCTCTAGATCTCCGTTCAAAAATGCACTCTTCACATCCATCAGAAAAACCTTAAAGTTGGAGTGTGCAGCAAATGCTAAGAACATCTTGATTGCTTCAAGCCTTGCAACTGGAGCATAGGTTTCATCATAATCAATTCCCTCTTCTTGAGAGTAACCCTTTGCTACCAATCGAGCCTTGTTCCTCGTAAAAATACCATTTTCATCCAGTTTGTTTCTAAACACCCATCTAGTGCCAATTACAGATTTATCAACTTCCAAACTTTCTGCCTTTCGAACTGATTGAGTTCTTCCTGCATTGCAGTTACCCAATCTGGATCATCAAGAGCTTCATTAACCTTTTTAGGTTCAATTTGAGATAAAAAAAATCCTGCGAAATTGCATTCATTCTGTGTTGCTTTTCTAGTCTGTACACCCATGTCCGGTTCACCAATGATCTGTTCAAAGGGATGCGATTTACTCCATACCCTTTGTATTGGCAGATTTGATCTTGATGATTCCCCAAGTTCATAATTGTGTTGAGTGTGGTGACTAGTAGATCCAAAATCATTGTTTGCTCCCCCTGAGCTGTTGCTTTCAGAGTTTGATGAATCAGAGTTTAATGAATCAACAAATGCATTCTTTGATGTTTCTTCACTTGATTGGGGTTCATTTTCATCGTTCACTTGCTCCCCCTCAACATGTGCTGCTTTCTGATCTACTGGTATAGATTGAACAATATTGTCTGAAAGAGTATCAGAATCTTGTAGATCAATATTTATTTCTTCATTCTCAAATCTCAGCTGGTCATGCTTATCAAAATCTTCAAGTCCTGTTATCTTCTTATCATCAAAAGACACATGGATAGATTCCATGACCACTTTTGTTCTCAGATTATAGACTTTGAATGCTTTTATGGATAGTGGGTATCCAACAAAGATTCCTTCATCAGCTTTTAAATAAAATTTGGAAAGCTGTTCTGGATGCGTCTTAAGAACAAAACACTTACATCCAAACACATGAAAGTACTTCAGGTTTGGCTTCTTATTTTTCACCATCCCATATGGTATTTTACCATGCTTGTTTATGAGTGTAGCATTCTGTGTGAAACAAGCAGCTTGCACAGCTTCAGCCCAGAAGTAAGTTGCCAGCTTTGCTTCATCAAGCATGGTCCTTGCAGCTTCTATGAGAGTCCTGTTTTTTCTCTCTACTACTCCATTTTGTTGTGGAGTTCCAGGTGCAGAGAATTCTTGCTTTATTCCATTTTCTTTACAAAACTCTTCCATGGCTACATTCTTGAACTCAGTGCCATTATCACTTCTTATGATTTTCACTGTATGCTTAAATCCTTTGTCCAGTTGTCTGACATGCTCTGTTAAGATTGATGCAGTTTCTTCTTTCTTGTGCATGAAATACACCCATGTATATCTGGTGTATTCATCAACAATAACCAAAGCACATCTTTTCTTTCCAATAGACATTATATTTACTGGACCAAATAAATCAACATGCAATAAGTGATATGGCTCAAGAATTGAGGATTCAGTCTTACTTTTGAATGAAGTTTTCCTTTGTTTTGCCTTTTGACATGAGTCACATAGGCCATCTGGAGTAAAAACTGATTTGGGAAATCCTCTCACAAGATCTTTCTTCACTAGCTCATTAATGCTGTTGAAATTCAGATGAGAAAGTCTCTTGTGCCAATCCCAGCTTTCTTCAATTGATACTCTACTCAGTAGACAGATTGCAGAGCCATCAGAGTTTGTTGAAAGCTTGGCTTCATAAATGTTACCATGCCTGTATCCCTTCAGAACAACTTTTCCTGTAGATTTGCTTACAACTTCACCGTGTTCTTCAAAGAAATCCACATGATAACCTCTGTCACAGATTTGACTCACACTTAGCAGATTATGTTTGAGTCCTGAGACTAGAGCTACAACTTCAATGATGACATTCCCAATATTGATATTGCCATATCCCAGAGTCCTTCCTATGTTGCCATCTCCATAAGAAACACTTGGGCCAGCTTTCTCCACAAATTCTGATAGCAGGGCTTTATTTCCAATCACGTGTCCTGAGCATCCATTGTCCAGAACAAGGATATTTTTCCTGTTACCCTGCAATCAAAAAGACCACTAATGATTAGTTTTAAGGACCCATACTTGCTTGGATCCTTTGGCCTTATTAAGTTTGTTAGCTTTTGCAGCAGAAGTCTTATCAGAGTTTGTGCTAACATTTTTATCAGAGTTTATACATGTAGAATCAATCTTGAATTTATTCAAAGAGGGTTTAATTTCACAATAAGCATACTACAAATTATGATACTCTTTGCATGTATAAATAGAATGCCACATACTTCCACAGTGAAAACAAGGATTCTGTGGCTTAAACCTAACTGAACCACTCTTAACTCCTGACTTAGGAGGTATAGAGTTTATATTTTTATTCTTCTTGCAAAAAGTAGCAAGATGGTTAGGATTTCCACAGTTGTAACATTTCTTCCTAGGAGCATTGGGAATAGGCATATAGTTATTGCTTTTATTGATGCCTACCTTTCCATTTCTTTTTTTCCTAGGTTCTTTTACCTTGTTCACTCTTTTTATCTCCTTCAGCTTGTGTTTAAGCTGTTTCTGAGACATTAAGTCAATATTTACTGATTTGACTTCATGTTTTGGTTTGTCAGATTTTGGTACAAACCTCACAGGATTAATTTTAGTCTTTGCAGCCCTGATGGTAAAAAGCTTCAAGAAGATGGCTTACAAGAACTTCAGGAAGGGAAAGAAGTTCACACGAAGAGATTCAAATTCCGAAAAGAAGAATTTCAGAAAAACTGAGGAAAAGGAAGGCAGGTCTGGAAAAGTGGACAAGTCCAAAAATCAGATGCTATAATTGTGGTGAGAAAGGACATTTTGCACCTGAGTGCAAGAAAGCCAAAGTTGATAAAGGTCAAGCTTACATCACAAAGAAGAAGGACTGGGCTGACACTTCAGACTCTGAAGATGAGGTGAACTATGCCTTGATGGCTGATAAGTGGATTTTATATCCACTTGGAACATTCTATATCGGCTTAAATTGATTGTTTTGGACTCAAGTTTGTGTAGTTTTGATGTGTTTTGTGTAGTGTGCAGGTTTGCAAGAATATCTAAGCTTTTGTCGTTTTTGGAGATTTAATTGATTAAAATTCGGATTTTCCGGGAAGGCTGCGCAGCTTATACTGTTTTGGCCATATCTGGAGTTCTAGAAGTCCGTTTTCAGCGATCTTACTGCCCACGCGAAGCTTGAGAGATTTTCTACAACCTGGGATAGGAAAAAAGTGCAAGGGACGTGCTGAATAAAGTCGCGCACGTGATCTTGTTAAAGAAGGCTGGGAATTTACTGTTTTGCCCTTTTTCTAATTCTAATTGTATTCTGGGCAGTTTTGGGTACCTTCTTTAAATCCTAATTGTAATAGAAGGCAATTTCTTGCTAGGCAAGATTTGTAGAGCCTATATAAACACATCCTACCATTGTAAATCAGAACAATTCAGAGATAACAATTCATAGCTTTTAATCGTATCAAGGTACTTTCAATATTCAATTCTTTCTTCAATATTATGTTTTCATTCATTATCATTATTATTATGTTTTCTTTATTAAATATGCGTAACTAATTCTCTAATCTGAGGATTGGGTAGTATTCCTTGGTATTCATGCATGCTTAATTACGTGATTTTCTGCTTTGCTGATCTGTTAATGAGATCTTAACACAATTAGAAGAGTAGCTAACTTTTGATTGTATTTTAGGGATTGTAATAACTTGGAAGAGGAGTTGCAATTTTAGTACATGATTTAACAGACATAACTCGAATATTTGATTGGAAGATTAATAGGAGAGTTGTGAGACTTATAATTCTTGGAGCTTAATAGTTTATGATTGTCTTTGATTGTATCACGGAAGTGACAATTAGGGTATAGTTGTAGACATTATATTGTATCTTGGAAGAGAACATTATAACCTTAGAAGAATTGTTTTCAGCAGAGTAAGAACGTAGACATCACATAGATATTGAATGTGCATTGAAACCAAGTGAAGAACCCCAGTTCTTGGATTGTTTTCCTCATATATTTTATTCTCGATTGATAATTAGTTTAATTTAGTTTAGTTTAATTTAGTTTATAAACAAACACAACATTCTTCTACACTTCTAAATTGTGAGAGATAAGAAACTTGAACTTGATATTACATTCAGTCCTTCCCTGCGAACGAACACATAAAAATACTATTAACAAATTGGCGCCGCTGCCGGGGAAGGCAGTATAGTTGAGTTTAGGTTAATTGTTTCTTATTGTTTAGATTTTAATTGGTTCCACAAGTTGTTTTATTGGTGATTTTCAGGTGTATGCTACGTTCATCTTGCGCTAGAAAGTTGGAATTTGACCCTGAAATCGAGCGTACCTTGAGAAAGATAAGAAAAGAGAAAGCTAAGATGACGGACGCTAAGAATGTTAATGCAAATGTTAATGCAAATGTTAATGTAAATGTTAATGTTGATCAGACTTCTATTTGGGACCATGAGACACCTAATCCTGCCAATTGCATGTACAAAACTCCAGAGATTGGTGCAACCCAATTCAACATTAATCCGAGTTTAATTCAGATGATCAGCAATCAAGCTTTTGAAGGAGACATTGAACTAGAGGATCCACACAGACATCTAGAGCGTTTCGTGCAGATGTGTGGCTCATTCAGAATTAATGGTGTTACGAGTGATCAGATTCGTTTCTATATGTTTCCCTACTCTATTAAGGGAAGAGCTTTGGAATGGTTTCAGCAACTTCCAAACACTGCGGTTGCTACATAGGATAGTCTTTCTACTGCATTCTTATCCAAATATTATCCATCTGACAAGACGCAACAATTGAGGACTATGATTATGAGTTTCAAAGCACAACCGGGTGAAGGTCTATATCAGGCATGGGAGAGATTCAAGGCACTGTTGAGGAAGTGTCCACATCATGGTTTGGAAGATTGGCAGATCATCAGTACTTTTTATGGGGCCATGAATGCAGATATTCGTTTGAGTTTGGATGTAGCTGCTGGTGGAAATTTCAAGAAGGCACCAACTACACAGGCTAAAGCACTCCTTGAGGAATTGGCATCTAATAACTATTCATGGGCACCTAGTGGGACGAGCTCAGCTAAAGCAGCACAAGACTCTGAGATGATCAACATGCTGGCTCAAAAATTGGATACTCTAACTCAGGAGATGCGAGGACAAAGAGCAAATGTGAATGCTATTTCTTCACCTATGGAGGGGTATAATGATTATGGTGCTAATCAGAACTCTTATGTGCAACAATTTCCAAAAGAAGCATCTTTCATTCAGGGAAGACAGCCATGGCCGGTTCAGAATAACTCCTATTACAATCCAAATCAAAGGCCAAACAACAATCTTTCTTACAGTAATAATCATGCGGCTAATCCTTCTTATGCATTTCCAAGGCAGAATCAACCTTCTGGTTTTCAGTCACGACCACCATATCAAGCACAGCAGCAGTATCAACCTCCTCCGAAGAAAGAACCAGCTGATTGGGAGGTTGCACTGAATAAGATTATGCAAGGAACTTCTGGGGCATTGGCTAATATGGAATCAAGAATAGAGCAGATGGCATCATCTCAAAAGATGCTAGAAACGCAGATTGGACAGATTGCCTCCAAGATGGGTGTTCGTGAGTAAGGATCACTTCCTAGTCAACCCGACCAGACTGGTAAAGAGCAATGCAAAGCAATTACTTTGAGGAGCGGGAAAGAGTTGCCTGAGTTTGAGGTTCTTGAGCCTAAAGAGAAGGATACTGAAAAAGAAAGTGAGAGAGTAGAGATCGATGCAGAAAAGTCAGAGAAAGTAGATGAAGAGAAGAAGGAAGAAGAAATAGAAAAGCCGTATGTTCCTCCACCACCTTATGTTCCTCCTATTCCATTTCCACAGAGACTTCACAACAGGCAGTTAGAGAAGCAGTACGAGAAGTTTTTGACTATGTTCCGGCAATTGCATGTCAATATTCCTTTGGTTGAAGCTTTGAATCAAATGCCACTCTATGCTAAATTTCTTAAGGAGATGTTGACAAAGAAGAGGAAACTTGAGGATGCAGAAACCATTACTCTCAATGCTGAATGCAGCGCAGTCATCTAAAAGGCCATTCCTCAGAAATTGAAAGATCCGGGAAGCTTTTCTTTGCCTTGTACTATTGGGAAGATGGAGAACATGAAAGCCTTGTGTGATTTAGGGGCTAGTGTGAGTTTGATGCCATATTCAATTTGCAAACGACTTGGTCTTGGAGAGCTTAAAAAGACACGGATTTCACTTCAGTTAGCGGATCGTTCTGTTAAATATCCGTTGGGAGTCGTTGAAGATGTGGTTGTAAAAGTTGATAAATTTGTCATACCTTGTGATTTTGTGGTGTTAGAGATGGATGAAGATGTCGAGATACCCATTATCTTGGGAAGGCCATTCTTGGCTACTGCTGGCACTACTATCGATGTTAAAGCTGGAAAATTGACATTGAATGTTGGCGAGGACAAAGTGGAATTTGATCTAAACAAAGCAATGAAGATGCCTCCTTTTGGAGCAACTTGTTTTACTGTTGACAGAGTTGATGAAATTGTGAAGCTAGAAAATGAACACTTCATGGGAGCAGAAAGGGTATTAGATGATGTAGTAGAAGAAGAAGCACTTGTTGTTCGAGACACAGAAGTTGAGATGGTTTTTACGCTTTTAGAGGCACCACAGGTGGAACTTAAACCTCTACCTGCTAATTTGAGGTATGCCTTTCTTGGTCCTAATGATACATATCCTGTGGTAGTTTCTGCGTTGCTTAGTGATGATGAGCTAGAAAAATTATTACATGTTCTTCGGCAATATAAATCAGCTATTGGTTGGACAATTCAAGATATTAAGGGAATTAGCCCTGCTCTTTGCATGCATAGAATTGCCTTAGAAGATGATCAAAAACCTGTGATTGAGGGACAAAGAAGATTGAATCCGAATTTGCAAGAGGTGGTGAAGAAAGAAATCACTAAGTTGCTTGACGCTGGTATCATATATTCGGTTCCACACAGTAAGTGGGTTAGTCCTATTCATGTTGTGCCTAAGAAAGGTGGGATGACTGTTGTTCACAATGAGAAGAATGAATTAATTCCTACGAGAACAGTAACAGGTTGGAGAGTTTGCATTGATTACAGGAAGTTGAATAACGCTACTCGCAAAGATCACTTTCCTCTCCCATTCATTGATCAAATGCTCGAAAGGTTGGCGGGTAATGAGTATTACAACTTTCTGGATGGATTCTCGGGCTACTTTCAGATTCCTATTGCACCCGAAGATTAGGAGAAGACCACCTTTACTTGTCCTTATGGTACTTTTGCTTATCGGAGGCTTCCTTTTGGTTTGTGTAATGGTCCTTCGACGTTTCAACGGCTCATGAACCACATATTCTCAGATTTTATAGGGAAAGACATGGAGGTCTTCATGGATGACTTCATGGTGTATGGTTCTTCCTTTGAATCATGTTTAGCCAGTTTGTCGAAGGTGTTGCAGAGATGTACTGAAACTAATCTTGTTCTTAATTGGGAAAAATGTCACTTTATGGTGAAGGAAGGCATTGTGCTTGGGCATAAAATTTCTAATAAAGGCATTGAGGTCGATAGAGCAAAAATTGAAGTTATTGAAAAATTGCCACCACCTTCATCTGTGAAAGGAATTCGAAGCTTTCTTGGTCATGCTGGATTTTATCGACGGTTCATCAAGGATTTCTCCAAGCTAGCTCGGCCTCTCTGTAATCTTCTTGAAAAGGATCGTGTTTTTGACTTTGATGAAAGTTGTCTTGTTGCGTTTAACAAGCTGAAGAAGGAACTTACTTCTGCACCCATAGTTACATCTCCTGATTGGAGCTTGCTATTTGAGCTTATGTGTGATGCTAGTGACTATGCTGTGGGTGTTGTTCTTGGGCAAAAGAAGGATAAGCGTATGCATGTGATAGCTTATGCAAGCAAGACTCTTGATGATGCGCAAATCAACTATTCAACTACGGAGAAAGAGCTACTTGCAGTGGTGTTTGCACTTGATAAATTTAGATCCTATCTTGTTGGGTCTAAGGTGATTGTCTATTCAGATCATGCTGCGATTCGTTTCTTGATGACAAAGAAGGATGCCAAGCCTCGTCTAGTTCGTTGGATTCTCTTACTCCAGGAATTTGATCTTGAGATTCGAGATAAGAAGGGGTCCGAGAACTTGGTAGCTGATCATTTATCTAGGTTGGATCAAGGAGATGGAGAGGTAGGAGGTGAAAAACCTATCAATGATAAATTTCCGGAAGAGCAGCTTCTAGGTGTGTCCTTGTCTACACCATGGTATGCAGATTTTGTGAATTACATTGTGGGAGGAGTTGTGCCGGATAATCTCTCGTATAACCAAAAGAAGAAATTCTTTTATGATGTGAAGCACTACTATTGGGAGGAACCGCTACTTTACAAGGAGTGTGCTGATGGAATGTTTCGTAGATGTGTGCCTCATGATGAAGTTTATCATATTTTCAGGCATTGTCATTCTCTTGAGTGTGGAGGCCATAACAGTAGTATGAAGACAGTGGCGAAGGTTTTGCAGTCAGGATTCTATTGGCCAACCATGCATCAGGATGCTAGAGACTTTGTGGCAAAGTGTGATAGATGTCAGCGAGTTGGAAATATTTCGAGGAGGAACGAGATGCCTTTACAATCTATTCTTGAGGTGGAGATTTTCGATGTGTGGGGGATGGACTTCATGGGTCCATTTCCATCTTCTCATGGGAACCAGTATATTTTGGTAGGAGTTGATTATGTCTCTAAATGGGTTGAAGCTATTGCATCTCCTACTAACGATGCTAGAGTGGTGAAGAAGTTCCTAAAGAAGCATGTGTTCACTCGATTTGGAGTGCCAAGGGCTATTATCAATGATGGAGGTGCACACTTTTGCAATAAACAGGTGGCTGATCTCTTGAAAAAGTATGGTGTGACACAAAAGGTGGCAACTCCTTATCATCCGCAAACAAGTGGACAAGTTGAGATTTCAAATCGTGAGCTGAAGTCAATTTTGGAGAAGACAGTGGCAACGTCGAGAAAGGATTGGTCAACAAAGCTTGATGATGCACTTTGGGCATATAGGACGGCGTTTAAAACACCTATTGGAATGTCTCCATATAGGTTGATCTTTGGGAAGCCATGTCATTTGCCGGTGGAACTTCAGCATAAGGCATTTTGGGCGACAAGAGAGTTGAATTTTAATCTTAAATCTGCGGGAGAGAAGCGTTTACTTCAACTTGGAGAGCTTGAGGAGATTAGGCTCCAATCTTATGAAAATGCTAGTATCTACAAGGAGAAGACCAAATTGTGGCATGACAAGCACATTCAAAAGAAGGAATTTGAAGTTGGGCAACATGTTTTATTGTTTAACTCAAGGCTCCGTTTATTTCCTGGAAAGCTTAAATCAAGATGGTCCGGACCTTTTGAGATTGTGAAGGTCTATCCTAATGGGGTTTGTGAGATTTTTAGAGAAGGGTCGGATATATTCAAGGTGAACGGGCAGAGACTTAAGCCATACCTGCTTGGAGAAACAGTGGATCAAGGAATGAGCAGTCTTCACCTCCAAGACCCTATTATGAGTTGAGGAAGTAACGTCAAGCTATTGACGTTAAAGAAGCGCTTCGTGGGAGGCAACCCACGCCCTTGTATTATATTGTATTATTGTTTCTTTCAATTTTAAAAAAAATATATATATATATATAGGCAGAATGCGCCAGCGCATCATGCGCCAGCCAGCGCGCAGGAGCGCCCAGAAACGCAGGACCAGCCTGCGCATCATGCGCCCAGCGGCGCAGGAGCGCTGAACACGCAGGAAGGAACGGCGCCTCATGCACCCAGACCTACTGAATTGCCGTGTAAATCTCTTAAAAACTTCATTCTTTTACTATTTAGTCTCTATTTTATCCCAATTCTACCTCAAATCAAAAACCCTAACCCCTAAACTATATCCTACATCTAATTCAATCCCCAAAAATCCTTTTTCATCTCTAAATCAAATTCACTATTATCCATTACATACACCCAAATAAACCTATACATACACAAAACCCATCTATATAAACCCCAAAAATTCTCAACTTTCATCCATTCAAAGTGCAAGGGGGATTTAAATTCGAAATTGTGGGGATTCATATTGCAAGTTCACCTCTTGGATTCAATTGGGTAACATTCTATCTTATATTTTATTTGAATTTGTGAATTTTGCAAATTAGGGTTCTTGGTGTGTAATTTGGGGGTTCTTTATTTGGTGAATTGTTTAGAGATTATTGTGCCTTGCTTGATTTTTGTTGATTATGGCTCCTAAAAGGCAACGGTTAATGGGTAGTGGTAGTAGTGCTCCTCTATCTTTGGATGAGAATGATGTTGTGGGTAATGGGGTGGAAAGATTTGTGAGTGAGGATGCTAAAGCGGAGTATAGTAGATTAGTTTCAAAGACGGTTATTCAGGAACGGAGGTTTGTGCCCGGTGGTAAATATCCGGAGATTGTGGATATGATTAGTGAGCGGGGTTGGGCATTATTTTGCCAATTTGCTAATGAGGCAGCGTTGGATGTGGTACGGGAGTTTTATGCTAATGCTTCTGTGGCAAGGAATAACTCCGTAATTGTGAGGGGTCAGAAGGTGGATTATTCGCCTCGTGCTATTCGTAATTTGACTAGGCTACCACCTAAACCTAGAGGTGCTACGGACTGGGGACAGAAGACAAAGGATGATGTTGATCTTGATGCACTCATTGAGGAGTTATGTGTTCCAGGAACGGAGTGGAAATGTAGGTTAGGTACGGACATAAAGTGTACCTTTCCGGCTTCATCATTGTCTGGTTTTGCAAAGGCATGGTTCTTTTTCATTAGTTCTAATATCATTCCGTCGAACCATGTTTTCGATGTTACTGTTGATAGAGCTATCTTGCTATGGGGTATTCTCAAAGGTGAGTACGTTGACCTTGGGTACCTTATTAATCAGAATATTCTTCGGTTTTTGGGAAACAATTCGTCGGTTAGTATTCCTTATGCTTCTATCATATGGTACTTGTGTGATGCATCGAAAGTCAAATGGTATGAAGGAGAGCCGGTGCATAAACCTACGGCTTCTGTTACAGATGCTACTATTGACCGGTTGAGGTTGAAGGAGTGGCCGGGCGGCACTCCTCATCCTAGGGGTCTAGGCTTTTTTGTGAATGATGCTAGTGGTCAGGGAGCGGGCGCTCCGCCACATGTTCCAAGGGCACCGGCATTGGCGAGGGCAGGTTCTTCGCAGAGTATGGTGGATATGTCCGCTCTTGAGTCTTATTTTCGCCGAATGACTAGGCGATTGGATGCTATGCATGTGAGCAGTCGACAGTATTCTGAGGATATGGGTGTAGCTTTGGAGGCGAAGTTTCAGTCACCTAGTACTCCGGTTCAGTGGCCTATATTTGGAGCTCGGACTCCGTATCCTCCACCTGATTCATCTGACGAGGATGACGAGGGTGCTGCTAGCGAGGATGAGTAGGTATGTTTCTACTACCCCTTGTATTTACTTCCATTCAATGAGGGCATTGAATATTTTAAGTTTGGGGGTAATTTGGGGGATTAGTAGTTGTATGTTGTATATATTGTTGTATTTTGTGTTCATATAGGATATCATGTTTGCATAGTAGTGATAATTCATGCATGATTGTTATGTTCGTATTATTTACGTTTGTCTCATATAGGACATTCTGTTTTTATTTTCGTATACCATGTGAGTTGTTTTCATTTAGTTGCATTTTCATGGCATGCATATTTCATGATCCCTTAGGACGAGCTGATTCTGATTGATAGGTGGATGTTGATTTGGGTGTGATGATGATGAGTAGAGGGCTGATTTATAGTTTCTATGAAATTGACTTGCATGTTACGGGAACAAAATTTATTACACAGTCTCATTGGGGTGCTTTTGGGCTAGGTTAGGGTCATGCCTGTGGGATGTTTTGAGATTTAATCACTTGTTTATATTTAGAATTTTCGTTATTCCCTTTATAGCGTAGGAACATTAAAGTCTAAGTTTGGGGGAAACCAGGAATTTTCATGCTAGTTGTTCATAATTGTTAATAATGGCTAGGCGTCAAATGGCTAGTAGCCGGCTCATATTTATATGAGTAGTCTAGGGTTGGAAATGAGAAACGCTCATTCCAGATTGCAGAAAAAAAAAAAGAAGAAAAAAAAAGAGAAAAAAAAGAGTCAATAAGTTATTTGTTTATATGCAAAATTAACCAGAGTGAGCTCTTTAATACTTGAGTAATTAAGTCTGAGGGGACTTAGTCCTAGTAACCTAAAGCCCTTGTGGTTTGGGATTGCTGACCTAACACTCGCTACATGGGTATTATTGTATAAGCCTTTTGGGGTCTCATTCATTGCACGGTTAAATAAGCATGAGTATTGTATTTAGTGTCATAGTTTAGTAATAAAGCATGAGTTTCTGTCTACCTTGGATAAGGGTGGAGGTGTTCCTAGGTTATGAAGTGTCTACAGTCTATTCTGATTATAAACCTGTGATTGTCTTGACGGAAAGCATGTATGATTTTTGACCTAGTTTTGGGAGTATTTCTGATGAGCATTGCACACACGCACGTTTCTGTTCATGTATTTGTTAGTATACGGGAACTTAGTCGAGCTCTGCTTGGATTTGTTACATTCATTGAGATATTTGTTTGTTAGTTGGTTTTGGTGAGTTTGAAGGGGATCTTTGCAATTTTCATAGTAGTTGCATTCATGCATTGCATTGCATTAGGTTAAATGGATTTTGTGGGTACATTCGCTATAGGCCCTCACGAGACCTTACTCGTCCACTAGGGCTGCCTAGGGGTTTAAAGGGCTTGTTGCATATGCCAAATGCAACCGTGATCACCTACGGAAGTGGTACTAGTTAGTTAGTTGTAATTGTTTATGCTTGAGAACAAGCATCGGTTTAAGTTTGGGGGTGTTTGATAAGTGGATTTTATATCCACTTGGAACATTCTATATCGGCTTAAATTGATTGTTTTGGACTCAAGTTTGTGTAGTTTTGATGTTTTTTGTGTAGTTGTGCAGGTTTGCAAGAATATCTAAGCTTTTGTCGTTTTTGGAGATTTAATTGATTAAAATTCGGATTTTCCGGGAAGGCTGCGCAGCTTATACTGTTTTGGCCATATCTGGAGTTCTAGAAGTCCGTTTTCAGCGATCTTACTGCCCACGCGAAGCTTGAGAGATTTTCTACAACCTGGGATAGGAAACAAGTGCAAGGGACGTGATGAATAAAGTCGCGCACGTTATCTTGTTAAAGAAGGCTGGGAATTTACCGTTTTGCCCTTTTTCTAATTCTAATTGTATTCTGGGCAGTTTTGGGTACCTTCTTTAAATCCTAATTGTAATAGAAGGCAATTTCTTGCTAGGCAAGATTTGTAGAGCCTATATAAACACATCATACCATTGTAAATCAGAACAATTCAGAGATAACAATTCATAGCTTTTAATCGTATCAAGGTACTTTCAATATTCAATTCTTTCTTCAATATTATGTTTTCATTCATTATCATTATTATTATGTTTTCTTTATTAAATATGCGTAACTAATTCTCTAATCTGAGGATTGGGTAGTATTCCTTGGTATTCATGCATGCTTAATTACGTGATTTTCTGCTTTGCTGATCTGTTAATGAGATCTTAACACAATTAGAAGAGTAGCTAACTTTTGATTGTATTTTAGGGATTGTAATAACTTGGAAGGGGAGTTGCAATTTTAGTACATGATTTAACAGACATAACTCGAATATTTGATTGGAAGATTAATAGGAGAGTTGTGAGACTTATAATTCTTGGAGCTTAATAGTTTATGATTGTCTTTGATTGTATCACGGAAGTGACAATTAGGGTATAGTTGTAGACATTATATTGTATCTTGGAAGAGAACATTATAACCTTAGAAGAATTGTTTTCAGCAGAGTAAGAACGTAGACATCACATAGATATTTAATGTGCATTGAAACCAAGTGAAGAACCCCAGTTCTTGGATTGTTTTCCTCATATATTTTATTCTCGATTGATAATTAGTTTAATTTAGTTTAGTTTAATTTAGTTTATAAACAAACACAACATTCTTCTACACTTCTAAATTGTGAGAGATAAGAAACTTGAACTTGATATTACATTCAGTCCTTCCCTGCGAACGAACACATAAAAATACTATTAACAATGGCAAATACTGATAGTATCTCTAAAGCTACTGAGACCAAGGTACCTCATTCTACTCTAGCTTTTGATACTACTGATATATCTGAGTTAAGAATCTTTCTTAAAACCTTGCATGTTAGCTATAGAGATCAGACTTTAGAAAATGAAAGAATAAAATCTGAAAGTCTAGACCTTAGAAAGAGAAATGACTATCTAGAATTAGAATTAGTCCAGATGTTAAAAATTCAAAAAGAGAGAGATGATGCTATTTTTGTTAAAACTGAATTATTAAAAAGGCATGCTTATCTTGAATCTGAACTTGCTAAAGAAAGAAACATTATTAAAACTTGGACTAACTCTGGGAAAACTACTCAGATTATCATAGAGAATGATTGTTAGAAAGAAGGTCTAGGTTACACTGATAAAAAGAAAACTGCCAACCTAGAAGCTGAGACCTAGAGGATAACTCAAATGATACAACAAAAAAAAATGAAATACAAAGATAAATAATATTAAAGTACATTCGGGATCATATATACATTTTCCAGATTCCAAGTGCAAGACAATTGTTCCTCTAGACTGAACATATCTTCAGGTTTGCCTTTGCTTTCTTTCCACATTGCACTAATACTCCCATTAGCTTTTTCTTTCCCAAAATAAAGTTAATTCCGTGTCAACAACCTTTTCCTTGCCCTTATGCCTAGTAGATTTTTCTTGGTCATCTACCTTTTTTTGGGAAATATCTTTAAATAGATAAAACCCGGAGGTTTGTTACACAATCTAATCCTATGGATCAGCTACAAAATCAAACACTCCTAAAGATAGTTTAGGCACGAGGACCTTCTACCCGACACTTCCTGAAAGCGGGCTAAGCCGACTTTCCTACTAGATGGACTGTCTAGCAGCTTACACAGAGATGATATAAGAGAGAGAATGGAAAGTTGTGTGTTGAAGTGTGTTTTGAAATGAAATACAGCATGCCTATTTATAGATTATAGAAAGTTACTATGCTGTACTATTTCAACAACCCCCGTGGACCCCTCCAGCCACTTTTTGAATAGTAGCCGCCATATGAATAGTAGCCGTGAATAGTAACCGTGAATAGTATTACTATTTTTAGCTGCTTCTTTTGGGCTTCTTTCTTTTGTTTCAAATATTCTGCTGAATTAATTCTTCTCGGAAAATAGTTCAAGTACCAGATTAATTTAATTATTTATTATAAATAATTAATTAATCTTTTACTTAGTTAATTTTCAGAGTAAATTAGTTTTTGACAATACCTTGAGATATTATATTTGTCCTTGATCGTCAATAGGCTTTGGCAATTCTTTCTGTGAATTAATGTGTTGATCCTTCTCGTATGTGCTGACACTTAGTGCACTGGTCTGGTTCACAAGTGACTAGCACTGATCTTGATCTTCACACCTTCGTTATATTCCAATTGATTATCCTACAGCAGTATCTTCAATAAATACATGGAATCTTTTGGCCCTTCAACTGAATCATCTATACATCTTATTCTGTCACTAAGGCTTGATCATGTTAATGAACTTCTTTCAGCGACTTGATCCTTATTGGTGCCCGTTCTTCAAATTTCACGATACCTATATAGAGTTAATATTATTTATCTTTTATCCTAGTTAAGTTATATATGTCCTCTATTACATATTACATTATGCTTTACAACTCAAGCTCAAACAGGTATGTTCCTTAATCGATTTGCATACATCAATTAATTGGGGTTTATGTTATAATTAGAGATTAATTGGGTTTTTGTTTTGTGTTATCTCTATCTCTCTGTGTATATATCTCCATCTCTCTCACTCTATTTCTCTCTCTATTTCTCTCTGTGTATCTTTATATTTCTCACTCTATCTTTCTGGGTATTTGTCTCTCTAACATTTTAATTTGGAATTTTAATTTTTATTTAATTTGAGTTATTATATATTCGTGTTTGTGCTTGTTAATTAGGGTTTATATGTTTATGTTAATTTGGGAATTATAAAATCTGAGTTTTTTTGTATTGAGTTTGTGTTTGTGTTTTTTTTCTACGTTTGGGCTTCATTTTGTTAAATTTATGCTCTGTTTTTGTGGGTAATTGGTAAATTAGCTGTTCACTGATTGGTGCATATTTCATTCTTATATCCCTCTTTTAGGGTCAACTTGATGGTTTTGAAATTCACTTGATTGAGTTTCGGATACAGGTTAGTGGAATGCATAGAATTGCTTGAAGACATGGAAAAACAGAATTTCCTAGATATGGATAAGATATTATTCCATAAACTAGCTTTAGAATTTCCATAACTCAACATTTCAATGGATAGGGATAATACCTAATTAGGGTTTAGTAAGCTTTAGAATTGGCTATTGTGAGCAGCGCCTCAAATTATAGTGAAGAAATCACCTAAATCGCCAAGAAATCGCATCGATTAGGATTTTGTGTATGTAGAATCGGGTTTGTGATTGTATTAGGTTGTGTGTATAATCGGGTTCTGAGTCGGGTTGAAGCAAGCGCCCGCATTGTTCCATTGCGGGCACAGTAAGGGTAAATATGTCATTGTAGTAACACGCGCATTGTTTCATTGCGCGCGCAGGTAGGGTAAATATGCAATTGTAGTAGCGCCCGCAATGAAACATTGCGGGCGCAGTAAGGGTAAATATGCAATTGTAGTAGCGCCCGCAATGTCTCATTGCGGATTTGCTGACATTTTTTTTATTTTCCTCAAATCCGTTATTTGTTCATTAAAAATTTTAAAAAAAATCGAAAACTAATAATAATCAAATACTATCTTTTGAATATAAATATATTTTAAATTCAGATCTTGCTTTTTTATTTTAAATTAATATTTCAAATAATTATACAAAATAATAAAAATTAAATATTCAAAGTTAATAAAAATTATTAATCAATAAGAATCAAAAAAATAGAAAATTATTTTGAGTTCTTCCATTGCTACTCCTACTATTTTGGTGTGTATGAATTTTGGTTCAAAATCTGTGTATGTATATTTTTAATTTATCGAATATCGAATCAAGAATCAAGAACGAAAACTAGTTAAGGGGTTAAAGTCAAATTACTAGTTGACCGTTATACATAATCAAATAAATATTTTATTTTTTTAAAATTTTAGAATAACATTTAAAAAGATTGATATTGATTCCCGAAAGGTTCGATCATCGAAATTCTATTTCAAAATAATCGAATCAAGAACTGGGAACGAAAACTAGTTTAGGAGTTAAAGTTAAATTACTAGTTGACCGTTAAATTACCTAATCAAATAAATATATTATTTTTTTTAAAATTTTAGAATAACATTTGAAAAGATTGATCTTGACCCCCCGTACGGTTCGATCATCGAAATTTTATTTCAAAATAATCGAATCAAGAATCTGGAACAAAACTAACTTAGGGATTGAAGTCAAATTACTAGTTGACCGTTAAATTACCTAATCAAATAAATATATTTTTTTAAAATTTTAGAATAACATTTAAAAAGATTGATCTTGAATTTCGTACGGTTTGATCGTCGAAATTCTATTACAGAAATATCGAATCAAGAATTGGGAACGAAAATTAGTTTAGGGGCTAAAGTCAAAGTAATAGTTGACCATTAACCTAATCAATTTTTTTTTAAATTTTGGAATAACATTTAAAAAAAATTGATCTTGACTCCCGTACGGTTCGATAGTCGAAAATCTATTTCAAAAAAAAAAATCGAATCAAGAATCAGCATCGAAAACTAGTTTAGGGGTTGAGTCAAATTAGTAGTGGACCATTAAATTATAGAATCAAATAAATTTATTATTTTTTTTAAAAATTTTGGAATAACATTTATAAAGACTGATCTTGACTCCAGTACGGTTCGATCGTCGAAATTCTATTTCAAAATAATCGAATCAAAAGTCGGGAACGAAAATTAGTTTAGGGGTTAAAGTCAAATTACTAGTTGATCGTTAAATTACCTAATCAAATAAATATATTATTTTTTAAAATTTTGGAATAACATTTAAAAACATTGATCTTGACTCTCGTACGGTTCGATCGTCAAAATTCTTTTTCAAAATAATCGAATCAAGAATCGGGAACGAAAACTAGTTTAGGGGTTAAAGTCAAATTACTAGTTGATCGTTAAATTACCTAATCAAATAAATATATTGTTTTTTAAAATTTTAGAATAACATTTAAAAGGATTGATCTTATTTTTTAGCCTGGATATCCGACTCACAATTATGAGCCGACTAATTCCAGAGGAGGACTAGCTGAGCTCCACCACCCAGGCCCTCCACGTAAATCCGGAGTTTTCATTTGCTCCGAGGTGGATTCGAACCCCTGACCAGGCTTTACCCAGGGCCAGAGGGTATCCGCTAGGCTATTGCCTCACAGATTAAAAGGATTGATCTTGACTGCCGTACGGTTCGATTATCGAAATTCTATTTCAAAATAATCGAATCAAGAATCAGGAACGAAACTAGTTTAGGGGTTAAAGTCAAATTACTAGTTGACCGTTAAATTACCTAATCAATAAATATATCAATTTTTTTTAAAATTTTAGAATAACATTTAAAAAGATTGATCTAGAGTCCCGTACGGTTCGGTCATCAAAATTCTATTTCAAAATAATCGAATCAAGAATCTGGAATGAAAACTAGTTTAGGGGTCAAAGTAATAGTTGACCGTTAAATTACATAATCAAATAATTTTTTTAATTTTTTTAATTTTTTTAATTTTGGAATAACATTTAAAAAAATTGATCTTGACTCCCGTACGGTTCGATCGTCGAAATTCTATTTCAAAAATATAAAATCAAGAATCGGGAACGAAAACTAGTTTAGAGGTTAAAGTCAAAGTAAAAATAAATAAAATCTGAATCAGAATTATGGCTTGCAAAGAAAAAGGTGGTTTAACTAACGAAAGAAAAGCCCTATACAGTGCAAGCCCAATATACTACACGACCCAATCCAATCACCGAATGATTGTCTATAAATAACATGTCGCAGGCTCTACATGATGTTATTGTTGGGAATTATGACTAAAACAGCAACATAGAGGCAGTTATATATCGTATTTAACAAGTCCAGGCCAAGCATACAATTAGCGAAACAAAACACGAAGGTAAAACACATGCATGTCAGTAACTGATAGAACAAAGAGAAGGCAGAAAACATACCAGTAGCCATAGCAAAATCAGTATGTTAAACAAGTAAAATAAACAGCTGAGTCGTCAGGATTTGCTAGAAAGCCTGACTGCTCTTGAAGAGATAATTGCCCCCACTTACAACTGTGTTGGGATGCTTGCAACACCTCTCCCAGGATAAAACAGCTCCGAGCTAAATGATCACAGTAATCAGAAAGCTCAACTTCGACTAGCACCTCAGTCGCCAGAAAAACCTAAATAATATATACTATAACAGGTGGAGAACAGAGAGTGTAGAGAAGACAAGAGAATGTAGGGTGTGGTCTGTATATTCAGTATATCCAGTGTTTACCGTATATAACAATCAGTAGCTTAGGTCTCTATTTATAGGAGAGACCAAACGTAACTGATGCCACCCAATTAATATTGTAACTGCCGATTTACATTTAATAAAATGAAACGGCTGATTTAATAAAATCAAAACGGTTGATTTAATAAATCGTTATATTTATCCACACATATCAGTTTTTATTTTAATTATACGAATATATATATATATTATCAAATTCTGACCCAACATCAGGATCTGATCCATCAGGATTTTCGTCCGTCAGGATCTGATGTCCATCAGTATTTGATCATTCATCAGGATCTGATACCGTCAGGACTTGAGGTCCATCAGTATTTGATCCATCATCAGGATCTGGTACCGTCAGGACTTGAGGTCCATCAGTATTTGATCCAGCATCAGTACCTTCAGGATTTCATCAGGACTTGGCCCATCAGTATTAGATGTCTGACCAGTTACTGATTTATTCCAAGTACTGATCCCGAACGATATATATATATATTTATTCTAATTAAAATATTATTTAAACACAGAAATAAAATCCCTCGCCCAGGTCGCCTCGCGTACGCGAGACGCCGAGACATTCGCCCAAATCGCCCTTCGACCGAGCCGACCCGAGTCGAGACGTGGCGTGGCGTGGCGTGTCGTGACGTGGCGGGGCGGGCGGCGGCGGCGCGCGCGTGTGTGTGTGTGTGTGTGCGCGTGGAGCACACAGTAACACCATGCACCATCATACACCTTAGTAGTTGTACACTACCCATGTGTGTGATTCTATATAAAGCCAACAACCCCCCTTATTTATTTCAATGTGGGATAAATACACATTCTCATTTCAAGCTTATTCAAGCTACTAACTTCAACTCCATTTCTCTATGGGTTTCACTAAGAAAATTACTTAGACCCATATATGAAAATTTAAGTCCTCATAACAAGGAACAATTTCCAATCGTTAAAATCCGGAATTAACATCAAGAACATAAAATACTTATGCTCTAAAAACTCCATTTTCTAACAATCCCCCACAAATCCATATAGAAATGTTTCAGGTTTTCCATCATGACTTGTTTTTCAGAGTCGGTACCCTTCCGGGTTTGAACCCTCCTAAGTCCCCTACTTCAATGATTACCGGATTCAGATGGAATGTTTCACCTTGAATCTTAATCCGTTTGGTGTAACCATGTTCCATAGACGACGACAAGTCAAAGGCTATGGTGCCAATCTACGGCTTTGAGACATTAATGGTCGTGTCTCGATCCTGTTCGTCGAATGTTTCAAGGAATAACCCTTTCCTCTAATTGCGACCACACAATTACATTCGCTTAGCTGGGCATCTCCAGAGATGTACTGCTACCATCTCATCGAATGACTTGACCCCATTCAGAGTTATAATAACTCTTGCTATCTAGCAGTATCAGTACCTTCTAGGTTTACAGGGGATAGACTCAGATACAACAGTATCATCTATGTAGCAAAGGTACTACCAATTCATCCTTACATCTTGTTATTACCACATTGAATACACTTCAAGGGATCTCCTCTCATGTGTATTGGGTTCCCACTGATGATGAACTATGATGGGTTGACAGCCCCATCCCCAACCTTGACTTAAGGACCACTGCAGGTTCCAGTCCTTTAGTTAAAGGATCAGCTATATTATTCTGAGTTCCTATGAACTCTACAGCAATAATCCTATCAGACACTAAACCCCTAATAGACTTTAGTCTAACTTGGATGTGCCTCTTGGTTTTAGCATTATACCTTTTACTGCTAATCTTGTCGATAGTTGTTTTACTATCACAATGAATAGCAAGCGCAGGAAGCGGTCTGCTTACTACAGGTATCGTGGACATAAGTCCATGTAACCATTCAGCCTCCATCCCCGTGGCATCAAGTGCACATAACTCAGCCTCAAAAGTAGACCGAGTTACTATAGTCTGTTTGGTCGACTTCCAGGATATTGCTCCCCCTGCTAAGGTGAACACGTATCCAGTCACTCCATTGGAACCAGACTTCTTAGCTATCCAACTTGCATCACTGTACCCTTCAAGCACACCAGGAAATCTCCTATAGTGTAAACTAAGGTACATTGTGCCTTTCAGATATCTAAGCACTCTATCAAGAGCATCCCAATGAGTTCTGTTTGGGCAGCTTGTATATCTAGCCAACTTAGACACAGAATATGAAATATCTGGTCTAGTACAGTTAGCAAGATACTGCAAACTCCCTATAATCTGAGAATACCTTAACTGAGACACAGGTACTCCTGTAGCATTCTTAACAAGGGCAACTTTAGGATCATAGGGTGTACTAGCGATTCTACACTGTGAATAACCATATTTATCAAGTATAGATTTCTCTATATAATGAGACTGTGATAAAGTTATTCCCTCAGCTGACTGTGTCAGTTTGAGACCAAGAATCACACTAGCCTCACCCATATCCTTCATTTCAAAGTGCCTTTTCAAGAAAGCTTTTGTCTCGTTAATAATCTCAATATTGGTTCCAAACAATAGTATGTCATCTACATATAGGCACATGATGACACACTCACTACCTTTAACTTTAGTGTAGACACACTTATCACTTTCATTAATATCATAACTGAACGGCACTATAGTTTCATCAAACTTTTTATGCCAATCCCTAGGAGCTTGTTTCAAACCATAGATGGATTTGATTAACTTACATACTTTCCTTTCGTTACCAGATGCAACAAATCCCTCAGGCTGATCCATATAAATCTCTTCTTCAAGTTCACCATGAAGAAAAGCTGTCTTTACATCCATTTGATGGATGATAAGACCATGTACGGAAGCCAATGCTACAAGCATTCGGATTGTTGTCATCCTAGCGACAGGAGAGTATGTATCAAAGTAATCAACACCCTCCATTTGCTTAAAACCCTTAGCTACCAGTCTAGCTTTGTACTTATCTATTGAGCCGTCAGGATTCAACTTCCTTTTAAAGATCCATCTGCACCCGATAGTAGAACACCCAGGAGGGAGATCCACTAACTCCCATGTTCCGTTAGAAACAATAGAGTCAATTTCACTCTTTACAGCGCCCTTCCAGTGCCTAGACTCTGAAGAATCCATAGCTTGTCGGAAAGTTAAAGGTTCGTCCTCGACATTGTAAGTGATAAAATCACTTCCAAAATCCTTGACTACCTTTGCACGCTTACTCCTTCGTGGTTCCTCTACCTCCTTAGGAGTAGAGCTACTACTAGGTTCCACCCCCACATTTGTCATCTTTTCCACATGATCAGGAATAGAACTTGATGTGCGAGTAGGATCTTCACTAGAAGTATCTTGAGGCATACCAGTCTTCATAGGGTAAACATCCTCAAAGAATGTAGCATCACGAAACTCAACTATCGTGTTTGCCACTATACCATCTATGTCAGATTTTAATACTAAAAATCTCATAGCTGTAGTGGTCTCAAGATAGCCCAGAAAGATACAATCAACAGTCTTCGGACCTAGTTTCTTTCTCTTGTGTTCAGGGACAAGTACCTTAGCAAGGCACCCCCACACACGAAGATACTTAAGACTAGTCTTCTTGCTCTTCCATAACTCATAGGGTGTCTTATCCATGTGTTTCAGAGGGACTCTATTCAGAATATGGCAAGCCGTATTCAGAGCTTCTCCCCACATGTATTTAGGCAACCCAGAATTAATAAGCATACTATTAATCATATCTTTAAATGTTCTGTTCTTTCGTTCAGCAACCCCATTAGACTCAGGTGTGTATGGTGGGGTAACTTCATGAACTATACCATTGTTTGCACAAAATTCATTAAAAGCGTTACTCGTATACTCACCACCTCTATCAGATCTCAACCTTTTAAGTACCTTACTAGTTTGTTTTTCTACTTCAGTTTTATATATAATGAATTTACTAAGTGCTTCATCCTTATGTCTAAGTAAATAAACATAACAGAATCTACTACTATCATCTATAAAGGTAATGAAGTATCTAAAATGGTCCTTAGTCAACACACCACCAAATTCACAAATATCAGTGTGTACTAAATCTAACAAGTCTGAATCCCTAACAATATTATGAAAAGGTTTCCTTATTTGTTTAGCAGACACACATACTTGACATTTAGAATTCTTTTCTATAGTGTGTTTTGGAATCAACTCTAAGTTCATCATATTTTTAAGAGCACCAAAATTTAAGTGACCAAGTCTAGCATGCCATAAATCAGAAGATTCAATACAATTAACAGAAGGAGTAATCTTATTAAAAGCACCCAAAACGGGCTCAGCATTTATCACAAATAAACCATTCGACAAGTAACCCTTGCCAAAAAATGTACCAGTATGAATAAGAACTACTTTATTACATTTGAGAGAAACTTCAAAGCCATTAGCTACTAAACAACTACCACTTATTATATTTCTACGCATGTCGGGAACATGATGCACTCTCGTCAGGGATAGAATACGTCCCGAAGGAAACTTCAGGTCCACGTTTCCTACTCCATGTACTTGAGCAGCACTTGCGTTCCCCATTGTCACTGTCAAGCTATGACTCTGTTGATAAGATACAAATAAACTAATGTCAGCACAAATATGCACATTAGCTCCAGTATCAATCAACCATTCATTTGACAGATAAGTGGAAAATAGTACAGGGTTGTAGGTAACATACCGGTCTTCGTTGGTTTCAGAAGCCAAAGCCTCACCAACAACCATGTTCGCTACAGGCCCACTTGAGGTTCCAAGCACAGCATTCGCTTGAGCTACCCCCTCGGCTTTCTTTGCTTTCTTTGTAGGGCAGTCCTTACTCCAGTGCCCAACCTGCCCACAAGACCAACATGGTTTGTTTGCCTTTGGTTTCTTGGCCTTATCCTTGTCACTCTTAGGTTTATTACTATTACCCTTCTTAGAGACAGCCTTCCTTTTCTGTCCTACAGTAGCTACGTTTACCTTCGAGCTTCCATGCTCAGTCGGCATCACATGTCCCTGTTTGGACTTGTGTTGTTCTTGCACCGAGATGTCCAGCATAAGGTTGGTCCATGTGATCTCTCCTTTCTGTCTTTTCAGGGAGAGAGAGAACTCTTCCCAAGACTTTGGGAGCTTTTCAATCACACTCATCACCTTAAACTTTTCAGGGAGGTCCATTCCAGACTCCTTCAAAGCATGCACTATCATCTCAAATTCATGCACTTGCTCAGTCATGGACTTATTGTCCACCAGCTTGAAATCAAGGAACCTAGCCACAGAATACTTTTCCAGACCTTGTGAGTCAGTATTATGTGTCTGGTCCAGCTTCTCCCATAAGAGTTTTGCGGTGTAGGCATCAGAGGAGTACACATCAAACAATGTGTTGGTTAGAGCAGCCAGAATTGCTGCCCTAGCAACCCCATCCTTCTCAGCCCACTTCGCATAACTCTTAACTGATTCAGCCTTCTCTTGATCCACAACCGGCTTCTCATATTCCACAACAGGCCATAGACCCTTTACAGTCAACCACAATTTCATCCTTTTCTGCCAACGAGAAAAGCCAACGCCCCCATTGAATTTCTCAGGCAAGCCAGTCAATTCAACGGGTTGTGGAAAACTGTAAGTGGTCCAATCAATGACCCCAGCAGATGCAACCGAACTACCACTAGCAGGAATTTCACTCTCGTTAACCATTATGCTAAATACTATATAACAAATTATCTCTTCAAGAATGTTGGGAATTATGACTAAAACAGCAACATAGAGGCAGTTATATATCGTATTTAACAAGTCCAGGCCAAGCATACAATTAGCGAAACAAAACACGAAGGTAAAACACATGCATGTCAGTAACTGATAGAACAAAGAGAAGGCAGAAAACATACCAGTAGCCATAGCAAAATCAGTATGTTAAACAAGTAAAATAAACAGCTGAGTCGTCAGGATTTGCTAGAAAGCCTGACTGCTCTTGAAGAGATAATTGCCCCCACTTACAACTGTGTTGGGATGCTTGCAACACCTCTCCCAGGATAAAACAGCTCCGAGCTAAATGATCACAGTAATCAGAAAGCTCAACTTCGACTAGCACCTCAGTCGCCAGAAAAACCTAAATAATATATACTATAACAGGTGGAGAACAGAGAGTGTAGAGAAGACAAGAGAATGTAGGGTGTGGTCTGTATATTCAGTATATCCAGTGTTTACCGTATATAACAATCAGTAGCTTAGGTCTCTATTTATAGGAGAGACCAAACGTAACTGATGCCACCCAATTAATATTGTAACTGCCGATTTACATTTAATAAAATGAAACGGCTGATTTAATAAAATCAAAACGGTTGATTTAATAAATCGTTATATTTATCCACACATATCAGTTTTTATTTTAATTATACGAATATATATATATATTATCAAATTCTGACCCAACATCAGGATCTGATCCATCAGGATTTTCGTCCGTCAGGATCTGATGTCCATCAGTATTTGATCATTCATCAGGATCTGATACCGTCAGGACTTGAGGTCCATCAGTATTTGATCCATCATCAGGATCTGGTACCGTCAGGACTTGAGGTCCATCAGTATTTGATCCAGCATCAGTACCTTCAGGATTTCATCAGGACTTGGCCCATCAGTATTAGATGTCTGACCAGTTACTGATTTATTCCAAGTACTGATCCCGAACGATATATATATATATTTATTCTAATTAAAATATTATTTAAACACAGAAATAAAATCCCTCGCCCAGGTCGCCTCGCGTACGCGAGACGCCGAGACATTCGCCCAAATCGCCCTTCGACCGAGCCGACCCGAGTCGAGACGTGGCGTGGCGTGGCGTGTCGTGACGTGGCGGGGCGGGCGGCGGCGGCGCGCGCGTGTGTGTGTGTGTGTGTGCGCGTGGAGCACACAGTAACACCATGCACCATCATACACCTTAGTAGTTGTACACTACCCATGTGTGTGATTCTATATAAAGCCAACAACCCCCCTTATTTATTTCAATGTGGGATAAATACACATTCTCATTTCAAGCTTATTCAAGCTACTAACTTCAACTCCATTTCTCTATGGGTTTCACTAAGAAAATTACTTAGACCCATATATGAAAATTTAAGTCCTCATAACAAGGAACAATTTCCAATCGTTAAAATCCGGAATTAACATCAAGAACATAAAATACTTATGCTCTAAAAACTCCATTTTCTAACAGTTATTTCATAGTCTCTCTGGCGCACGCGCGCTCGCTCGCTCGCTCTACCTCTCTCTCTCTCTCAATCTCCTAGTGCTATCTCTCTCTCTCTCAATCTCCAAGTGCTCGCTCTCTCTCTCTCTCTCTCTCTCTCTCAATCTCCAAGTGTTATTATAATACGTTTCTTGCAAAGATCGAAGGGGCGTTCTAGTCTACTAGAAAAAATCTGCATTCTATTCTACTGGTAAATCAATCTCTCTCTCTCTCTCTCTCTCTCTCTCTCTCGTTTTATATAATGAAGTACAAATTAAAAAAAATTGAATTAGAAATATGGTTTGCAAAGCCTTAACAGTGAAAGCCAAATATACTTCACGGCCCAATCCAATCACCGTATGATCGTCTATAAATAACATGTCGCACCTAATCATCGTATGATCGTCTATAAATAACATGTCGCACGCTCCATAGGATGTTACTCGTATTTCATAGTCTCTCCGGCTCTCTTTGGCTCTCTCTCTATTTATCTTGCAATCTCTAAGTGTTATTATAATACGTTTCTTGCAAAGATCGAAGGGTCGTTCTAGTCTACTGGAAAAAAATTACATTCTATTCTACCGGTAAATATATACTCCCTCTGTCCATTGGAGTTCTTTACATTTGATATTTGCACGGATACCAAGATAGTGGGTGTAATATTGTTAAAATAAATGAAATAGTGGGTGTAATAGTGATTTTATTGTTAAAATATGTGAAATAGTGGTTGTAATAGTGTAAAGTGTTGAAAAAGTATAGTGAAGTAGTGGATGTAATAATGTATTTTATTGTTAAAAGTTATTATTTTTAGTAATGTAAAGAAATGGAAGAGACGGCTCAAAATAGAAAGTGTAAAGAAATGAAAAAGACGGAGGGAATATATATCTCCCTTGTTTTATATAATGATTATACAAAAACATAATTATAATATTAAATAAAAATTTATAACATAATAAAATAACACTGGTATTGAAAGTTTGTCGGTTCGATTTTTGGCACGATCATCCTAATTATTAAAATAAATAATAAAATAATATAATTAATCATAATTAATTGATTGCCTTGTTTAATTAAAAATATTTATTTATTATTAATGATATTACTTTTTATAAAAAGTAATAGGATTAGGATGTAAAAATAAATAAAATCTGAATCAGCAAAGCCCTATACAGTGCAAGCCCAATATACTCCACGGCCCAATCCAATCACCGAATGATCGCCTATAAATAACATGCGCAGGCTCTACGGGGAGTATTTTATAGTCTCTCTGGCGCGCTCGCTCGCTCGCTCTATCTCTCCCTCTCTCTCTCAATCTTCAAGTGCTATCTCTCTCTCAATCTCCAAGTGTTATTATAATACGTTTCTTGCAAAGATCGAAGGGGCGTTCTAGTCTACTGGACAATATCTGCATTCTATTCTACTGGTAAATCTCTCTCTCTCTCTCTCTCTCTCTCTCTCTCTCTCTCTCTCTCTCTCTCTCTCTCCCTCTCTCCCTCTCCCCGCGTGTTTTATAGTTGTGTCTGTGTAAGATTGTGTATCTGTTTTATTCATATTGATGATTGATCGATTAATGTGCGTGTCTCATATACAATCCAATCACGATTTCCAATTTTAGTTAATTCTGATTAATATTTGTGATTCAAAGTCGGTCGGGGTTTCTTAGGGTTTCAAATTGTCGTTCGACCCGATACAACTTATATCCCGGGTCATAGATATATATGTGGCCTGGCCTTTTTTCTGATTTCCTTGTTCTTGATTGATTGAATTTGGTAAATCCATAGGTTTGTAATTGTTTTTTCTTTTTGACATATAATTGTAGTTAAACTAGTTGTTGCTTATCTTTATTATTATCGATTAGATTATCTAATTATTTGTATAAGTTTGTTTGGTACATGTCTGTCTACTGCGTTGCTCTTATATTATTGTGGAATCAGTACTGCTTTTGTCGATCTTTGCTTGTCTATTAAATTTCTCGTTTCGTTGTTTATTTTCAGTGCTGTCTATTTTCATGGCTTCTGAGAATTATGCTGCGTTGAATCACAAGCTGGAAAAGGTTTTGAAAGAAGTGGAGGAGCTGAAGCAAATGATGATTAATGCTCTAGGTGTTGGTACCACTTTAGGAGAAGCTTTTGAATCTGACCCCGACTATCACCACGAAGAACCCAAACTGTCCTATGGGTATGATGTGTGGACCTACTGCCCTCCACATCCCGTACTTAAACCTCGTCGTCCTCTTTCTCTTTCAATGTTAACAGCCAACCTCTCTCGCCCTGAACCCACTTTAGGAGAAGCTTTTGAATCTGACCCCGACTATCACCACGAAGAACCCAAACTGTCCTATGGGTATGATGTGTGGACCTACTGCCCTCCACATCCCGTACTTAAACCTCGTCGTCCTCTTTCTCTTTCAATGTTAACAGCAAATGATGATTAATGCTCTAGGTGTTGGTACCACTTTAGGAGAAGCTTTTGAATCTGACCCCGACTATCACCACGAAGAACCCAAACTGTCCTATGGGTATGATGTGTGGACCTACTGCCCTCCACATCCCGTTAACAGCCAACCTCTCCTACCTCTCTTACAAAACAAGCCAAAAACCTCTTATATGCTAAGAAATTTTAGATACAATTTATGTGTGTTGTAACTAGTCTATGAAGAATTCCTATTATCTTTCTGCCTGCATTTAAGTGTATATAGTTTGGTGGTATTAAACATTTCTGTTTACCCTATTGGTTCTTATTGGATTGGTAGTAATTTGTTTACTAATACATGTAAATGATTGTATCATCGTACAATGATTTGTATTTTATAGTATACCTAAATGGCCTCAAGTGCACAGGTAGATAGATGCCTCATTCTGTTTTTTCTTCTTGTTGCAACACTCTCTAATTGTTTGAAGTTTACACAAAAACAAACCAGTAAAATGAGAATTGTATATTGAGTGACAACATAAAAGTCTAAGCAACAAAATTGAAAGAGGCAACACATTCGCCATATATGACGACAATTCCAATCCAGTAAAAGAAGTCTAAGCACTTCTCTCTCGCCGAAGGTGCCAATTTCTTTGTGCCTAGAAGATAATAGCACCACCATCTTCGCTTAAGCCACTCTTTTACCACTCGTAATGGTCCTCTGCCTTGCTGATATTCTTGCATAATCTGTTATAGAATTCACCTGCAAGTGAATGGGTTTGCTGAATCTGAATTAATACAATGCCCTGGCACATAGATTAATGTAAATTACGCCTTTCAGATTCAGAGAGAGTTAGAGACTTCTCTGTTTTCCAAAGTAGATCATGTACAAGAACAATGCGTTGCCTGATATGACCATCTGTGAGAATCTTTGCATAATTCCCTTTTAATCTCTGTATTTTTCTTGAACTTTAAATATACAATCGGATAGAAAGAAGCCTTAAAACGTCTAACAATATGCTTTATCACAAAAAGCCCAAGCAACTGTTGTTTCACAATGTTATTTGCTAAAAACTAACAATAAATAAATAAGTTCGATTCCAAATCACAATAAGTAAATACAAAACTAAAAAACTCAAATCCCTGTCACTAATCCAAAGGTTAAAAGTGATAAGATTTCGACATCTCATACGGAGTTCTTAAGGCCTCAATGCCAACTACAATCGGCACAAATTAATGCAGCAGGTCTTTTTTCATTTGCCATTGAAACCATAATTCTCAGCGAGCTGACTTGTTGGCAGCGAAAGTTTCCTCTATTAGACGAAAACAAAAAGGCTAAAATCCACAGAGCACGTGTGAGAAAGCAACCAATTTATTTGAGTGGATACTGCAGGATGCTCCCTCTATAAGAAGAACACAAACAGACTTGTGAGTATTAATAAGGATAATAGCTTATGAAAGATAGCTGTTCCAACTCCATGGATAAATAAATACCTTTAGATGACAGAATATTAAGAGCAACCATCATATCCATTCTTTCCCACATAGTATAAGAAAATTATATTAAAAATGCCTAAAAAATTAGCCCCGATAAAAATCAAGGTTGTGACACTGAGGTTTATGCATGAAGAAATATTACGCAAAAGAAGAAGCGGCAATATAGGATCGCGTTATCTCGCTGCAAAGTAAAATCCCTAGTGTAAGTTATTTAGTACTAGGGGATACTGGGATTTGGCTAGAGCAGGAAAGAGATAATAATCTACTTGTTAATGCACATAACAATATGAAACTCAAATTAATTATTAAACAATCAGAAGATCAAATACCTAGAGTCCAAGGTCTTTAAAAAGTAAAATTAGAGCATGTAAAAGGGAGCTAACGTGAACCAAGAGAGTCATTTGCATTTTGTGTAAGTATCGGGTTGTGGATTGCTGAGAATTGCGGAAATATATACAGTGGTACCTAAAATGGTTTTTTTTTTCTGTCCAGTGGATATAATTATCAACAATGATAAGAATTAATGAGAGTTCATGCCTCTGCTACAACCTGGATTAGGAAGGCGTCCCCGAAAGTAGAACTGTATGCTTGGCTGCTCATGCCACATCAAGAACAACTCTTTTCTGTTTTGATTGGCAATAAAAAGTTCAGAAATTTCATATTAAAGAGGAAGAGAGTAATGGAAAAACAAAAGAATGGTAATCTTAGTCTAACAAAGTACAAGCACTATAATTGGATACATAACAATTTTCTGAGGTCAGTTTGTCAAGTACATATAGTTCATAAACAAAAGAAAGGCTAGTAAAGATGATATTTAGAGTAATTTCCTTTTACGTGTCTCTTCCTATTAGATAAAAGAGGAGTGAGATATATCATGCTTAGGTTTTAAGTTCGTTTTCATTTGCCTTTAAGGGAATTTTGCAAGATTTGTAAATACTTGGTTGACACCATTTTATTTGACTTCCATTTTCTTCAACTGCTTTATCCCATGATTTTCATCTACGATATGGTTTAGCACGCTTTTCCTGTTATTCTCCATTGATTTTGTCAGCTTTTTAATAGATCACTCCTTTTACCTTCAGCCTCAGCACTGCCATCATATGAAAAAGGTAACATAAATTCATTTGGGATTCGCATACCCTGGGAAGACCAATAGCCAATTCATTTTCCAGTTTAAATATTGCTATGTAACCTACGGGGTGAGCATCCCTTCGTAACTATGCAAATCAAGGTACACAATCTGGTACAACAGCATGCATAAATCGATATTTATAAACATTCACCCTTATAGATGCAAGAAATGACTTAAACTGGAAAACTAATCCCACCTCTCTTTCAACAGCCAACCTCTCTCACCCTAAACCCACCCATAAACGTCCTCCTTCACCATCCAACATATCTCATCCCGAACCAAACCTTAAACGTCACCGTGTTGCCCTTTCACCCTCCTGCCTCTCCTACAAAACGAGCCAAACCTCTTATATGCTAAGATTTGATCATACCTTCTTTTTTACCCTTTTTTCCCCATGTAATATTCAATCATCGATTGAATATCACTACTATTTGTACATGTGCAGAAATTTTAGATACAATTTAAGTGTATTGTTAACTAGTCTCTGAAGAATTCTTATTATCTTTTTGCAAATAAGTGTTTATAGTTTGGTAGTATTTTGCATGTTCTAGGACTTGTTGATTGCACACATTTAAGAACGATACATAGATTACCTTTTCTGAATTTTCAGTAATTTGTGATTCCTGGTAACCATGTACATTTAAGAATTCTTATTTACGGTTTGTTGTGTTGGGTTCCGATTTGTACTTCCTCTACACATTTATACAAATATTGGAGAATACTGTTGTGACGGTAGTCAATAGAATAGATTCAGTGGTGGTGGAACAAGAAGAAGACGGAGAACAAGATGAAGACATTGCAATGCACTTTGGTAGCAGATCACTGGTTAAAAGAATTATTGCCCAGCGACACTTTTGTGAAGACAGTGCTCAGTAGAATTTAGGAACTCGACAACAATCAGAATTGTGAGGTTAACATATTGAAAATAGAAGAAACTACATACGTAGGAATGGCTTTTGATGACAACAGAGCAGACAGATGGGTCAAAGAGAACATGTCAGAGAATTTCGGGGGAGATTTAAATGATTGTTGAAGCACCGTCAATTTCTGGACAATGGAGTGACGTTACATTTAATGAAAGTTTCTTACTGGACCAGAATGTCTGGATTCCTATGAAAGCATTTACTTTAAACAAGAAGAAATACTCTGGAAATGGCAGGGGAATTTTTAGATGTCAAATAGAGAAATCAACAAAGAATGACGCTCCACACTTCTGTGAGGGCCAAAATTGATTTCCCTATTGGCAAACGCAAAAGTATCTTTGCTGGGACACACCGTACCCAAAAGGAATGATCACTAGGTTCAATTTAGACTTGAAGAGCTCCCTCTGCTGTGTTCTAGAATTTCAGTACTTGGGCCAACAAAACATGTCTAAGTATATAACTAATTAATATACTGTTGCAACTACGAGCAACTCTAGAGAATGAACCAAAAAGAACCAGGTCAATACTAAGAAAAATAATGCCAGAAAAAACCATCTCCAAATGTAACCTAGATCCATTCCTTGTATAAAGAGTGAAGAGGAAGACGAAAGATTGATTGTTTTGATGTACAGTTCTACATTCTAATGCGCTAATACCTCATATAATATCTTTGAAGGAATAGAAAAAAGTAAATTCTCCGGGTCAGAAAAACTTAAATATATTGTGCTAACTGTGAAGATTAAACATATAGCAAAGTTAAACTACCCAGTAAAGTAAACATATAAAAACATATATACTTGTCAACATATAAAAACATTTATACAATATACATATCAGGTAGCCACTCTTCTTCAATTCACTTGTTTTCCAACTTTCCAAAATCTGGTCAAGATAAAGGGTCTCCAAAGTACAATGAAAACAAAAGAGCAACTAACAAACAGAACAATGTACACCATCTAAATACAGAAAAAGGTTCTAGACATTGCTAAGAGTAGATAATTTCTATAGTTTCTAATTAAGAGCATCTTCTTTTCTTTTGAAAGAGTCAAATATAGGCAAACCCTTAATCTCTGAAGTTACTTGTCTACTTCAATTGAGCTCGAGCAAACTAGAGATAGAACTGAATATAAATTATTCACTGGCCGATATCAAAAATTTCAAATACATAGTCAAACACAAAATTAATATATTTAATTAAATATAATAGGAGAAGTTTCAATCTACAGAAAAAACAACTTGTCTATTTTATTTATAAGGGGAGGGGGTGGAATCATAACATCAACCAAAATCTTTCTAAAATATTGGAAGTGAGTGGCATACTATTGTTGCAATAAAAATGCAAGAATAGAAAAAAATAATCTAAAATCTTTCTAAAAATAAAATTTCGAGTGTACCATGCAATGTGTCTACAACATGAATATTCATAAAGCTTGTATGAAGTATAAGCTGATAAGTCATTTTATTTGTATAATATTAGTGTTTTATTTTTAATAGTTAGCATTTTATTTTCCCATTTTATGCTTGGTTGTGTGATTATATTGATTGTGCAGATATTGAGAAGATTTTTACGATGTGGTCAAATATTAGAAAATAATGCATTAACCAAGATATCAAGCTAAATCGTCACGAGTCAGCAGAATCGTGGTGAATCAAGCAAGATATCGTCTCAAATGGGAATGCTGAGCAAACGCTTGGTCACGAAGATTATTGTAGATAAATACAAAATCTTTGTAATTAATGCTCCTTTGTAAAGTTTTAGTATAAATAGACCCCCTAGGCTCATTGTATACACATCTCTACCAACACACCTCTCATCTCTTACCTCTTACACATCTCTGGTAACCTTGTAGTGTATGATAGTTCTTTTTCTTCTCCTTCTTGTTGTTTATATTTAATAAAGGTCAAGTTCGTCTCCACATCTGGTATGAGTTCTTATTTTACTTATATTATGATTGTCTCGATGATACTTGGCTAGAGTGGGGCGGATGTAGTGGGCTGAAAGACATGGAATTCATTGGTGTATATGCTTAATTGTGATGTATTTGTTTCATTGATTATCTCCAATATCATATCTATGTGAGTAATTTCATACGAGCCACACAATTACGGTTGGGAGTTCGTATAGTTAGGATCCATACGATTTTTGAGAATTGATTAACTTTGAGACATTTATGCGAAGTTATTTTTGTGACTTTTGAATGCAATTTGATTTGGAATTATTGGTTGTCTTTATTCCGAATACTTATGAGTTTGATTGTTATTAAAAAAAAAATATTTTAAACACCATGATTTTCATATTTAGCCAATGAAATCTTCTCCTTAGAACTTTTTGTAAGTGATATTCTTTAGTGCTATTAGAAACTTAATTCGCGTTCTCTGTGGTTCCCGTACTTGCCTTTGTACTCACGTACACCCGTGCACTTGCGGTTTTTATTACTTAAAGATTTTTCCTCAACATAAGCCAAAAATGAATGAATTAAAGAAGACATAACAAAGAAAAAAAAACTGAATTACACCACTTCCACGCAGAAAATAAAAGACAGCTTGACACCAGTCCAATGCTCCTGCCTCCTAGAGTTGGAATGTTGCAAGTATAGGCAGCCTAGGTTTTTGTCTGAAGCTCATTCACAATCTTCGAGGCTAATAATATGTTTGTGGTGCAAATTGGGGCCAGGGGTTGAACTTGCTGTTACAATGTCCCGGATCTATGTGATTTTAGAGATCGAATCTTGTAATCAAACCCGACCATTTTACTGTTGGAACAGGACATTAATAATTTTACCTTCTGGTGGATTCTGGCCTTGACACTTTGTAGAGTTGTGGAATGATATTTAAAAAGAAGTTAGAGTAGATTATAATTTTTACATTTTCCATGTCTTTTTAAAAGCCTAGATAATTTAAAGAGCATAGGATGTTCTATAACTCTTTAAAACTATAACTTACATGAATTGTAGGCAAGGAAACCTTCTATACACATAGGGGGAGAAAAGTGAAAAGAAATTTATTGCTTGCTCAGCAAAATACCTCCATTGGATGTTCGTGTATTGCTTCAAGCTCCGCATTATATCATATTCTTCTCAAACCAATGCCTCTTTGTTCCCTTATGCATTTAAGTAGTGGAAGAAATCGTTGAACGTACTCCATGGCCATATGCTACTGTACATTAAAGACACATTATCGATGCTGCCTCCAAAAAAAACATGCAGACGTCAACAAAATAACATTTTCAAAACAAAGAAAGTAAATACAATGTAAAAGTAATACCTAAGGTTTTCCATTTTTCAATCCAAGAACTCCACCTAATCACCACAAGCAGAGAATTATATCACTGGCTGAACCGGAAGGACTAACTGATAGATGAGGAAATTTAGTTACAATTGTATTTTTAATCGATTCCACCATTTTAACAAATGTCTTTGAGTACTTATGCCAAAATACCTACCTAACATATATCTGCTACAAATGTACCGATATACATGAATCAAACTGCTTACCTGGATCCTCACACTGATGTGCAAGTATAGAGCTGAACTGCTTAATACATTGTTGCAACTATGAGCAACTGTAGAGAATTAACTAAGAAGAACCAGTTCAATATTCAATGTATTGGAAGAAAAACAATACTAAAGAAAACCATCGGAAAAGGTGACCCAGATTCTTTCTTGTATAAAGAGTGAAGAGGAAGAAGAAAATTTGTTTTTTTTTTAATGTACAATTCTACATTTTAATACCTCATATGATTTCTTTGAAGGAAAAGAAAATGTATTAACATCAACATCATACAAACTACTAAACCGCTACACAACCGAATTAATTATATGAAATCAACTAAATATTGAAAATGATAGATACAATTCAAAACAGAGATTATCAATTTCAAAATAGTTAGTAATACAATGTAACAGCAACAGTTACCTTTTTCAGTTTTTCAATCCACGAACTCCAACTAAAGAAGCAAAGAATAAATCATTGGCCGAAAAGGAAGGCTCAAATGATAAAGGATGAAAGTCAAGTACATTTATAATTTCAATTGATCCAACCAATTTAACATATATTTTATTGCAAAATCACAGTACTTAAGCCAACAAAACATATCCAAGTATTTAACTAAGTAATATACTGTTGAACCTATGAGCAAATGTAGAGAATGAACCAAAAAGAACCAGGTCAATACTAAGAAAGATAATGCGGTAGAAAACCATCTCCAAATGTAACCCAGATCCATTTCTTGTATAAAGAGTGAAGAGGAAGACAAAAGATTGATTGTTTTGATGTACAATTCTACATACTAATACACTAATACCTCATATAATATCTTTGACTGAATAGAAAAAGTAAATTCTCCGGGTCAGAAAAACTTAAATATATTATGCTAACTGTGAAGATTAAACATATAGCAAAATTAAACTACCCAGTAAAGTCCGGGGCAAGGGTAAGGAGTGAGACCAAAGATATACTTGTCAACATATAAAATGATTCTATAGGGTAACAAATATATGAACACATGCAAAGATGAGGAGTGCTGAAGACTTGCAAATAATTTAAATGTGTATATTAATTTCACGGACACAGGAAAGTACCTTTTAACATATAAAATGATCCTATAAGGTAACATATATTTCCTTATGCATATTCACTTCGCAACATTACCTTCTCCAATAATCTAACTTTATCATTAACTGATTCTTTCAACATTTATACATTATACATATCAGGTAGCCACTCTTCTTCAATTCACTTGTTTTCAAATTTCCAAAATCTAAACAAGAAAAGCGGTCTCCAAAGTACTATGGAAACAAGAGAGCAACTAATAAACAGAACACTATACACCATCTATATACTGAAAAAGGTTCTAGACATCGTAAAGAGTAAATAATTTCTAATTAAGAGCATCTTCTATTCTTTTGAAAAGAGTCAAATATGGGCAGACCCTTAATCTCGGAATTTACTTGTCTACTCCAATTGAGCTCGAGCAAACTAGAGATAGAACTGAATATAAATTATTCACTGGCCGGTATCAAAAATTTTAAATACATAGTCAAACACAAAATTAATATATTTAATTAAATTTAATAGGAGAAGTTTCAATCTACAGAAAAAACCACTTGCCTATTTTTTTTTTGGGACAAGTTTCCATTGATTAATAAAATACCCACAGGCAGAACTACAAATCTTCCATACTAAGTCCTTGTGCAATTACAAAAAGAAACTACAATAACTTTCACCTAAATATCCAGATTTGAATAAGATAAACTCGGTCGATACAAGCACGCCGCAGTCCATATATGAACAAAATGACAAAACAATCCAACAGCTTACAGACCAGTTTCTGAAACAATACTGAGAAGACCATTTACTTTAGTAGTGACCCTGCCATTTCATTTCAGCCGTAGTTATCATCCTGAACTCCTTCCACCTTCACCTCGCGCTTTCTACAAACTAATTTGGAATCATTTATATCTAAGGTTTTAGGATGAATTTTTGGAAGGATAATTCTGATGGTACACAAATCTCAAAACAAGAGCGTTTAGACTAATATTCTCACTGCCTTTTGGAATAAGATGTGCAAGGCGCTTTCGAAGCACGGCATCCAAGTAAGCAATGTGGACTGCAAAATTCAAATTAGATGGACGGGTACTAACAACTCCAATATCTTGTGCTTTAAGACTTAGGTTTGAAAGGCTAATTTCAATATTCTCATCCTTTTCCTTGACTCCCGTCTTTCTACGATGAAATGCAGATTCCCAAGGCCCGGCACACATAAATCTTTGCTTAAGCAAGAATTCTCCGGATTGCACTCCGATAATATTACTATTCGTATTTAGTATTGCAGCCCCCGATGAGCCAACCCCCATAGCCATACTGTGATCGAAGAAAATCATATTTGGGTCATACTCCGGAACAATTTTACCATTCAAGTAGTTGCTAGAAGCAACAATGGCCTCATCTACCCTCCACTCAAGCATTGTCGGATGAGATGTCGAAAATATTTTCTGACCCTTTATCCCATCCTGCCATTCTTCCTTAGGGGCAAACTTTAAAAAGTGTTGTATTTCGGTGTTTGTAAAGCAACTTAATACGAGGATTTCAGATTCCACTATAACTAATTCAATCCGGCAAGGATAAGACTGAGTTGAACCATGACATACAATTTCTAATTCCACATAATCTTGGATGTTGGGTACAGTTTTTGCAAAGTCTTTTACGAAATGAGCAACACTAAATATAATAGCTAATCGCCTTACTTTTCCAATAAAAAATCCTGTAGCAAACTGAGTAAGTTTGTGTGGATCGTTAATCCACCTTAATTTCACAGTACATCTATCCATATGTGAAACTGTAGATGAATCGATTCCCGGTTCCATTTCTACTGAATAAATAAATATAAATACGTATATATCTTCTATGTAAATAAGTAAGCAAAGCAGCAATCGGATCGAATTAGTACCTTATAAATCGCCAGCGACAGTGAGAGCAAAACTCGGCCGCTGAAACCGGATCCGATTTGATATACAAGCGATGGGCTTTATTATCTTGGGCTTCATTCTTTTCCTTCCTTTTGGGCTTATTGGTAACCGGATTATCCTAATTTCATAAATCAACTTCATGTACATCTTTCTCTAAATTAATTATCTACAATTATTTATTAAGAAGTTATGATACTAAAAAAATTTAAATGTAGCAAATGAAATAGTATTCTCTTTCTATATTATTTTCTTACTTAAAGTTTTAAATTCGACAATTAGTATGCTATTAATATCTCTCAAAAAATTATATCCTTTATTATATTATATCCAGGGATCTTATCCAAATTTTTGGTCTGGCCACTGTACTACCAAAATCATATGATCCATTGGATTGAAAATGGAGGATCAATATTAGATCACATTAAAAAGAAAATTATAATCTAAAAAGTATATAATTAGAAACACTTGCATTAGAATTGAATTTTAAAAAGAAAATCAATATATATATATATATATATATATATATATATATATATATATATATAAAGGAGGATACGCGGGAGTTTAGGTGGCGCTCTAAAATCGTCTCAATCTATTTTTCTATTTTTCTAGAATTTTAGAATTTTAAACACTTATAAATATAAAAATATCATTTAACATATTAGAAGTTGAATAGGTGTTCGAATTTATAGAGGAGAAGAGTTCGAGTTCGAATTTATAGGAAGACATATGATTAGAAGTTCTCCTGGAAGTAGAATAAGTATTTATAAAGCATATGATTAAAAGTTCTATTGAAAGTAGAATAGGAGTTCGAATTTATAGAGAATAAGAGTTCAAATTTATAAAATAAACACATAAATAAAAGTTTCTATTGGAAGTAGAATAAATATTTATAAAGTATAAGATTAAAAGTTCTATTGGAAGTAGAATAGGAGTTCGAATTTATATAGAATAAGAGTTCGAATTTATAGAAAAACATATGAATAAAAGTTCTATTAGAAGTAGAATAGGTGTTTGAATATATAAAGCATCCATATAACTAAATATTTTATAGAAAGTACGATCTTCTTAAATTATATTTTTTTATATAAGTTAATTATACTTCTATTAGGAAAATTTATTCATTAATCCAATACTATTATCCTAAAAAAAGTCATCGTATTTAAAAAGAAAAGAATTGATTTGTTAACATTATAAAAGAACATTCTCATGCAGGAATCCTAAATAAAAATAGAAGTATCTATCTATAATATAAAGAGAAAATAAGATGTGTTTTCATTTTCTAAAACTCCATAAATTTAAGAAAGTCTAGATAAAGTATAAATTGGAATTCACTCTATTTTTTAGGTTTTAATTTTAAGGAAAATAGTTGTTGTGTAAGATAAGTATCATTAATAATATGTAATGAATTTGGAATTTCGACCTAAACGAGAGCGGCTCGAAACGTGTTTAATGGGAAGACGGCTCACTATAAAATATTGTATTAGCTATTAAAATATCATTTTGATGTTATAAATTTTATTTTATTTTTAGGATTTGATTTTTATGGATAAACATTATCATACAAGTGATATATGTAAAAGTTAGGCTTTTAGTTTTAACGAGGGAGCGGATAAATTGTAATAACCGTGTTTAACGAGAAAGCGATTCATTAGAGAAGACCGTATATAGATGTTTGAATATATAAGGAATACATAAAATAAAATGTTTTATTAGAAGTAGAATACGAGGACGGTGGAGATGTCTTACAAAAAAGAAAATTATAATCTGAAAAGGATATAATTAAAAAAGGGTGTAGTAGAATTAAATTTTAATTATTTATCTTTTTATTAGTATTAAAAAAAATTCATATTTACTATTTGGACTTTATCTTGAGATCTAAAAATCAGATATGGATGATTTTACAATCCACGCGAACCTCATAAAATTTGATTTAATTTAGTGATGATTTAATAATTATTATTCAAATGCTCAGAATCTCAAGAGAAAATATAATTACAAATTTTTACATTAATCTTATTCAATGAAGAAGTCATATATTGATAGTGTTATTAATGTAGAAAACCTAATTATATAAGATTTAAATTATTGGCATATACATTTTCGTATTTGAATATAAATAATTTTTTTAGTTTACAACATATTAAAATATAAAATATTTTTTGATGCTTGATCCAACGGTTTTCATCTATTTACTTCAAGATCTTTTTCGCATGGAGGACAATACTACCGATTATCAATGTTTTGGACAAAAATCCCTCTTACACTTATTATAAAAAATGTATTTGGTTGTTATTAGAACTATCTTCAAATAATTATAAGGGTATTTTGATAATCAAAATGAATTATAAGTAGAATTCATAAATCAAACAGAATTTTCAACGTAAAAAATCGTCAATTTCCTCTCTTCTCTGTTTCAGCGTAGATTTAATTAGAAAAAAATTATTAAACCATCATTAAATAAATGATTATTTTGTTAATTTCACGTGGGCTGTAATCGTCCAAATCAAATTTTAAGAATTCAAGATAGAGTACAAATATTAAATCGAACGTATAAAATCTTATATAGGCAAGTGCTCAAAAGAGAACTTATTTTTTGAACTTATATATATATCAATTGTTTAAGAACAAATATTTGATATAGAAATTAATAACATATAAAATTTAAAAAAATAATATAATTTTAGATATTAAAAAAGGAGTCGTGCGTTACACGGGTTATAAGCTAGTATATAATAAGCGTGAGAAGATCATCTTTTCCATAATTTTGGTTTGGTCACTGTACTACAAAAATAATCTCAACCGTCGAATCTAATATTTTTAAAAATAGACGATCATGTCATATTAAAAACATTTATAATCTAAAAAAATTATAATCTAAAAAGAAATATTTAAAAAATATTGTATTAGAATTGAATTTTTAAAAAAATTATGATATGAAAAGGATATAATTAAAAATGATATAATTGAATTTTTTTTATTTTTTTATTAATATTTAAAAAAATCATATTTACTATTGGGGCTCTATCTCGAGATTTAAAAATCAGATTTGGATGATTTTAAAACCCTAGATTGAAATTGATATACAAGTGATGAGCTTTATTCAACATGGATCTTAGGCTCATTCTGAACAACTAACTTTTCTTTCCTTTTGGTCTTTTTGGTAATTATCAGGGTTGAGCTGAATTATCCTAATTTTAGATCCCGTATTTGATTTTAAAAAATTCGGAAAATAGAATATTCGATTTGGTTTTTTCTATAAATTTGGATATGAATCTGGATCACAATATTTCAAAATCGAATATCCGAATACGATCCGATTTTTAGTATTTCTTAAAAGATAATTTGTATATTTAATAAATATATAATGAACATGTTAAAGAAAATTAATTCAACATATGACATATTAAATTAAATAATAAATTTTCACTAACAATTTAATGAGTTTGTTGCGTATTGCCTAAGTTTATAAGGCATTTTAGACGTAATAACATAGGGATACACTTGAAATTGTGTTATTGAAATATACTTAAAAATACATGCCCATATATTTGTACAATATATTAGAATAAAGCGCTTACGTGATTCTGACAAATCATTTGTGTTATGTACATTCATGTCGTGTATTTTGGGATTTTCCACGAAAACAACGTAAAACTAAATCAAGTACCCGAAATTTGAACACAAAATGACACTAAACTACCCTTTTTCGTGTACATGAAAAAAAATGTATGACAATTACATGAAATATTACTCTGTATCCAAGTTATGTAACTATGTAAATGAGAATGACGTTGAGATGCTACCAAACAAAACTAAGAGAATTATACATGGTGTAAACTCCTAAACAAAATGAAGCCCTCGTTTTTTTGTTTTTCCTTAATTTTGTTTCTTGTTAATAAATATATCTTTTTGTGTAGAATCTTTCTACCAAATTCGTAAGTACCCATATTTTAAGATTTGTTGATGTTAACGGAGGAATTTGGGAAAACAAATTCGGGGAGGGTTGCTGGAATTGTGGTGGTGGTTGATGATGGTTAGCGGCGTAGGACGTTTAGGGTTAGGGTATATGATTCGGGGATGGCTGAGATTGTATGTTGAGATGTTGTTGCAATTAAGATTGAATATCGAATTCTCTCTTTTTCGCAAGGGTTTGTATCGTGCCATACAATGTGCCTACGTACCCTTATTTATAGGGATCAAGCCAAACGTAGTTCTTGGGGAGCAAGTAATTGCAATGGGCTAGGTTACCTTGTTTAGGAAGCCCATTGGATTAAGACCATCGCCTTTGATGTTATCATTACGGAAAGCCCAACTACTTTCTCGGAGCGTATCGGTTAAGCTATTGACCCGGTATTTTCGGGGTCAGCGCTTTCCCTGAGCTACGGAGATAAAATAGTGGTAAGGCAACCCTGAATGAGGGCGAGATCCTTTAGAAATGGGCGAGATCCGTCTTAAAGGGCGAGATCTAGCCTTTGATTAGTTCAAGAACCTTATTTGTAGTCCATAATCTTCGAATTCAATAATCGTCACCATAAAGGGCGAGATATCACAGTATTGGGCCTAGCTGTATAAAAAGGGCGAGATCCTCTATATGGGCGAGATCTCCACAGTGAGCCCAAAAATAGATGAGGCTATTTTTGGGTATAACAACTACCCCCTAGTTTCTTGTAATAATTATTTTTATAAGAGAAACTAAAATTCCTTAAAAATTCCTACTCGAAAGAGCGAACTTAAAAAGAAAGAATATTTCCGAGGAAGAAAAACATAAAAATTTTCCCGCTGGACAATCACACCTCGATCCCTGTTCCTTTCCTCCCAATTATATGATGCCACGTGTAGCATTTTCTCTCTCTCTCCTTGATTACTATAAAAAACCTGAAACTTCTTTTCATTTCCTAACTTTATCCTCAGAAGCTTACGAAGTGTTGGTTGAACTCTTATCTGAAGGGCGAGATCTTTAATTCCTCCAGGCGATCCTCTCATTTCCAACAGGCGACTTCTCTTTTCATCCAAGGGCGACTTCTCCTACAAACAGGTACCCCCCTTTTATTCTTACCTTTCCGAATATTATTCTTATTATTTCCTGGAAATAGTTATATAGACTTCGTAGAATATTCATGTCCTTTAGGATAGACATTCACATCTATATCTAGCTTCAAACACGCCTAGTATTATGAGGGCGAGGACCCTTCCCTTTTTCCACATTCCTTCTGCTATTTATTCTGACCAACTCTTTTAACATAGTCCTCGCCCTCTCTCTTACAGATGTCGAGCGAGAACTCGGCTTCCGATAACAAGATAGCATCGTCTTCAACATTTTCATCAAATGATGAAGTTAATAAACATTCTAACTCTAGTTGGCTTAGAGCTCACCAGAATCCGAGAACCTCTCTAGACCCGGATCATGCGATCAATTTCTCGCCCGATCTTTATTCCCAAGCTGAGGTCGAAGATTTGGCGAGCACCTATTTCGCCCAAGATAATCTCGGAGATGAAGAGGGCGAGGATGACCTCCAAGACCTTTTTGCTGACCTGGATCCAAATCAACCCGGACCCTCCAGAATGAGAAGAAATCCTGGTAAAAGACCTTGCTAGATACAAGGCGATGTTAGAAAACGAGAACTCGAAGCTGTCTAGTTTGGATGAAGAAGGCGAGATTGAACCAGGGGATGAAGGCGAGAATGATGCTCCTGGAATAAGCTTTGAAGCCGAAGACGAGAACGAGGAAGAGGTTTTATCTGTCTCGCCCGTCCGCTATGCTATGGAAATACCTTCTCCCCCGAATAACCCATACAAGCAACCTGTTCGTCCTTGTGATGAAGACTTGGATTTCGAAGATGATGTTAGTGAACCTCTTCGGATGAAACATAAATTTGATCAAGAAAGGATCTCTTGTGCAGGACTCGCCTAAAAGATCTCTTCCGAAGAAATCATGTTCTTAATAGAGTACTATAATTTGGAGGGAAAATGGCTATTACCTCGCTCCTCCATGAGAATGCATGTTTTTAACATTGCTGGATTACCTACACCAAGGATGGTCCTCACCAATAAACTAATAGAGCTCGGATTCGGATCCCCAATGCATCCTTTCCTTCACCAAATCATCACCTACTACAATATCGCCCCAGTGCAATTGTCGCCCAACAGTTATAGGGCGGCTATCGGTTTGTACATGATGTACATAAACAAGGGGTACAATGCCCCTACCATGTCTGAATTAAGTCATTTCCTTGATTTAAGGCGTTGTGGGAAGGACATCGGATTCTACTATCTCGCCTACTGGTCAACTCACAACAAGAAAGGCTTCATTACTGGTAACCCAAGCAACATGAAGATGTGGAAGGATGAGTTCCTTTATTTATTTGACGTTCCCAGGATTAGAACCCAATTCAACATTCATCCTTGTAAGTATCTCGTCCTTTTATTTTGAATCTCGCCCTTTAGTGACTGTTAACACTCGTTTCACATTCCTCCTAATACTATTGTATTTTTAGACAAACCATCTCAAACCAAACTGGTAGGCGACGCTGCAGAGAGAGCCTTGGCCATTTCTAATTTACCTAGGTCAGAAAAAGATCTTGATGTTTTGGTGACCTCTGAAAATATTCGTACCCATGGCTTCTATAATGAAGGTTATGGCCAAATTCCATACATCAAATTCAAAAGAGGAACCAAGAGAAGTACTCGTAAAAAACAAGTCGAAGGGCGACTTACCGGTAAAGGTACCTCGCCCTCTAAATAAACCTCGCCTTTCAACCAGTAATCTAATCATTACTCTTTTACTTGTATATTTTAGGAATTTGTATGAATAATTTGTCTACTTTATGTGCAGGTCAAATGTCGAGACTTCCTTTTTGGCGAAACCCTTTTGCTGAACCAGCTCCCTCTGCAACAGCCAACCCACCTCGCCCTTCTATCTCAACATTGGCAAACCAATCTCGCCCCATTATTCCTATCATCAATCAAGGCGATAATGCACTCAAGAACAGAAAGCGTAATTTAGCTGATGCTTCCAAGAACCTGCAGAGCAAGAAACACAAGCCGACCACTGCGGAAGAATCGCCCTCAGATTCCGCGGCCTCCACTTTTGGCTCTGTTGCTGCAGAAAATTTTTCTGACAATGATGCTAAACTTTTAAGAAATCGCACTGATGAAAAAGCAGAGTTCAACTTCAAAGTGGGACTTGGAGATGCTTTCTACCATGGTTTGAAGGTTCTCGCCCTGAAGAATGCCGCCATTAAAGAGCAAGACAAAGCTTTAAAGAAACTCAAAGGCGAGACTACTTCCTACAACTCCAAACTGGGCGAGATGCAGAAGAAGCTTGATAATGAAATGAAAGCAAGGAAAGAAGATGTCGACAAGGTCCAATAATCCTTTAATAAGGCGAAATTTGATTTTGACCAAGCTACCAAATCGTACGAGGACGAGATTGCCAAGCTTAAAGACGAGAACGACATGCTTAAAGCTAGAACAAGGAAAAGTCAGGGTGAAGCTTATAATGCGGGATTCTTGGATTACCTCCGCAATTTTCTAGCAGCCGATCCAAGTTACGACTGGTCTGTACACTTTGCACCTTCCACCCCTGCCTTCATGCTTAAATTCCAGAATGATAATGCCGAGCTTATTGCTGCTGCGAAAGAGGAGCTACGACTGAAATTGAGGGCGAGAAGAAAGCTATGGTTGAAGCAGAGGCGAGCAAGAAAGCAGGGGGCGAGAGGACAGATGTAGCCTCGCCTTCTCAAACCGTTGGAAGTTGAATGTATGAACTCTTCATAATTGCGAACACAATAGGAGTGCGGGCCCTCCTATAATAGCCTCGCCTTTGTAAAACTTTACAACTTTTGATGATCTTATCTAACCTTGATGGAGTGCGCGTCCTTCATTTAAAGACGTCGCCCTTGTAATAACTTGGTTTAATTATTCTGCATAATTATGTCCTTCTTAAGTATCTGCTTGCATTCTACTAGTACTCAACAACTGTAACATATCTCGCCTCTTGGAGAATCTCGCCATTCTTTAATTTAATTCATGAGCCTTAATAAATATCTCATTGCCAAGGTACTAACTACCATGTCTTCTCGAGGGTATCCCCCTCTAAGGGAGTCATTTTCCTCAGAATTTAATAAATTCGGGATACCCTTCTCAAAGGAGGTCATTACCCATATCAGAAATACCCTCCTCACAGGAGGTAGATTTTCCGAAGATAGTACCTTGATGAGGTGCCGGAAGTACGGACATTGATAAGTGGATTTTATATCCACTTGGAGCATTCTAAATCGGCTTAAATTGATTGTTTTGGACTAAAGTTTCTTGTAGTTTTGATGTGTTTTGCTTAGTTGTGCAGATTTACAAGAATGTTGATTATGGTGGATGCTTCTTGATATGGGCTAAAAATAAGCCCTAAAGACACATTTAATGTGGCATTAATTAGACCCAGAATGGTCCAAACGTGGGGCCCACCAGATGGGCCCAAATCCTATTTACAATATTAATTTCGTAATTAATATTAGGGATAATAAACAGCTCAGCAATAAGTGTCAGATAGGGACATTATCTCTACAAGGAGTAGCCTCCGAGTCGCATACTCATACAAGGAAACAGACTCCTACAAGGTAGGAGTCTAGAACTTTCCTCTAGGCTGACTTACCCACCAAGTCACCTAACCCTAATACAACTCTAAGGCTTCTCAGCCTATATAAAGGGTCAGACCCCTCATCTTAGAACTACGTTTTCTTGGCTTGATTCTCTAATACAGAGATACGTAGGCATTCTGTGAGGACCGTTTAGTCTCGAACGCAGAAGCAGCCATTAAAGCTCGAAGCTCAACCACCCTTAGCATTAAATACAGACAAACCCTAGCCGTCATAATCATAACCTAGTTTTTATTCCACAACATTTGGCGCCGTCTGTGGGAAGACAACATCAACCATGGTTCAAACACGAAGAACAATACCAGTTGAAACTTAGGCCATGCCTCTCAGCTCTGCTCCACCCTTCACCGAACATGCTCCCCCAAGCATCAGGGGCGATCATTCAACAGGCTCCCCCAGCATCAACTGTCATCGCCTAATCCAAAGTTTCTCAACAACCAGGGGCGAACCCTCATACTGAGAGTACGTTACCTCTGATCAATCAGGCAGGACAAGGAACCAACCCTCTCCAGATGGTGGTCTCCCCTCCCTTTGATCCGAACAATCCATCACCAGGGGTATAGATCCACACTACGGATCTCCCCTCGAATATTAACCCCAAGGACAAATCTCCAAAAATACTGAAACACATGTCAAGTGATCGCAGCCCATAGGGATGAATCCCCAAGGCCAGGAGATGAATCCCTTTCAATGGTTGTTTCCCTTCTGGGATATGACCTACCCCCATGAAGCACTGACCTTCACCACTGTGACTCTCGCAAGAAAGAATATAGCCTACGGGCTACCTATCTACCCCTCAAACGCAGGAGGCATTAGAGGAAGTGGTCATGCATATCGAGGGCACAAGCCATATAAACACCCATGCATCACAGGCTTAGGCCCTGTCTATGAAGGAGGGTACGAAGATTATTCTGAACTCTATACCGAGGATTCATCATCTAAGGATGATCGAGATCGAGCCCCGAGGAACAGGCGTGTAGACAAGGAACCCATTATTGGGCGTATTCGAGAAACTTCGGGCATAGTGCCAAGAACTACTTAAGATAAGGTTAAGGCTCATAAAGCCGAGATCCAAAAGTTGAAACAAGACTTGGAGAAGGAACAACATAGGTACAATTGCCCTCCTACGTTAAGAATAGGAGAGATTCCCTTTGTCAATTTGGAGAGGCCTTCAAAGATGCATAGAAGGAGTGGGGTCCAAGGACAGAGATCCTTATGGCTAAGTCCAATGATTTGATTCAACCATGAGGTCAGGAGGTTAATGCTAGCACCGCTGTGCCACCAACCACTGGACAAGGGTCGATACCCTAAGGAGAAGGTTCGCAAATCCCTGCTATTAATCCCCAAGAGACGAATCTTCAGGGGACATGAACTTAAACTCGAGGGTCACTGCCTTCAGTGGTGAACCCTCAGGAACAATGAGCGAACTCCCTTCATATGGTGATTGCCCCTCTAGGCGGTCGCCCGCTATCCCATGGAACCCAGATCTCAACCACTGCGTTCCCCCCCTTGAATACTAATCCTATGTTTGGACTACCTAACTACCCCACTTCATGCTCACGAGCCATATGACCCCCCTTATGTGGGAAGCTCTCGGCACAACCAAATGTTTAAAGATTACTCCGGACCTTACTCTGATTCTTCCTCTGAAGAAAGAAATCGAGATGAAGCCGAGGAGGCGCCGAGCAAGCCAAGAACCCCATAGGCGTTCTCAAAGAATCCACGATGGACCCTCAACCACTGCCCTGGAAAGAATCCAAACCTTTGAGGCTGAGATTCAAAGGCTGAAAGAAGACATCGCAAGAGAGCAGCAAAGGCAAGGACGCCCACGGACAAGGAAGAGTATCCCTGTGGTGAATTTGGATGAAACCCCGAGGAGGGATAGGAGGACATAGGTCCCTCTAACTGAAGCACCAAGGATGGCAGCCTCTAGGCCAAGGGCTGCAAACTTGGTGTTGCTCGGAGAACCTAACAATCCTATACCCCCGTTTACTGAGGAGGTGATGAGAGCTCACATCTCTAGGAAGTTTAAGATGCCTACTATAAAGGCTTATGATGGAACGGGTGATCCTGCAAATCATGTTAGGACGTTCTCGAACGCACTGCTGCTGCAGCCTGCAAGTGATGCCCTGAAGTGTATGGCGTTCCCTCAAACCCTATCGGGTATGGCTCAAAGGTGGTACAGCAGATTGCATGCGAACTCTATTGGCTCTTTTAAGGAGTTGAGTGCTGCTTTCGTCAGCCAATTCATTAGTGGGGGAATCCACGAGAAAAGCTCTGCTTCTTTTATGAACGTAGTGCAAGGGAAGAGTGAGAACTTGAGGGATTACCTCAAGAGATTCGTCAAGGAGACATTGGGTATCTCTGATCTAAAGAACAAGATAGCCATGGTGGCCTTACAGCATAGAACGATTAACGTCTATTTTAAGATGTCATTAGCCAAGCATCCCCCAGAGGACATGACTGAGCTCCACCCGAGAGCAGGCAAGTATATTAAGGCTGAAGACATCATGAGGAAAGATACTTCTGTTACTAGCAGTTGGAACAACGACAACTCTAAGAAGAGAAGGCCGGAGCAAGAGTATGATGCTAGGGACAAGTATCCCCGAACTAGCGAAGACTCTGACTCTCCCCCTATGAACAACCAAGGACCAAGGTTCACTGAGTATGCAAGGTTGAATACTCCTAGGAGTCGAATCTTGTTGGACATTGAGAAGGATAAGGATTTCCGATGGCCGAAGCCACTCAGGGGTGATCCCGCAAAGAGAAACCGGAATTAATATTGCAGATTCCACAGAGATGTGGGGCATGACACTGACGATTGCAAGCAACCCAAAGATGAGATCGAGTTTTTGATCCGTAGAGGGAAACTGAGCCACTTCACCAAGGGTGAAGAATGTGGTAGTCAGAGAAGAGACTATAACAGAAGGGATGAGGATCAAGACCACAACCCACAGCCCCGAGGGTCAGTAATCAACATGATCTCAGAAGGCCCGACTGCGGCCAGGACAACTAGGAACTCTCAAAAGGCTTATGCCCGAGAGGTGATGCACATCGTGGGAGAGGCCCCGAAGCCTGCAAAAACTGAGGTAGCGGTTAGTTTTGATGACTCAGACTTGGAAGGGGTGAAGTTCCCCCATGACGACCCGTTGGTCATAACTCCTGTAATTGGAAACTCAGAGGTGAAGCGAGTCTTGATAGACAATGAAGCTTCCGTTGACATTATGTTTCATGATGCGTTTGTGAAGATGGGATACACTGATTCTCAGTTGACCCCCAATAGCATGCCTATATATGGATTTAATGGAGTAGAATCCAAAGTTGAAGGGACTATTCAGTTGCCTGTAACTATTGGAAAGAAGCCCAAGGAGGCCACTCAGATGTTGAACTTCCGGGTAATCAAGGCGGTTTTAACGTACAATGCTATCCTGGGAAGGACTGGACTTCTTGCATTTAAGGCTGTTGCCTCAAATTATCATATGAAGATCAAGTTCCCAACCAGGAATGGTGTAGGAGAACATAAAGATGATCAAAAGATGGCACGAATCTGTTATGCAACCTCGTTAAGGCCTGATGGAGTCGGGGGCAGGTCCTTCCGATTGAAGACATGGATGTCCATAGAGATGGAGAACCAGGAAAGGAGCTCGAAGGAGGGTCAGGGCCTTCTCAGCCCCGTGGATCTAAAGGATTGGCACCCAAGACTTCAGGAGGGAGGATACTCCCTCATGAAGCGCATATCCGAAATTGAAGAAAAACTTGGAGATACAATATGTTAGCCAACCCCTAAGGGTTAGAATCCCCTACTTTATTAACGCGAATGACACCTCTAGGAGGAGAAAGGTCGATTCACGAAGGGCTGAGCCCGATGACTCGATGCCTCTAGGAGATCGTGACGATCCAATCTTATCCTTCATTAAAGAGACAATGAATGCTCATATCTCAAGGAAATCACCCACTATCGAGGTATTTGATGGGGCAGGAGATCTCACTAATCATGTGAGAATATCCTCCAATGCACTACTACTTCTAACCCCTGATAGACGCAGTCAAATATAGGGCGTTCCCTCAAACCCTGGGGGGCATGACACAACGATGGTATATTCGGTTGCTCGCGAACTCAATCAGCTCCTTTAAAGAACTAAGGGCATTTACGCCCCGTTCATTGATGGAAAGTTCATGAGAAACATTTTACATCCCCATTGATGTGGAACAAGGAAAGAATGAATCCTTGAGGGATTACGTGAATCACCATGGAAGCCTTGAAGGACCCGAACCTAGATGATCCCGAGAAGAAAAGCAAGAACTAATGTTGTCAGTTTCATAAGGATTGATCCCAATGTTTTCACGATTGTAGATAGCTAAAACACAAGATCAAGTTTTTGATCTGAAGAACACTATAGGAGAAGCTCTATAACAAGCAAAAACCGAAATGGCATTTGCCTTTGATGATTTTGAAGGGGTCAAGTGCCTCCAAGATGACCCGTTGGTCTTAACACCTGTGATAGGCCACTCATAAGTGAAAGGATTCTCAATTGACCCCCTTCAACATGCCCATCTATGGGTCCAGTGGAGTTGAGTAGGGAGTTGCAGAAAACTATTCTGTTGTCCATGAAAATAGGGCGAGAGCCTAGGGAGGCCATTCAGATGTTGAACTCTTTTGATGGTTAAAGAAAATACCGCTTATAATGTTATCCTTAGGAGGACATGCTTGAATACCTTTAAGGTTGTTGCCTCAAGCCACTTAGAGACCTGATGGAGTCAGGGGGCAGGTCCTCCCGATTGAAGACATGAACGTCCAAGAAGATGATCAGAAAGAAAGAGGAAAGCTCACCGAGGACTTAGTCTCCATTCCCATAGTTCATGAAGGACCCGAAACGTTACCTACATAAGGCATGGCCGAGTGAACCCTTGAAGGGAAAATTGGATACATTCCTGCAAGAGAACAACATTGCGTTTGCTGGGACAGAGTAACCACAATAAAATCTCAGGCACTCGCTGACTTCATGGTTGAATGTACCATTGACAACCAAGAAGTCGGGGGGCATGAAGAGATAGTGGAAGAGAAGAAAGATGAAGGAGACTTGATGTCCAAAGAATACTGGGTGCTCTATTTTGATGGGGCATCAAAAACAAAAACAAGTGGAGCTGGTCTAGTTCTGCGAAGTCCAGATGGGTTCCTAGTCGAATATGCTCTAAAGCTAGACTTTCCAATGACTAATAATGAAGCTGAGTATGAGGCTCTGATAGCCGGTTTGACCTTAGCAAGGAAATTAAGGGTCAAGCACCTCAAAGTTTATGGAGACTCGAGACTTGTAGTTGCACAAGTGAATGGTGAGTTTGAAGCTCGTGAGGAAACTATGGCAGAATATCTAAGGATAGCCAAGGGTGTTATGACTCAATTCGAGGAATGATACATGGAACACATCCCGAGGGAAGTGAACATTAAGGCAGATGCCCTCTCTAAGTTCGCTTCCTCGGAGATAGAGAACTATGTTGGGAGTGTTTACTTTCAGGTCTTGAAGACCCCTACTATCAATGTGAAGTTGGTGACACCGATCGATGTGCAAAGCTGTTGGATGGATCCTATCAAGGCTCACTTGGAAACGGGATGGCTCCCTGAAGATGTCATGGAAGCACGTAAACTCTCGGTAAGAGCTCTAAGATACACCCTGATTGAGGGTTTGCTATACAAGAGATCTTTTGTGATCCCGTACTTGAAGTGCTTGAGGCCCAGGAGGCCAGAGAAACACTCGAAGAAGTGCACGAAGGGATGTGTGGGCAACACCTGGGGGGTAGAGCCCTTGCTCATAAAATACGTCCCCTTGCTCATACCAACGACTATTTAAGGGATGAACCCTCTAACAACATGAATTCAAGGAACTGAAACCTACTAAATTGGAGTCCAGAGAATGGATTCAAACCCTAAAGGGATGTATCCCCAATTTAGAGGGGTGACTTTGCTTACAATCGTAAACACCCTAACATGATTACGAATCTCTATAATGGTGTTACCATCACCAACAGGACAAAACCCAAGTTATGGGCTCCTACCCCTATGAGGGCTGAGGGCATGATTAGCCATGTGTTTAAATGCTCATCATAAAAAGTTCACTTGCAAGGATGATTAACCAAGATTGATAAACCTAATTAAGGTTTTGAGATTGTTTTGACCCAAAGGAAAGGCCCAATCAAAACTTAAAAAGTTTATAGGCCCAACGATTTGAAAATCTAGATCCAGCCCATGAAAATTAAAAAGACAGGGCCCGTTAAAATCCATAATGAGATTTGGAGTTGCCAAAACAAGGCACGAGGTCGTGAGATTCGATCTCATTTTCTTGAATAATTACGAGCTCGGCTAGAAGACCTGGAAAATTTAATTCTAAGGTCGTAACCAACCTTGAAAATTGAGGTCGGAACAAAACAGATATGAGGTCGCACACTTGAGGTCGTTTTTGACTTATAAAAAGCAAAATGAAGCCACGACCTACCACTCCAATTGAGATCGTTGAAATATGGCTTGAGATCGCAAATCTCAGGTCGAATTTGAACTAGGAAATGAAAAAAATCCCCACGACCTGGGATTCATTTTGAGGTCGTTCTTATTCTATACTGAGGTCGAGGTTGAACGATTTTGAGGTCGTTTTAACACTATTTGAGCTCGCCCATTTCAGGTCGAAAATACACTGATTTTCCTGGAAAAAAGTTACGACTTGGCCCCTATTTGAGCTCGTTTTTTGAGCTCGAAATGTCCAGGTCGAAAATGTATTAATTGAGCTCGAAAATGTCCAGGTCGAAAATGAACTAATTGAGCTCGAAAATGGCTACGACCTGGGACAGTTTGAGCTCGAAAATTGAGCTCGAAAATGTACTAGTTGAGCTCGAAATGTCCAGGTCGAAAATGACTTGGGAAACAGGTAAAATGGCTGCGACCTGGGACAGTTTGAGCTCGAATTTGGCCTGAAAAAAAAAAAAAAAAAAAGAAAAACATACAATTTTGGAAGCAAAATTAGTGATAAAATTTTAGAAAAATAAGTCGAAACGATAATTTCTGAATAGTACTAGTCTTCAGAAATAAAAAACCCAGCTCGACCCCAGCCAGGGGCTCTGCCCCTTGGACCCCGCCAGGGGCTGCCGCCCCTTGGACCCCGCCAGGGGCTGCCGCCCCTTGGACCCCGCCAGGGGCTGCCGCCCCTTGGACCCCGCCCGGGGGCTGCCGCCCCCGGACCCCCGCTAGCACCGTTTAGTGCCGATTAGCACATATTAGTGCCTGTTAGCACCGATTAGTGCCGATTAGCACCGTTTAGTGCCGGTATAGCACCGTTTAGCGCCGATTAGTGTCGTTAGTGCCGTTTTATGCCATTCGACATTGTTTAACACTGTTTAAACATTGTTTAAGGCTGATTAGCGCTGTCTAGTGCCATTTAACACCGCTTAGTGTCATTCAACATCGTCGTAAATGCGTCGGTCGCTCCACGCTTTACATTAAGATGATAAGTTGAAAATACTCATGTAAGAGCAATAAACCCTGACCCAAGTCTCGAATAAGGCCGTTAAAACTTCAAGGAAAACCTGATCAGTTTCCCTAGAAGTTGGGGGGCAAATGATATGGGCTAAAAATAAGCCCTAAAGACACATTTAATGTGGCATTAATTAGACCCAGAATGGTCCAAACGTGGGGCCCACCAGATGGGCCCAAATCCTATTTACAATATTAATTTCGTAATTAATATTAGGGATAATAAACAGCTCAGCAATAAGTGTCAGATAGGGACATTATCTCTACAAGGAGTAGCCTCCGAGTCGCATACTCATACAAGGAAACAGACTCCTACAAGGTAGGAGTCTAGAACTTTCCTCTAGGCTGACTTACCCACCAAGTCACCTAACCCTAATACAACTCTAAGGCTTCTCAGCCTATATAAAGGGTCAGACCCCTCATCTTAGAACTACGTTTTCTTGGCTTGATTCTCTAATACAGAGATACGTAGGCATTCTGTGAGGACCGTTTAGTCTCGAACGCAGAAGCAGCCATTAAAGCTCGAAGCTCAACCACCCTTAGCATTAAATACAGACAAACCCTAGCCGTCATAATCATAACCTAGTTTTTATTCCACAACACTTCTGTCGTTTTTGGAGATTTAATTGATTAAAATTCGGATTTTCCGGGAAGGCTGCGCAGCTTACACTGTTTTGGCCATATCTGGAGTTCTATAAGTCCATTTTTAGCGATCTTACTGCCCACGCGAAGCTTGGGAGATTTTATACAACATGGGATAGGTTTTGAATGAGCAAGTTGCGCGTGGTGGGGGCAGGAAGCACGACAAACAGAATGTTGGAAGCAGTGAAATTACTGTTTTGCCCTTTTCAAGTTCTAATTGTATTTCGGGCAGTCTTTAGTACCTTAATTGAATTCTAATTGTATTAGAAGATAATTTCTTGCTGGGCAAGAAATTTAGAGCCTATTTAAACACACCTTAGCATTGTAATTTGTATCATCATTTTTATTGTAACATAGCTTAGATCTGCAAGGGAGAAAAGGAGAGAAGGATTCAACGCTCGTGAAAAGCAACGGATCTAGATCTACTTCATCTCTTGAATACTTTGGATTATAGATTTGTTTTCTCAAATCTTCGTTTTAATAATATTATTGTTTCTTTATTTCATATCTTGTTTAATATCATGTTTTCATCAAATCCCATGACGATGAACGGTTCAATTATGAGCTAATCGTTGTCATGTGATTCTAACGGATTTATTTATGGAACTTAGTATCTTGATGCTTTAAAGATCTGTGTGTGGTGTATATCTGATATCCTCGTATGGTTATCTTAATGCTTTTAGATGCGTAGCTAACATCTAAATTGAATTGTTAATATCTTGTGAAGTGAAAGTGGATCTTGAGATTTAGAACTTGCCATGCTAGCATAGGTTCATAATTGTTTATCAATATGATTCGTGGTGTGAGATGAAAATACTTATACTGCCCTGTGTGATCTTAATGGATAACTTGTTCTTCAACCGTTATGTTTTCAAATTCTATAGACATATAGGGTCTAAGCATAATTGGTGTCTATTCATCTTCTATCTCTTTTGTGGATGTATGTTTAGTTTGGTATGCGTATGCTGAAAGGTAGCGTATACTTGTTTCGTGTTATCCGATCAGATATCAAAACCAGTGCACATAGTGATTAAAGGCGTCAGATCTAAGGGAAGTATTTAATGAAGTTAGGATCCCATGTTTTTATTCTTATAAGTAATTCAGTTTTAAATCTAAGTCGTTAATTAATTCTTAGCTTGTTAATTTGCATCTTAGTTTAATTTAGATAGTTAAAACCCATATTTGTTATTTGTCTTAGCAGTGAATTAAAGCCATACATTGTTGAATAGGTGCATTGACTGAATAGAACCATAACCAGATCCCTGTGGGAACGAATTTGGACTTAACCTTATATATTACTTGTGACCACGTACGCTTACGTGATTTTTAGCATAACAAGTTTTTGGCGCCGCTGCCGGGGATCATCGGTGTTTTATTTTTAGTTTATGTGCTTGTCAATAGTGGTCGTTAGCGTTCACTGACTCGGATTTCTTACTTGTTTTGTTTGTTTCGTGGTGTTTCAGGTACTTGAATTTGTATGCGAACACGCTCACAGGCTCGTAAGCAAGAACTGGCGGAAGACGATCTTGTAGAGAATATAGAGGATAAGAACAAGGAATCTGAAACTAAAGTAGAGATGGCAGATGCAGCAGCAGCTAAGGCTTTGAAGGAGTATTCTCAGCCAAAGATCAATGATATCCAGTCTAGTATTATCAGGCCAGCCATCACGGCTAATAACTTCGAGATCAAGCCGGGCACTATTCAGATGCTACAGAATTCGGTTCAGTTTGGGGGTGCTCCTACTGAGGATCCTAACATGCATATTCGGGACTTTATCGAGATCTGTGATACTTTCAAGTTCAATGGTGTTTTGGATGATGCTATCAAGTTGAGGCTTTTCCCATTCTCTTTGAGGGATAAGGCTAAGGGCTGGTTACACTATCTACCAGCTAGTTCCATTACTACATGGGAGGATCTTGCTCAGAAGTTTCTTACTAAGTTCTTCCCTATGGCGAAAACTGCAGCAATGAGGAACCAGCTAACTCAATTTCAACAGCAATCTGGAGAATCTTTGTGTGAGGCTTGGGAACGATATAAGGAGATGCTTCGTAGGTGTCCACATCATGGCATGCCTGACTGAATGGTTATTAACAGTTTCTACAATGGGTTGGGAGCACAATCTAAACCTATGCTAGATGCAGCATCAGGTGGAGCTCTTTGGGCTAAGAACTATGATGAAGCTTATGATCTTATTGAGACGATGGCTGCCAATGAATATCAGAATCCAACCCAGAGGCTTTCTCAAGGCAAGGTAGCAGGTTTGTTTGAGGTGGATACAGCTTCAGCTATTGCAGCTCAGTTGAAGGCTTTAACTATGAAAGTGGATTCTCTTACAAATTATGGAGTTCAGCAGGTGGCTAGTGTTTGTGAGTTATGTGCGGGCGCACATGAGACGAATCAGTGTGCTATCTCTCCTGAATCAGCACAGTTCGTGAGTAATTTTCAGAGACCTGCTGCACCAGTTCCAGCCACCTATCATCCGAACAACAGGAATCATCCTAACTTCAGCTGGAGTAACAACCAAGGTGCTCAAAAACCTCAACAGCCCTATCAGCAGTTTCAGGGTCAGCAAGCAAAGCCATTCAATCAAGGCTATCAACAGCCTTATGCTTCAAGGGCACCATATCAACCTCCAGGATTTCAGCAGCAACAGCCCCAGGCTCATGCAAGGCAATCTTCTAATGAAAAATAAGAGATGGATGATTTGAGGATGATGGTGAAGAATCTGCAAGCTTCTCAAAAGATTTTGGAGAGCCAGATAGGACATATTTCAAGTGCTTTATTTAGTAGGCCACAAGGAACTCTTCCTAGTGATACAGAGATCAATCCAGGTAGAAGGGAAAGCAAAGAACAGGTCAATGCAGTTACTTTGAGATCTGGAAAAGTCACGAGTGATCCTAAATCAGGAACTGAAGAAGATGAAGATGTTCAGAATCAGCAGGTTGGAAAATCTGCAGTGCCAGTAATTGAGAAATCTGATTTAGTGGCTGATCAGCTTGATGGTGAGAAGAGCAAGAAACCTGTTGAAAAGTCTACTCCAGAGCAATCTTTAAAAAATAATCAGATCTATCCACCTCCGCCATATCCTGGACATTTGCAGAAAAGTCAAGAGAAACAGTTTCAGAAATTTATGGATGTCTTCAAGAAACTGTCCATTAACATTCCTTTTGTTGAAGCATTGGAGCAGATGCCAAGATATGCAAAGTTCATGAAGGATATTTTGTCACGAAAGAGAAGGCTGGAAGAATTTGAAACAGTGGCATTGACAAAGGAGTGCAGTGCGGTGTTGCAACAGAAATTGCCTCATAAACTTAAGGATCCAGGAAGCTTTACAATTCCATACACCATTGGGAAGTTGTCTTTTGACAAATTTTTATGTGATTTGGGAGCTAGTATTAATCTCATGCCCTTGTCTGTTTTCAAGCAACTTGGTCTACCGGAGCCGAAGCCAACTAACATCTCCTTGCAGTTGGCTGATAGGTCGATTACTTATCCGAGGGGTATAGTGGAGGATGTTTTGGTGAAGGTTGATAAGCTCATCTTCCCTGCTGATTTTGTTATTATGGATTTCGAAGAAGACAAGAAAATTCCCATAATCTTGGGAAGGCCTTTCCTAGCTACGGGTCGTACTTTGATTGATGTGCAAAAAGGAGAGCTTACAATGAGGGTGCAAGATCAGAATGTCACCTTTAATGTGTTCAAGGCCATGAAATTTCCAACAGAGGATGAAGAGTGTTGCAGTGTGGATATAGTTGATACGGGTCAGAAAAAGAAGTTTGATCAGTTATTGAGCGAAAAATCTGACATGATAAAGCATCCTATCAGTGATTCCATTGACAGTTCTTCGGTTCGTGATCTTTCGAAAGTAAAGCTTGGGAAACTTCCATCACATTTGAGGTATGTCCTTTTGAATAATGAGCTAGTGATTTTTGAAGAGGGGCATGATAACGTGTTGCGAAGGTGGAAAACCGATGATAAGGAAGAAGAAATTTTTGTTCAGCCGGTTGAGTCGGAGAAGCACCTTAGAGGTGTGAAGAAGAAAAAGAAGAAGATTTGGCCGTTGGGTAGTAAAATCAGGTTGAAGTCTGAGGGGAAAGTTTTGTGGAAAGCAAGCAAACAAGATGTCAACGTTCGTATGAATGGACTTTCTGTTGAGGATGGTTCAGTTATTCTTTTAAAACCGCCATGAGTTGAGTAAGTAACGTCAAGCTATTGACGTTAAAGGAGCGCTTCGTGGAGGCAACCCACGCATTAGTGTGGGAAAAAAAGTAATTTTGAGTGTTTGTATTCCAAAAAAAAAAATTGCCAATAGAAATTGTCCCAGGCCGCAGCGTAGGTTTTTGAGGCCACAGCGCCAATTGCCTCTGTCCAAGTACTGTTTTGGCGATTGATGAAAAAATTTTTTTTACACAAAATACAAAGCAGGCGACAGGAGATGTACAAGGCGCAGGCGACAGGAATTGTGCAAGGCACGTGTCTTCTGTCCAGATGTGTTAACAAGTTTTTAAGGTTTTTGGCCACAAATGTTAAAAAAAAGGGTGTGGTCAGCAGAATAGGGTTGAGGCCGCGGCGCTAGTTTTTGAGGATGCAGCGCGAGGCTCTGTCTGTCCAGTACGTATATAACACGCATAATTGTGTTTTTTAAACACAAATTTTCCCATCTCTCTTTCTTATTATTTATAACCCCAATCCCTAATTCCCAATTCTTTTTCTATTTCAATTCTAAAACCCTCCATCTTTTCTTCAAAATTCTAAACCTATTTCTATTCTAATTCATATTCATTATTATTATTATTATTATTATTATTATTATTATTATTCATATTTATTATTTATTATTATTATTATTATTATAATTATTATTATATACGCACCTATACATACAAATCCAATTCCTCTTCTATTTATTTAAATCTCTATAAAATCAATTCTAAAGAGGAATTAATTGCAAGTTCACCTCTTCGATTCGTATTGGGTAAATCTTTTTCTCTAATCTTATTTTTATTACGAATTTGTGTTCTTGTCAATTGGGGTTTTGTAGTATTCTTGTTATGTGGGAAGTGGCCAGTCTATGGAGCTCATACGCAGTTCCTTCCACCAGATTCAACCGAGGAGGATGAGGACTCAAGATGGTTAGGTATGTTTTCTACTATCCCTCGTATTTACTTCCATTCAATGCGGACATTGAATATTTTAAGTTTGGGGGTGGTTTAGTGGATTAGTAGTTGTTGTATTATGTGTTCATGTAGGATTTCATGTTTTGCATGTTAGTAGTAGTAAATTATGCATTTATGTTCGTGTTATCTACGTTTGTTTCATATATATAGGACATTCTATTTTTATGTTCGTATATCATGTTCATAGTAGTTTGCATTTGCACCCATGCTTGATAGGAATTTTGTGTTGTTGACGCTTTTGATTGAGAAGTGATATGCTTTGTTCTTGTGCACACACATACACTAGTAAGTTGAAGCTAGTAGACTTTTTGAATGTTGTAATTGATTAGAAGGACATGAATATGTGCAAGATGATTTAGTTTGCATGCTTTGAATACAAGTCGGTGCATTAGAGAGATTTTTTGCTTGGGATTGAGTATGTTTTTCCACCAAGTGAGTTTTTGAGCCTTATTGCATATTTGTTGCAATTTATTCGTTTGCTTGAGTGTCCACGGATTGTTTGCATTGCTAGCAGTTGTTTGAGGTCTTTCTTGAAACGCATGACATTATTTGACGGTTAAAATGATAAAGGCAATTAGGAATAACCACATATTTTCCCATATTACCACACCATTTTTACATGATCAATTAGTTAACCCGTTGAGCTTAATCCTATTTTTTCGGTGACATACCACATTACTTGCCTAGACCTTTTCTTGTATTGGTCTTACATTAATTTCAACCCACATTGTTAAAGGCTAGTAGAGTGCTTAAGGGAGTAATAAGGTGTGCAAGGAGGGGTTTATTGTTGGTCTTACTTTTGGGGAAAATATTGAAAATTGGGTTTGTTTACTTGATAGTCGGCATGTGTAATAAAATTGTGGCATTTAGCTCTCGAAAAAAAAGAAAAAAAGAAAGAAAAAAACAGAAGAAAAAAAATATATTATGAGAGCATGTTTGTGTTGTTGTGATCCTATTTTAGTCGACTAGTTGAGCGTTTTTGTTAGAAGAAGAAGAGTAAAATTATGTGGGGGGAAAATAGGGTGTTATGTATGATGTATTATGATACTTACTAGCTTTTGACACTTCACCTGTTTTGGCTTATTTGACATACCTTGTCCCTAGCCCCATTACAACCCAAATAAAGACCTTTTGATTATCGTCATTGATGTATGTTGTGTTGAGAGTTAGATTGATACCAAATGTCAAGCATGCTTATGATTTTGTTGGAATTGAGTGATACACTTACCCTTGATTTTGAGTGAATATTTTTTTTTGTGAGTGGAATGTGAGTGTTTACTTGTTTTTGCGTATGAGATCCCGAGTTTTGTCTCAAAGATGTACTCTTGTAGGCTTAGCATGATTACTAACTTATTCTTACATTTGACATGGGCTTGTGAGAACTTATGCATGTTCATTGAGTAGACTATGTGAATACTTGCACTTTCGACACCAAGACATTGCGTATTTACTTTGATTCTTAAGTTGAAATGGCATGAGAGGATTTGAAGGTATGGTAGGATATTAGTACTAGATTAATTGCATTTGCATATTAGTTGCATTCATGCATTGCATTGCATTGGATTTTGTGGGTACATTCGATATAGGCCCTCACGAGACCTTACTCGTCCACTAGGGCTGCCAAGGGGTTTAAAGGGCTTGTTGCATATGCCAAATGCAACTGTGATCACCTACGGAAGTGGTACTAGTTAGTTAGTTAGTTGTAATTGTTTATGCTTGAGGACAAGCATCGGTTTAAATTTGGGGGTATGATAAGTGGATTTTATATCCACTTGGAGCATTCTAAATCGGCTTAAATTGATTGTTTTGGACTCAAGTTTCTTGTAGTTTTGATGTGTTTTGCTTAGTTGTGCAGATTTACAAGAATGTTGATTATGGTGGATGCTTCTGTCACTTTTGGAGATTTAATTGATTAAAATTCGGATTTTCCGGGAAGGCTGCGCAGCTTACACTGTTTTGGCTATATCTAGAGTTCTATAAGTCCGTTTTCATCGATCTTACTGCCCACGCGAAGCTTGGGAGATTTTCTATAACATTGGATAGGTCTTGCATGAGCAAGTTGCGCGTGGTGGGGGCAGGAAGCACGACAAACAGAATGTTGGAAGCAGTGAAATTAATGTTTTGCCCTTTTCAGGTTCTAATTGTATTTCGGGCAGTCTTTAGTACCTTAATTGAATTCTAATTGTATTAGAAGGTAATTTCTTGCTGGGCAAGAAATTTAGAGCCTATTTAAACACACCTTAGCATTGTAATTTGTATCATCGTTTTTATTGTAACATAGCTTATATCTACAAGGGAGAAAAGGAGAGAAGGATTCAACGCTCGTGACAAGCAACGGATCTAGATCTACTTCATCTCTTGAATATTTTGGATTATAGATTTGTTTTCTCAACTCTTCATTTTAATAATATTATTGTTTCTTTCTTTCATATCTTGTTTAATATCATGTTTTCATCAAATCCCATGACGATGAACAGTTCAATTATGAGCTAATCGTTGTCATGGGATTCTAACGGATTTATTTATGGAACTTAGTATCTTGATGCTTTAAAGATCTGTGTGTGGTGTATATCTGATATCCTCGTATGGTTAATCTTAATGCTTTTAGATGCGTAGCTAACATCTAAATTGAATTGTTAATCTCTTGTGAAGTGAAAGTGGATCTTGAGATTTAGAACTTGCCATACTAGCATAGGTTCATAATTGTTTATCAATATGATTCGTGGTGTGAGATGAAAATACTTATACTGCCCTGTGTGATCTTAATGGATAACTTGTTCTTCAACCGTTATGTTTTCAAATTCTATAGACATATAGGGTCTAAGCATAATTGGTGTCTATTCATCTTCTATCTCTTTTGTGGATGTATGTTTAGTTTGGTATGCGTATGTTGACAGGTAGCGTATACTTGTTTCGTGTCATCCAATCAGATATCAAAACCAGTGCACATAGTGATTAAAGGCGTCAGATCTAAGAGAAGTATTTAATGAAGTTAGGATCCCATGTTTTTATTCTTATAAGTAATTCAGTTTTAAATCTCAGTCGTTAATTAATTCTTAGCTTGTTAATTTGCATCTTAGTTTAATTTAGATAGTTAAAACCCATATTTGTTATTTGTCTTAGCAGTGAATTAAAGCCATACATTGTTGAATAGGTGCATTGACTGAATAGAACCATAACCAGATCCCTGTGGGAACGAATTTGGACTTTACCTTGTATATTACTTGTGACCACGTACGCTTGCGAGAGCTAAATCCCACAATTTTATTACACATGCCGACTATCAAGTAAACAAACCCAATTTTCAATATTTACCCCAAAAGTAAGACCAACAATAAACCCCTCCTTGCACACCTTATTACTCCCTTAAGCACTCTACTAGCCTTTAACAATGGGGGTTCAAATTAATGTAAGGCCAATACAAGAAAAGGTCTAGGCAAGTAATGTGGTATGTCACCGAAAAAATAGGATTAAGCTCAACGGGTTAACTAATTGATCATGTAAAAATGGTGTGGTAATGTGGGAAAATATGTGGTTATTCCTAATTGCCTTTATCATTTTAACCGTCAAATAACGTCATGCGTTTCAAGAAAGACCTCAAACAACTGCTAGCAATGCAAACAATCCGTGGACACTCAAGCAAACGAATAAATTGTAACAAATATGCAATAAGGCTCAAAAACTCACTTGGTGGAAAAACATACTCAATCCCAAGCAAAAAATATCTCTAATGCACCGACTTGTATTCAAAGCATGCAAACTAAATCTTCTTGCACATATTCATGTCCTTCTGATCACTTACAACATTCAAAAAGTCTACTAGCTTCAACTTACTAGTGTATGTGTGTGCACAAGAACAAAGCATATCACTTCTCAATCAAAAGCGTCAACAACACAAAATTCCTATCAAGCATGGGTGCAAATGCAAACTACTATGAACTCACATGATATACGAACATAAAAACAGAATGTCCTATATATATGAAACAAACGTAGATAACACGAACATAAATGCATAATTTACTACTACTAACATGCAAAACATGAAATCCTACATGAACACATAATACAACAACAACTACTAATCCCTCAAACCACCCCCAAACTTAAAATATTCAATGTCCGCATTGAATGGAAGTAAATACGAGGGATAGTAGAAAACATACCTAACCATCTGAGTCCTCATCCTCCTCGGTTGAATCTGGTGGAGGGAACTGCGTACGAGCTCCATAGACTGGCCACTTCCCACATAACAAGAATACTACAAAACCCCAATTGGCAAGAACACAAATTCAGAAATACCCTCCTCACAGGAGGTGGATTTTCCGAAGATATCTTCAATTTTTATTCAGACTCTCCTTAGAGGAGATCATCTTCTTCTTTTTTTACTCCACGAAGACCCTCCTTAAAGGAGGTCATCTATGGTGGCATAAATTCCACAGAAAAAGGAAGAAAAAACCAGCATGTTTTATTCATAAATATATAAATCCTGGCTAAGGAGGAGTACATGCACTACCCCCCCTAGACTTTCATGAAAATAATAATTAAAGGAAAGTATAACAAAAGTAGAAAAATACATTAATGAAAGTATTTCTTCAAATGTTCCATGTTCCAAGCCCGCGGAATATGCTTCCCCTCCATATCAGCCAAATAATAAGTTCCTTCCCACAAAGCCGCTCTAACCCTGTAGGGACCTTCCCAATTAGCGCCAAATACTCCATGATTCTGAATTTTGGTGTTAGGCATTACTCGTCGAAGAACATAATCGCCCACCTTTAGAGGTCTTGCCCTCACTTTTGAATTGTAAAACCTTGCCACTCTCTGCTGATAAGACACCAACCTTGTCTGAGAACGAAGTTGTTCTGAATTCTTCCACCATATCCAGGTAAAGACAATGATTGACCTCATTTACCTCCGGCTGATAGGTATCCCTTCTGAAAGATCCTGCTCCCAACTCGACCGGGACCATGGCTTCACAACCATACGTCAAAGAAAAAGGAGTCTCCCCCGTAGTAGACCTGGGCGTTGTGTTATAGCTCCACAAGACATTGGGAAACTCTTCCGGCCAGCTCCCTTTACTATCGTCCAATCTCGCCTTAAGTGTATGCTTGATGATCTTATTTACGGCCTCCGTCTTGCCATTAGTCTGAGGATGGCTAACAACAGAAAAACTCTTCTGAATTCCCAAGTTATCACACAACTCCCTCATTTCCTTACTATCTAATTGCTTCCCATTATCATATATGAGCTTGTATGGTATTCCAAAGCGACAAACAATAGATCGATACACAAAGTCCACCAACTTCTTTGCGGTAATTGATGCCAAAGGCTCTGTTTCCGCCCACTTAGTAAAATAATCCACCGCCACAACTGCGTATTTCACTCCTCCTTTTCCTTTCGAAAGTTCCCCTATCAAATCAATCCCCCATAGCGAATGGCCAAGGGCTAGTTATCGAAGTAAGAGGGGCAGCGGGACTGTTCACATAATTGGCATACCTTTGACACTTATCACAAGATTTGACAAAATTTATCGAGTCCTCCCGAAGAGTAGGCCAGTAATACCCTTGACATAGTATCTTTTGCGCCAGTGAACCACCCCCCGAGTGATTTCAACAGATCCCCTCATGAACCTCTCGTAGAACATAATTACATTCCTCTCCGTCTATACACTTCAACAGTGGTTGATTAAAACCCCGCCTGTAAAGAGAGCCTCCAAAATCCACATAACGAGCTGCCTTATACCTGAGCTTTCTAGCCTCCACTCTATCAGCCGGTAGAATCCCTTCTTTCAAATACCTCCAAATTGGAGTCACCCAAGTATCTAACATAGGACCGTCAACCTGAATTAACCCCATCTCAGGAACACTAGGCTGCTTTTGAATTTCCAAGGGAATGACCCCTAATAGAGTAGCCTCCTTCTGAGATCCCAACTTAGCCAAAGCATCGGCTTCCTCATTACTGTCTCTAGGAAGTTGTTCCAACCTCGCCTCTCGGAACAAACCCATCAACCTCTGTGTACACTTCATGTATAACTCAGTACGAGGTCCGCGAGCCTGGAACCCCCCATTCACCTGATAAACAACCAACATAGAATCACTCAGGATGTTTATATTTTCCACCTTTATCTCTAGAGCGAGCTTCAAACCTAAAATCAAAGCCTCATACTCAACATCGTTATTTGTAGCATGAAAAGAGAAATGAATCGCACTCCTCAGATGATGTCCCTCTGGGCTGATCAATATAATCCCCGCACCAGCACCATCATTATTTAATGCGCCGTCCACATATAAAGTCCACCAAGGTGCATGAGTAGATCGTTCATGGACCAACTCTGGTAGAGGACTAGGTATGATAGCCAAGGCGTCGCCCTCTCGCTCCAGAGGAAATTCCAGAATGAAATCCGCAAGAGCCTGCCCCTTTAAAGTACTCCTCAGTTTATACTCCACATCAAATTGTCCCAATTCCACTGTCCATTTCAACATTCGTCCAGAAGTCTCTGGCTTGTGCAATATCTACCTTAAAGGATACGCTGTTCGGACCTCCACCTTATGCGCCTGAAAATAAGGTCGCAACTTTCTAGAAGCCAAGATAAGAGCATATACTAATTTCTCCATGTTTGAATATCTCGTTTCTGCATCCAACAATCTCTTGCTGAAATAATATATAGGATACTGGGTATCGCCCTCCTCTCGTACAAGAACCCCACTAACAGAATATTCTGAAACAACAAGATATAAAACAAGGATCTCGCCCTCATGAGGCTTAGATTAAAGTGGTGGAGATCCCAAATGTTTCTTCAACGTCTAAAAGGCGTTCTCGCACTCTGTTGTCCACTCAAATCTCTTCCCAACTCCTTTGATAGCTTTGAAGAATTCCTTGCACTTATCAGAAGAATTGGATACAAAGCGATTCAAGGCTGCAATCCTTCCAGTTAAGCCTTGCACTTCTTTCATGGTTCGGGGAGACCGCAAATCAAGAAGGGCCTGTATCTTTGCGGGATTTGCCTCTATTCCTCTATGATTTACCATGAAACCTAAGAATTTTCCTGACTCTACCCCAAATACACACTTTTGAGGATTAAGCTTCATACGAAATTTTCTGAGAATTTGGAACATCTCATCCAAATGCTGAATATGATCCCCTGCTTCCTTAAATTTTACCAACATATCATCCACGTAGACTTCCATGGTATTCCCAATTTAATCCTTAAACATCATATTTACCAATCTCTGATAAGTTGCCCCGGCATTAAGCAATCCGAAAGGCATTCCAATATAGCAATACAGCCCCCGATCAGTGATAAAGGAGGTGTTTTCCTGATCAGGACCATACATGGGAATTTGATTATATCCTGAGTAGGCATCCATGAAGCTAAGAAGAGCATGCCCAGCAGTAGCGTCTACCAACTGATCAATCCTGGGTAGAGGAAAGCTATCTTTCTTACAAGCCTTGTTTAAGTCAGTATAATCAACACAAACTCTCCACTTCCCATTAGACTTCTTCACTAGGACTGGATTCGCAAGCCAATCTGGATAAAAGGACTCCCTAACCAAACCGACATCCAGCAACCGGTCAACTTCCTCGTTTAAAGCAATAGCTCGCTCACCACTAACCGCCCGTCTTTTTTGGCGAACCCCCTTCCTGGAAGGATCTATGTTAAGGCGATGACACATCACCTCGGGATCTATCCCTACCATGTCTGCATGACTCCAAGCAAATACATCCAGATTATTTTTCAAGAAAGCAACCAGCCTGGCTCTCAAGCCTGGCTCCAATCTCGCCCCGATCTGTAATGTCTTAGACGAATCCGTTTCATCCACAAGAATCGACACGGTATCCTCTACTGGTCCCATTTTTTTATTTGGCTCGGGGAGTCGAGGATCCAAGTCAAATCCAACCTCCTTCGTTCCACTGGACTCGCCCGTTTCTCGAATAGAAACGACCTCGCCCTTATACTGCTGATGTTGTTCCTTCTTACTTGATGCTAAGCCATCTGGAAACTCCACCATGGGCACATCTTCACAATCCATAACAAACTTTCCTTTTTTCGCCCTAAGACTTCTCTCCTCCTCTTCATCAGTAACATCCTCTACAATCCCTTCCTCATATTGGTTTTGATTGACCAAAGTATGAGGGACCCCAATCATTAATACCTTATATTGCATATTATCAATTGTAATGCTTTCCTCAAGCGAAGCCTCGCCCCCAGAAGTATTTGCGAGGGCATCCACCATTACTTCCACGGTGTCGCCCAGAGAGGGAGGTGCTTCCAGTATGAAGAGTGGGGTACCCTGTTTAGCTAACGTCTCATAACTTGCTAAGGCATCATCGTCGGGGAATTCCACTGTGTATACCATATTTGTAACTGCCTTTACTGAGGATTTAGGCCCAAAAGATCTCAAGGTTTCTTGAGTGCTTTCCTCTTTGAAGTCCAGAATCTCCTCCTCTTGCTTCCCTTTTGATGAAGACTTCATCATCTTGTTGTAACAATCTCTAGAATCATACTGGCACCCTTTCACACATCTGATCCCCATAGGAGTAGGAAACATCATAGCCAGATGGTAAATTGATGTTACCACCCTCATCTCCTTCAAGACCGACCTCCTAAGCAGAGCATTATAACATGTAAGTTGATCAACCACTAGAAACTCAAACACTTGAGTAGCAGAATAAGGGTCCTCCCCTAAGGTAAGAGGCAACTTCACTGTGCCCTTGACTCGAACAGAATCTCCTGTGAAATCGTAAATATGAGTCGTCCCTTGAGTCATCTCTTTATCAAGAAGTCCCATCTTCTTATAAGTTCTGTAGTAAAGAATATTTACGGAACTCCTGTTATCAACAAACACACGATGAATACTCCTAGACCCGATCTTGACATTGATAACCAGGGCATCGCTATGCGGATGATGAACCCATCTTGCATCTTCTTCGGAAAAAATTATCTGTATATGCTCTCCTTTAAACATCTTAGGGGGCCTCTCCGATAAATGATTAACATTAGTTAACGGGGGACTCTTTGCTTCCCGAGCATATCTTTCCATTGTATTCCTCCCATTCCCACCAACATGAGGTCCACCAAAAATCGTATGAATGCTTTCTTCTTTTACGAACGTCATCTTCCCCTAATGATCTGGCCCATCTTTATCTTGAGGATCTTCCTTTTTATCTCCCTCTTTCTGGGGAGCGGTGCCTTGTATCTTCCTCACCTCCTTAACCACTCACTCAGTCAACTTCCCATTCCTAATGAGCAGTTCAATCTCCTCTTTCAACTGTCGGCATTGATAAGTGTCGTGCCCATTGGATTGATGATACGCACAGTACCTTTTCTTATCTCTTAATGCATTCTTTGTGAACGGCATAGGTGTTCTGTATAACCCTTCCCCCTTCGTAACCTCATAAATATGATCAATTGACGCCACCAGAGGCGTGAAAATACTTGTTTGGGGATACCCCTGGTCCTTCTGAGCATAAAGAGGTGGTGGTGGAAATTGACGTATCGGGCTAGGTGAACGTGGCTGATCTGATCTCCAGGTATCAACGACATTGACATCTCCCCTGCCAGTTTTAGTCCTATCCCCCTTTGGGCTAGGCGACCTTTCTTTGCGTTTGCCTCTACGACTGTTGTCTGTATAATCACTTCTCTTCAAAGCTTCCTCCTCCCTCTTAAAGGGTTCGGCTTGTGCATAAAGATCTGCAAGAGTCGAGAGTTCTTTTCGTTGAAGCTCTTTCCAAAAATCGGAATTCACTCTTACCCTAGCTATGAGAAAGTTCTTGATGGTCTCATCTGAAGCTCCTCGGATAGTGGGGACCTCCGCATTGAACCGTCTGAAATAGGATTGAAGAGTCTCCCCTTCTCTCTGCTTTATATTAGCCAGGGTCGTGATAGGGGGAGCGTAGACGAAAGAAGATTGAAACTGAATTAAAAACATCCTCCGCATTTGATCCCAAGAAGTGATAGAGCCCGGTCCCAACTTTTGAAACCAATAATGAGCATTCCCCCGTAGGGTTGATGCCAACAACCAACATTTCGTCAAGTCCTCTACCTGGTAAAGCTCCATTTCTGTATTGAACCTCGCAATGTACTCAGCCGGGTCAGAGCTTCCCGTGAACCTTAGATCTCCCACTCCCCTAAAAGACGGGGGAAGGGGTGCTTCCCGTACTGCCAACGAGAAGGGTGACAGGGCCGGTTCAAACATAGCCCCTACATGTCCCTCTGATTGTGCCAACAACCTGCGCAGAGCATCTAAATCAAGATTTTCAAACCCGGGAAGTCTATGGGGCGCTTCCTCGCATCGCTGTTGGTTTATTAACTCCTCAAATCGATATTGATCTCCAACAGTAGAATTTTCCGGACGAGAAAAATATATCCGCGGGAGGCTATCAGATCTCTCTCCAAGTTAGATTCTATGGGTCCCCTCCGGTTTCCTTCTTCTTGATTGAAGAGATTGGCATAGGATCTTTTCTCCCCATATCCCAGACTGTAATGATTCTGGGTCCTCATTTGAGGATTATGGTTCCCAGCTCGAACCATCGTGTGCGCCGCAGGGTCAGACCCCCCCAAAACCTCATTCTCTTGATAAGAGCGACGCCTTTCTTGCTCCAAAATCCTCTGACTGCCAGCTCGAACCCTTTCCGCTTGACTTGACCGTCTGGGGTCCTCTCTATCCGGAGGGAGTTCAACATGCGGATCACCAAAAGTTAAAGCTCTGGGAGTGACAACCCGGAACCTTTGATTTCCTTCAATCTCCTCAATGACTCGAACATCTCCTTCAAAAGGAATCTCCCTGTACAGGCTACGCTGGTGATTCATGTCAGATTCTCCACCAACGCGTCGATCTCCGACTGGTGTCTGATAGCTTGCTCCCCAGCCATTGTTTAGGCGTCGTCCGTCCTGATTCAGATGGAATTCTTCAAAAAACTGCCTCTCCCTTTCCATTGCATCCATTCTTGCCCCCATTCGGGTAATCGTATTGCCCATATAAGTGATCTGGTCAAAAAGCTCGGTATTACTCATCAGAACGGGAGGGTCTCCTCCTATCCGCGGAATCGGCCGTCTATCAGGAATCCGAGGAGTTACTGACCTTCGGTGCGAACCCCCCGAACGATCGGGATTCCTTATCACAGAGTTCCTTGCGACAGAGTTCCTTGGTGGCGGCGGAGGCAGATTTTCCCTGGACCTAACCTCTTCCATACGTCGATTATCAACACGCTCTCGGTTTGACTGCGACATCCTTCCTCCTAAGATGTCAAAAAGCCCTCCTTCTAGCGCCACTTGTTAACGGAGGAATTTGGGAAAACAAATTCGGGGAGGGTTGCTGGAATTGTGGTGGTGGTTGATGACGGTTAGCGGTGTAGGACGTTTAGGGTTAGGCTATATGATTTGGGGATGGCTGAGATTGTATGTTGAGATGTTGTTGCAATTAAGATTGAATATCGAATTCTCTCTTTTTCGCAAGGGTTTGCATCGTGCCATACAATGTGCCTACGTACCCTTATTTATAGGAATCAAGCCGAACGTAGTTCTTGGGGAGCAAGTAATCGCAATGGGCTAGGTTACCTTGTTTAGGAAGCCCATTGGATTAAGACCACCGCCTTTGATGTTATCATTACGGAAAGCCCAACTACTTTCTCAGAGCGTATCGGTTAAGCTATTGACCCGGTATTTTCGGGGTCAGCGCTTTCCCTGAGCTACGGAGATAAAATAGTGGCAAGGCAGCCCTGAATGAGGGCGAGATCCTTTAGAAATGGGCGAGATCCGTCTTAAGGGGCGAGATCTAGCCTTTGATTAGTTCAAGGACCTTATTTGTAGTCCATAATCTTCGAATTCAATAATCGTCACCATAAAGGGCGAGATATCACAGTATTGGGCCTAGCTGTATAAAAAGGGCGAGATCCTCTATATGGGTGAGATCTCTACAGTGAGCCCAAAAATAGATGAGGCTATTTTTGGGTATAACAGTTGATATTAGAAAATAAATATTATCAACCAATCAAGATAATATTCAACTGCATGTCTATGTTCACATTTCAATATATAACCCTGTCTTGAAGATTGGGAAATAATAAAAACATTATTGTTAATAGAAAAATAAAGCAAGTACATATTTTTCATTTTATAAAATGTAAACAAAACATGAAGAGGTCAATTCTATCATAATATACAAAAAAACAATACATATATTTAATTAATTTTCTATCAAAATATGTGAAATATTAACATAGACATGACCTTCAAACTCATAAAGATGTTTGTTATCTCACTAATAATCAATATAAAGAGACTAACACATAGATTTCAATTAAATAAAAGTTATATATATTATTCAGTAAACTTTAAACTATTTCCAAGAAAAATTGTGCTTGGTTTTTAAGGTTAGAAAAATCTTACAAATATTAGTTACGACACAGGATAAATGGTCATGCTTGTTATATTTTTTTTCCTTTTTGAATGCAACTACGACAAGAATTTTTTTTTAGCCAAATTATAAAGTACTTTATAGAGAGTACATATCCCATTAGTGACATATCCTTCTACGCGTATATTCTGGTGACCTGTCATTAAAGTAAAATGAAAAATTATTTTCCAGAAATTTGAAAATGAGATTTGCCTTATATTGTAGGGTTGGCAGTGACAATCGTTATGATAATCATTAACTATGTAGTGCAAGGGAGTTTTCAGCCGCGGGAAGCAAAAGCCATAAGTCTTAAGGAAGCTTTAACCTAGACAAAGGGATGGAGGAGAAGTAAGTGTATGTTTGAATGTGATGCAAAGCTTCTGGTTGATGTAGTTAATGGAGGTCGGGGAAATGCTTATATTCATGCGATTGTTGAAGACTGTATTGATATACTTAAACACTTTGATGAATTGTTAGTTTTGTTTGCACATAAGTCTGCGAATATTGTGGCTCATAGCTTAGCACGGGCTACATATTCTATGTCAGGTCTTACGGAGTGGCTATATACTGATCTAGATTTTATCTTTTGTATGCTTGATTCTGAGAAATTATATTGCAAGTACGTTTTATAAAAAAAAAATAGAGTAAACACCATCAAAACTTATGGTAATTGTTTTTTTGTAACCAACTTACGGTGGTTGTTTAGTTTAGGCAGAGCAATAAATAGATGGCTTAAAGACATCAAATAGTCTGTATTTTTCTTTGTCAAACACAAACTTTCACTGCACTTTTTACATTATTGCTTCAACCTACTAGAAAAAACTTTTGGTAATTAGCTACCTATGACTTGGCTTTAACCATTATTTGCTTTTTAGAAATAGAAAATTCACCACGCTTCCTTCGTAAAAGCGATAGTCACTGGCTAACTAAATACTCAAAGTCGTCATGCCACAGTAACCAACCTACATCCACTAGGAACCAATTTAATAACATCATTGTTAGATTGCTATTAATAACTATCACAACATATCATTATTGGAAATAAAACTCAATTATTTAACAAGTGTTGTGACACAAATTTCTAAATTTTTTTTTAAACAATATCTCTTATTTGTGATACACAAACAAGCGCACTTCTTACCATCTTAAAAAACTACACAAATCACCATTTTCGGAAGACAAAGCATTAAATTAGAAATTATTCCCTCTGTCCTCCTCAATTGTTTACATTGAGGGACGGAGGCGTGACACGCATTTTAAGATTCCAAAAAAAGTCTAGTTCCAAAATTTATTTTTGAATAAAAAGTTAATGTTTGAATTTTTATTCAAAATTTTTTTAAAAAAATAAATTATGGAACTATACTCTATATACACCTTAAAATGCGTACCAAACAATGCTGAAAACATGTAAAGAAATGAGTAGGATGGAGGGAGTATATAAAACAGTAAAATTCACACTAGTCACCAATTTGGAATGACAAATCACTAAATTATAGTAATCGTATTGAAACATGTACCAAATTATAGCTATATTATACTATTATAAGCAAACAAGGTATATTTGGTTAGTTACTTGGTTGCTAACGCTTTTCAAAAAAATTATTAACACCTTCCTAAAAATAACAAGCTAAAAAATATTATTTTAATTCATTTATTATAAACAACAAAATATTCCAATAAGGTACAAAAATATATTTTTAAAAAATTAAAAAAATGTGTTAAAATTCTGTACAGTTCTATTATAAGCAAAACAATGTATATTTGGTTAGTTGGTTGGTTGGTTACCATCTTCCAAAAAAATTGTTAACACCTTCCTAAAAATAACAAGTTAAAAATATGAGAAAAAGCCTCTGAGATTACCTCAGGAGGAGAATTACCTGAGGTTCTAGTGTAAATCCATTATGGCATTTTTGTAAATATAGAAAAGTTACTAAAAAATCTTGTAATTACAATTATACCGTCGTGCATTAATATGGAGAATCTTAGTTACCTCATGTAATTTTCCTGAGCTAACCTCAGGAACATCAAACCCTAAAAATATTATATTAAATAAATTATATTTATTACAAACAACAAAAGTTACCAATTAGTCACAAAAATATATTTTTAAAAAATTAAAAAATTTTGTTAAAAATTCATGTTTAATATTAAAATTTAATATTGATGATATAATAGAAAATAAAGATATTAAAATTTTATAGAATTTTAGGATATTAAATATTAATAACTAAAAACTATCTTTTAACATTTTAGAAGCATAATAGGTGTTTGTAAGACATGTAATTAAGAGTTTTATTGTAAGTAAAATTGGAGCTCAAATTTATAAATAAGAAGAGTTTGAATTTATAGAAAATACATATAATTAAAAAATTAATTGGAGGTAGAAAAGATGTTTGAATTTATAAAAAATACATGTAATAAAATATTTTATTGGAAGTAGAATACGAGGACAGTGAAGACGTCTTATACGATTTTTTAAAACTATATATATTTTTTTCCTAGAAATCCTTTATTTTAACTTTTTATACAAATTAATTATACTTGTATTAGAAAAATATGTCCATAAATTCAATATTATTCCCGTAAAGAAAAGTTTTCGCATTTTAAAAAAAATTAATGTGTTAACATAACAGAAAAACATTTTCATGCGGAAGCTGTAAATTAATACATGATCTATAATATAAAGAAAATATAAGATGTATTTTCTTCTTTTAAAACTCCATAAAATTTTGAAACTCTAAAGATTGTAAAAATTGGAATTTACTCTCTTTCGAGGTTTTAATTTTTAAGAAAAAATGTTATTTCATAAGATAAGTGTCATCAATAATATGTAATGAAGTCAGAATTTTAGTTCCAAATAAGAACGGCTCGAAACATGTTTTAAAGGAAAGACGGCTCACTAGAAAGTTTGTATTAGCTATTAGAATTTGATAATAATGTCATAATTTTTTATTTTTTAGGGTTCAATTTTTGTGGATAAAAGTTATTATATATATAAGTTTTTATAATATATGTTAAAGTTGGTATTTCAGTTTTAACTAGAGAATGACTCAATCGAAATAATCGTGTTTAATAAGAAATCAGTTTATTAGAAAAGATTATGTAACTACTAAAATTTAATATTGTTGATAATGTAATATAACAAATATGTATTGAATTTTTGTAAAAAAAATTATAATGCTGCCGCGAAGCGCGGCTTTATCGACTAGTTAACTATAAATATTAAAATAGAACCGAAGTTAGTTTTGATAATTATAGCACCTAATCTTAGTATAAAATTCTAAGGTTTAAATTTAGATTAGGATGTAAAATTAAATAAAATCTGAATCAGAATTATGGCTTGCAAAGCCCTTTACAGTGCAAGCCCAATATACTCCACGGCCCAATCCAATCATCGAATGATCGCCTATAAATAACATGTCGCAAGTTTTACAGGATGTTATTTCATAGTCTCTCTCACTCCATCTGAATTCTATTTTACTGGCAAAATCAATCTCTCTCTCTCTCTATCTCTCATTTTATATAATGAAGTACAAATAAAAAAAATTTGATTTAGAAATATGGTTTGCAAAGCCTTAACAGTGAAAGCCAAATATACTTCACGGCCCAATCCAATCACCGTATGATCGTCTATAAATAACATGTCGCACCTAATCATCGTATGATCGTCTATAAATAACATGTCGCACGCTCCATAGGATGTTACTCGTATTTCATAGTCTCTCCGGCTCTCTTTGGCTCTCTCTCTGTTTATCTTGCAATCTCTAAGTGTTATTGTAATATGTTTCTTGCAAAGATCGAAGGGTCGTTCTAGTCTACTGGAAAAAAATTACATTCTATTCTACCGGTAAATATATACTCCCTCTGTCCATTGGAGTTCTTTACATTTGATATTTGCACGGATACCAAGATAGTGGGTGTAATATTGTTAAAATAAATGAAATAGTGGGTGTAATAGTGATTTTATTGTTAAAATATGTGAAATAGTGGTTGTAATAGTGTAAAGTGTTGAAAAAGTATAGTGAAGTAGTGGATGTAATAATGTATTTTATTGTTAAAAGTTACTATTTTTAGTAATGTAAAGAAATGGAAGAGACGGCTCAAAATAGAAAGTGTAAAGAAATGAAAAAGACGGAGGGAGTATATATCTCCCTTGTTTTATATAATGATTATACAAAAACATAATTATAATATTAAATAAAAATTTATAACATAATAAAATAACACTGGTATTGAAAGTTTGTCGGTTCGATTTTTGGCACGATCATCCTAATTATTAAAATAAATAATAAAATAATATAATTAATCATAATTAATTGATTGCCTTGTTTAATTAAAAATATTTATTTATTATTAATGATATTACTTTTTATAAAAAGTAATAGGATTAGGATGTAAAAATAAATAAAATCTGAATCAGCAAAGCCCTATACAGTGCAAGCCCAATATACTCCACGGCCCAATCCAATCACCGAATGATCGCCTATAAATAACATGCGCAGGCTCTACGGGGAGTATTTTATAGTCTCTCTGGCGCGCTCGCTCGCTCGCTCTATCTCTCCCTCTCTCTCTCAATCTTCAAGTGCTATCTCTCTCTCAATCTCCAAGTGTTATTATAATACGTTTCTTGCAAAGATCGAAGGGGCGTTCTAGTCTACTGGACAATATCTGCATTCTATTCTACTGGTAAATCTCTCTCTCTCTCTCTCTCTCTCTCTCTCTCTCTCTCTCTCTCTCTCCCTCTCTCCCTCTCCCCGCGTGTTTTATAGTTGTGTCTGTGTAAGATTGTGTATCTGTTTTATTCATATTGATGATTGATCGATTAATGTGCGTGTCTCATATACAATCCAATCACGATTTCCAATTTTAGTTAATTCTGATTAATATTTGTGATTCAAAGTCGGTCGGGGTTTCTTAGGGTTTCAAATTGTCGTTCGACCCGATACAACTTATATCCCGGGTCATAGATATATATGTGGCCTGGCCTTTTTTCTGATTTCCTTGTTCTTGATTGATTGAATTTGGTAAATCCATAGGTTTGTAATTGTTTTTTCTTTTTGACATATAATTGTAGTTAAACTAGTTGTTGCTTATCTTTATTATTATCGATTAGATTATCTAATTATTTGTATAAGTTTGTTTGGTACATGTCTGTCTACTGCGTTGCTCTTATATTATTGTGGAATCAGTACTGCTTTTGTCGATCTTTGCTTGTCTATTAAATTTCTCGTTTCGTTGTTTATTTTCAGTGCTGTCTATTTTCATGGCTTCTGAGAATTATGCTGTGTTGAATCACAAGCTGGAAAAGGTTTTGAAAGAAGTGGAGGAGCTGAAGCAAATGATGATTAATGCTCTAGGTGTTGGTACCACTTTAGGAGAAGCTTTTGAATCTGACCCCGACTATCACCACGAAGAACCCAAACTGTCCTATGGGTATGATGTGTGGACCTACTGCCCTCCACATCCCGTACTTAAACCTCGTCGTCCTCTTTCTCTTTCAATGTTAACAGCCAACCTCTCTCGCCCTGAACCCACTTTAGGAGAAGCTTTTGAATCTGACCCCGACTATCACCACGAAGAACCCAAACTGTCCTATGGGTATGATGTGTGGACCTACTGCCCTCCACATCCCGTACTTAAACCTCGTCGTCCTCTTTCTCTTTCAATGTTAACAGCAAATGATGATTAATGCTCTAGGTGTTGGTACCACTTTAGGAGAAGCTTTTGAATCTGACCCCGACTATCACCACGAAGAACCCAAACTGTCCTATGGGTATGATGTGTTGACCTACTGCCCTCCACATCCCGTTAACAGCCAACCTCTCCTACCTCTCTTACAAAACAAGCCAAAAACCTCTTATATGCTAAGAAATTTTAGATACAATTTATGTGTGTTGTAACTAGTCTATGAAGAATTCCTATTATCTTTCTGCCTGCATTTAAGTGTATATAGTTTGGTGGTATTAAACATTTCTGTTTACCCTATTGGTTCTTATTGGATTGGTAGTAATTTGTTTACTAATACATGTAAATGATTGTATCATCGTACAATGATTTGTATTTTATAGTATACCTAAATGGCCTCAAGTGCACAGGTAGATAGATGCCTCATTCTGTTTTTTCTTCTTGTTGCAACACTCTCTAATTGTTTGAAGTTTACACAAAAACAAACCAGTAAAATGAGAATTGTATATTGAGTGACAACATAAAAGTCTAAGCAACAAAATTAAAAGAGGCAACACATTCGCCATATATGACGACAATTCCAATCCAGTAAAAGAAGTCTAAGCACTTCTCTCTCGCCGAAGGTGCCAATTTCTTTGTGCCTAGAAGATAATAGCACCACCATCTTCGCTTAAGCCACTCTTTTACCACTCGTAATGGTCCTCTGCCTTGCTGATATTCTTGCATAATCTGTTATAGAATTCACCTGCAAGTGAATGGGTTTGCTGAATCTGAATTAATACAATGCCCTGGCACATAGATTAATGTAAATTACGCCTTTCAGATTCAGAGAGAGTTAGAGACTTCTCTGTTTTCCAAAGTAGATCATGTACAAGAACAATGCGTTGCCTGATATGACCATCTGTGAGAATCTTTGCATAATTCCCTTTTAATCTCTGTATTTTTCTTGAACTTTAAATATACAATCGGATTGAAAGAAGCCTTAAAACGTCTAACAATATGCTTTATCACAAAAAGCCCAAGCAACTGTTGTTTCACAATGTTATTTGCTAAAAACTAACAATAAATAAATAAGTTCCATTCCAAATCACAATAAGTAAATACAAAACTAAAAAACTCAAATCCCTGTCACTAATCCAAAGGTTAAAAGTGATAAGATTTCGACATCTCATACGGAGTTCTTAAGGCCTCAATGCCAACTACAATCGGCACAAATTAATGCAGCAGGTCTTTTTTCATTTGCCATTGAAACCATAATTCTCAGCGAGCTGACTTGTTGGCAGCGAAAGTTTCCTCTATTAGACGAAAACAAAAAGGCTAAAATCCACAGAGCACGTGTGAGAAAGCAACCAATTTATTTGAGTGGATACTGCAGGATGCTCCCTCTATAAGAAGAACACAAACAGACTTGTGAGTATTAATAAGGATAATAGCTTATGAAAGATAGCTGTTCCAACTCCATGGATAAATAAATACCTTTAGATGACAGAATATTAAGAGCAACCATCATATCCATTCTTTCCCACATAGTATAAGAAAATTATATTAAAAATGCCTAAAAAATTAGCCCCGATAAAAATCAAGGTTGTGACACTGAGGTTTATGCATGAAGAAATATTACGCAAAAGAAGAAGCGGCAATATAGGATCGCGTTATCTCGCTGCAAAGTAAAATCCCTAGTGTAAGTTATTTAGTACTAGGGGATACTGGGATTTGGCTAGAGCAGGAAAGAGATAATAATCTACTTGTTAATGCACATAACAATATGAAACTCAAATTAATTATTAAACAATCAGAAGATCAAATACCTAGAGTCCAAGGTCTTTAAAAAGTAAAATTAGAGCATGTAAAAGGGAGCTAACGTGAACCAAGAGAGTCATTTGCATTTTGTGTAAGTATCGGGTTGTGGATTGCTGAGAATTGCGGAAATATATACAGTGGTACCTAAAATGGTTTTTTTTTCTGTCCAGTGGATATAATTATCAACAATGATAAGAATTAATGAGAGTTCATGCCTCTGCTACAACCTGGATTAGGAAGGCGTCCCCGAAAGTAGAACTGTATGCTTGGCTGCTCATGCCACATCAAGAACAACTCTTTTCTGTTTTGATTGGCAATAAAAAGTTCAGAAATTTCATATTAAAGAGGAAGAGAGTAATGGAAAAACAAAAGAATAGTAATCTTAGTCTAACAAAGTACAAGCACTATAATTGGATACATAACAATTTTCTGAGGTCAGTTTGTCAAGTACATATAGTTCATAAACAAAAGAAAGGCTAGTAAAGATGATATTTAGAGTAATTTCCTTTTACGTGTCTCTTCCTATTAGATAAAAGAGGAGTGAGATATATCATGCTTAGGTTTTAAGTTCGTTTTCATTTGCCTTTAAGGGAATTTTGCAAGATTTGTAAATACTTGGTTGACACCATTTTATTTGACTTCCATTTTCTTCAACTGCTTTATCCCATGATTTTCATCTACGATATGGTTTAGCACGCTTTTCCTGTTATTCTCCATTGATTTTGTCAGCTTTTTAATAGATCACTCCTTTTACCTTCAGCCTCAGCACTGCCATCATATGAAAAAGGTAACATAAATTCATTTGGGATTCGCATACCCTGGGAAGACCAATAGCCAATTCATTTTCCAGTTTAAATATTGCTATGTAACCTACGGGGTGAGCATCCCTTCGTAACTATGCAAATCAAGGTACACAATCTGGTACAACAGCATGCATAAATCGATATTTATAAACATTCACCCTTATAGATGCAAGAAATGACTTAAACTAGAAAACTAATCCCACCTCTCTTTCAACAGCCAACCTCTCTCACCCTAAACCCACCCATAAACGTCCTCCTTCACCATCCAACATATCTCATCCCGAACCAAACCTTAAACGTCACCGTGTTGCCCTTTCACCCTCCTGCCTCTCCTACAAAACGAGCCAAACCTCTTATATGCTAAGATTTGATCATACCTTCTTTTTTACCCTTTTTTCCCCATGTAATATTCAATCATCGATTGAATATCACTACTATTTGTACATGTGCAGAAATTTTAGATACAATTTAAGTGTATTGTTAACTAGTCTCTGAAGAATTCTTATTATCTTTTTGCAAATAAGTGTTTATAGTTTGGTAGTATTTTGCATGTTCTAGGACTTGTTGATTGCACACATTTAAGAACGATACATAGATTACCTTTTCTGAATTTTCAGTAATTTGTGATTCCTGGTAACCATGTACATTTAAGAATTCTTATTTACGGTTTGTTGTGTTGGGTTCCGATTTGTACTTCCTCTACACATTTATACAAATATTGGAGAATACTGTTGTGACGATAGTCAATAGAATAGATTCAGTGGTGGTGGAACAAGAAGAAGACGGAGAACAAGATGAAGACATTGCAATGCACTTTGGTAGCAGATCACTGGTTAAAAGAATTATTGCCCAGCGACACTTTTGTGAAGACAGTGTTCAGTAGAATTTAGGAACTCGACAACAATCAGAATTGTGAGGTTAACATATTGAAAATAGAAGAAACTACATACGTAGGAATGGCTTTTGATGACAACAGAGCAGACAGATGGGTCAAAGAGAACATGTCAGAGAATTTCGGGGGAGATTTAAATGATTGTTGAAGCACCGTCAATTTCTGGACAATGGAGTGACGTTACATTTAATGAAAGTTTCTTACTGGACCAGAATGTCCGGATTCCTATGAAAGCATTTACTTTAAACAAGAAGAAATACTCCGGAAATGGCAGGGGAATTTTTAGATGTCAAATAGAGAAATCAACAAAGAATGACGCTCCACACTTCTGTGAGGGCCAAAATTGATTTCCCTATTGGCAAACGCAAAAGTATCTTTGCTGGGACACACCGTACCCAAAAGGAATGATCACTAGGTTCAATTTAGACTTGAAGAGCTCCCTCTGCTGTGTTCTAGAATTTCAGTACTTGTGCCAACAAAACATGTCTAAGTATCTAACTAATTAATATACTGTTGCAACTACGAGCAACTCTAGAGAATGAACCAAAAAGAACCAGGTCAATACTAAGAAAAATAATGCCAGAAAAAACCATCTCCAAATGTAACCCAGATCCATTTCTTGTATAAAGAGTGAAGAGGAAGACGAAAGATTGATTGTTTTGATGTACAGTTCTACATTCTAATGCGCTAATACCTCATATAATATCTTTGAAGGAATAGAAAAAAGTAAATTCTCCGGGTCAGAAAAACTTAAATATATTGTGCTAACTGTGAAGATTAAACATATAGCAAAGTTAAACTACCCAGTAAAGTAAACATATAAAAACATATATACTTGTCAACATATAAAAACATTTATACAATATACATATCAGGTAGCCACTCTTCTTCAATTCACTTGTTTTCCAACTTTCCAAAATCTGGTCAAGATAAAGGGTCTCCAAAGTACAATGAAAACAAAAGAGCAACTAATAAACAGAACAATGTACACCATCTAAATACAGAAAAAGGTTCTAGACATCGCTAAGAGTAGATAATTTCTATAGTTTCTAATTAAGAGCATCTTCTTTTCTTTTGAAAGAGTCAAATATAGGCAAACCCTTTATCTCAGAAGTTACTTGTCTACTTCAATTGAGCTCGAGCAAACTAGAGATAGAACTGAATATAAATTATTCACTGGCCGGTATAAAAAATTTCAAATACATAGTCAAACACAAAATTAATATATTTAATTAAATATAATAGGAGAAGTTTCAATCTACAGAAAAAACAACTTGTCTATTTTATTTATAAGGGGAGGGGGTGGAATCATAACATCAACCAAAATCTTTCTAAAATATTGGAAGTGAGTGGCATACTATTGTTGCAATAAAAATGCAAGAATAGAAAAAAAAAATCTAAAATCTTTCTAAAAATAAAATTTCGAGTGTACCATGCAATGTGTCTACAACATGAATATTCATAAAGCTTGTATGAAGTATAAGCTGATAAGTCATTTTATTTGTATAATATTAGTGTTTTATTTTTAATAGTTAGCATTTTATTTTCCCATTTTATGCTTGGTTGTGTGATTATATTGATTGTGCAGATATTGAGAAGATTTTTACGATGTGGTCAAATATTAGAAAATAATGCATTAACCAAGATATCAAGCCACATCGTCACGAGTCAGCAGAATCGTGGTGAATCAAGCAAGATATCGTCTCAAATGGGAATGCTGAGCAAACGCTTGGTCACGAAGATTATTGTAGATAAATACAAAATCTTTGTAATTAATGCTCCTTTGTAAAGTTTTAGTATAAATAGACCCCCTAGGCTCATTGTATACACATCTCTACCAACACACCTCTCATCTCTTACCTCTTACACATCTCTGGTAACCTTGTAGTGTAGGATAGTTCTTTTTCTTCTCCTTCTTGTTGTTTATATTTAATAAAGGTCAAGTTCGTCTCCACATCTGGTATGAGTTCTTATTTTACTTATATTATGATTGTCTCGATGATACTTGGCTAGAGTGGGGCGGATGTAGTTGGCTGAAAGACATGGAATTCATTGGTGTATGTGCTTAATTGTGATGTATTTGTTTCATTGATTATCTCCAATATCATATCTATGTGAGTAATTTCATACGAGCCACACAAGTACGGTTGGGAGTTCGTATAGTTAGGATCCATACGATTTTTGAGAATTGATTAACTTTGAGACATTTATGCGAAGTTATTTTTGTGACTTTTGAATGCAATTTGATTTGGAATTATTGGTTGTCTTTATTCCGAATACTTATGAGTTTGATTGTTATAAAAAAAAAATATTTTAAACACCATGATTTTCATATTTAGCCAATGAAATTCTTTAGTGCTACTAGAAACTTAATTCGCGTTCTCTGTGGTTCGACCCGTACTTGCCTTTGTACTCACGTACACCCGTGCACTTGCGGTTTTTATTACTTAAAGATTTTTCCTCAACATAAGCCAAAAATGAATGAATTAAAGAAGACATAACAAAGAAAAAAAAACTGAATTACACCACTTCCACGCAGAAAATAAAAGACAGCTTGACACCAGTCCAATGCTCCTGCCTCCTAGATTTGGAATGTTGCAAGTATAGGCAGCCTAGGTTTTTGTCTGAAGCTCATTCACAATCTTCGAGGCTAATAATATGTTTGTGGTGCAAATTGGGGCCAGGGGTTGAACTTGCTGTTACAATGTCCCGGATCTATGTGATTTTAGAGATCGAATCTTGTAATCAAACCCGACCATTTTACTGTTGGAACAGGACATTAATAATTTTACCTTCTGGTGGATTCTGGCCTTGACACTTTGTAGAGTTGTGGACTGATATTTAAAAAGAAGTTGGAGTAGATTATAATTTTTACATTTTCCATGTCTTTTTAAAAGCCTAGATAATTTAAAGAGCATAGGATGTTCTATAACTCTTTAAAACTATAACTTACATGAATTGTAGGCAAGGAAACCTTCTATACACATAGGGGGAGAAAAGTGAAAAGAAATTTATTGCTTGCTCAGCAAAATACCTCCATTGGATGTTCGTGTATTGCTTCAAGCTCCGCATTATATCATATTCTTCTCAAACCAATGCCTCTTTGTTCCCTTATGCATTTAAGTAGTGGAAGAAATCGTTGAACGTACTCCATGGCCATATGCTACTGTACATTAAAGACACATTATCGATGCTGCCTCCAAAAAAAACATGCAGACGTCAACAAAATAACATTTTCAAAACAAAGAAAGTAAATACAATGTAAAAGTAATACCTAAGGTTTTCCATTTTTCAATCCAAGAACTCCACCTAATCACCACAAGCAGAGAATTATATCACTGGCTGAACCGGAAGGACTAACTGATAGATGAGGAAATTTAGTTACAATTGTATTTTTAATCGATTCCACCATTTTAACAAATGTCTTTGAGTACTTATGCCAAAATACCTACCTAACATATATCTGCTACAAATGTACCGATATACATGAATCAAACTGCTTACCTGGATCCTCACACTGATGTGCAAGTATAGAGCTGAACTGCTTAATACATTGTTGCAACTATGAGCAACTGTAGAGAATTAACTAAGAAGAACCAGTTCAATATTCAATGTATTGGAAGAAAAACAATACTAAAGAAAACCATCGGAAAAGGTGACCCAGATTCTTTTCTTGTATAAAGAGTGAAGAGGAAGAAGAAAATTTGTTTTTTTTTTAATGTACAATTCTACATTTTAATACCTCATATGATTTCTTTGAAGGAAAAGAAATTGTATTAACATCAACATCATACAAACTACTAAACCGCTACACAACCGAATTAATTATATGAAATCAACTAAATATTGAAAATGATAGATACAATTCAAAACAGAGATTATCAATTTCAAAATAGTTAGTAATACAATGTAACAGCAACAGTTACCTTTTTCAGTTTTTCAATCCACGAACTCCAACTAAAGAAGCAAAGAATAAATCATTGGCCGAAAAGGAAGGCTCAAATGATAAAGGATGAAAGTCAAGTACATTTATAATTTCAATTGATCCCACCAATTTAACATATATTTTATTGCAAAATCACAGTACTTAAGCCAACAAAACATATCCAAGTATTTAACTAAGTAATATACTGTTGAACCTATGAGCAAATGTAGAGAATGAACCAAAAAGAACCAGGTCAATACTAAGAAAGATAATGCGGTAGAAAACCATCTCCAAATGTAACCCAGATCCATTTCTTGTATAAAGAGTGAAGAGGAAGACAAAAGATTGATTGTTTTGATGTACAATTCTACATACTAATACACTAATACCTCATATAATATCTTTGACTGAATAGAAAAAGTAAATTCTCCGGGTCAGAAAAACTTAAATATATTATGCTAACTGTGAAGATTAAACATATAGCAAAATTAAACTACCCAGTAAAGTCCGGGGCAAGGGTAAGGAGTGAGACCAAAGATATACTTGTCAACATATAAAATGATTCTATAGGGTAACAAATATAAGAACACATGCAAAGATGAGGAGTGCTGAAGACTTGCAAATAATTTAAATGTGTATATTAATTTCACGGACACAGGAAAGTACCTTTTAACATATAAAATGATCCTATAAGGTAACATATATTTCCTTATGCATATTCACTTCGCAACATTACCTTCTCCAATAATCTAACTTTATCATTAACTGATTCTTTCAACATTTATACATTATACATATCAGGTAGCCACTCTTCTTCAATTCACTTGTTTTCAAATTTCCAAAATCTAAACAAGAAAAGCGGTCTCCAAAGTACTATGGAAACAAGAGAGCAACTAATAAACAGAACACTATACACCATCTATATACTGAAAAAGGTTCTAGACATCGTAAAGAGTAAATAATTTCTAATTAAGAGCATCTTCTATTCTTTTGAAAAGAGTCAAATATGGGCAGACCCTTAATCTCGGAATTTACTTGTCTACTCCAATTGAGCTCGAGCAAACTAGAGATAGAACTGAATATAAATTATTCACTGGCCGGTATCAAAAATTTTAAATACATAGTCAAACACAAAATTAATATATTTAATTAAATTTAATAGGAGAAGTTTCAATCTACAGAAAAAACCACTTGCCTATTTTTTTTTTTTGGGACAAGTTTCCATTGATTAATAAAATACCCACAGGCAGAACTACAAATCTTCCATACTAAGTCCTTGTGCAATTACAAAAAGAAACTACAATAACTTTCACCTAAATATCCAGATTTGAATAAGATAAACTCGGTCGATACAAGCACGCCGCAGTCCATATATGAACAAAATGACAAAACAATCCAACAGCTTACAGACCAGTTTCTGAAACAATACTGAGAAGACCATTTACTTTAGTAGTGACCCTGCCATTTCATTTCAGCCGTAGTTATCATCCTGAACTCCTTCCACCTTCACCTCGCGCTTTCTACAAACTAATTTGGAATCATTTATATCTAAGGTTTTAGGATGAATTTTTGGAAGGATAATTCTGATGGTACACAAATCTCAAAACAAGAGCGTTTAGACTAATATTCTCACTGCCTTTTGGAATAAGATGTGCAAGGCGCTTTCGAAGCACGGCATCCAAGTAAGCAATGTGGACTGCAAAATTCAAATTAGATGGACGGGTACTAACAACTCCAATATCTTGTGCTTTAAGACTTAGGTTTGAAAGGCTAATTTCAATATTCTCATCCTTTTCCTTGACTCCCGTCTTCCTACGATGAAATGCAGATTCCCAAGGCCCGGCACACATAAATTTTTGCTTAAGCAAGAATTATCCGGATTGCACTCCGATAATATTACTATTCGTATTTAGTATTGCAGCTCCTGATGAGCCAATCCCCATAGCCATACTGTGATCGAAGAAAATCATATTTGGGTCATACTCCGGAACAATTTTACCATTCAAGTAGTTGCTAGAAGCAACAATGGCCTCATCTACCCTCCACTCACGCATTGTCGGATGAGATGTCGAAAATATTTTCTGACCCTTTATCCCATCCTGCCATTCTTCCTTAGGGGCAAACTTTAAAAAGTGTTGTATTTCGGTGTTTGTAAAGCAACTTAATACGAGGATTTCAGATTCCACTATAACTAATTCAATCCGGCAAGGATAAGATTGAGTTGAACCATGACATACAATTTCTAATTCCACATAATCTTGGATGTTGGCTACAGTTTTTGCAAAGTCTTTTACGAAATGAGCAACACTAAATATAATAGCTAATCGCCTTACTTTTCCAATAAAAAATCCTGTAGCAAACTGAGTAAGTTTGTGTGGATCGTTAATCCACCTTAATTTCACAGTACATCTATCCATATGTGAAACTGTAGATGAATCGATTCCCGGTTCCATTTCTACTGAATAAATAAATATAAATACGTATATATCTTCTATGTAAATAAGTAAGCAAAGCAGCAATCGGATCGAATTAGTACCTTATAAATCGCCAGCGACAGTGAGAGCAAAACTCGGCCGCTGAAACCGGATCCGATTTGATATACAAGCGATGGGCTTTATTCAACATGGATCTTGGGCTTCATTCTTTTCCTTCCTTTTGGGCTTATTGGTAACCAGATTATCCTAATTTCGTAAATCAACTTCATGTACATCTTTCTCTAAATTAATTATCTACAATTATTTATTAAGAAGTTATGATACTAAAAAAATTTAAATGTAGCAAATGAAATAGTATTCTCTTTCTATATTATTTTCTTACTTAAAGTTTTAAATTCGACAATTAGTATGCTATTAATATCTCTCAAAAAATTATATCCTTTATTATATTATATCCTTTATATACAAGAGGGAACTTATCCAATTTTTTGGTCTGACCACTGTACTACCAACATCATATGATCCATTGGATTGAAAATAGAGGATCAATATTAGATCACATTAAAAAGAAAATTATAATCTAAAAAGTATATAATTAGAAACACTTGCATTAGAATTGAATTTTTTTAAAAAAATCAATATATATATATATATATACATATATATATATATATATGTAAAGGAGGATACGCGGGAGTTTAGGTGGCGCTCTAAGATCGTCTCAATCTATTTTTCTAATTTTCTAGAATTTTTGAATTTTAAACACTTATAAATATAAAAATATCATTTAACATATTAGAAGTTGAATAGGTGTTCGAATTTATAGAGGAGGAGAGTTCGAGTTCGAATTTATAGGAAGACATATGATTAGAAGTTCTCTTGGAAGTAGAATAAGTATTTATAAAGCATATGATTAAAAGTTCTATTGAAAGTAGAATAGGAGTTCGAATTTATAGAGAATAAGAGTTCAAATTTATAAAAAAAAAACACATAAATAAAAGTTTCTATTGGAAGTAGAATAAATATTTATAAAGTATAAGATTAAAAGTTCTATTGGAAGTAGAATAGGAGTTCGAATTTATATAGAATAAGAGTTCGAATTTATAGAAAAACATATGAATAAAAGTTCTATTAGAAGTAGAATAGGTGTTTGAATATATAAAGCATCCATATAACTAAATATTTTATAGAAAGTACGATCTTCTTAAATTATATTTTTTTATATAAGTTAATTATACTTTTATTAGGAAAATTTATTCATTAATCCAATACTATTATCCTAAAAAAAGTCATCGTATTTAAAAAGAAAAGAATTGATTTGTTAACATTATAAAAGAACATTCTCATGCAGGAATCCTAAATAAAAATAGAAGTATCTATCTATAATATAAAGAGAAAATAAGATGTGTTTTCATTTTCTAAAACTCCATAAATTTAAGAAAGTCTAGATAAAGTATAAATTGGAATTCACTCTATTTTTTAGGTTTTAATTTTAAGGAAAATAGTTGTTGTGTAAGATAAGTATCATTAATAATATGTAATGAATTTGGAATTTCGACCTAAACGAGAGCGGCTCGAAACGTGTTTAACGGGAAGACGACTCACTATAAAATATTGTATTAACTATTAAAATATCATTTTGATGTTATAAATTTTATTATATTTTTAGGATTTGATTTTTATGGATAAACATTATCATACAAGTGATATATGTAAAAGTTAGGCTTTTAGTTTTAACGCGGGAGCGGATAAATTGTAATAACCATGTTTAACGAGAAAGCGATTCATTAGAGAAGACCGTATACAGATGTTTGAATATATAAGGAATACATAAAATAAAATGTTTTATTAGAAGTAGAATACGAGGACGGTGGAGATGTCTTACAAAAAAGAAAATTATAATCTGAAAAGGATATAATTAAAAAAGGTTGTAGTAGAATTAAATTTTAATTATTTATCTTTTTATTAGTATTAAAAAAATTCATATTTACTATTTGGACTTTATCTTGAGATCTAAAAATCAGATTTGGATGATTTTACAATCCACGCGAACCTCATAAAATTTGCTTTAATTTAGTGATGATTTAATAATTATTATTCAAATGCTCAGAATCTCAAGAGAAAATATAATTACAAATTTTTACATTAATCTTATTCAATGAAGAAGTCCTATATTGATAGTGTTATTAATGTAGAAAACCTAATTATATAAGATTTAAATTATTGACATATACATTTTCGTATTTCAATATAAATAATTTTTTTAGTTTACAACATATTAAAATATAAAATATTTTTTGATGCTTGATCCAACGGTTTTCATCTATTTACTTGAAGATCTTTGTCGCACGGAGGAGAATACTACCGATTATCAATGTTTTGGGCAAAAATCCCTCTTACACTTATTATAAAAAATGTATTTGGTTGTTATTAGAACTATCTTCAAATAATTACAAGGGTATTTTGATAATCAAAACGAATTATAAGTAGAATTCATAAATCAAACAGAATTTTCAACGTAAAAAATCGTCAATTTCCTCTCTTCTTTGTTTCAGCGTAGATTTAATTAGAAAACAATTATTAAACCATCATTAAATAAATGATTATTTTGTTAATTTCACGTGGGCTGTAATCGTCCAAATCAAATTTTAAGAATTCAAGATACAGTACAAATATTAAATCGAGCGTATAAAATCTTTTATATATATATATATATATATATATATAAATTGTTTAAGAACAAATATTTGATATGGAAATTAATAACATATAAAATTTAAAAAAATAATATAATTTTAGATATTAAAAAAGGAGTCGTGCGGTACACGGGTTATAAGCTAGTATATAATAAGCGTGAGAGGGATCATCTTTTCCATAATTTTGGTTTGGTCACTATACTACAAAAATAATCTCAACCGTCGAATCTAATATTTTTAAAAATAGACGATCATGATTATATCATATTAAAAAAATTTATAATCTAAAAAAATTATAATCTAAAAAGAAATATTTAAAAAATATTGTATTAGAATTGATTTTTAAAAAAAATTATGATATGAAAAGGATATAATTAAAAAAATGATATAATTGAATTTTATTTATTTTATTTATTAATATTTAAAAAAAATCATATTTACTATTGGGGCTCTATCTCGAGATTTAAAAATCAGATTTGGATGATTTTAAAACCCTAGATTGAAATTGATATACAAGTGATGAGCTTTATTCAGCATGGATCTTAGGCTCATTCTGAACAACTAACTTTTCTTTCCTTTTGGTCTTTTTGGTAATTATCAGGGTTGAGCTGAATTATCCTAATTTTAGATCCCGTATTTGATTTTAAAAAATTCGGAAAATAGAATATTCGATATGGTTTTTCTATAAATTTGGATATGAATCTGGATCACAATATTTCAAAATCGAATATCCGAATACGATCCGATTTTTAGTATTTCTTAAAAGATAATTTGTTTATTTAATAAATATATAATGAACATGTTAAAGAAAATTAATTCAACATATGACATATTAAATTAAATAATAAATTTTCACTAACAATTTAATGAGTTTGTTGCGTATTGCCTAAGTTTATAAGGCATTTTAGACGTAATAACATAGGGATACACTTGAAATTGTGTTATTGAAATATACTTAAAAATACATGCCCATATATTTGTACAATATATTAGAATAAAGCGCTTACGTGATTCTGACAAATCATTTGTGTTATGTACATTCATGTCGTGTATTTTGGGATTTTCCACGAAAACAACGTAAAACTAAATCAAGTACCCGAAATTTGAACACAAAATGACACTAAACTACCCTTTTTCGTGTACATGAAAAAAAATGTATGACAATTACATGAAATATTACTCTGTATCCAAGTTATGTAACTATGTAAATGAGAATGATGTTGAGATGCTACTAAACAAAACTAAGAGAATTATACATGGTGTAAACTCTTAAACAAAATGAAGCCCTCGTTTTTTTGTTTTTCCTTAATTTTGTTTCTTGTTAATAAATATATCTTTTTGTGTAGAATCTTTCTACCAAGTTCGTAAGTACCCATATTTTAAGATTTGTTGATGTTAACGGAGGAATTTGGGAAAACAAATTCGGGGAGGGTTGCTAGAATTGTGGTGGTGGTTGATGACGGTAAGCGGCGTAGGACGTTTAGGGTTAGGGTATATGATTCGGGGATGGCTGAGATTGTATGTTGAGATGTTGTTGCAATTAAGATTGAATATCGAATTCTCTCTTTTTCGCAAGGGTTTGTATCGTGCCATACAATGTGCCTACGTACCCTTATTTATAGGGATCAAGCCAAACGTAGTTCTTGGGGAGCAAGTAATTGCAATGGGCTAGGTTACCTTGTTTAGGAAGCCCATTGGATTAAGACCACCGCCTTTGATGTTATCATTACGGAAAGCCCAATTACTTTCTCGGAGCGTATCAGTTAAGCTATTGACCCGGTATTTTCGGGGTCAGCGCTTTCCCTGAGCTACGGAGATAAAATAGTGGTAAGGCAGCCCTGAATGAGGGCGAGATCCTTTAGAAATGGGCGAGATCCGTCTTAACGGGCGAGATCTAGCCTTTGATTAGTTCAAGGACCTTATTTGTAGTCCATAATCTTCAAATTCAATAATCATCACCATAAAAGGCGAGATATCACAGTATTGGGCCTAGCTGTATAAAAAGGGTGAGATCCTCTATATGGGCGAGATCTCCACAGTGAGCCCAAAAATAGATGAGGCTATTTTTGGGTATAACAACTACCCCCTAGTTTCTTGTAATAATTATTTTTATAAGAGAAACTAAAATTCTTTAAAAATTCCTACTCGAAAGAGCGAACTTAAAAAGAAAGAATATTTCCGAGGAAGAAAAACATAAAAATTTTCCCGCTGGACAATCACACCTCGATCCCTGTTCCTTTCCTCCCAATTATATGATGCCACGTGTAGCATTTTCTCTCTCTCTCATTGATTACTATAAAAACCCCTAAACTTCTTTTCATTTCCTAACTTTATCCTCAGAAGCTTACGAAGTGTTGGTTGAACTCTTATCTGAAGGGCAAGATCTTTAATTCCTCCAGGCGATCCTCTCTTTTCCAACAGGCGACTTCTCTTTTCATCCAAGGGCGACTTCTCCTACAAACAGGTACCCCCCTTTTATTCTTACCTTTCCGAATATTATTCTTATTATTTCCTGGAAATAGTTATATAGACTTCCTAGAATATTCATGTCCTTTAGGATAGACATTCACATCTATATCTAGCTTCAAACACGCCTAGTATTATGAGGGCGAGGACCCTTCCCTTTTTCCACATTCCTTCTGCTATTTATTCTGACCAACTCCTTTAACATAGTCCTCGCCCTCTCTCTTACAGATGTCGAGCGAGAACTCGGCTTCCGATAACAAGATAGCATCGCCTTCAACATTTTCATCAAATGATGAAGTTAATAAACATTCTAACTCTAGTTGGCTTAGAGCTCACCAGAATCCGAGAACCTCTCTAGACCCGGATCATGCGATCAATTTCTCGCCCGATCTTTATTCCCAAGCTGAGGTCGAAGATTTGGCGAGCACCTATTTCGCCCAAGATCTCGGAGATGAAGAGGGCGAGGATGACCTCCAAGACCTTTTTGCTGACCTGGATCCAAATCAACCCGGACCCTCCAGAATGAGAAGAAATCATGGTAAAAGACCTTGCTAGATACAAGGCGATGTTAGAAAACGAGAACTCGAAGCTGTCTAGTTTGGATGAAGAAGGCGAGATTGAACCAGGGGATGAAGGTGAGAATGATGCTCCTGGAATAAGCTTTGAAGCCGAAGACGAGAACGAGGAAGAGGTTTTATCTGTATCGCCCGTCCGCTATGCTATGGAAATACCTTCTCCCCCGAATAACCCATACAAGCAACATGTTCGTCCTTGTGATGAAGACTTGGATTTCGAAGATGATGTTAGTGAACCTCTTCGGATGAAACATAAATTTGATCAAGAAAGGATCTCTTGTGCAGGACTCGCCTCAAAGATCTCTTCCGAAGAAATCATGTTCTTAATAGAGTACTATAATTTGGAGGGAAAATGGCTATTACCTCGCTCCTCCATGAGAATGCATGTTTTTAACATTGCTGGATTACCTACACCAAGGATGGTCCTCACCAATAAACTAATAGAGCTCGCATTCGGATCCCCAATGCATCCTTTCCTTCACCAAATCATCACCTACTACAATATCGCCCCAGTGCAATTGTCGCCCAACAGTTATAGGGCGGCTATTGGTTTGTACATGATGTACATAAACAAGGGGTACAATGCCCCTACCATGTCTGAATTAAGTCATTTCCTTGATTTAAGGTGTTGTGGGAAGGACATCGGATTCTACTATCTCGCCTACTGGTCAACTCACAACAAGAAAGGCTTCATTACTGGTAACCCAAGCAATATGAAGATGTGGAAGGATGAGTTCCTTTACTTATTTGACATTCCTAGGATTAGAGCCCAATTCAACATTCATCCTTGTAAGTATCTCGTCCTTTTATTTTGAATCTCGCCCTTTAGTGACTGGTAACACTCGTTTCACATTCCTCCTAATACTATTGTATTTTTAGACAAACCATCCCAAACCAAACTGGTAGGCAACGCTGCAGAGAGAGCCTTGGCCATTTCTAATTTACCTAGGTCAGAAAAAGATCTTGATGTTTTGGTGACCTCTAAAAATATTCGTACCCATGGCTTCTATAATGAAGGTTATGGCCAAATTCCATACATCAAATTCAAAAGAGTAACCAAGAGAAGTACTCGTAAAAAACAAGTCGAAGGGCGACTTACCGGTAAAGGTACCTCGCCCTCTAAATAAACCTCGCCTTTCAACCAGTAATCTAATCATTACTCTTTTACTTGTATATTTTAGGAATTTGTATGAATAATTTGTCTACTTTATGTGCAGGTCAAATGTCGAGACTTCCTTTTGGGCTAAACCCTTTTGCTGAACCAGCTCCCTCTGCAACAGCCAACCCACCTCGCCCTTCTATCTCAACATTGGCAAACCAATCTCGCCCCATTATTCCTATCATCAATCAAGGCGAGAATGCACTCAAGAACAGAAAGCGTAATTTAGCTGATGCTTCCAAGAACCTGCAGAGCAAGAAACACAAGCCGACCACTGCGGAAGAATCGCCCTCAGATTCCGCGGCCTCCACTTTTGGCTCTGTTGCTGCAGAAAATTTTTCTGACAATGATGCTAAACTTTTAAGAAATCGCATTGATGAAAAAGCAGAGTTCAACTTCAAAGTAGGACTTGGAGATGCTTTCTACCATGGTTTGAAGGTTCTCGCCCTGAAGAATGCCACAATTAAAGAGCAAGACAAAGCTTTAAAGAAACTCAAAGGCGAGACTACTTCCTACAACTCCAAACTGGGCGAGATGCAGAAGAAGCTTGATAATGAAATGAAAGCAAGGAAAGAAGATGTCGACAAGGTCCAATTATCCTTTAATAAGGCGAAATTTGATTTTGACCAAGCTACCAAATCGTACGAGGACGAGATCGCCAAGCTTAAAGACGAGAACGACATGCTTAAAGCTGGAACAAGGAAAAGTCAGGGTGAAGCTTATAATGCGGGATTCTTGGATTACCTCCGCAATTTTCTAGCAGCCAATCCAAGTTACGACTGGTCTGTACACTTTGCACCTTCCACCCCTGCCTTCATGCTTAAATTCCAGAATGATAATGTCGAGCTTATTGCTGCTGCGAAAGAGGAGCTACGACTGAAATTGAGGGCGAGAAGAAAGCTATGGTTGAAGCAGAGGCGAGCAAGAAAGCAGGGGGCGAGAGGACAGATGTAGCCTCGCCTTCTCAAACCGTTGGAAGTTGAATGTATGAACTCTTCATAATTGCGAACACAATAGGAGTGCGGGCCCTCCTATAATAGCCTCGCCTTTGTAAAACTTTGCAACTTTTGATGATATTATCTAACCTTGATGGAGTGCTCGTCCTCCATTTAAAGACGTCGCCCTTGTAATAACTTGGTTTAATTATTCTGCATAATTATGTCCTTCTTAAGTATCTACTTGCATTCTACTAGTACTCAACAACTGTAACATATCTCGCCTCTTGGAGAATCTCGCCCTTCTTTAATTTAATTCATGAGCCTTAATAAATATCTCATTGCCAAGGTACTAACTACCATGTCTTCTCGAGGGTATCCCCCTCTGAGGGAGTCATTTTTCTCAGAATTTAATAAATTCGGGATACCCTTCTCAAAGGAGGTCATTCCCCATATCAGAAATACCCTCCTCACAGGAGGTAGATTTTCCGAAGATAGTACCTTGATGAGGTGCCGGAAGTACGGACATTGATAAGTAGATTTTATATCCACTTGGAGCATTATAAATCAGCTTAAATTGATTGTTTTGGACTAAAGTTTATTGTAGTTTTGAAGTGTTTTGCTTAGTTGTGCAGATTTACAAGAATGTTGATTATGGTGGATGCTTCTGTCGTTTTTGAAGATTTAATTGATTAAAATTCGGATTTTCCGGGAAGGCTGCGCAGCTTACACTGTTTTGGCCATATCTGGAGTTCTATAAGTCCGTTTTTAGCGATCTTACTGCCCACGCGAAGCTTGAGAGATTTTCTACAACATGGGATAGGTCTTGAATGAGCAAGTTGCGCGTGGTGGGGGCAGGAAGCACGACAAACAGAATGTTGGAAGCAGTGAAATTACTATTTTGCCCTTTTCAAGTTCTAATTGTATTTCGGGCAGTCTTTAGTACCTTAATTGAATTCTAATTGTATTAGAAGGTAATTTCTTGTTGGGCAAGAAATTTAGAGCCTATTTAAACACACCTTAGCATTGTAATTTGTATCATCGTTTTTATTGTAACATAGCTTAGATCTGCAAGGGAGAAAAGGAGAGAAGGATTCAACGCTCGTGACAAGCAACGGATCTAGATCTACTTCATCTCTTGAATACTTTGGATTATAGATTTGTTTTCTCAACTCTTCGTTTTAAAAATATTATTGTTTCTTTCTTTCATATCTTGTTTAATATCATGTTTTCATCAAATCCCATGACGATGAACGGTTCAATTATGAGCTAATCGTTGTCATGGGATTCTAACGGATTTATTTATGGAACTTAGTATCTTGATGCTTTAAAGATCTGTGTGTGGTGTATATCTGATATCCTCGTATGGTTAATCTTAATGCTTTTAGATGCGTAGCTAACATCTAAATTGAATTGTTAATATCTTGTGAAGTGAAAGTGGATCTTGAGATTTAGAACTTGCCATGCTAGCATAGGTTCATAATTGTTTATCAATATGATTCGTGGTGTGAGATGAAAATACTTATACTGCCCTGTGTGATCTTAATGGATAACTTGTTCTTCAACCGTTATGTTTTCAAATTCTATAGACATATAGGGTCTAAGCATAATTGGTGTCTATTCATCTTCTATCTCTTTTGTGGATGTATGTTTAGTTTGGTATGCGTATGCTGAAAGGTAGCGTATACTTGTTTCGTGTTATCCGATCAGATATCAAAACCAGTGCACATAGTGATTAAAGGCGTCAGATCTAAGGGAAGTATTTAATGAAGTTAGGATCCCATGTTTTTATTCTTATAAGTAATTCAGTTTTAAATCTCAGTCGTTAATTAATTCTTAGCTTGTTAATTTGCATCTTAGTTTAATTTAGATAGTTAAAACCCATATTTGTTATTTGTCTTAGCAGTGAATTAAAGCCATACATTGTTGAATAGGTGCATTGACTGAATAGAACCATAACCAGATCCCTGTGGGAACGAATTTGGACTTTACCTTATATATTACTTGTGACCACATACGCTTGCGTGATTTTTAGCATAACAAGTTTTTGGCGCCGCTGCCGGGGATCATCGGTGTTTTATTTTTAGTTTATGTGCTTGTCAATAGTGGTCGTTAGCGTTCACTGACTCGGATTTCTTACTTGTTTTGTTTGTTTCGTGGTGTTTCAGGTACTTGAATTTGTATGCGAACACGCTCACAGGCTCGTAAGCAAGAACTGGCGGAAGACGATCTTGTAGAGAATATAGAGGATAAGAACGAGGAATCTGAAACTAAAGTAGAGATGGCAGATGCAGCAGCAGCTAAGGCTTTGAAGGAGTATTCTCAGCCAAAGATCAATGATATCCAGTCTAGTATTATCAGGCCAGCCATCACGGCTAATAACTTCGAGATCAAGCCGGGCACTATTCAGATGCTACAGAATTCGGTTCAGTTTGGGGGTGCTCCTACTGAGGATCCTAACATGCATATTCGGGACTTTATCGAGATCTGTGATACTTTCAAGTTCAATGGTGTTTCGGATGATGCTATCAAGTTGAGGCTTTTCCCATTCTCTTTGAGGGATAAGGCTAAGGGCTGGTTACACTATCTACCAGCTAGTTCCATTACTACATGGGAGGATCTTGCTCAGAAGTTTCTTACTAAGTTCTTCCCTATGGCGAAAACTGCAGCAATGAGGAACCAGCTAACTCAATTTCAACAGCAATCTGGAGAATCTTTGTGTGAGGCTTGGGAACGATATAAGGAGATGCTTCGTAGGTGTCCACATCATGGCATGCCTGACTGAATGGTTATTAACAGTTTCTACAATGGGTTGGGAGCACAATCTAAACCTATGCTAGATGCAGCATCAGGTGGAGCTCTTTGGGCTAAGAACTATGATGAAGCTTATGATCTTATTGAGACGATGGCTGCCAATGAATATCAGAATCCAACCCAGAGGCTTTCTCAAGGCAAGGTAGCAGGTTTGTTTGAGGTGGATACAGCTTCAGCTATTGCAGCTCAGTTGAAGGCTTTAACTATGAAGGTGGATTCTCTTGCAAATTATGGAGTTCAGCAGGTGGCTAGTGTTTGTGAGTTATGTGCGGGCGCACATGAGACGAATCAGTGTGCTATCTCTCCTGAATCAGCACAGTTCGTGAGTAATTTTCAGAGACCTGCTGCACCAGTTCCAGCCACCTATCATCCGAACAACAGGAATCATCCTAACTTCAGCTGGAGTAACAACCAAGGTGCTCAAAAACCTCAACAGCACTATCAGCAGTTTCAGGATCAGCAAGCAAAGCCATTCAATCAAGGCTATCAACAGCCTTATGCTTCAAGGGCACCATATCAACCTCCAGGATTTCAGCAGCAACAGCCCCAGGCTCATGCAAGGCAATCTTCTAATGAAAAATAAGAGATGGATGATTTGAGGATGATGGTGAAGAATCTGCAAGCTTCTCAAAAGATTTTGGAGAGCCAGATATGACATATTTCAAGTGCTTTATTTAGTAAGCCATAAGGAACTCTTCCTAGTGATACAGAGATCAATCCAGGTAGAAGGGAAAGCAAAGAACAGGTCAATGCAGTTACTTTGAGATCTGGAAAAGTCACGAGTGATCCTAAATCAGGAATTGAAGAAGATGAAGATGTTCAGAATCAGCAGGTTGGAAAATCTGCAGTGCCAGTAATTGAGAAATCTGATTTAGTGGCTGATCAGCTTGATGGTGAGAAGAGCAAGAAACCTGTTGAAAAGTCTACTCCAGAGCAATCTTTAAAAAATAATCAGATCTATCCACCTCCGCCATATCCTGGACATTTGCAGAAAAGTCAAGAGAAACAGTTTCAGAAATTTATGGATGTCTTCAAGAAACTGTCCATTAACATTCCTTTTGTTGAAGCATTGGAGCAGATGCCAAGATATGCAAAGTTCATGAAGGATATTTTGTCACGAAAGAGAAGGCTGGAAGAATTTGAAATAGTGGCATTGACAAAGGAGTGCAGTGCGGTGTTGCAACAGAAATTGCCTCATAAACTTAAGGATCCAGGAAGCTTTACAATTCCATGCACCATTGGGAAGTTGTCTTTTGACAAATTTTTATGTGATTTGGGAGCTAGTATTAATCTCATGCCCTTGTCTGTTTTCAAGCAACTTGGTCTACCGGAGCCGAAGCCAACTAACATCTCCTTGCAGTTGGCTGATAGGTCGATTACTTATCCGAGGGGTATAGTGGAGGATGTTTTGGTGAAGGTTGATAAGCTCATCTTCCCTGCTGATTTTGTTATTATGGATTTCGAAGAAGACAAGAAAATTCCCATAATCTTGGGAAGGCCTTTCCTAGCTACGGGTCGTACTTTGATTGATGTGCAAAAAGGAGAGCTTACAATGAGGGTGCAAGATCAGAATGTCACCTTTAATGTGTTCAAGGCCATGAAATTTCCAACAGAGGATGAAGAGTGTTGCAGTGTGGATATAGTTGATACGGGTCAGAAAAAGAAGTTTGATCAGTTATTGAGCGAAAAATCTGACATGATAAAGCATCCTATCAGTGATTCCATTGACAGTTCTTCGGTTCGTGATCTTTCGAAAGTAAAGCTTGGGAAACTTCCATCACATTTGAGGTATGTCCTTTTGAATAATGAGCTAGTGATTTTTGAAGAGGGGCATGATAACGTGTTGCGAAGGTGGAAAACCGATGATAAGGAAGAAGAAATTTTTGTTCAGCCGGTTGAGTCGGAGAAGCACCTTAGAGGTGTGAAGAAGAAAAAGAAGAAGATTTGGCCGTTGGGTAGTAAAATCAGGTTGAAGTCTGAGGGGAAAGTTTTGTGGAAAGCAAGCAAACAAGATGTCAACGTTCGTATGAATGGACTTTCTGTTGAGGATGGTTCAGTTATTCTTTTAAAACCGCCATGAGTTGAGTAAGTAACGTCAAGCTATTGACGTTAAAGGAGCGCTTCGTGGAGGCAACCCACGCATTAGTGTAGGAATTTTTTTTTTTTGAGTGCTTGTATTCCAAAAAAAAAAAAAAAATTACCAATAGAAATTGTCCCAGGCCGCAGCGTAGGTTTGGAGGCCACAGCGCCAATTGCCTCTGTCCAAGTACTGTTTTGGTGATTGATGAAAAAAACAATTTACACAAAATACAAAGCAGGCGACAGGAGATGTACAAGGCGCAGGCGACAGGAATTGTGCAAGGCGCGTGTCTTCTGTCCAGATGTGTTAACAAGTTTTTAAGGTTTTTGGCCACAAATGTTAAAAAAAAAAGGTGTGGTCAGCAGAATAGGGTTGAGGCCGCGGCGTTGGTTTTTGAGGATGCAGCGCGAGGCTCTGTCTGTCCAGTACGTATATAACACGCATAATTGTGTTTTTTAAACAAAAATTTTCCCATCTCTCTTTCTTATTATTTATAACCCCAATCCCTAATTCCCAATTCTTTTTCTATTTCAATTCTAAAACCCTCCATCTTTTCTTCAAAATTCTAAACCTATTTCTATTCTAATTCATATTCATTATTATTATTATTATTATTATTATTATTCATATTTATTATTTATTATTATTATTATTATTATTTATTAGTATTATTATTATATTTATTATTATTATTTATTATTCTAATTATTCTAACTAGCATTTTACCCGTGCTACGCACCGAAAACACAATTTTAAAATTTTAAAATAGTTACAAAAATATATAGTGTATTAAAAAATAAATTATTTTGTTATATTTTGTTTTGAGTGTAGAGAACCCAATATGCATCTCTAAGTAACTTTTCTCAAATTATGTATAATTGTATGGATGCGTGTTAAAAAAAACTGAAAATTTGTTTATATAAAAAACGATTAATATCAAAACACATTCATTTGATATATGATAAAATTTACCTGAGATACATATCAATTTTCTTATTCCTTTTTGTTTTTTCCCCAAGTAATTTAACGACATTTTATGCTATTTTTACGGAAAGTTCGGTTCAATATAATCATGTTTGAGAATCAGGCGTTGAAAACAGTAAAAACTTAATTAGTACTAATAGAAAAAATAAATCAAATACATATTTTTCATTCTATAAATAAAAATAAAATAGGAAATGAGCAATTTTCTGGAGTAATTCTAGAGGTCCCTAAAAAAATCTCAAAAAGTTTGTTATCATATTTTGATTGGTTAGTGTTCTACCCGTGCTACGCACCGAATGATAAAATTTATTAATTAATTAATATAAACATAATATTATTCAGTATTTATAAAAAAAGAAGATAATTTCATTAAAATTTAAGTATAAATTATCGTCAATTTATACCAATTGCATTAATATCAATATTATCAAACAATTATCATACCATTCACATCCCAGCTCAAACATTCCAAACCTCTCTTTATTGTTTTTTCTTAATTTTATTTTACATTTGATTTCTCTCATTTTTTAGAATATTTTAACCAAGTTCATAAGTTTTTTATCCATATTTTAAGTTTCCTATGTGTTTGTTCCATATCATTTTTACAAATTTTATGTTTTTTTATTAGTTATTTGATTTAGTACTATAGCAAAATAAACATTATCAATTAACCAAATAAATCCAATACATCCCGTTATTTGAGTAAGATATATCTGTTAGAGTTTATGGTCAGTTTGTTTTTAATGACAACTTTAAATGTGCATATTTAGTTTGGGAATTTGTATGATGAATTTTTTTATTCTTTTCTATCAGAATATGGTATATTAAATATTAGTTTTCTTTTACGCATTATTAAGGAAGGGAAATTAATTCGATATGATGGTACCCCATTCGAACCCAAACCCATATTTTTTGATTCAGGTTTGGATATAAATTTTAAAATCGAAATAGTTTCGATTTGCATTTGGATTTAAGTTGTATTGAACCGATAGCCTATCCAAAATCTGAAACCCAATACACTATCGAAATCCTATACATATGTAATATAATACATTAATTTGAAATTATTTCATGTAATATTTTAGATGTAAGATATATTATTTTGTTTATTTTTTTTTCAAATATTTCATTAGAAATAGTCAATACTAATTTAGTAATTAGAACTTATATTTCTCAATATCTAATTTTATTGATATATTCAAGATGTAATTTTATTTACATTAATTTTTCATTTCTATGTATAAAAAGAATTATTTTTTTAACATATTTTAAATTTTACTTAGTATATTAATTCGTATAATATGTTATATTTTGACTACTTAAGTTAATCATTTTACTTTTTAATTTTTGTATAAATATACTTAATATTGTTTGCGTGTAACAATTATTTTAATTTTGACTACATTATTACTAATTTTGGATACCCAAAAAAGTAAAATCTAATCCGAAATCCGACGAATTTGGTTTTAGATATTGAATTTTGGATTTGGATTTATTTTTTAAAACCCAAAAATATTTGGATGTGGGTTTGAATTTTACAAAATTCGGATCAAACCCAACCCGTTGTCATCCAAACGAGTAAAATAAAATATTTGAAAATGAGTATCACCTATCTTTTTTCTATTTGATTAACCTGTTAAAATAGAAAACTGTACATGAAACTAAAATCAAATGTGTAATATATAAACACATAATCACATTATTATATATTTGTCCTTGTAATTTAATTGTCGAGTTCAAAAACATGAAATTAATTTTTATTTAACAATGAGATTTGACCGACATATATTAAAAGAAAGAGTTTACGTAGATCTGGAAAATCGTTCGTGTTATATACATTCATACCATGTGTATTTTGGGTTTTGCATGAAAATGACATGAAATTATTTTGTATACCCATAATTTGAACACCAAATGCTACTAAACTACGCATTTTTTATTTTTGTACACGAAACGAAAATAATACGCAAAATGAAAAAAATATGACAATTACATGTAATGTTACTCTCTGCCGAAGTTATCTAAATATGTTACTATATAATTGAAAACAACATTGAATTACTACAAAATAAAACTAAAAGTAGAGTACATAAAAATGAAGCCCTTTTCTTTAATTTTGTTTATTGTTAATAAATACCTCTGTTTGATTAGAATCTATCTATCAAGTTATTAATTTTTTTTTTACCTATTTTTATGATTTTGTTGATATTAAAAATAAATATTATTAACCAACCAAGCAAAATTCGATATGTCTGTTCTTAGATTAGGATATGAGAATTAAATATTATTACTTGGATTGAAGAATACAAAATTAAAATGAGCACCTTTTATAGAAATAATATATAATTTTATATGTATCGACCTATCTAGTTATCAATAACATTGATTTTTAAACGATTGTTGTAGCCGTCATTCTATCTCATCCTCTCCTAAAAAATAGTAAACCCAAAGTTTATGGGTTGATATCTGCATCTTGGTTGATGATAAGCCCATTTTTATTGTTTTCCATGATTTTGCTTTGTTTTTCAATAAATATCTCTCTTTATTGAGAGTCTATTACCACTTTGGTGGGTTTTATCAACTGATATATTGGATTTTGCACCTTCTCCTTGTGAATGATAACTCCTGTTTATTTTCCTTGATTTTACTTTGTTTTTCAATAAATATATCTCTTTATTGAGAGTCTAGTATCCCGTTAGTGGATTTTGTCTATCAATATATTGGGTTTTGTTCTTTATATTTTGAGAGTAGGTTACTTTATTTTGGCATCTGGAATCTTAGATTTACAGGATTTTGTTATATTGATTCATTGATTTGGATAGTATAGAATCGCAGTTTTGGTCAGTTGTTCGAATACATTCTCAGATATCACATATGTATTTCCCTCACGATTAGAATAAATTGTTGGATTATTTCGCCAAAGAGTATATATAATTCAAGCGAGTGATGTACCACAATTTAAGATCTGATCAACGATTGTAGTTTGGATTAAGGAAACCTTGTTACCTTGATATGATCTATTTTATTTTAATATGTGTTGTCCAATCTTGATTATTTTTGTAGATGTATGACATTTTATTGATAAATCATTTACCTAAAAAAATTAGTGATTTAAAAGAAAATTTGAATGATTATTTGTGTGGATGATAATATATGCCCTTTTGTTGATAAATAATTAACCACAGCAAATATAGTGATTTATTAGAATTTTTGCGCTGAGTTGACCAATTTGCTATGAAATAAAAAAATGATTTTTTAGAATTTTTGCGCTCAGTTAACCAATTTGCTATATAAATATTCACTAATAATATTTTTATTGATTCTGTAAATGAATTTTTTTTTTTTGGATTGATAATTTATACACCAAATAATGTGTAATACTATTTGAGAGTATATTTAGTATCTTGAAAAATTCAAAAATATCGTCAAGTCAATTTATTTGTCCCATTAATTCTTGAAAAATAACGATAAGTAAAATTTTAATGATAACTGGTTTAAATTTCATTTTTAATATTTAAATTGGTTGAATTTAACCTTTTTTTAATAATTGATTAATTTAAAAGTTTATATAACTTAAATTTTGAAGGTTAAGTAACCACGATAAGTAAATTAGGATGAGAATGCTATGATTAATTTAATTTTAGTGGTTAATTTTGACTGGCTCTTATATATATTTATGAAAATTAATCCATAATATATAATAATGTTATTATGATTAACTATAAATCAAAGTGTGAAAAATTAATATTGCGAAAATTGCTTCATATTATATATTTATATAATCCTGATTGGTTTTGATTTAAAATATTAATTTATTTTAATTATTTTTTTAAATTAAAAAATAAAATATATGGATATGTTAAATCAAGTAAGTTACTCTATTTAAATTTGAATTGTTAACTAACCATAGTTAGTATAATAGAATGAGAATGGTAAATAAAGAAAAATTTTAATATAATATGATTGGTCTAAAATTTAGGAATGACCTTTGATTGGTACTAAAATAATTCAAAGTTTTGCATATTTTATATTTGTATAATCCTGATTGATTTTGATTTAAAATATTAATTTATTATAATTATTTTTTGTCATTAAAAAAATAAAATATATGGATATGTTAAATCAAGTAAGTTACTCTATTTAAATTAGGATTGTTAACTAACCATAGTTAGTATAATAGAATGAGAATGGTAAATAAGGAAAATTTTTAATATAATATTATTGGTGTGGTAGACTCAGGTTTGATTTCTATTTTATAATTTTAATAATATTATGATTCTATTTGTAATTCTATTTATGATTATAATTCAATTTTAAATATATTTAGAATGATTGATGAGTTTAACCTTGGTGTTATGCAAAATCACGCAAGCGCACGTTGTCACAAGTAATATATGATTAAATCAAGTTCGTTCCCACAGAGATCTAGAATGGTGTTCAACTCAGTAAATATGCCTATGCAACAATGTATGGTTTTAACTCACTGCTAAGAAAAGTAACAAATTGGGGTTGATTACCTAGATTATACTAAGATGCGAATTATAAAATTAAGAATTAAACAATTAACGAGAATAAAAATCGAATTACTTATATGAGAATAAAACATGGAATCCTAGTTTCATCATCTACTTCACTTAGAGTTGCAGCCTTTAATTAAAACATGCGATGGTTTTGATATCTGATCGGATAACACGAAACAAGTATACGCTACCTGTCAGCATACGCATACCAAACTAAACATACATCCACAAAAGAGATAGAAGATGAATAGACACCAATTATGCTTAGACCCTATATGTCTATAGAATTTGAAAACATAATGGTTGAAGAACAAGTTATCCATAAAGATCACACAGGGCAGTATAAGTATTTTCATCTCACACCACAATCATATTGGTAAACAATTATGAACCTATGCTAGCATGGCAAGTTCTAAATCTCAAGATCCACTTTCACTTCACAAGAGATTAACAATTCAATTTAGATGTTAGCTACGCATCTAAAAGCATTAAGATTAACCATACGAGGATATCAAGAATTCACCACACATAAATCTTTAAGGCATGCAAACTACTAAGCTACATAGATAAATCCACTAGGATCCCATGACAACGATTAGTTCATAATTAAACCTTTCGTCGCCATGGGATTTGATGAAAACATGGTAAATAACAAGATATGAATAAAAGAAGTAATTATATTAATAAACAAGAGTTTGAGAAAAACAAATCTAGAACAAAAGATGAAGTAGATCTAGATCCGTTGCTTGTCACGAGCGTTGAACCCGTCTCTCCTTTTCTCCCTTGCAGATCTAAACTGGTTACAATAATAAAACTATGATAATGTGTATCTCTATTACAATGCTTAGATGTGTTTTTATAGGCTCTAGATTTCTTGCCCAGCAAGAATTTATCTTCTATTACAATTAGAATTTAATTAAGGTGCTAAAACCTTCCCGGAATATAATTAGAACTTGAAAAGGGCAAAACAGGAATTTCCCAGCCATGCTTCACAAAGAATACGCGCGCGATTTAATTCAGCACTTTACTTGCACGTGATTCCTATCCCAGGTTGTAGAAAATCTCTCAAGCTTCGCGTGGGCAGTAAGATCGCTGAAAACGGACTTACAGAACTCCAGATATGGCCAAAACAGTGTAAGCTGCGCAGCCTTCCCAGAAAATCCGAATTTTAATCAATTAATTCCCAAAAATTTATAGAAACATCCACCTTAATCAACATTCTCGTAAACCTGCACAATTAAGCAAAACACATCAAAACTATAAGAAACTTGAGTCCAAGACAATCAATTTAAGCCGATTTAGAATGTTCCAAGTGGATATAAATCCACTTATCACACCCCCAAACTTAAACCGATGCTTGTCCTCAAGCATTAACAATTACAACTAACTAACTAACTAGTACCACTTCCGTAGGTGATCACGGTTGCATTTGGCATATGCAACAAGCCCTTTAAACCCCTAGGCAGCCCTAGTGGACGAGTAAGGTCTCGTGAGGGCCTATAGCGAATGTACCCACAAAATCCATTTAACCTAATGCAATGCAATGCATGAATGCAACTAATATGCAAATGCAATTAATCTAGCCTACCAATATTCTACCATACCTTCAATTCCTCTCATGCCATATCAACTTAAGAATCAAAGCAAATACGCAATGTCTTGGTGTCGAAAGTGCAAGTATTCACATAGTCTACTCAATGAACATGCATAAGTTCTCACAAGCCCATGTCAAGTGTAAGAATAAGTTAGTAAACATGCTAAGCCTACAAGAGCACATCTTTGAGACAACACTCGGGATCTCATACGCAAGAACAAGCAAACACTCACAATCCACTCACAAAGAATATTCACTCAAAAACAAGGGTAAGTGTATCACTCAATTCCAACAAAATCATAAACATGCTTGACATTTGGTATCAATCTAACTCTTAACACAACATACATCAATGACGATAATCAAAAGGTCTTTAATTGGGTTGTAACGGGGCTAGGGACAAGGTATGTCAAATAAGCCAAAACAGGTGTAGTGTCAAAAGCTAGTAAGTACCATAATAAATCACACACAACACCCTATTTTCCCACCACATAATTTTACTAAGACAAACACTCGATTAGTCGACTAAAGTAGGATCACAACAAACATAAACATGCTCTCATAATATATATATATATATATATATATATTTTTCTTTTCTCTTTTTTTTTCTCTTTTTTTTTCTTTTCTTTTTTTTTGTTTTTTTTTTTTCGAGAGCTAAATAGAACACAAACAATAATATAAACAATAACAATGATCCCATAATTTATTACACATGCCGACTATCAAGTAAACAACCAAACCCAATTTTCAATATTTCCCCCAAAAGTAAGACCAACAATAAACCCCTCATTGCACACCTTATTACTCCCTTAAGCACTCTACTAGCCTTTGACAGTGTGGTTCGAATTAATGTAAGGCCAATACAAGAAAAAGGTCTAAGCAAGTAATTGGTATGTCACCGAAAAAAATAGGATTAAGCTCAACGGGTTAACTAATGGATCATGTAAACATGGTGTGTAATATGGGAAAATATGCGGTTATTCCTAAGTGCCTTCATCATTTTAATCGTCAAATAATGTCATGCGTTTCAAGAAAGACCTCAAACAACTGCTAGCCATGCAAACAATCCGTGGACACTCAAGCAAACGAATAAATTGCAAATATGCAATATGCAATAAGGCTCAAAATCTCACTTGGTGGAAAAACATACTCAATCCCAAGCAAACATCTCTCTAACGCACCAACTTGTATTCAAAGCATGCAAACTAAATCATCTTGCACATATTCATGTCCTTCTAATCACTTACAACATTAAAAAAGTCTACTACCTTCAACTTACTAGTGTATGTGTGTGCACAAGAACAAAGCATATCACTTCTCAATCAAAAGCGTCAACAACACAAAATTCCTATCAAGCATGGGTGCGAATGCAAACTATTACGAACTCACATGAAATACGAACATAAAAACAGAATGTCCTATATGAAACAAACGTAAATAACACGAACATAAATGCATAATTTATTACTACTAATATGCAAAGCATGAAATCCTACATGAACAAATAATACAACAACTACTTATCCCTCAAACCACCCCCAAACTTAAAATATTCAATGTCCTCATTGAATGGAAGTAAATACAAGGGATAGCAGAAAACATACCTGAATATCGAAGCAGTCACCCACCTCGGATGAATCTGGTGGAAAATATTGCGCACGAGCTCCATAGACTGGCCACCTTGCCTGAATACTACAAAACCCACAATTGACAAGAACACAAATTCGTAATAAAAATAAGATTAGAGAAAAAGATTTACCCAATACGAATCAAAGAGGTGAACTTGCAATTAATTCCTCGTTTAGAATTGAATTTTTAGAGATTAAAATAAATAGAAGAGGAATTGGATTTGTATGTAAAAGGTGTGGATATAAAATAATAATAATAAAAATAATAAAGATAATAATAAAGAAAATAATAATAATAATAATAAATAATAACTATAATAATAATAAAATAATAATAATAATAATAATAATAATAATAATAATAAACAATAAATAAGAATAAATAAGAATAAAAATAAAAATAATAATAATAAGTAAGAATTAGAATAGAAATAGGTTTAGAATTTTTGAGAAAAGATGGGAGGTTTTTGAAATAGAAATAGGAAAAGAATTAGATAGAATGGGGGTATAAAAAGAATGGGGGTGAGAAGGAATTTTTTTTTTTTATATACAACTCGCACAACAGGAACAAGAAGCTGACAACACGCTGACAAAAAATTTTTTTTTTTTTTTTCTGACTCACGCGCCCGTTGCGCGCAAGTGATGCAGACTGCCCCACATGCAGACACGCAGGCGCAGCCTGCGCGTCTAAGCCGCAACCTGCCTCTATTCCAGTAACGCAGGCGCAGCCTGCGTTACGCTCCCGCATTCTGCCCTGAAACCAGTAACGCAGGTGCAACCTGCGTTACAGACCTGCAATCTGCTCAAAATTCATTTTTTTTTTTTTTTCAAACAACACTCAAATTTTTTTTTTTTTTTCCTTCCTACACTAATGCATGGGTTGCCTCCCACGAAGCGCTTCTTTAACGTCAATAGCTTGACGTTACTTCCTTAAATCAAGGCGGTTTCAAAAGAATAACCGAACCATCTTCAACAGACAAACCACTCATACGAATGTTGACATCTTGATTGCTTGCTTTCCACAAATCTCTTCCATCAGACTTCAACCTAATTTTACTTCCCAACGGCCAAATCTTCTTCTTTTTCTTCTTCACACCTCTAAAGTGCTTCTCCGACTCAACCGGCTGAACAAAAATTTCTTCTTCCTTATCATCTGCTTTCCACCTTCGCAACACGTTATCATGCCCCTCTTCAAAAATCACTAGCTCATTATTCAAAAGAACATACCTCAAATGTGGTGGAAGTTTTCCAAGCTTTACTTTCGAAAGATCACGAACCAAAGAACCGTCAATGGAATCACTGATAGGATGCTTTAGCATGTGTGTGTCCGATTTCTCGCTCAACAATTGATCAAACTTCTTTCTCTGACCCGTATCAACTATTTCCACACTGCAACACTCTTCATCCTCTGTTGGAAATTTCATGGCCTTGAACACATTAAAGGTAACACTCTGATCTTGCACCCTCATTGTAAGCTCTCCTTTTTGCACATCAATTAAAGTCTTTCCTGTAGCCAAGAACGGTCTTCCCAAGATTATGGGAATCTTCTTATCTTCTTGTTAGGTCCGATAAGATTGTAGAAGGGGGGGTTGAATACAATCTATACCAATTTATCGAAATTTGTCCTTTAAATAAAATTTGACTTGAACAAATTTGTGCGGAATAAATTGAAACAATTTTCAAGTTGAATATAAAAATATATTAACTTGATGGGTGTTACAATTTCAGTACAGATTAATTATCAAGTTGATAAAAACTAATTAGAAAATTCGACATGAACTTTTCTAATTTAGTTAATAAAAATCAAGATAAGTTCTAGGAGTAAAAACTCGCTAATAGTACAAGAGATACAAATAAACAAGTTCTATCGGATCAGATATTACAAATATGATGAACTTGATTTTCTATGAATTTTTCTAGCTCTTGTGTTCTTGAGAGAAAATGAGAGAGAAAGCTTTGTTCTTGGTTTAAAGATATTATGTTGTGTCTTTTTGTTGAGCCGCCTGTGTTGATCTTTATATCAAACAAATCATCAAAGTCCCTGCCAATTCTGATTTTGGATTGTACATCAAAGACAATCTCTCCAAGACAATCTGTTCTTCCAAGACAATCGCCAAGACAATCTGTTCTTCCAAGACAATCAGATTTGTACTGCCAAGACAATCGCCAAGACAATCTTTGATTGTTCCAAGACAATCAAGCTTTCCAAGACAATTGATTTTGTACTGCCAAGACAATCTGTTTTGCTTACCAAGACAATCGCCAAGACAATTGGAAATTGTCTTGGGGAATTAAAAACTCCGCTGAATTATTTCTGTTGAACAAAAGTTGAACTGACAGCTAACTGAAGCCCAGACGCAAGACAGGGAAGTGAAGAACACGCGCAGGCTTTGGTCGTTTTCTTCCTGGCGCGTGAAAGACACGCGCTGCGTGGGACGTGAGCTGTTTTGCCGACAGCGACTAGACAGAACATGTTACCACTTGTTTGTTAATCAATTTGATTGTTTATTCAGTACATGCCGACAACAACTTGATCTATTTCTTTGTTTACTGAAGTTTGTGTTCACACACAAAAGTGCAACTTAGTACCTCACTTTCAACATATCTTGCACTTCAATTGGGACTTGAGCCCAATGGCTTTTCAACCAGCCCAATTCATTTCTTTTGGATTCAGCCCATGCAAATTCATAACCCAAATCTCTTTTGTTTTAATTTAATTAATTACTTAATCAATTAATCATTTAAACAAATAATGATTAATTCATTAATTAATTAATTAAATCAATTTAGATTAATACATTAATTCAACGTTAATTAACATGATAATTAATTTAATAAATAAATTAATTCAGAATGAATTAATTTATTAATTAAATAAATTACATAAATATGTTAATTAAATAAGAATTAATATAAATCTATTGATAGCGCAAATTCTTTTTCTCGAACCACTGAAAGTAATAAAGAAGTACCATCGAATTTCTGCTGACGCTCGATGCGCGGTCTGGTTCATGAACGACTAACTTCAATGGCTTTTCTTTATTTTCGACTTTAAAATCTGGTTCCTTTTCTATTCTTCTCTCTCTCTTTTTAATTCTTCTGTACTGATTCTGTCACCTTGAAATCTCTGTCACTTTAAATGAATCCACTTCTTAACGAATACTCCACTGAGGCTTGATCAGATGACTGAGCTTCTTTCAATGTAGTAATTCCTCAAGACTGTAGATTGACCTTGATCTTTTTCTTCTGACAGATAATACAATCTGAGATTCCTTGTGACAGTCTATATACTATTTACTACTACAATCTTGTTTAAGTTGAGTTGTATCCTCGAAATACAAATAGGCTACATCATATGCCTTTCAATCTCCCCCTATTTGTTTGTTAGACAATAACAAGCAAATACCTAGAGGATAACTCAACTAACTCACTTAAACAAGAAAAAGATTAAGCATTTAAGAGCTTAGTAAATAGTACATTAAAAAATTTCTCTGGTTTAAATATAACAATTCCAGAATCCTCAGTTGATGAAATGATAGATGATTATTCCTCTAGCACTGAACTGATCTTCAATAGATAACTCATCTTCATTTCTGATTCTTCATATCTCTGCCTGATAATCCTTCACATCTTACATTGGTGTTTATCAGCAGTTCGATTTGCAATCACTTCCCTTCTCTGACACAGCTTTTCTCACTTAAGAAAAATAACCGTTCCTACTATATAGACAATGGTGAATCAATACCATTTCTACAACTTCTAGGAAATCTACTACTCTTCCACTTAGCCTTTATACATAGTACATTGAAAGACTAATAGAATAGTATTATGATGTAAGCTTCTCCTTATATCTCCCCTTTCTTCTCAACTGTATCTCCCCTTACTTCTCCATCTAAGGCTCCCCCTTAGTAACTTGACTTGCTTCTCTTCCAAAGCACAGTCTGTAAATGCTCCCCCTTTCTAACCTACTCTCCTTTTTCTTGTACCCCTTACTTCTCCCCCTTAGTTGAGGAATCCTCCAAACAACTAGTTGACAAAGTAGTTGATACCAACTTTTAGAGCTTTGTTAGAAAGGAAGTTTCATTTTCTTCCTCACTGTGAGTGTGTGATAGTGTTTAGTGTACCTCACAAGTGTTTCACTCTTCTCTCCACTCATTTGTGTTGAGTGTCTCACTTCTCTCTGTGTTTACACTCTTGCTCACTAGTGTATCACTCATATCACTCATAGCTCCAATATCCTTTAGTGTACCTGCAAGGAAAAATCACCCTAGCCCCTTCAAGAGAGGTCAGTGGTGGTGCAATGGGAGTTCGCAAATCCCAAATCCTCGTTGGACTCGTCAGACGAATCTGAGTCATAATCTACAAGTTGCTAGTTTTCCCTTTTTAGGGTTTTCAGATTTGAATTCTGAGAAGGTAAACAATGATCTATAAATTTAGCATTGAGATCAAGGTTCCCTTCTAATGTCTGTGAAGACATCACCTTGTTAAACTCATCAGGTAAAATCTGAATCATAGTTTACAAGTTGCCGATCCGCACCTATGTCAGACCCGTTACCCGCAGGATCCAGAGATGTTCCCTCTGGGGAGTTAGATAATGATCTTGTTGAATTTTGCATTTGAGATCAATACCTTCTCTCGAGGTCTGTGAAGACTCTTGGTTCATTAAAGAACCTTTAACTTATAATCCTAACCGTAAAATGGTTGGATTACAGGTTTCCGTCAATTCATCCTTAGTGTGTGCAATCTCACTTTGTGCATATGAAATATTTTGGTTAGTGGATAAGGTAGTGACTCTCCAACTGAATATCCCACACATCCTTATTTGCTGCATCAAGTGCAGTTACTCCCTGGTGACCTTTAGTCTGATAGGTTACTTCCTTTTAGGGGGTAAGTCAGAATGTGTTTGAATTTGACTGTAGTCTGGGATAAAAGTTGTTGGGTTTATAACCTCATGACTAATCATGTGAGAAAACAAAACTCCATTTAGATGAACCTGCATCACAGAATATGAGCAATAGAGATAGAATGATATACAGTTGTGATTTCAAAAGATTTACAATGTAAGCAATCACAACTATAGAAAGAGATTTTGAGTTAGGAAGTTAAATAGATCTTGAGCCGGTTTTACTAAACAAAAACATAAACAAAAATCCAATTAACAATAAATATTAATCAAATTAATGAATGTTAATGTTTAAACCAAAACAAACAAAACTATTTTATCATGTTTTAGATCCTGTATGTTAGATACCAACTGTTACTACTTGTTAACACTTGTTAGGTCTTGTCTTCCAATTGTTAGACCCTGAAAATCAAACGTTAGTTCCTAAACAATTGAATTGACATATACCATTTTAATACCAACAATGTTCCTTAATAAGAAATTCTGTTAATAACAACAACACAACAAAGATTAGAAGTTAAAACAGCATGATATGTGTGTGTTAAACAGAAGAAGTACAAAAGAACCAAGTACAGGGACCTGTTTGTAAGTTTTGAAAGTATAGTGACTAAACTGAAAAACTATACAAACTATTTATATACACATGAAAAATAATATACAAATATAAGAAATAATATACATAACAATAATATTAAATAAAAACTTAAAAAGAAAAGAAAAATGCTATTTTTTTTATTATTAAAAAATAACTGTATTAATAATATTTACAGAATATTAGAAATAAAAGAAAATAATTTACAAACATATTTACAACAATATAACTACTTAAAAATGGCTAAATAGAAAATAGAAAAAATATCATAGGTTATCCTTTTTACGAAATCAAACATTAATAACAAAAGGACAAACACTACAAACTATTTAATAAACTATTAACTATTTACATAAATATTTGTAGTAAATTAATAAATCGATATATTTTCTTAATAAAATAATTTTCTTATAGAAAATCATTTAAAGAGAAAATATGACTTATTAAATCAACACAAATATTCAAAAGTAATTTTCAACAAAAATAGATTTCTCACTAATTTCAACTTGTAAAATTTGAGAAAAATATTTTTAGAGAAAATTAAAATATTCTAAAATTAAAAGAAGTAAGTAGGAATATATTAAGAAGATAATGACAATGATTTAAGAATTAACAAGCAAGAAAATAAGTTGATAAAATAATTATACAAGTGATTTTAATAACAAATAATTACAAAGATAATCACTTATAAATTATTAAAGAGCAAACCTCAGATATTAACTAGTTTAATTACTAGGACTATTTAACATACCCAATTCACCAACAATTCTGGTGAATGTGGATTCGTCAAGAGACTTAGTAAAAATATCTGCTGTTTGTTCTTCCGTGGGTACAAAATGTAACTCCACGGTACCATTCATGACATGCTCTCTAATGAAATGATACCTGATATCAATGTGCTTTGTCCTCGTATGCTGAACAGGATTGTTGGAGATTGCTATGGCACTTGTATTGTCACACAAGATAGGAATTTTGTCAAGTACAAAGCCATAGTCCCTTAGCTGATTCCTAATCCACAAAATCTGTGCACAACAGCTTCCAGCAGCTATGTATTCAGCTTCAGCTGTTGAGTTGGAAACTGTTTGCTGTTTCTTGCTGTACCAGGAAACCAACCTGCCACCTAGGAATTGACAACTCCCAGAGGTGCTTTTTCTGTCTACAACACTTCCTGCATAATCTGAATCTGTATATCCAATAAGATTAAAACCAGAATCTTTAGGGTACCAGATGCCTAAGTTAGGCGTACCCTTAAGATATCTCAAGATTCGTTTTACAGCAATGAGATGAACATCTCTAGGATCCGATTGGAACCTTGCACACAAGCACGTAGCATACATAATATCTGGTCTACTTGCAGTAAGATAAAGCAATGAGCCTATCATACCTCTGTAGCTTGTGATATCTACCTTAGCAGAATTTTCACATGCTCCAAATTTGACAGCTGTAGATGATGGTGTTCTTGCTGAAGATGAGTCCTCCATTTGATATTTCTTGAGGAGCTCTCTGACATACTTGGATTGACAGATAAATATCCCATCTGTCCTTTGACTTACTTGCAATCCAAGAAAGAACTTCAACTCACCCATCATGCTCATTTCAAACTTACCCTGCATTAACTTAGCAAATTTCTTGCAAAGAAGATCATTAGTAGACCCGAATATTATATCGTCCACATAGATTTGAACTAATATTGTATCATTTTTATGTTTCTTTGTGAAGAGAGTTTTGTCTATGACACCTCTAACAAAACCATTTTCAAGTAAAAATTCAGAGAGAGTGTCATACCATTTCCTTGGTGCTTGCTTAAGACCATAAATAGCCTTGAAGAGAAAGTAGACATAATCCATGAATTCTGGATCTTCAAAGCCAGGGGGCTGTTCTACATATACCTCTTCATCTAGCTTACCATTCAGAAAAGCACTCTTGACATCCATTTGATAAACCTTAAAGTTTGAGAATGCTGCGAATGCCAAGAATATTCTGATAGCCTCAAGTCTTGCCACTGGAGCGTAGGTTTCATCATAATCAATGCCTTCAGCTTGTGAATAACCTTTTGCTACCAGTCTTGCTTTATTTCTTGTCACTGTACCATCTTCATCTAGCTTGTTTCTGAATACCCACCTTGTGTCAACCACTTTCCTGTCTTTGGGTCTGGGTACCAGCTTCCATACTTCTTGTTGTTTGAATTGATTGAGTTCATCTTGCATAGCAATCACCCAATCAGGATCAGAAAGAGCTTCCTCAGTTTTCTTAGGTTCCATTTCAGATAGAAACCCTGAATAGTTACATTGATTTTGAGTAGCACTTCTAGTTTTGACTCCAACATCTGGATCACCAATAATAAGCTCAAAAGGATGAGCTCTATTCCAAACAGTCTGTCTGGGAAGATTTAATCTTGATGATTCGCCTTGTTCTTCATTGTGATGTTGAGTGTGACCAGTTGACCCTTCATTGTCTCCCCCTGAGTTGTTGCCAGGTTGACTAGATGATTGTTCAAGAGTGTCAGGGGTATCTTCATTATTATCATTGTTTTCATCACCATTACCCTGATCATCATCATTATTATCATTGTTGTCATTAGCATCAGCAAAAATCTCAGGTGCATTGTCATCATCTGAATCTGTATCTGTCATGTCATCGAAAGATAGCTTTTCAGATGGATCCTCAGTTTGGATACTAGGGAGTTTAGTGTCATCAAATGTTACGTTGACACTTTCCATCATCTTCTGTTCATCAATCACATACACCCTGTATGCCCTCATTGAATAACCAATAAAAATTGCTTCAAATGCTTTGGTATCGAATTTACCACCTTGATCATCACCTTCTTTAAGCACAAAGCATTTTGCACCAAATACATGAAAGTATTTGAGTGATGGTTTCTTATCAGCCATAATTTCATAGGGTGTCTTCATATGATCTTTATTGATTAGAGTTCGATTCTGGGTATAGCAAGCAGTGTTGACAGCTTCAGCCCAAAAGTACAATGGAAGCCTTGATTCACTTAGCATAGTACGTGCAGCTTCAATCAAGGTTCTGTTCTTTCTTTCCACTACTCCATTTTGCTGAGGAGTTCTTGGTGCTGAATATTGTCTAGTTATACCCTTCTCAGTGCAGAAGTCATTTAGAACTGCATTCTTGAATTCAGTTCCATTGTCTGATCTTATAGCTCTCACTGGATATGTAGAATCTCGCTCAATTAATTTGATGTGATCAATCACCAGTTGTGGAGTCTCATCTTTAGAATTCAAAAATAGGACCCATGTGTATTTTGAAAAATCATCAACAATCACTAGAGCATATCTCTTCCTTGACATAGACATCACATTAACTGGACCAAACAAATCCATATGAAGTAATTGTAATGGTTCAGTTATTGAAGATGTGTCAGTGCTCCTGTGACTTGCCCTTTTTAGCTTGCCTTTTTGACATGCATCACACAGTCCTTCTTGAGTGAATTCCATTGAAGGCAAACCTCTCACCAATTCTCTTTTAACTAGAGAATTCATTGTTTTGAAATTAAGATGAGAAAGTTTCTTGTGCCATAGCCAACTCTCGTCATTAGATGCTTTAGTGTAAAAGCAAGTAATTTCTGCAGTGCTTCCTGAGTTCATATTGGCTACGTACAGATTGCCTTTTCTAACTCCTGTCAGTTGTGGCTTTTCATGTCTCTTGTGTGAAATTAGACAATTCTTCTTGTTGAAATAAACTTCATATCCTTTGTCACAGAATTGACTAACACTGAGCAAATTGTGCTCAAGTCCTTTCACAAAAGAGACTTCATCAATGATAACATTTCCAGCTTCAAGTCTGCCATATCCATCAGTTCTACCTTTGCTGTTATCTCCAAAGGTAACTACTGGGCCGGCCTTCTCCACCACATTTGTCAGCAGGGTTCTGTCACCAGTCATATGCCTTGAACATCCACTGTCCAATATCCAGGTTACTCGTTCAACCTGTTCAACACCCTGCAATGACAAACGGATTAAACCTTCTTCGGAACCCAAATTTGATTGGGTCCAGAATACTTAAAGAATTGGCCTTTGTCAGGCAAAACAACATTTTTCACCTTAACACCAATTTTACCATTAGTCAACAAGCATTTTACCCTATAAACAGATTTTACAATCTTTTGTTTCATTTTGGGTATCCATGTTTGTTTACCAGCAATAACACTTGTTTCATTGACTGGACATTTGACCTTGTAAACAGCCTTAGTAAAACTTTGTTTAGGCTTAGGTACAAATGTCTCTCTCCTAACATGAGGAGGACTAGCACTCTTTGATCTAACATAATTATTCCTGTTCATGTGTTGTCGAGGAGCAGTCTTATTAGCACATGCATGATTACCATTAAAGTAAGCAGACATCACATTAAAAGCACAAGACATACAATTGACAACACCACATGCTTTATGATTAGAATCAATGATAGGCATGGTATTCATGTTAGACATGTTATTATTTTGCTCCAACTTGTTATCACCTAACTCAATTTTAGATGAACTGGGAACAAACTTCACTGGTTTCATAGAAACAACCTTATTAGATTTAACATTTTTGGTTGTAGGTGCCTTAACAGATTTTTCATTAAGTTGAGCACTACCACTAGCAATGTCCTCAGTACGCATCTCCTCTTGAATAACAAGAGAAGTCATATCTAGAGGCTCTGCAACAGACTTCTTAAAGAGTGGATCTTCAACATTCTTAAGCACATGTGGTATTCCCCTTTCTTTAGCACTAACAGGATTAGGGGAATTTATGCCTAACATTCCAACAGCTTCGTTGTAGCCAAACCCTATTCCTACGGTTTGTTCTACAGCTTGTTTATTGAATAACTCTTTAGAAATTTTCACAGAATTAAAACAAGCAGATAATTTGACATTCTGTTCCTTTATCTTAGTTTCGAGTTCAGCAACTTTAGCAATTTGTTTATGCATGTATTCTGATATCGACTTTTCTCTGTAGTTAAGTCGAGCTATTTCTTTTATTTGCTGATCTTGATTATCAGGCACCTTTTCTAACTCTAACACTTCATTTTCAAGTTTAGTGTTTAATAGAGTTATTCTTTCAATTGTTTTCTGTGCACAACCAATGGAACTACGTAAGCTACGAATTAACTCTTCATCAGTAAGAATTACCGGTGTGGTGTAATAAGTTGATGACTCAGCATTTGCCACCAGCGCAAAGTTTCCATATTCTTCATCTTCGCTGTCTGTGTCATCCCAGCTTTTACCGGCAGCTACATAAGCTCTTCCAGTTTTCTTCTTTTCAGAAGCATAGTCCTTTTTCTGTGCTTGCTTGGGTTTTTTACACTCAGTAGCAAAGTGTCCCAACTCATTACAATTGAAGCAACGGATCTTGCTTCTGTTAACTGTACCAGTTTTGTAACCTCCCCTGTTACTAGAGGATGAAGAACCTCCTCTCTGAAATCTGCTATTAGACTTAAACCTGAACTTTGGATTTCGCCTGAATCTGAAATTACTGAATTGCCTCACCATCATTGCCATGGATTCATCTTCCAATTGATCTAGCTCTTCCAGTGAATAGAATTCTCCACCATCCTGAGTGACTGGTGTCTGTCCATGTTCCACTTCAATTTGTTCCTTATTGGAGCTGTTAGGTTGAACAACTTTAGCTTCCACTTCCTTAGGAACCTCAACTACTAGAGCTGTAGAAGAACTTGCCACTCTGCCTTTGCCAGAAATCTCTTTCTGCTGTTCTTGTTCCAACTCATACGTTTTCAGAACACCAAACAGCCTTTCAAGAGCGATCTTATTTAAATCTCTAGATTCTCTGATGGCAGTAATTCTATGCTCTAGGTGAGTAGGCATAGTCAGTAAAAACTTCATGTTGATCTCCTTCTGGGTATATTGCTTTCCATGAACTTGCAAGTTGTTGATTATTTTGTTATACCTTTCGAACACTTCCTGAATGCCTTCATTGGGGCTAGCTCTAAAGTGTTCATATTCAGAGGTCAAAATTTGAAGTCTGTTTTCCCTGACTTCATCAGTCCCTTCATTAATAGTCTCAATAGTTTCCCAGATGTGCTTAGCAGTTTTACAATTCATCACATGGCTATACATTACAGCATCCAGGGAATCTATTAGAATTAGTCTCAAATTTTTGTCCAGTCCAGCTTCCTCTTTTTCTTCAGCAGTAAAGTTCTTAGGGTCCTTTGGATAATCTTTTGCAGGTATTGTTACAACTCCATCAGTAACAACTTGTTCTTCATGAGCCATAGGAATTTTAGGTCCATTTTTCAGAACATCCAAATATTTGGAATTTGTAACATCAAGAAACAACTCCATTTTATTTTTCCACATATCATAATTATCCTTATTAAATATGGGAATCTTAACAATGGATTTTGAAGACATGATGAATTTTTAAGTGAGTTAAAAATTCGAGATAAATTTTTGATTGAATAAAAATAGGATCTTGATTTGTATATCAATCAATAGGCTCTGATGCCAATTGTTAGGTCCGATAAGATTGTAGAAGGGGGGTTGAATACAATCTATACCAATTTATCGAAATTTGTCCTTTAAATAAAATTTGACTTGAACAAATTTGTGCGGAATAAATTGAAACAATTTTCAAGTTGAATATAAAAATATATTAACTTGATGGGTGTTACAATTTCAGTACAGATTAATTATCAAGTTGATAAAAACTAATTAGAAAATTCGACATGAACTTTTCTAATTTAGTTAATAAAAATCAAGATAAGTTCTAGGAGTAAAAACTCGCTAGTAGTACAAGAGATACAAATAAACAAGTTCTATCGGATCAGATATTACAAATATGATGAACTTGATTTTCTATGAATTTTTCTAGCTCTTGTGTTCTTGAGAGAAAATGAGAGAGAAAGCTTTGTTCTTGGTTTAAAGATATTATGTTGTGTCTTTTTGTTGAGCCGCCTGTGTTGATCTTTATATCAAACAAATCATCAAAGTCCCTGCCAATTCTGATTTTGGATTGTACATCAAAGACAATCTCCAAGACAATCTGTTCTTCCAAGACAATCGCCAAGACAATCTGTTCTTCCAAGACAATCAGATTTGTACTGCCAAGACAATCGCCAAGACAATCTTTGATTGTTCCAAGACAATCAAGCTTTCCAAGACAATTGATTTTGTACTGCCAAGACAATCTGTTTTGCTTACCAAGACAATCGCCAAGACAATTGGAAATTGTCTTGGGGAATTAAAAACTCCGCTGAATTATTTCTGTTGAACAAAAGTTGAACTGACAGCTAACTGAAGCCCAGACGCAAGACAGGGAAGTGAAGAACACGCGCAGGCTTTGGTCATTTTCTTCCTGGCGCGTGAAAGACACGCGCTGCGTGGGACGTGAGCTGTTTTGCCGACAGCGACTAGACAGAACATGTTACCACTTGTTTGTTAATCAATTTGATTGTTTATTCAGTACATGCCGACAACAACTTGATCTATTTCTTTGTTTACTGAAGTTTGTGTTCACACACAAAAGTGCAACTTAGTACCTCACTTTCAACATATCTTGCACTTCAATTGGGCCTTGAGCCCAATGGCTTTTCAACCAGCCCAATTCATTTCTTTTGGATTCAGCCCATGCAAATTCATAACCCAAATCTCTTTTGTTTTAATTTAATTAATTACTTAATCAATTAATCATTTAAACAAATAATGATTAATTCATTAATTAATTAATTAAATCAATTTAGATTAATACAATAATTCAACGTTAATTAACATGATAATTAATTTAATAAATAAATTAATTCAGAATGAATTAATTTATTAATTAAATAAATTACATAAATATGTTAATTAAATAAGAATTAATATAAATCTATTGATAGCGCAAATTCTTTTTCTCGAACCACTGAAAGTAATAAAGAAGTACCATCGAATTTCTGCTGACGCTCGATGCACGGTCTGGTTCATGAACGACTAACTTCAATGGCTTTTCTTTATTTTCGACTTTAAAATCTGGTTCCTTTTCTATTCTTCTCTCTCTCTTTTTAATTCTTCTGTACTGATTCTGTCACCTTGAAATCTCTGTCACTTTAAATGAATCCACTTCTTAACGAATACTCCACTGAGGCTTGATCAGATGACTGAGCTTCTTTCAATGTAGTAATTCCTCAAGACTGTAGATTGACCTTGATCTTTTTCTTCTGACAGATAATACAATCTGAGATTCCTTGTGACAGTCTATATACTATTTACTACTACATTCTTGTTTAAGTTGAGTTGTATCCTCGAAATACAAATAGGCTACATCATATGCCTTTCACTTCTTCAAAATCTAGAATCACAAAATCAGCTAGGAATATAAGCTTGTCAACTTTCACCAAAACATCCTCCACTATACCCCTCGGATACGTGATAGATCGATCAGCCAACTGCAAAGAGATGTTGGTTGGCTTCGGCTCCGGTAGACCAAGTTGCTTGAAAACAGACAATGGCATGAGATTAATACTAGCTCCCAAATCACATAAACACTTGCTGAATGAAAGGTTGCCAATAGTGCATGGAATAGTGAAACTTCCCGGATCTTTAAGTTTAGGAGGCAACTTCTGCTGCAGAACAGCACTACACTCCTCCGTCAATGCCACTGTTTCAAATTCTTCCAACCTTCTCTTTTTCGAAAGGATATCCTTCATAAACTTGACATAGCTCGGCATCTGCTCCAATGCTTCAACAAAAGGAATGTTAATGGACAGTTTCTTGAAGACATCCATAAACTTTTGAAACTGTTTCTCTTGACTTTTCTTCAAACGTCCAGGATATGGCGGAGGTGGATAGATCTGATTATTCATTGAAGATTGTTCCGGAGTAGTCTTTTCAACAGGTTTCTTGCTCTTCTCACCATCTAGCTGATCAGCCACTAAATCAGATTTCTCAATTTCTGGCACTGCAGATTTTTCAACCTGCTGATTTTGAACATCTTCATCTTCTTCAGTTGCTGATTTAGGATCACTCGTGACTTTTCCAGATCTCAAAGTAACTGCATTGACCTGTTCCTTGCTTTCCCTCCTACCTGGATTAGCTTCCGTATCACTAGGAAGAGTTCCTTGTGGCCTACTACCTAAGGCACTTGCAATCTGTCCTATCTGAGTTTCCAAGAGCTTCTGACCAGCTTGTAGGTTCTTTAATGCTATCCACATCTCATCAGATTTTTCATTAGATGATTGCCCCGCATGAGTCTGGGGTTGTTGCTGCTGAAATCCCGGAGGTTGATATGGTGCCCTTGGAGCATAAGGCTGTTGATAGCCTTGATTGTACGGCTTCGCTTGCTGATAAGATTGTTGAGTATTTTGATTGTTGCTCCAGCTGAAGTTAGGATGATTCCGATTATTAGGATGATAGGTGGTTGGAACTGGTGCAGCAGGTCTCTGAAAATTACTCACGAACTGTACTGATTCAGGAGAAATAGCACACTGATTCGTCTCATGTGTGCCCGCACATAACTCACAAACACTAGCCACCTGCTGAACTCCATAATTAGCAAGAGAATCCACCTTCATAGCAAGAGCCTTCAACTGAGCTGTAATCATTGAAGCTGTATCTACTTCCAAAATTCCTGCTGCCCTGCCTTGAGATAGCCTTTGGGTTGGATTTTGATATTCATTAGCAGCCATCATCTCTATAAGATCATAAGCTTCATCATAGCTTTTTGCCCACAGAGCTCCACCTGATGCTGCATCTAGCAAAGGCCTAGACTGTGCTCCCAACCCATTGTAGAACCCATTAATAACCATCCAATCAGGCATGCCATGATGAGGACACTTGCGTAGCATCTCCTTGTAGCGTTCCCAAGCCTCACACAAAGTCTCGCCAGATTGCCACCAGATTGCTGGGAAGAATTTAGTAAGGAACTTCTGAGCAAGATCTTCCCATGTAGTAATGGAACCAGGTGGCAAAGAGTGTAGCCAGCTCTTAGCCTTATCCCTCAGAGAGAATGGGAAAAGCCTCAACCTGATAGCATCATCCGTCACACCATTACATTTGAAAGTGTCGCAGATTTCGATAAAGTCCCGAACATGCATGTTGGCATCCTCCGTAGGAGCACCCCCAAACTGAACTGAATTCTGCACCATCTGAATTGTGCCCGACTTGATCTCAAAATTGTTCGCTACAATAGCTGGTCTAATAATGCTAGACTGGATATCATTGAGTTTCGGCTGAGAATACTCCCTCAAAGCCTTAGCTGCTGCTGCTGCTGCGTCACCCATCTCTACAGTAGTCTCAGTTTCCTCTTCCTTATTCTCTTTATTCTCTACAAGATCGTCTTCCGCCAGTTCTTCCAAACGAGCTTGTAAGCGTGTTCGCATACAAACTTAAGTACCTGAAACACCACGAAACAACAAACAAAGTAAGAATCCGAGTCAGTGAACGCTAACGACCACTGATGACAAGCACATAAAATAAAATAAAAACACCGATGATCCCCGGCAGCGGCGCCAAAAACTTGTTATGCAAAATCACGCAAGCGCACGTTGTCACAAGTAATATATGATTAAATCAAGTTCGTTCCCACAGAGATCTAGAATGGTGTTCAACTCAGTAAATATGCCTATGCAACAATGTATGGTTTTAACTCACTGCTAAGAAAAGTAACAAATTGGGGTTGATTACCTAGATTATACTAAGATGCGAATTATAAAATTAAGAATTAAACAATTAACGAGAATAAAAATCGAATTACTTATATGAGAATAAAACATGGAATCCTAGTTTCATCATCTACTTCACTTAGAGTTGCAGCCTTTAATTAAAACATGCGATGGTTTTGATATCTGATCGGATAACACGAAACAAGTATACGCTACCTGTCAGCATACGCATACCAAACTAAACATACATCCACAAAAGAGATAGAAGATGAATAGACACCAATTATGCTTAGACCCTATATGTCTATAGAATTTGAAAACATAATGGTTGAAGAACAAGTTATCCATAAAGATCACACAGGGCAGTATAAGTATTTTCATCTCACACCACAATCATATTGGTAAACAATTATGAACCTATGCTAGCATGGCAAGTTCTAAATCTCAAGATCCACTTTCACTTCACAAGAGATTAACAATTCAATTTAGATGTTAGCTACGCATCTAAAAGCATTAAGATTAACCATACGAGGATATCAAGAATTCACCACACATAAATCTTTAAGGCATGCAAACTACTAAGCTACATAGATAAATCCACTAGGATCCCATGACAACGATTAGTTCATAATTAAACCTTTCGTCACCATGGGATTTGATGAAAACATGGTAAATAACAAGATATGAATAAAAGAAGTAATTATATTAATAAACAAGAGTTTGAGAAAAACAAATCTAGAACAAAGGATGAAGTAGATATAGATCCGTTGCTTGTCACGAGCGTTGAACCCGTCTCTCCTTTTCTCCTTTGAAGATCTAAACTGGTTACAATAATAAAACTATGATAATGTGTATCTCTATTACAATGCTTAGATGTGTTTTTATAGGCTCTAGATTTCTTGCCCAGCAAGAATTTATCTTCTATTACAATTAGAATTTAATTAAGGTGCTAAAACCTGCCCGGAATATAATTAGAACTTGAAAAGGGCAAAACAGGAATTTCCCAGCCATGCTTCACAAAGAATACGCGCGCGATTTAATTCAGCACTTTACTTGCACGTGATTCCTATCCCAGGTTGTAGAAAATCTCTCAAGCTTCGCGTGGGCAGTAAGATCGCTGAAAACGGACTTACAGAACTCCAGATATGGCCAAAACAGTGTAAGCTGCGCAGCCTTCCCAGAAAATCCGAATTTTAATCAATTAATTCCCAAAAATTTATAGAAACATCCACCTTAATCAACATTCTCGTAAACCTGCACAATTAAGCAAAACACATCAAAACTACAAGAAACTTGAGTCCAAGACAATCAATTTAAGCCGATTTAGAATGTTCCAAGTGGATATAAATCCACTTATCACTTGGTTAGAAGATATCAAGTTAAATTATATAAGGAAACATATTTGTTTTAATTTGATTGGTCCATGATTTAAATTTTAAATATATTTAGAATGATTGATGGGTTTAACCTTGGTTAAAAGATAGCAAGTTAAATTATATAAGGAAACAAATTTGTTTTAATTTGATTGGTCCATGATTTAGAAGTGATCTATGATTGGTTCTAAAATAATTCATAGTTTTCTGATTGGTTAACTGGGTACGTGATTAATTAACTGGATGTTTAAATATATTTAGCAGTGTTGTAAAAAGCGGGAATCGGACTTAATCGGTGGAGGCACCGTCCAGGGATTAATCGGGTAATCGGGGATTAATCGGAATGATTAATCGGATCATTAATCGGAACTAATTTAATATTATTTTTAAATATAATTTTTATTAATATACATAATTATTTTATTATTTTGATTATGCATGAATAATTATCATATATTTATACAAATATATTTAAAATATATAGCATTATTAAAATAAATATAAATTTTAAGATCTAATTTTTGAATTGGGGTCAATATGAGAGAAAAAATTGATAAAATTCATGATTTAACCGTTTAAAATATTAGTTTCGTATATGAGAATAATATTTTTCTTAAAATTTATTCAATTTTATACTTTTTAATTTTTTTAATTTTTCTACATATTTTTCAATTTTTTTATCAATAATGCCGATTTTTGACCGATTAATCCAATTTTTGACCGATTAATCCTGATTTTTCGAAAAAACGATTTTTTGGCCGATTTTTGTAAAATCAGTTCGGTTCCTTACCGAACAGCGATTAATCGGCGATTAATCCCGATTAATCGCCGACTTTTAGAACAGAGATATTTAGAATGATTGATGGGTTTAACCTTGGTTAGAAGATAGCAAGTTAAATTATATAAGGAAACAGATTTGTTTTAATTTGATAGGTCCCTGATTTAAATTTTAAATATATTTAGAATGATTGATGGGTTTAACCTTGGTTAAAAGATAGCAAGTTAAATTATATAAGGAAACAAATTTGTTTTAATTTGATTGGTCCATGATTTAGAAGTGATCTATGATTGGTTCTAAAATAATTTATAGTTTTCTGATTGGTTAACTGGGTACGTGATTAATTAACTGGATGGTGTGGTAGACTCAGGTTTGATAATAAAGGATTATTATTATTATTATTATTATTATTATTATTATTATTATTATTATTATTATTATTATTATTATTATTATTATTATTATTATATACCCACCTATACATACAAATCCAATTCCTCTTCTATTTATTTAAATCTCTAAAAAATCAATTCTAAAGAGGAATTAATTGCAAGTTCACCTCTTCGATTCGTATTGGGTAAATCTTTTTCTCTAATCTTATTTTTATTACGAATTTGTGTTCTTGTCAATTGGGGTTTTGTAGTATTCTTGTTATGTGGGAAGTGGCAAGTCTATGGAGCTCGTACGCAGTTCCCTCCACCAGATTCAACCGAGGAGGATGAGGACTCAGATGGTTAGGTATGTTTTCTACTATCCCTCGTATTTACTTCCATTCAATGCGGACATTGAATATTTTAAGTTTGGGGGTGGTTTGAGGGATTAGTAGTTGTTGTTGTATTATGTGTTCATGTAGGATTTCATGTTTTGCATGTTAGTAGTAGTAAATTATGCATTTATGTTCGTGTTATCTACGTTTGTTTCATATATATAGGACATTCTATTTTTATGTTCGTATATCATGTTCATAGTTGTTTGCATTTGCACCCATGCTTGATAGGAATTTTGTGTTGTTGACGCTTTTGATTGAGAAGTGATATGCTTTGTTCTTGTGCACACACATACACTAGTAAGTTGAAGCTAGTAGACTTTTTGAATGTTGTAAGTGATTAGAAGGACATGAATATGTGAAAGATGATTTAGTTTGCATGCTTTGAATACAAGTCGGTGCATTAGAGAGATTTTTTGCTTGGGATTGAGTATGTTTTTCCACCAAGTGAGTTTTTGAGCCTTATTGCATATTTGTTGCAATTTATTCGTTTGCTTGAGTGTCCACGGATTGTTTGCATTGCTAGCAGTTGTTTGAGGTCTTTCTTGAAACGCATGACGTTATTTGACGGTTAAAATGATAAAGGCAATTAGGAATAACCACATATTTTCCCATATTACCACACCATTTTTACATGATCAATTAGTTAACCCGTTGAGCTTAATCCTATTTTTTCGGTGACATACCACATTACTTGCCTAGACCTTTTCTTGTATTGGTCTTACATTAATTTCAACCCACATTGTTAAAGGCTAGTAGAGTGCTTAAGGGAGTAATAAGGTGTGCAAGGAGGGGTTTATTGTTGGTCTTACTTTTGGGGAAAATATTGAAAATTGGGTTTGTTTACTTGATAGTCGGCATGTGTAATAAAATTGTGGCATTTAGCTCTCGAAAAAAAAGAAAAAAAGAAAGAAAAAAACAGAAGAAAAAAAAATATATTATGAGAGCATGTTTGTGTTGTTGTGATCCTATTTTAGTCGACTAGTTGAGCGTTTTTGTTAGAAGAAGAAGAGTAAAATTATGTGGGGGAAAATAGGGTGTTGTGTATGATGTATTATGGTACTTACTAGCTTTTGACACTTCACCTGTTTTGGCTTATTTGACATACCTTGTCCCTAGCCCCATTACAATCCAAATAAAGACCTTTTGATTATCGTCATTGATGTATGTTGTGTTAAGAGTTAGATTGATACCAAATGTCATGCATGCTTATGATTTTGTTGGAATTGAGTGATACACTTACCCTTAATTTTGAGTGAATATTTTTGTGAGTGGAATGTGAGTGTTTAATTGTTTTTGCGTATGAGATCCCGAGTTTTGTCTCAAAGATGTACTCTTGTAGGCTTAGCATGATTACTAAATTATTCTTACATTTGACATGGGCTTGTGAGAACTTATGCATGTTCATTGAGTAGACTATGTGAATACTTGCACTTTCGACACCAAGACATTGCGTATTTACTTTGATTCTTAATTTGAAATGGCATGAGAGGATATGAAGGTATGGTAGGATATTAGTACTAGATTAATTGCATTTGCATATTAGTTGCATTCATGCATTGCATTGCATTGGATTTTGTGGGTACATTCGCTATAGGCCCTCACGAGACCTTACTCGTCCACTAGGGCTGCCAAGGGGTTTAAAGGGCTTGTTGCATATGCCAAATGCAACCGTGATCACCTACGGAAGTGGTACTAGTTAGTTAGTTAGTTGTAATTGTTTATGCTTGAGGACAAGCATCGGTTTAAGTTTGGGGGTGTGATAAGTGGATTTTATATCCACTTGGAGCATTCTAAATCGGCTTAAATTGATTGTTTTGGACTCAAGTTTCTTGTAGTTTTGATGTGTTTTGCTTAGTTGTGCAGATTTACAAGAATGTTGATTATGGTGGATGCTTCTGTCACTTTTGGAGATTTAATTGATTAAAATTCGGATTTTCCGGGAAGGCTGCATAGCTTACACTGTTTTGGCCATATCTGGAGTTCTATAAGTCCGTTTTCAGCGATCTTACTGCCCACGCGAAGCTTGGGAGATTTTATACAACATTGGATAGGTCTTGCATGAGCAAGTTGCGCGTGGTGGGGGCAGGAAGCACGACAAACAGAATGTTGGAAGCAGTGAAATTAATGTTTTGCCCTTTTCAAGTTCTAATTGTATTTCGGGCAGTCTTTAGTACCTTAATTGAATTCTAATTGTATTAGAAGGTAATTTCTTGCTGGGCAAGAAATTTAGAGCCTATTTAAACACACCTTAGCATTGTAATTTGTATCATCGTTTTTATTGTAACATAGCTTAGATCTGCAAGGGAGAAAAGGAGAGAAGGATTCAACGCTCGTGACAAGCAACGGATCTAGATCTACTTCATCTCTTGAATATTTTTTATTATAGATTTGTTTTCTCAACTCTTCGTTTTAATAATATTATTGTTTCTTTCTTTCATATCTTGTTTAATATCATGTTTTCATCAAATCCCATGACGATGAACAGTTCAATTATGAGCTAATCGTTGTCATGGGATCCTAACGGATTTATTTATGGAACTTAGTATCTTGATGCTTTAAAGATCTGTGTGTGGTGTATATCTGATATCCTCGTATGGTTAATCTTAATTCTTTTAGATGCGTAGCTAACATCTAAATTGAATTGTTAATCTCTTGTGAAGTGAAAGTGGATCTTGAGATTTAGAACTTGCCATGCTAGCATAGGTTCATAATTGTTTATCAATATGATTCGTGGTGTGAGATGAAAATACTTATACTGCCCTGTGTGATCTTAATGGATAACTGTTCGCTATTTTCTCTACGCAAGTATACGCAGTCCAAAAGCAATATAGGGAAATAAGGATCGTTCCCACGAAGACTCGGTTATTTTAGTAAATATGTCTATTCAACAATGTTTGGTTAATTATAGAAGCATGAACGAACTAAAATGGTTTATTTGCAGATAACAATTAACTAATGAAGTAACGGCTAATTTGTTTAAAATAATATGATAGAGGCATGGGGTCCTAATTTCATGAATGTTTTAGCTCTATTAACTATTAAGAATTAATGTGTTACAATTGTTAAGAATGTTAGCGGGAACACGACACTAATATGAGCCATCTTTCAATTAACTCACACCATTCCAAATAAACATCCACAAAAGAGATAGAAGATATAAGGGCATCAATTATATCCAATACACTATATGTCTATGTGAATGGGTGATACAATCGATTTAATCACAAGTTCCGCAATTAACTACATAGGGGAATAACGTTCTTTCGAAACTATAATCCGAAATGCGTAGAAGCCGACATACCTATGCTAGCATGGCAAGCCCTAAATCTCTAAATCCACTTTCGCAATCATTAGAGATTTGGCACAATAGATGTTAGCTATTCACCTATATTCAATTAAAACAACCATGCAAGGCAATCTTATATAGAAATTGTAAACACAAATTATCTATCAAATTAACATGAGCATTAACAATTCATTACATTAGAACCTCATGAAAGTGTTTAGTTCATAATTGAACTAGGCACCTTCATGGGATTAAATAAAATCATGGATGAAAATTTCCTAAATTAAATAAGAAATTACGAGAGTTAGAAAATTGAACCGAAATTGCTTCCACTGAATGAGATGAGTGCTCCAATTAATATCCTTCCAATCTTTAATCGATATATAACATATAAGAAATTTAAGAAAATTTAAGTATCTAAATATAAAAATAATATTACTAAAAATTGAAATGTATAAAAAAAATAAAACTGAAATAAAAATAATATTACAAAAAATTAAAGTGTTTAAAAATAAAACTGAAATAAAAATAAAATTACTAAAATTTAAAATATATAAAATAAAACTGAAATTAAAATTTAAATAAAACTGAAATTAAAATTTTTGAAATAAAAAATAAAATTACGAAATTCAAATTATAAAAATAAAACTGGAATTAAAACTGAATTTTAAAATGTATATCATAAAAATAAAAATTACAATTGGAACTGTATTTCAAGAAAATAGAACAGAAATTTAGAATGGAGAGAGCAAACATGAAGAACAAGCTGTGTGTTTTTTTTAGTGTCCGGATCTCTTTTTTCTAACATTCTAACTCAATCTATTTATAGGCTAAAATTTGATCTATAAGCATCATTGCTTACATCATTTTTTTCTTAAAGTCTAGCCATCCTTTGACAATTTTCTGCAGCTTTTTTGGAAGAAATTTGTTCAACAAAATCATGCAGCAGCCCTGGTTGAAGAATTAAATCTGCACATTTTTCTGCATTAATCCGGAGCTGAAAACCACTCGCAGGGCCCCTGATTTGAGCACCACGCGCGCCTTCACTGGTTTTATTTTCCGGCGCGTGGGCGCCACGCGCTAACAGGCGCGTAGATTGTTGCTGACAGCTTGCACAGGAGAGTTGGCAGACAAACTTAGCAAAAAAAAAAAAAAAAAAATAGTTGGCAGACAGTGCCTAGCCTTTGATTTAGTTGAATAAATTCATTTGAATTGAATCACACGCAGGCGGCTATTACAATTCATGCTTTTTTTTTTTTGACAAAGCTTTAATATCATTTCATTAAATTAAACCAAGTCTAGTCGGGACAAACCCCAAACTGACAATGCAATCAGGTTGATAAACAATAAAACGAGCTAAACAAATAGCCGCATTGCTTCCAGACCGCTTAACACACTGAATCCAATGATTCTTGCAACCGAAAATGAATACAAAGGCTTCTCGATTAATCCAGCCTACATCAGTCCCGAAAATGGTAGCTTCACAATTGACCTTCACAATAGTTCCATGGCTGTTGCGGTGTTCAGGCGACTCAGTTGAAAAAACTAAGCAATGAGGACCAAGAATCCTCGAATAATGAACAACTATAATTTGTGAAAGGTGAGCACATGCAGTCGCAGCCGTTCCAAGCATGATGCGGTAGTCCAGATCTCTCAAAACTCCATTCGAATCATTCAAACTGATAACACACAAGGACATAACAACCAAAAAATAACAACGCACAACAACCCAAACAATTGGGTACTATAACACACGCCAAAAGGCGAGACGGATGAACAAATCGGACCTTTAATTTCAAAAGATCTGATTTATTCAGAAACAATCAAGCCCAAGCTCAAACCCGAAATAGATCTGAGACTAAAACTCGATTGGAATTCTCGAGGTTTGAACAACACTCGATTTTATTGAATTAAAAACAAGGAGAGAGTGAGGGGCGGTGGGGCGGCGGGCCGGGGCGGCAGGAGGGGGAGGGGGTGCAGAAAAAAGGAAGAGAGGGGAAAGGGGAGAGGAGAGAGAAGGAGGGGGAGAGGGCGGTAGGAGGGGAGGAGGGGAGGAAAGAATGAAAGAGAGGGGAGAGGGGAGAGGGGGGAGGGGGGTGGCGGTGGGGGAAGGGGGCGGGGGTCGACTCTCAAAATGGAGAGTATGTGATAGCACAAAATCAGAAGAGTTAGTTTACTTTATTGCTATTCACGTGTATGTGAATTATGACCTGCTACAAATTCAACAAAATCGGTACCTAGTTCGACTGGTTCCGTCGAAATGCTTTTTAATCCGCACAACTTATAATCTTTAATTAATAAATAATTTATTAAATCCGGAAATTATAAAAATAAATATCTAATATTATTAGATATTTATAAATATAATTTTCTAATTAAATAAAATATTTATTAATATAAATAAATCCTTAAGCTCTAAGTTGCGGTCTTTTGAGGGTCGGAAACCGGACTCCTTTTGCTTAACGAAAAATATATCAATTCCAACCGGGATTCCTGCTTTAAGAATATATCACTTTCCATATTTTTGTGATAATTCTTATTTCTTCATTGTTCGTCCAGATGCAAGTTACGGTCTCTTGAGGATCTAAAACCAGACTCCTTTTGCTTAGAAAAAAAATATAACAATTCCAACTGGGGTTTCAGCTTTAAGAATATATCACTCAGAACATCTTTATGATAATTCCTTTTCCTCGTAGCCAGTCCATCTGAGCCAGAAATCCACCGTCTTTTAACCTTTTATCGCCAGGATACCTGAAATTTCGAGTTCTACACAACAAATACCGAAAGAACAAAAACGAATTAAAAGACACCACATACTTAAGGATAAATCACCAATCTAGGCTCAATTAGTGCATAATAAGTGGATATAAAATCCACTTATCACACCCCCAAACTTAAACTGATGCTTGTCCTCAAGCATAACAATATATATTAACTAACTAGCACCACTTCCGTAGGTGATCACGGTTGTATTTGGCATATGCAACAAGCCCTTTAAACCCCTAGGCAGTCCTAGTGGACGAGTTAGGTCTCGTGAGGGCCTATAGCGAATGTACCCACAAAATCCATTTATCAAATGCAACTAACAATGCATGAATGCAACGATCCCCTTCAAACTCACCAAAATCAACTAAAAAGAAAATATCTCCAAAGAATGCAACAATTCCAAGCAGAGCTCGACTAAGTCCCCGTATACTAACAAATACATGAACAGAAACGTGCGTGTGTGCAATGCTCAACATAAATACTCCCAAAACTAGGTCAAAAACCACACATGCTTTCCGTCAAGACAATCACAGGTTTATAACTAGAATAAACTGTAGACACTTCATAACCTAGGAACACCTCCACCCTTATCCAAGGTAGACAGAAACTCATGCTTTATTACTATACTACGACACTACATATACAATACGCATGCTTATTTAACCGTGCAATGAATGAGACCCCAAAAGGCTTATACAATAATACCCATGTAGCGAGTGTTAGGTCAGCAATCCCAAACCACAAGGGCTTTAGGTTACTAGGACTAAGTCCCCTCAGACTTAATTACTCGAGTATTAAAGAGCTCACTCTGGTTAATTTTGCATATAATCAATTGGACTTCTGACTCTTTTTTTTTTCTTTTCTTCTTTTTTTTTTGGTTTTTTTTTCTCAATCTGGAATGAGCCTTTCTCATTTCCAACCCTAGACTACTCATATAAATATGAGCCGGCTACTAGCCATTTGATGCCTAGCCTTTATTGACAATTATTACCACTTAGCATGAAATCCCTGTTTTCCCCCAAACTTAGATTTTAGTGTTCCTACGCTATCAAGGGAATAACGAAAATTCTAAGAATAAACAAGTGATTAAATCTCAAAACATCCAACAGGCATGACCCTAACCTAGCCCAAAAGCACCCCAATGAGACTGTGTAATTTTTTTTTTTTTTTGTTCCCATAACATGCAAGTCAATTCCTTAGGAACTATAAATCAGCCCTCTACTCATCATCATCACACCCAAATCAACATCCACCTATCAATCAGAATCAGCTCGTCCTAAGGGATCATGAAAAATGCATGCCATGAAAATGCAACTAATATGACTCACTTGGTAAAACAAACAAACAATAACAGAATGTCCTAAATGAAACAACATAGATAATACGAACAAATATGCATGAATTACTACTAATATGCAAAACATGATATCCTACATGAACACAATGACTCACAAAAACTACTAACACATATACATACTATTTATCCCCCAAACCACCCCCAAACTTATAATATTCAATGTCCGCATTGAATGGAAGTAAATACAAGGGATAGTAGAGAACATACCTGAAAACACCGAACACATGGGTTGCCTCCCACGAAGCGCTTGTTTATTGTCGCTAGCTTAACTTCACTTTCGCACTTTAATCGGTAGTACCAAGAACTGCGGTTTCTGCTTTGCGATTCACATGTTCACCAAAATATGGCTTCAACCTCTGTCCATTTACTTTGAAAGCTGCTTCCGGTGTTTTATCAAAAATTTCCACTGCACCATGTGGAAACACCGTTTTAACCGTGAATGGTCCTGACCACCTTGACTTAAGTTTCCCTGGAAAAAGTCTGAGACGAGAGTTGAAAAGCAAAACTAACTGCCCTGGTACAAAAGACTTTTGCACCAAACGTCTGTCATGCCATCTCTTGACCTTTTCCTTGTATAACTTGTGATTTTCATAAGCCTGTAGCCGAAACTCATCCAGTTCATTAATCTGAAGCATTCTTTTCTCACCTGCTGCTGCTAAGTCAAAGTTCAACTTCTTCAGCGCCCAATAGGCTTTGTGTTCTAGTTCGGCAGGCAGATGACAAGCCTTGCCATATACTAGCTGAAAAGGTGACGTGCCCAAAGGTGTTTTGTAAGCTGTTCTATAAGCCCAAACAGCTTCATCAAGTTTTAGTGACCAGTCCTTCCTTGAAGGATTCACGACCTTCTCTAGGATCCGTTTTATCTCTCTGTTGGAAACCTCTGCTTGGCCATTCGTTTGAGGGTGATAGGCCGTAGCAATTCGATGATTTATGTTGTACCTTGCCATCAATGTTGTGAACTTGCGGTTGCAGAAGTGTGATCCTTCGTCACTGATAATTACCCTTGGAGTTCCGAAATGTGTGAAAACTTGCTTATTCAGAAAATTCAGCACCACTTTAGCGTCATTGGTAGGTAAAGCCTTCACCTCGACCCATTTAGAAACATAGTCCACCGCTAGCAAGATGTACTGATTATTGCATGAAGAAACAAAAGGACCCATGAAATCGATCCCCCACACATCGAAAATCTCCACTTCCAACAGCATATTCAAAGGCATCTCATTCCTCCTAGAGATATTACCAATTCTTTGACATCTATCGCATCTCAACACAAACTGATGCGCATCTTTAAACATTGTTGGCCAATAAAACCCAGCCTGAAGAACTCGAGTGGCTGTCTTCTCTCCAGCATAATGACCTCCGTAAGTGGTAGAATGGTAGTCATGCAAAATACCTTCAACCTCACTAAACGGAATGCACCTCCGAATCACCTGATCAGGTCCCTGTCTGAATAAGAAGGGTTCATCCCATCGGTACCATTTTACATCATGAAGAAACTTCTTTCTTTGAGCATAAGAAAATTCCGACGGGATGACATTGCTTACAAGATAGTTCACAATGTCTGCAAACCATGGCTCTTCATTTTGCACCCCAAAAAGTTGCTCGTCAGGAAAAAATTCGTTGATGAGAGTTTTATCCGCTGAGTTACCGTGTTCTTCTAACCGAGACAAATGATCAGCCACCTGGTTCTCAGTACCCTTTCTATCCTTGATTTCCAAGTCGAATTCTTGAAGCAACAGAACCCAACGAATCAACCGTGGCTTAGCATCTTTCTTCGACATTAGGTATCGAATGGCTGCATGATCTGTAAACACCACTACCTTAGTTCCGAGCAAATACGATCTGAATTTCTCGAAGCTATATACAATAGCTAAGAGTTCCTTTTCTGTAGTAGTGTAATTCAGCTGTGCATCATTGAAAGTTCTGCTAGCATTGTAAATCACATGAAACACCTTATTCTTCCGTTGACCAAGAACAGCTCCCACTGCATAGTCACTTGTATCACACATTAATTCAAAAGGTTCACTCCAATCAGGTGCAGTGATAATGGGCGCAGTTGTCAATTTCTTCTTTAAGAGCTTGAATGCCTCCAAACAATCTTCACCAAATTTAAAAGGAATATCCTTTTCTAACAGATTGCACAAAGGTTTAGATATTTTCGAAAAATCTTGGATGAATCGCCGATAAAAACCCGCATGACCAAGGAAACTGCGAATTCCTTTAACTGAAATTGGTGGAGGGAGATTTCCAATCGTCTCCAACTTAGCCTTATCTACTTCCAGCCCCTTACCGGATACCTTGTGCCCAAGAATGATGCCTTCCTTTACCATGAAGTGACATTTTTCCCAGTTGAGTACTAGATTAGTCTCAACACATCGTTTCAGCACCATGCCTAGATTTCTGAGGCATTCATCATATGATTTCCCAAAGACTGAGAAATCATCCATGAACACTTCCACATTGATACCAATCATATCCGAAAAAATTGCCATCATGCACCTCTGAAATGTAGCAGGTGCACCACAGAGTCCGAAAGGAATGCGTCGGAACGCAAAAGTGCCAAAAGGACATGTGAAAGTGGTCTTCTCCTGATCTTCTGGAGTAATACCAATCTGATTATATCCTGAATAACCATCCAGCAAGCAATAGAATTCATGCCCAGCCAACCTGTCTAGCATTTGATCAACGAATGGAAGGGGAAAGTGATCCTTCCTTGTAGCTTTGTTCAGCTTTCTGTAGTCCATGCAAATTCTCCACCCTGTAACTGTACGAGTCAGAATGAGCTCATTCTTTTCATTGGCAACTACTGTCATGCCTCCTTTCTTAGGCACACATTGCACTGGACTTACCCATGAACTGTCTGAAATGGGATAGATGATACCAGCATCTAGCCACTTGAGAATTTCTTTCTTTACCACTTCTTTCATGATAGGATTTAACCGCCTTTGGTGTTCTACTGTTGGTTTACTCCCTTCTTCCAATGGAATTTTATGTTGACAATATGCGGGACTGATTCCTTTTAGATCCGCAACAGACCAACCAATGGCTGATTTGAATTCTCGAAGAACTCTCAAGAGCTTGTCTTCCTCGGAGTCTGAAAGGTTAGCGGCAATAATCACAGGTAAAGTGGATTTTTCACCAAGGGAAGCATACCGTAAGTGATCCAGTAGTGGCTTGAGCTCTAGAGTTAGAGCTTCTTCGATAGACGGCTTTAATTGCTGATGTGGTCCTTTTAATTCTGGCAGTCCCAGCGATTCAACTGGTCTTTCAAATTTTCTTTGCCACGACAAAGCATCCAGATATTGCAATTGTTCATCAATGTCATCTTCATCTAATGAATACTCCCCACTGAGGGCCTTTTCCAAAGTATCGTTCATGAGCATGTGCCCTAACTTTTCTTGCACCGTAGACTCAATCAAGTCTATCTTCAGACACTGCTCTTCTTCTGTTGGGAATTTCATAGCTGTGAAAACATTGAAGGTGACAATTTGATCGTGCACCTTCATCGTCAGTTCCCCCTTTTGGACATCAATCAATGTTTGTCCTGTTGCTAAAAATGGCCTACTAAGAATGATAGGAATCTTCTTGTCCTATTCGAAATCAAGAATGACAAAATCAGCAGGAAAGATGAGTTTGTCTACTTTCACCAACACATCTTCAACAACTCCCCTAGGATAGGTAATAGATCGATCAGCCAACTGAAGGGACATACTTGTCGGTTTTGGTTCAGGAAGACCAAGCTGCAAGAAAACCGAGTATGGCATAAGATTGATACTTGCTCCCAGATCACATAAACATTTGTCGAAAGATAATCTCCCAATGGTGCATGGTATTGTAAAACTCCCTGGATCTTTCAGCTTAGGCGGCAACTTTTGCTACAATACCGCACTACATTCTTCCGTCAAAGCAACGGTCTCTAAGTCTTCAAGTTTTAATTTCCTCGAGAGAATGCCTTTCATGAATTTGGCATAGCTTGGCATTTGTTCGAGAGCTTCAGCAAATGGAATGTTGATATGTAATTTTTTAAAGACTTCAAGAAATTTGCCAAACTGCTTGTCTAATTTCTGTTTTTGCACTCGTCGAGGAAATGGTGGAGGTGGGTAGACTTGCTCTTTTACTTCTTTTTGCTCGAGGACAGCTTGTTTAGGAGTTGGCATATTTTCTTTAATCTCCTCCTTTGATTCTGATATATTGCCCATGTCCTTTGTGTCTCCCAAATCTGCTTTTTCTGTTCCTTTGTCTGGCAGAATTTTTTTTGTATCTTTTAGCTCAGCATCCTCCGTGATTCTCCCTGATCTGAGGGTAATTGCTTTGATGTGCTCGTGATTATCCTTTCTCCCAGGATTAAGTTCAGTGTCACTGGGGAGTGTTCCTTGTGGTCGGCTCATCATGAAACTAGCGAGTTGACTCAATTGAGTTTCCAGATTTTTAATGGAAGCCGCTTGGCTTTTTTGGCCCAACCTCAACTCCTCTAATTCAGTCTTTTCATTCGACGATTGTCCAGAATTTCCATAAGATTGTTGTTGTTGAAATCCTGGGGGCTGAAATTGTCTAGGAGCATATGGTTATTGAAAATGTTGCCCCTGTTGTTGCTGGAATCCAGATGGATTATACTGCTTAGCTCCAAATGGCTGATGATTAGATTGTTGGTAGGGCCGATGTGATTGTTGTGCTCCTCCTTGATTATTGCTCCAACTGAAATTTGGATGATTTCGGTTGTTCAGATGGTAGGAATTTGGAGCTGGCTGTTGCTGTCTTTGGAAATTGCTTACGAATTGAACTGACTCGTTTGAGATGGCACATTGGTTTGATTCATGTGCGCCCGCACACAACTCACAAACACTAGCAACTTGACGAAATCCTTGCGCTGTCAACGAGTCTACTTTCAAGTTCAAAGCCTCTAGCTGAGCTGCTAAGGAAGTGGCTTTGTCAACATTAAAAATACCTGCTACCTTCTGTTGTGGCATTCTCTGAGTTGGGTTTTGATATTCATTAGCTGCCATCATCTCGATAAGATCGTAGGCCTCCTCATAACTTTTAGCCCATAGTGCTCCCCCTGAAGCTGCATCTACCATTGGCCTTGATTGCATTCCTAGCCCATTATAGAAACAATTTATGATCATCCAATTTGGCATGCCATGATGAGGGCATTGCCGAAGCATTTCCTTGTATCTTTCCCACGCTTCACATAAAGATTCACCAAACTGTTGAGAAAATTGCGTGATAGCATTCCTTATAGCTGCAGTCTTTGCCATGGGGAAGAATTTGCTAAGAAACTTTTGAGCTAGATCAGCCCAAGTGGTGATAGATCCCGGTGGCAGAGAGTGTAACCAACCCTTGGCTTTGTCTCTTAATGAAAACGGGAAGAGTCTCAACTTCACAGCATCATCTGACACATTGTTGAATCTGAATGTGTCGCATATTTCTATGAAGTTCCTGATGTGTAGGTTAGGATCTTCCGTTGCAGTTCCTCCGTACTGTACTTGATTCTGCACCATCTGAATAGTGCTAGATTTAATTTCAAATGTAGGAGCCGCAATTGCTGGACGAATGATACTTGACTGAATGTCATCAATCTTCGGTTGCGAGTAGTCCATTAAAGCCCTTACTGCTGCAGGTGCAACTACTTCGCCTTCTCCGTCCATCTTGTGAATATTTGCTAGTTCAAGTACTTGTTTGGCTTTTAATGCTTTAGAACGTGTTAGCATAAAAATCCAAGTATCTGTACACAAATAATCACTTCACAAAAATATAAGATAAAATGTTCAAGTCAAACAAATTAACTTCTATTGTAGTAAAACACATAAACAAAAATAACACCGAGTCCCCGGCAGCGGCGCCAAAAACTTGTTCGCTATTTTCTCTACGCAAGTATACGCAGTCCAAAAGCAATATAGGGAAATAAGGATCGTTCCCACGAAGACTCGGTTATTTTAGTAAATATGTCTATTCAACAATGTTTGGTTAATTATAGAAGCATGAACGAACTAAAATGGTTTATTTGCAGATAACAATTAACTAATGAAGTAACGGCTAATTTGTTTAAAATAATATGATAGAGGCATGGGGTCCTAATTTCATGAATGTTTTAGCTCTATTAACTATTAAGAATTAATGTGTTACAATTGTTAAGAATGCTAGCGGGAACACGACACTAATGTGAGCCATCTTTCAATTAACTCACACCATTCCAAATAAACATCCACAAAAGAGATAGAAGTTATAAGGGCATCAATTATATCCAATACACTATATGTCTATGTGAATGGGTGATACAATCGATTTAATCACAAGTTCCGCAATTAACTACATAGGGGAATAACGTTCTTTCGAAACTATAATCCGAAATGCGGAGAAGCCGACATACCTATGCTAGCATGGCAAGCCCTAAATCTCTAAATCCACTTTCGCAATCATTAGAGATTTGGCACAATAGATGTTAGCTATTCACCTATATTCAATTAAAACAACCATGCAAGGCAATCTTATATAGAAATTGTAAACACAAATTATCTATCAAATTAACATGAGCATTAACAATTCATTACATTAGAACCCCATGAAAGTGTTTAGTTCATAATTGAACTAGGCACCTTCATGGGATTAAATAAAATCATGGATGAAAATTTCCTAAATTAAATAAGAAATTACGAGAGTTAGAAAATTGAACCGAAATTGCTTCCACTGAATGAGATGAGTGCTCCAATTAATATCCTTCCAATCTTCAATCGATATATAACATATACGAAATTTAAGAAAATTTAAGTATCTAAATATAAAAATAATATTACTAAAAATTGAAATGTATAAAAAAATAAAACTGAAATAAAAATAATATTACTAAAAATTAAAGTGTTTAAAAATAAAACTGAAATAAAAATAAAATTACTAAAATTTAAAATATATAAAATAAAACTGAAATTAAAATTTAAATAAAACTGAAATTAAAATTTTTGAAATAAAAAATAAAATTACGAAATTCAAATTATAAAAATAAAACTGGAATTAAAACTGAATTTTAAAATGTATATCATAAAAATAAAAATTACAATTGGAACTGTATTTCAAGAAAATAGAACAGAAATTTAGAATGGAGAGAGCAAACATGAAGAACAAGCTGTGTGTTTTTTTTAGTGTCCGGATCTCTTTTTTCTAACATTCTAACTCAATCTATTTATAGGCTAAAATTTGATCTATAAGCATCATTGCTTACATCATTTTTTTCTTAAAGTCTAGTCATCCTTTGACAATTTTCTGCAGCTTTTTTGGAAGAAATTTGTTCAACAAAATCATGCAGCAGCCCTGGTTGAAGAATTAAATCTGCACATTTTTCTGCATTAATCCGGAGCTGAAAACCACTCGCAGGGCCCCTGATTTGAGCACCACGCGCGCCTTCACTGGTTTTATTTTCCAGCGCGTGGGCGCCACGCGCTAACAGGCGCGTAGATTGTTGCTGACAGCTTGCACAGGAGAGTTGGCAGACAGTGCCTAGCCTTTGATTTAGTTGAATAAATTCATTTGAATTGAATCATACGCAGGCGGCTATTACAATTCATGCTTTAGTTTACTTTATTGCTATTCACGTGTATGTGAATTATGACCTGCTACAAATTCAACAAAATCGGTACCTAGTTCGACTAGTTCCGTCGAAATGCTTTTTAATCCGCACAACTTATAATCTTTAATTAATAAATAATTTATTTAATCCGGAAATTATAAAAATAAATATCTAATATTATTAGATATTTATAAATATAATTTTCTAATTAAATAAAATATTTATTAATATAAATAAATCCTTAAGCTCTAAGTTGCGGTCTTTTGAGGGTCGGAAACCGGACTCCTTTTGCTTAACGAAAAATATATCAATTCCAACCGGGATTGCTGCTTTAAGAATATATCACTTTCCATATTTTTGTGATAATTCTTATTTCTTCGTTGTTCGTCCAGATGCAAGTTACGGTCTCTTGAGGATCTAAAACCAGACTCCTTTTGCTTAGAAAAAAAATATAACAATTCCAACCGGGGTTTCAGCTTTAAGAATATATCACTCAGAACATCTTTATGATAATTCCTTTTCCTCGTAGCCAGTCCATCTGAGCCAGAAATCCACCGTCTTTTAACCTTTTATCGCTAGGATACCTGAAATTTCGAGTTCTACACAACAAATACCGAAAGAACAAAAACGAATTAAAAGACACCACATACTTAAGGATAAATCACCAATCTAGGCTCAATTAGTACATAATAAGTGGATATAAAATCCACTTATCAATAACTTGTTCTTCAACCGTTATGTTTTCAAATTCTATAGACATATAGGGTCTAAGCATAATTGGTGTCTATTCATCTTCTATCTCTTTTGTGGATGTATGTTTAGTTTGGTATGCGTATGCTGACAGGTAGCGTATACTTGTTTCGTATTATCCGATCAGATATCAAAACCAGTGCACATAGTGATTAAAGGCGTCAGATCTAAGGGAAGTATTTAATGAAGTTAGGATCCCATGTTTTTATTCTTATAAGTAATACAGTTTTAAATCTCAGTCGTTAATTAATTCTTAACTTGTTAATTTGCATCTTAGTTTAATTTAGATAGTTAAAACCCATATTTGTTATTTGTCTTAGCAGTGAATTAAAGCCATACATTGTTGAATAGGTGCATTGACTGAATAGAACCATAACCAGATCCCTGTGGGAACGAATTTGGACTTTACCTTGTATATTACTTTTGACCACGTACGCTTGCGAGAGCTAAATCCCACAATTTTATTACACATGCCGACTATCAAGTAAACAAACCCAATTTTCAATATTTACACCAAAAGTAAGACCAACAATAAAGCCCTCCTTGCACACCTTATTACTCCCTTAAGCACTCTACTAGCCTTTAACAATGTGGGTTCAAATTAATGTAAGGCCAATACAAGAAAAGGTCTAGGCAAGTAATGTGGTATGTCATCGAAAAAATAGGATTAAGCTCAACGGGTTAACTAATTGATCATGTAAAAATGGTGTGGTAATATGGGAAAATATGTGGTTATTCCTAATTGCCTTTATCATTTTAACCATCAAATAACGTCATGCGTTTCAAGAAAGACCTCAAACAACTGCTAGCAATGCAAACAATCCGTGGACACTCAAGCAAACGAATAAATTTCAACAAATATGCAATAAGGCTCAAAAACTCACTTGGTGGAAAAACATACTCAATCCCAAGCAAAAAATCTCTCTAATGCACTGACTTGTATTCAAAGCATGCAAACTAAATCTTCTTGCACATATTCATGTCCTTCTAATCACTTACAGCATTCAAAAAGTCTACTAGCTTCAACTTACTAGTGTATGTGTGTGCACAAGAACAAAGCATATCACTTCTCAATCAAAAGCGTCAACAACACAAAATTCCTATCAAGCATGGGTGCAAATGCAAACTACTATGAACTCACATGATATACGAACATAAAAACAGAATGTCCTATATATATGAAACAAACGTAGATAACACGAACATAAATGCATAATTTACTACTACTAACATGCAAAACATGAAATCCTACATGAACACATAATACAACAACTACTAATCCCTCAAACCACCCCCAAACTTAAAATATTCAATGTCCGCATTGAATGGAAGTAAATACGAGGGATAGTAGAAAACATACCTAACCATCTGAGTCCTCATCCTCCTCGGTTGAATCTGGTGGAGGGAACTGCGTACGAGCTCCATAGACTGGCCACTTCCCACATAACAAGAATACTACAAAACCCCAATTGACAAGAACACAAATTCAGAAATACCCTCCTCACAGGAGGTGGATTTTCCGAAGATATCTTCAATTTTTATTCAGACTCTCCTTAGAGGAGATCATCTTCTTCTTTTTTTACTCCACGAAGACCCTCCTTAAAGGAGGTCATCTATGGTGGCATAAATTCCACAGAAAAAGGAAGAAAAAACCAGCATGTTTTATTCATAAATATATAAATCCTGGCTAAGGAGGAGTACATGCACTACCCCCCCTAGACTTTCATGAAAATAATAATTAAAGGAAAGTATAACAAAAGTAGAAAATACATTAATGAAAGTATTTCTTCAAATGTTCCATGTTCCAAGCCCGCGGAATATGCTTCCCCTCCAGATTAGCCAAATAATAAGTTCCTTCCCACAAAGCCGCTCTAACCCTGTAGGGACCTTCCCAATTAGCGCCAAATACTCCATGATTCTGAATTTTGGTGTTAGGCATTACTCGTCGGAGAACATAATCGCCCACCTTTAGAGGTCTTGCCCTCACTTTTGAATTGTAAAACCTTGCCACTCTCTGCTGATAAGACACCAACCTTGTCTGAGAACGAAGTTGTTCTGAATTCTTCCACCATATCCAGGTAAAGACGATGATTGACCTCATTTACCTCCGGCTGATAGGTATCCCTTCTGAAAGATCCTGCTCCCAACTCGACCGGGACCATGGCTTCACAACCATACGTCAAAGAAAAAGGAGTCTCCCCCGTAGTAGACCTGGGAATTGTGTTATAGCTCCACAAGACATTGGGCAACTCTTCCGGCCAGCTCCCTTTACTATCGTCCAATCTCGCCTTAAGTGTATGCTTGATGATCTTATTTACGGCCACCGTCTGGCCATTAGTCTGAGGATGGCTAACAGCAGAAAAACTCTTCTGAATTCCAAAGTTATCACACAACTCCCTCATTTCCTTACTATCTAATTGCTTCCCATTATCATATATGAGCTTGTATGGTATTCCAAAGCGACAAACAATAGATCGATACACAAAGTCCACCAACTTCTTTGCTGTAATTGATGCCAAAGGCTCTGCTTCCGCCCACTTAGTAAAATAATCCACCGCCACAACTGCGTATTTCACTCCTCCTTTTCCTTTCGAAAGTTCCCCTATCAAATCAATCCCCCATAGCGAATGGCCAAGGGCTAGTTATCGAAGTAAGAGGGGCAGCGGGACTGTTCACATAATTGGCATACCTTTGACAATTATCACAAGATTTGACAAAATTTATCGAGTCCTCCCGAAGAGTAGGCCAGTAATACCCTTGACATAGTATCTTTTGCGCCAGTGAACCACCCCCCGAGTGATTTCCACAGATCCCCTCATGAACCTCTCGTAGAACATAATTACATTCCTCTCCGTCTATACACTTCAACAGTGGTTGATTAAAACCCCGCCTGTAAAGAGAGCCTCCAAAATCCACATAACGAGCTGCCTTATACCTGAGCTTTCTAGCCTCCACTCTATCAACCGGTAGAATCCCTTCTTTCAAATACCTCCAAATTGGAGTCACCCAAGTATCTAACATAGGACCGTCAACCTGCATTAACCCCATCTCAGGAACACTGGGCTGCTTTTGAATTTCCAAGGGAATGACCCCTAATAGAGTAGCCTCCTTCTGAGATCCCAACTTAGCCAAAGCATCGGCTTCCTCATTACTGTCTCTAGGAAGTTGTTCCAACCTCGCCTCTCGGAACAAACCCATCAACCTCTGTGTACACTTCATGTATAACTCAGTACGAGGTCCGCGAGCCTGGAACCCCCCATTCACCTGATAAACAACCAACATAGAATCACTCAGGATGTTTATATTTTCCACCTTTATCTCTAGAGCGAGCTTCAAACCCGAAATCAAAGGCTCATACTCAGCATCGTAATTTGTAGCATGAAAAGAGAAATGAATCGCACTCCTCAGATGATGTCCCTCTGGGCTGATCAATACAATCCCCGCACCAGCACCATCATTATTTAATGCGCCGTCCACATATAAAGTCCACCAAGGTGGATGAGTAGATCGTTCATGGACCAACTCTAGTAGAGGACTAGGTATGATAGCCAAGGCGTCGCCCTCTCGCTCCAGAGGGAATTCCAGAATGAAATCTGCAAGAGCCTGCCCCTTTAAAGCACTCCTCAATTTATACTCCACATCAAATTGTCCCAATTCCACTGCCCTTTCAACATTCGTCCAGAAGTCTCTGGCTTGTGCAATATCTACCTTAAAGGATACGCTGTTCGGACCTCCACCTTATGCGCCTGAAAATAAGGTCGCAACTTCCTAGAAGCCAAGATAAGAGCATATACTAATTTCTCCATGTTTGAATATCTCGTTTCTGCATCCAACAATCTCTTGCTGACATAATATATAGGATACTGGATATCGCCCTCCTCTCGTACAAGAACCCCACTAACAGAATATTCTGAAACAGCAAGATATAAAACAAGGATCTCGCCCTCATGAGGCTTAGATAAAAGTGGTGGAGATCCCAAATGTTTCTTCAACGCCTGAAAGGCGTTCTCGCACTCTGTTGTCCACTTAAATCTCTTCCCAACTCCTTTGATAGCTTTGAAGAATTCCTTGCACTTATCAGAAGACTTGGATACAAAGCGATTCAAGGCTGCAATCCTTCCAGTTAAGCCTTGCACTTCTTTCACGGTTCGGGGAGACCGCAAATCAAAAAGGGCCTGTATCTTTGCAGGATTTGCCTCTATTCCTCTATGATTTACCATGAAACCTAAGAATTTTCCTGACTCAACCCCAAATACACACTTTTGAGGATTAAGCTTCATACGAAATTTTCTGAGAATTTGGAACATCTCATCCAAATGCTGAATATGATACCCTGCTTCCTTAGATTTTACCAACATATCATCCACGTAGACTTCCATGGTCTTCCCAATTTGATCCTTAAACATCATATTTACCAATCTCTGATAAGTTGCCCCGGCATTAAGCAATCCGAAAGGCATTCCAATATAGCAATACAACCCCCGATCAGTGATAAAGGAGGTGTTTTCCTGATCAGGACCATACATGGGAATTTGATTATATCCTGAGTAGGCGTCCATGAAGCTAAGAAGAGCATGCCCAGCAGTAGCGTCTACCAACTGATCAATCCTGGGTAGAGGAAAGCTATCTTTCTTACAAGCCTTGTTTAAGTCAGTATAATCAACACAAACTCTCCACTTCCCATTAGACTTCTTCACTAGGACTGGATTCGCAAGCCAATCTGGATAAAAGGACTCCCTAACCAAACCGACATCCAGCAACCGGTCAACTTCCTCCTTTAAAGCAATAGCTCGCTCACCACTAACCGCCCGTCTTTTTTGGCGAACCCCCTTCCTGGAAGGATCTATGTTAAGGCGATGACACATCACCTCGGGATCTATCCCTACCATGTCTGTATGACTCCAAGCAAATACATCCAGATTATTTTTCAAGAAAGCAACCAGCCTGGCTCTCAAGCCTGGCTCCAATCTCGCCCCGATCTGTAATGTCTTAGACGAATCCGTTTCATCCACAAGAATCGACACAGTATCCTCTGCTGGTCCCATTTTTTTATTTGGCTCGGGGAGTCGAGGATCCAAGTCAAATCCAACCTCCTTCGTTCCACTGGACTCGCCCGTTTCTCGAATAGAAACGACCTCGCCCTTATACTGCTGATGTTGTTCCTTCTTACTTGATGCTAAGCCATCTGGAAACTCCACCATGGGCACATCTTCACAATCCATAACAAACTTTCCTTTTTTCGCCCTAAGACTTCTCTCCTCCTCTTCATCAGTAACATCCTCTACAATCCCTTCCTCGTATTGGTTTTGATTGACCAAAGTAGGAGGGACCCCAATCATTAATACCTTATATTGCATATTATCAATTGTAATGCTTTCCTCAAGCGAAGCCTCGCCCCCAAAAGTATTTGCGAGGGCATCCACCATTACTTCCACGGTGTCGCCCAGAGAGGGAGGTGCTTCCAGTAGAAAGAGTGGGTACCCTGTTTAGCTAACGTCTCATAACTTTCCAAGGCATCATCGTCGGGGAATTCCACTGTGTATACCATATTGGTAACTGCCTTTACTGAGGATTTAGGCCCAAAAGATCTCAAGGTTTCTTGAGTGCTTTCCTCTTTGAAGTCCAGAATCTCCTCCTCTTGCTTCCCTTTTGATGAAGACTTCATCATCTTGTTGTAACAATCTCTAGAATCATACTGGCACCCTTTCACACATCTGATCCCCATAGAAGTAGGAAACTTCATGGCCAGATGGTAAATTGATGTTACCACCCTCATCTCCTTCAAGACCGGCCTCCCAAGCAGAGCGTTGTAACATGTAAGTTGATCAACCACTAGAAACTCAAACACTTGAGTAGCAGAATAAGGGTCCTCCCCTAAGGTAAGAGGCAACTTCACTGTGCCCTTGACTCGAACAGAATCTCCTGTGAAATCGTAAATATGAGTCGTCCCTTGAGTCATCTCTTTATCAAAAAGTCCCATCTTCTTATAAGTTCTATAGTAAAGAATATTTACGGAACTCCCGTTATCAACAAACACACGATGAATACTCCTAGACCCGATCTTGACATTGACAACCAGGGCATCGCTATGCGGATGATGAACCCATCTTGCGTCTTCTTCGGAAAAAATTATCTGTATATCCTCTCCTTTAAACATCTTAGGGGGCCTCTCCGATAAATGATTAACATTAGTTAACGGGGGACTCTTTGCTTCCCGGGCATATCTCTCCATTGCATTCCTCCCATTCCCACCAACATGAGGTCCACCAAAAATCATATGAATGTTTGCTTCTTTTACGAACGTCATCTTCCCCTGATGATCTGGCCCATCTTTATCTTGAGGATCTTCCTTTTTATCTCCCTCTTTCTGGGGAGCGGTGCCTTGTATCTTCCTCACCTCCTTAACCACTCACTCAGTCAACTTCTCATTCCTAATGAGCAGTTCAATCTCCTCTTTCAACTGTCGGCATTGATAAGTGTCGTGCCCATTGGATTGATGATACGTACAGTACCTTTTCTTATCTCTTGATGCATTCTTTGTGAGCGGCATAGGTGTTCTGTATAACCCTTCCCCCTTCGTAACCTCATAAATATGATCAATTGACGCCACCAGAGGCGTGAAAATACTTGTTTGGGGATACCCCTGGTCCTTCTGAGCATAAAGAGGTGGTGGTGGAAATTGACGTATCGGGCTAGGTGAACGTGGCTGATCTGATCTCCAGGTATCAACGACATTGACATCTTCCCTGCCAGTTTTAGTCCTATCCCCCTTTGGGCTAGACGACCTTTTTTTGCGTTTGCCTCTACGACTGTTGTCTGTATAATCACTTCTCTTCAAAGCTTCCTCCTCCCTCTTAAAGGGTTCGGCTTGTGCATAAAGATCTGCAAGAGTCGAGAGTTCTTTTCGTTGAAGCTCTTTCCAAAAATCGGAATTCACTCTTACCCCAGCTATGAGAAAGTTCTTGATGGTCTCATCTGAAGCTCCTCGGACAGTGGGGACCTCCGCATTGAACCGTCTGAAATAGGATTGAAGAGTCTCCCCTTCTCTCTGCTTTATATTAGCCAGGGTCGTGAAAGGGGGAGCGTAGATGATAGAAGATTGAAACTGAATTAAAAACATCCTCCGCATTTGATCCCAAGAAGTGATAGAGCCCGGTCCCAACTTTTGAAACCAATGATGAGCATTCCCCCGTAGGGTTGAGGCCAACAACCTACACTTCGTCAAGTCCTCTACCTGGTAAAGCTCCATTTCTGTATTGAACCTCGCAATGTACTCAGCCGGGTCAGAGCTTCCCGTGAACCTTAGATCTCCCACTCCCCTAAAAGACGGGGGAAGGGGTGCTTCCCGTACTGCCAATGAGAAGGGTGACGGGGCCGGTTCAAATATAGCCCCTACATGTCCCTCTGATTGTGCCAACAACCTGCGCAGATCATCTAAATCAAGATCTTCAAACCCGGGAAGTCTACGGGGCGCTTCCTCGCGTCGCTGTTGGTTTATTAACTCCTCAAATCGATATTGATCTCCAACAGTAGAATTCACCAGACGAGAAAAATTATATCCGCGGGAGGCTATCAGATCTCTCTCCAAGTTAGATTCTATGGGTCCCCTCCGGATTCCTTCTGCTTGATTGAAGAGATTGGCATAGGATCTTTTCTCCCCATATCCCAGGCTGTAATGATTCTGGGTCCTCATTTGAGGATTATGGTTCCCAGCTCGAACCATCGTGTGCGCCGCAGGGTCAGACCCCCCAAAACCTCATTCTCTTGATAAGAGCGACGCCTTTCTTGCTCCAAGATCCTCTGACTGCCAGCACGAACCCTTTCAGCTTGACTTGACCGTCTGGGGTCCTCTCTATCCGGAGGGAATTCAACATACGGATCACCAAAAGTTAAAGCTCTAGGAGTGACAACCCGGAACCTTTGATTTCCTCCAATCTCCTCAATGACTCGAACATCTCCTTCAAAAGGAATCTCCCTGTGCAGGCTACGCTGGTGGTTCATGTCAGATTCTCCACCAACGTGTCGATCTCCGACTGGTGTCTGATAGCTTGCTCCCCAGCAATTGTTTGGGCGTCGTCCGTCCTGATTCAGACGGGATTCTTCAAAAAACTGCCTCTCCCTTTCCATTGCATCCATTCTTGCCCCCATTCGGGTAATCGTATTGCCCATATAAGTGATCTGGTCAAAAAGCTCGGTATTACTCATCAAAATGGGAGGGTCTCCTCCTATCCACGGAATCGGCCATCTATCAGGCATCCGAGGAGTTACTGACCTTCGGTGCGAACCCCCCGAACGATCGGGATTCTTTATCACAGAGTTCCTTGTGACAGAGTTCCTTGGTGGCGGCGGAGGCAGATTTTCCCTGGACCTAACCTCTTCCATACGTCGATTATCAACACGCTCTCGGTTTGACTGCGACATCCTTCCTCCTAAGATGTCAAAAAGCCCTCCTTCTAGCGCCACTTGTTAACGGAGGAATTTGGGAAAACAAATTCGGGGAGGGTTGCTGGAATTGTGGTGGTGGTTGATGACGGTTAGTGGTGGAGGACGTTTAGGGTTAGGCTATATGATTTGGGGATGGCTGAGATTGTATGTTGAGATGTTGTTGCAATTAAGATTGAATATCGAATTCTCTCTTTTTCGCAAGGGTTTGCATCGTGCCATACAATGTGCCTACGTACCCTTATTTATAGGAATCAAGCCAAACGTAGTTCTTGGGGAGCAAGTAATCGCAATGGGCTAGGTTACTTTGTTTAGGAAGCCCATTGGATTAAGACCACCGCCTTTGATGTTATCATTACGGAAAGCCCAACTACTTTCTCAGAGCGTATCGGTTAAGCTATTGACCCGGTGTTTTCGGGGTCAGCGCTTTCCCTGAGCTACGGAGATAAAATAGTGGTAAGGCAACCCTGAATGAGGGCGAGATCCTTTAGAAATGGGCGAGATCCGTCTTAAGGGGCGAGAACTAGCCTTTGATTAGTTCAAGGACCTTATTTGTAGTCCATAATATTCGAATTCAATAATCGTCACCATAAAGGGCGAGATATCACAGTATTGGACCTAGCTGTATAAAAAGGGCGAGATCCTCTATATGGGTGAGATCTCCACAGTGAGCCCAAAAATAGATGAGGCTATTTTTGGGTATAACAGTTGATATTAGAAAATAAATATTATCAACCAATCAAGATAATATTCAACTGCATGTCTATGTTCACATTTCAATATATAACCATGTCTTGAAGATTGGGAAATAATAAAAACATTATTGTTAATAGAAAAATAAAGCAAGTACACATTTTTCATTTTATAAAATGCAAACAAAACATGAAGAGGTCAATTCTATCATAATATACAAAAAACAATACATATATTTAATTAATTTTCTATCAAAATATGTGAAATATTAACATAGACATGACCTTCAAACTCATAAAGATGTTTGTTATCTAACTAATAATCAATATAAAGAGACTAACACATAGATTTCAATTAAATAAAAGTTATATATATTATTCAGTAAACTTTAAACTATTTCCAAGAAAAATTGTGCTTGGTTTTTAAGGTTAGAAAAATCTTACAAATATTAGTTACGACACAGGATAAATGGTCATGCTTGTTATATTTTTTTTCCTTTTTGAATGCAACTACGACAAGAATTTTTTTTAGCCAAATTATAAAGTACTTTATAGAAAGTACATATCCCATTAGTGACATATCCTTCTACGCGTATATTCTGGTGACCAGTCATTAAAGTAAAATGAAAAATTATTTTCCAAAAATTTGAAAATGAGATTTGCCTTATATTGTAGGGTTGGCAGTGACAATCGTTATGATAATCATTAACTATGTAGTGCAAGGGAGTTTTCAGCCGCGGGAAGCAAAAGCCATAAGTCTTAAGGAAGCTTTAACCTAGACAAAGGGATGGAGGAGAAGTAAGTGTATGTAAAATGTGATGCAAAGCTTCTGGTTGATGTAGTTAATGGAGGTTGGGGAAATGCTTATATTCATGCGATTGTTGAAGACTGTATTGATATACTTAAACACTTTGATGAATTGTTAGTTTTGTTTGCACATAAGTCTGCGAATATTGTGGCTCATAGCTTAGCACGGGCTACATATTCTATGTCAGGTCTTACGGAATGGCTATATACTGCTCTAGATTTTATCTTTTGTATGCTTGATTCTGAGAAGTTATATTGCAAGTACGTTTTATAAAAAAAAATAGAGTAAACACCATCAAAACTTATGGTAATTGTTTTTTTGTAACCAACTTACGGTTGTTGTTTAGTTTAGGCAGAGCAATAAATAGATGGCTTAAAGACATCAAATAGTTTGTATTTTTCTTTGTCAAACACAAACTTTCACTGCACTTTTTACATTATTGCTTCAACCTACTAGAAAAAACTTTTGGTAATTAGCTACCTATGACTTGGCTTTAACCATTATTTGCTTTTTAGAAATAGAAAATTCACCACGCTTCCTTCGTAAAAGCGATAGTCACTGGCTAACTAAATACTCAAAGTCGTCATGCCACAGTAACCAACCTACATCCACTAGGAACCAATTTAATAACATCATTGTTAGATTGCTATTAATAACTATCACAACATATCATTATTGGAAATAAAACTCAATTATTTAACAAGTGTAGTGACACAAATTTCTAAATTTTTTTTTAAACAATATCTCTTATTTGTGATACACAAACAAACACACTTCTTACCATCTTAAAAAACTACACAAATCACCATTTTCGGAAGACAAAGCATTAAATTAGAAACTGGGCAACTTATCCGCGCTTCGTGCGGTGCATAAATTTTCCTTTTAAAATATTAAAAATAGATAAAATATTTTTTATTATTTTTAAAAATTGATTGATCTCTTAAGAATTTTTAAAAAATAAGATTCAAAATAATTTACATAAATTTATAAGTTTGAAGGTATTCTCTTTATATATCTAAATTTTTTAAAATCTCAAAAATATCATAAACATAAAAAGTAGTAATTATAATACAAACGTAGTCTTTACGATCAAAAGTTATAAATATTATATATAATAACACTTTTTAAAGCCGACATCCCTCCCATAACATACATGTTCAATTGTAGTGTAAGAATTTATTTAATTAGAATTTAATCTATCGATAAAATTGGATTTTTTTTCAATTTAACCGGTTTGGTCATAACCCATGTGTAATTTATTCATGTGTAAAAATAAAAAACTATTTGTATTATTTTTATTATAGGTGTTAAGGGAAGATTTACATCCTTCTATAAATTATTACAATTTCCATAATCACTAATGATAAAGATTGCTTGAGAAGTTAAGGGTAGTCTATACTACAATTTTCCGAAAAGAAATTGGAGTGGTATTCGATAGGGAATAAAAAAGGACGCAATGTAAACAATTTTAATCATCATTTTGCCTAAAAATAAACTTAATTATATATGTAATTAATATTTAATACTGAAATAATAATTATAATCCTCAAATAAAGTTTTATAATTTCTTAAATAAATAAAATAAATTTAATACATATTTATTAGGTATAATTAATGACTAATCAATATGTCATTAAGAGCTATTTAATGCAAGAAAATAATTTTAATTAAAAAATCAAAAAAGCGAAAATTCAAGAAAAATACCTTAAAAGTTTCTGGTAACTTTCCGATCTCCAGGCATTATAATATACTAGGTAATTTAGCCGCGCTTCGCGCGGTTAATAAATTTTTACTGTTAGGTACTAAAAATTAATTGATATTTTCAAAATTTCCTAAAAAAGTGATTTAAAACAGGTGTATGAATTAGGGTGAAAAACCAAAATACCCACTATTTAATTCCACATAACCAAAATACCCACCGACGGAAAGGTCCGCCATTTTTACCTACAGACCACGCATTACACACATGCGTGTAGGGTGTACGCATGTTGAAATTGCGTAGTCAATGGCCACGCATCTACACAATGCGTACACTTTGCGAAATTCAAAATTCAAAATTCGAATTCTAAGCTATGAACAGTAACCATGAATACGCATTTTTCGGATTGCGTGTTTAGAGATACGCATGATACACATGCGTATATGTGCACTGTTCATCGTCTTCTTTCCCCCGCCGACGGACGTTTTTTCTTCGTTTTTTTCAATCGCTTCGTGCACTTTTTCTACGCATCGAGCAGTCACATACTATATACCAAAATGATCATATTGTTCTCTTCTACAATCCTATAATCTTAGTTTACCGTTTGTTTCGTCGGATTTAAAATCCCCAAATTGAGCTCATTTTCCGATCAAGTTACCAGATCTGTTCGTGCACGCCCCTGTGGGGCCAGAACTCAACAACGGAATATGAAATGATGTAGATGCAGGCCTGGACATCATTTTTATATCCTCGGGTGTTGTGAAGGTTGCCGAAATTTGACGAACGGGAGGAGACAATGAAGGTTGCCGAAATTTGACGAACGGGAGGAGACAATTTTGTGACGATTTTGTGTTCGTCTGAGCTCCGACTGCGTTTGTGAAGTAATGACATCATCTGACGTCAATACGCATCTGGCATATGCGTGACAACGGATACGCAACTTGGAAATATGTATCCCAGTATACGCAGCAAAAACATGCATACTCAATGGTCAAATAGGGCGGAACATATTAAAAACGGGTATTTCGGGCACCTTCCATAGAAAAGTGGTGTAGTTTGGGCATTATTTCTTTGAATTATTATTTGCAGTAATACTCTCATTATATATCAAAAAAATTTAATAATCTTAAAAATATCATAAATATTAAAAGTAGCAATTACAATATTAAATATAACTAAATAACGTTTTGAAAGCCGACACCCCTCTCATAACATACATGCTCAATAGTAGCATAAGAATTTATATAATTAGAAGATTTAATCGTAGGAGTATGGCCTCAATTATTTTTTTTTTGCACAAAAATGACCCAAATATTTTTTTAAGCAGTTGCTTTCATTCCGTCTAAATAAGTCTAAATATTGGTGTTTATTTTTGGGCCATTTTGTGTTAAAAAAAACATTGTCAGCCATCATGTTGTAATTAAATCATAAACTGAATACATTCATCTGTTTTAAAAAATAGTTAGGTTATCACATTGTCTATTTTTATATTTGGACCATTTTTGTGCAAAAAAAAAGAAGTTAAGCCCATCCTCCTACAATTAAGTCTAATTAGAATAGTAATTTATTATTTCACAATATAATGAAATAACATGTTTATAACATTTTTATCAACTTAATCGATCAATAAAATGGTTGAGTTTATTATGTAAAAAATTAAAAATTTGTCAATATTATTTTATACAAATTCTAGATTTTAACGAAAAGATTATACTTTCATAACTTATAAAGATTTTCACAATCATTGATTAAAAATTGTTTTAGAAGTTAAAATCGTTTGTCCTATAATCGTCCGAAAAAAGTTTTCAAAAATATTCAACATGTAATAAAAAATGACGCAATGCGAACAATTTTAAGTCGTTAATTTACATGAAAATAATCATAATTTTATACACATAATTAATATTTTAAATTTGAATAATAATTATAATACTCAAATAAAGTTTGTCAATCTTTTCTATAAATAATATGAAGTAAATTTATTATATATATATATATTTATAAGTGTAATTAATGATTATTAAGATGTCATTAATATGCCATTAAGATGCTACTTAATGCAAAAAAAATAATTTAATAAAAAAATCAAAAAAAGTGAGAATTCAAGAAAAATATTTTAAACGCTTCTGGTGTATTTCCGATCTCCTGGCATTATAATATATATATATATATAAAAGTACTGCAATAGATAAATTAATTTCTATTTTTCTTAAAAATTGATTGGTCTCTTATGAATTTTCTATTAAAAATAATTTACATGAATTATTAATTGGAAAAATATTTTCATTAATATATCTAAAATTTTGATAATCTTAAAAACATCACAAACATATAAAAATAAAAATTACATTATGAACGTAATATTTACAATCAAAAGTTACAAATATTGAATACAACTTAATAACGTTTTTTAAAACCGACACCCCTCTCATAATATACATGTTCAATAATAGTTTAAGAATTTATTTAATTTTAATTTTAATTTATTTTGAAACAATATAATGAAACAATGGGCATATAATTTTTTTATCAATTTAATCTTCCGATAAAATGATTGAGTTTGTTCAATTTAATTAGTTTGGTCATAACTCATGTGTGTATGCGCATGATTTGTTTACAAATTTCAGATATTAAGTAAAGATCCATGTACTTCCATAATTTACTACGATTCCACAATCATTGATAATAAAGATTATTTGAGAAGTTGGTTAATAATGTTTTTTTTAAAACCGACAGCCCTCTCATAATATGCATATTCAATAATAGTATAAGAATTTGTTTAATTACAATAAAAAATTATTTCAACACAATATAACGAAACAATGGGTGTATAGCTTTTTTATCAATTTTATCTTCCGATAAATGACTGGATTTGTTAAATTTAATCGATTTGATCATAACTCATGTATTATTTATTCATGTGCAAAATTGAAAATATATCTGTACTGTTTGTATACAATTCCAGATATTAAATAAATATCTTGTACTTCCATAATTTATTACGATTTTCACAATTATTGATAATAAAAATTGCTTGAGAAGTTAAGGTCGTGTACCCTATAATCATCCGAAAAGAAATTATAGTGATCTTGAATAGGGAATAAAAAAATAACGCAATATAAACAATTGTTATTCGTCATTTTAACTAAAAATAAACATAACTATATATAATTAATATTTAGTATTGAAAAATAACTATAATGTTCAACTAAAGTTTGCTAATTTTTAAACAAATTAAATAGAGTAAATTTAATATATGTTTAATAGGTGTAATTAATGACTAATTAAAATGTCATTAATAGCTATTTAATGCAAGAAAAGAATTTTAATAAAAAAAAATCAAAAAACAAAAATTCAAGAAAAACACCTTGAAATGTTCTGGTGCATTTTCGATCTCCAGGCATTATAATATACTAGCATAAAATCCCGTGCAAGGCACGAACCGGTAGCTTAAATATATTTATAAATCAAATTATGTTGATGTTGTTAGTTAAGTATGTGCAAGTTTATAATTTGAAATTTGGAAATTTGATACGAGTAGTATTGATAGCAATCATAACATTTTTTTTAAATTTGTTGTGGATCATAGAATATGATTGGAGTATTCGGTGGGTGCTTTCTACTTAAGATGACTTTTGAGAACACTTACAATTCTAACAATTGGTTCTTCGAAAATGGTTCATCCCTTTAGCTAATTTATAACCACTAACTTATAACCCGTGCGATGCACGAGTTTTTTTTGATATATAATAATTTTATTTTATGTTACGGATTTCTAATATATTTAATTAATATTTGGAAAATATAGTGTGATATTTTCGGCTATATATTAATAATTTTAAGATTAGTTTTAAATAAAAAAGGTAACGTTTTTTAATTAGAAACAAAATATTAATGATTGGAAGATATGGTACGATCGATATTTTTAGGTGTTTATTAATGGTTGAGAGATATGGTATGATTAATATTTTTAATTTAATATAATTTGATATATTCATGTTTAATTATTATACTTATGTTTTTTTATTATAAACAATTAATGTACATTGATTTTTAATATATTTTATTAGAAATTGAAAGATATGATATGATATTTTTGGATATATGTTAATGATTGCAAGATTAATTTTAAATTAAAAAGTAACGTGTTTTAATTAAAAAAGAAATATTAATAATTGAAAGATATGGTATGATTCATATTTTTAGGTGTTTATTAATGGTCGAAAGATATGGTGCAATATTTTTGGATATACGTATAATGATTGCAATATTAGTTTTAAAATAAAAGGTAACGTGTTTTAATTAAATAGAAGGTAACATGTTTTAATTAGATAGAAATATTAATGAAAGAAAGATATTGTATAATTTATGTTTTTAGTTGTTTATAAAGGGTAATATTTTAAATTAAATGGGAATAGAATCTTAGACTACTAAATATTTTTTTTTAATATTGTTGTATCTAACGGTCATGATTTAATTTGAGTTGAAGATCTAACGGTTATGAATAGCTTGGTTAACCAAACTACAAACTACAAAAGATCTCTATTTTGCTTATAATAATATAGTATAGATATAGAAAAATAACTATAATGTTCAACTAAAGTTTGCTAATTTTTAAACAAATTAAATAGAGTAAATTTAATATATGTTTAATAGGTGTAATTAATGGCTAATTAAAATGTCATTAATAGCTATTTAATGCAAGAAAAGAATTTTAATAAAAAAAAATCAAAAAAACGAAAATTCAAGAAAAATACCTTGAAATGTTCTGGTGCATTTTCGATCTCCAGGCATTATAATATATATAGATATAGATTATTCCCTCTGTCCTCCTCAATTGTTTACATTGAGGGACGGAGGCGTGACACGCATTTTAAGATTCCAAAAAAAGTCTAGTTCCAAAATTTATTTTTGAATAAAAAGTTAATGTTTGAATTTTTATTCAAAATTTTTTTAAAAAAATAAGTTATGGAACTATACTCTATATACACCTTAAAATGCGTACCAAACAATGCTAAAAACATGTAAAGAAATGAGTAGGATGGAGGGAGTATATAAAACAGTAAAATTCACACTAGTCACCAATTTGGAATGACAAATCACTAAATTATAGTAATCGTATTGAAACATGTACCAAATTATAGCTATACTATACTATTATAAGCAAACAAGGTATATTTGGTTAGTTACTTGGTTGCTAACGCTTTTCAAAAAAATTATTAACACCTTCCTAAAAATAACAAGCTAAAAAATATTATTTTAATTCATTTATTATAAACAACAAAATATTCCAATAAGGTACAAAAATATATTTTTAAAAAATTAAAAAAACGTGTTAAAATTCTGTACAGTACTATTATAAGCAAAACAATGTATATTTGGTTAGTTGGTTGGGTGGTTACCATCTTCCAAAAAAATTGTTAACACCTTCCTAAAAATAACATGTTAAAAATATGAGAAAAAAGCCTCTGAGATTACCTCAGGAGGAGAATTACCTGAGGTTCTAGTGTAAATCCATTTTGGCATTTTTGTAAATATAGAAAAGTTACTAAAAAATCTTGTAATTACAATTATACCGTCGTGCATTAATATGGAGAATCTTAGTTACCTCAGGCAATTTTCCTTAACCTCAGGAACATCAAACCTTAAAAATATTATATTAAATAAATTATATTTATTACAAACAACAAAAGTTACCAATAAGTCACAAAAATATATTTTTAAAAAATTAAAAAAATTTGTTAAAAATTCATGTTTAATATTAAAATTTAATATTGATGATATAATAGAAAATAAAGATATTAAAATTTTATAGAATTTTAGGATATTAAATATTAATAACTAAAAACTATCTTTTAACATTTTAGAAGCATAATATGTGTTTGTAAGACATGTAATTAAGAGTTTTATTGTAAGTAAAATTGGAGCTGAAATTTATAAATAATTTACAGAAAATAAATATAATTAAAAAATTAATTGGAGGTAGAAAAGATGTTTGAATTTATAAAAAATACATGTAATAAAATATTTTATTGGAATTAGAATACGAGGACGGTGAAGACGTCTTATACGATTTTTTAAAACTATATATATTTTTTTCCTAGAAATCCTTTAGTTTAACTTTTTATACAAATTAATTATACTTGTATTAGAAAAATATGTCCATAAATTCAATATTATTCCCGTAAAGAAAAGTTTTCGCATTTTAAAAAAAATTGATGTGTTAACATAACAGAAAAACATTTTCATGCGGAAGCTGTAAATTAATACATGATCTATAATATAAAGAAAATATAAGATGTATTTTCTTCTTTTAAAACTCCATAAAATTTTGAAACTCTAAAGATTGTAAAAATTGGAATTTACTATCTTTCGAGGTTTTAATTTTTAAGAAAAAATGTTATTTCATAAGATAAGTGTCATCAATAATATGTAATGAAGTCAGAATTTTAGTTCCAAATAAGAACGGCTCGAAACATGTTTTAAATGAAAGACGGCTCACTAGAAAGTTTGTATTAGCTATTAGAATTTGATAATAATGTCATAATTTTTTATTTTTTAGGGTTCAATTTTTGTGGATAAAAGTTATTATATATATAAGTCTTTATAATATATGTTAAAGTTGGGATTTCAGTTTTAACTAGAGAATGACTCAATCGAAATAATCGTGTTTAATAAGAAATCAGTTTATTAGAAAAGATTATGTAACTACTAAAATTTAATATTGTTGATAATATAATATAACAAATATGTATTGAATTTTTGTAAAAAAATTATAATGCCGCCGCGAAGCGCGGCTTTATCGACTAGTTAACTATAAATATTAAAATAGAACCGAAGTTAGTTTTGATAATTATAGCACCTAACCTTAGTATAAAATTCTAAGGTTCAAATTTAGATTAGGATGTAAAAATAAATAAAATCTGAATCAGAATTATGGCTTGCAAAGCCCTTTACAGTGCAAGCCCAATATACTCCACGGCCCAATCCAATCATCGAATGATCGCCTATAAATAACATGTCGCAAGTTTTACAGGATGTTATTTCATAGTCTCTCTCACTCCATCTGAATTCTATTTTGCTGGCAAAATCAATCTCTCTCTCACTCTCTCGTTTTATATAATGAAGTACAAATAAAAAAAATTTGAATTAGAAATATGGTTTGCAAAGCCTTAACAGTGAAAGCCAAATATACTTCACGGCCCAATCCAATCACCGTATGATCGTCTATAAATAACATGTCGCACCTAATCATCGTATGATCGTCTATAAATAACATGTCGCACGCTCTAGGATGTTACTCGTATTTCATAGTCTCTCCTGCTCTCTCTCGCTCTCTCTCTGTTTATCTTGCAATCTCTAAGTGTTATTATAATACGTTTCTTGCAAAGATCGAAGGGTCGTTCTAGTCTACTGGAAAAAAATTACATTCTATTCTACCGGTAAATATATACTCCCTCTGTCCATTACATTTGATATTTGCACGGATACCAAGATAGTGGGTGTAATATTGTTAAAATAAATAAAATAGTGGGTTTAATAGTGATTTTATTGTTAAAATATGTGAAATAGTGGGTGTAATAATGTAAAGTGTTGAAAAAGTATAGTGAAATAGTGAATGTAATAATGTATTTTATTGTTAAAAGTTACTATTTTTAGTAATGTAAAGAAATGGAAGAGACGGCTCAAAATAGAAAGTGTAAAGAAATGAAAAATACGGAGGGAGTATATATCTCCCTTGTATTATATAATGATTATACAAAAACATAATTATAATATTAAATAAAAATTTATAACATAATAAAATAACACTGGTATTGAAAGTTTGTCGGTTCAATTTTTGGCACGATCATCCTAATTATTAAAATAAATAATAAAATAATATAATTAATCATAATTAATTGATTGCCTTGTTTAATTAAAAATATTTATTTATTATTAATGATATTACTTTTTATAAAAAGTAATAGGATTAGGATGTAAAAATAAATAAAATCTGAATCAGCAAAGCCCTATACAGTGCAAGCCCAATATACTCCACGGCCCAATCCAATCACCGAATGATCGCCTATAAATAACATGCGCAGGCTCTACGGGGAGTATTTTATAGTCTCTCTGGCGCGCTCGCTCGCTCGCTCGCTCGCTCTATCTCTCCCTCTCTCAATCTTCAAGTGCTATCTCTCTCTCTCTCAATCTTCAAGTGTTATTATAATACGTTTCTTGCAAAGATCGAAGGGGCGTTCTAGTCTACTGGACAATATCTGCATTCTATTCTACTGGTAAATCTCTCTCTCTCTCTCTCTCTCTCTCTCTCTCTCTCCCTCTCTCCCTCTCCCCGCGTGTTTTATAGTTGTGTCTGTGTAAGATTGTGTATCTGTTTTATTCATATTGATGATTGATCGATTAATGTGCGTGTCTCATATACAATCCAATCACGATTTCCAATTTTAGTTAATTCTGATTGATATTTGTGATTCAAAGTCGGTCGGGGTTTCTTAGGGTTTCAAATTGTCGTTCGACCCGATACAACTTATATCCCGGGTCATAGATATATATGTGGCCTGGCCTTTTTTCTGATTTCCTTGTTCTTGATTGATTGAATTTGGTAAATCCATAGGTTTGTAATTGTTTTTTCTTTTTGACATATAATTGTAGTTAAACTAGTTGTTGCTTATCTTTATTATTATCGATTAGATTATCTAATTATTTGTATAAGTTTGTTTGGTACATGTCTGTCTACTGCGTTGCTCTTATATTATTGTGGAATCAGTACTGCTTTTGTCGATCTTTGCTTGTCTATTAAATTTCTCGTTTCGTTGTTTATTTTCAGTGCTGTCTATTTTCATGGCTTCTGAGAATTATGCTGCGTTGAATCACAAGCTGGAAAAGGTTTTGAAAGAAGTGGAGGAGCTGAAGCAAATGATGATTAATGCTCTAGGTGTTGGTACCACTTTAGGAGAAACTTTTGAATCTGACCCCGACTATCACGAAGAACCCAAACTGTCCTATGGGTATGATGTGTGGACCTACTGCCCTCCACATCCCGCACTTAAACCTTGTCGTCCTCTTTCTCTTTCAATGTTAACAGCCAACCTCTCTCGCCCTAAACCCACCCATAAACGTCCTCCTTCACCATCCAACATATCTCATCCCGAACCGAACCCTAAACGTCACCATTTTGCGCGCTCCAAGCCTCCTACCTCTCTTACAAAACAAGCCAAACCTCTTATATGCTAAGAAATTTTAGATACAATTTATGTGTGTTGTAACTAGTCTATGAAGAATTCCTATTATCTTTCTGCCTGCATTTAAGTCTATATAGTTTGGTGGTATTAAACATTTCTGTTTACCCTATTGGTTCTTATTGGATTGGTAGTAATTTGTTTACTAATACATGTAAATGATTGTATCATCGTACAATGATTTGTATTTTATAGTATACCTAAATGGCCTCAAGTGCACAGGTAGATAGATGCCTCATTCTGTTTTTTCTTCTTGTTGCAACACTCTCTAATTGTTTGAAGTTTACACAAAAACAAACCAGTAAAATGAGAATTGTATATTGAGTGACAATATAAAAGTCTAAGCAACAAAATTAAAAATGGCCTCAAGTGCACAGGTAGATAGATGCCTCATTCTGTTTTTTCTTCTTGTTGCAACACTCTCTAATTGTTTGAAGTTTACACAAAAACAAACCAGTAAAATGAGAATTGTATATTGAGTGACAATATAAAAGTCTAAGCAACAAAATTAAAAGAGGCAACACATTCGCCATATATGACGACAATTCCAATCCAGTAAAAGAAGTCTAAGCACTTCTCTCTCGCCGAAGGTGCCAATTTCTTTGTGCCTAGAAGATAATAGCACCACCATCTTCGCTTAAGCCACTCTTTTACCACTCGTAATGGTCCCCTGCCTTGCTGATATTCTTGCATAATCTGTTATAGAATTCACCTGCAAGTGAATGGGTTTGCTGAATCTGAATTAATACAATGCCCTGGCACATAGATTAATGTAAATTACGCCTTTCAGATTCAGAGAGAGTTAGAGACTTCTCTGTTTTCCAAAGTAGATCATGTACAAGAACAATGCGTTGCCTGATATGACCGTCTGTGAGAATCTTTGCATAATTCCCTTTTAATCTCTGTATTTTTCTTGAACTTTAAATATACAATCGGATAGAAAGAAGCCTTAAAACGTCTAACAATATGCTTTATCACAAAAAGCCCAAGCAACTGTTGTTTCACAATGTTATTTGCTAAAAACTTACAATAAATAAATAAGTTCGATTCCAAATCACAATAAGTAAATACAAAACTAAAAAACTCAAATCCCTGTCACTAATCCAAAGGTTAAAAGTGATAAGATTTCGACATCTCATACGGAGTTCTTAAGGCCTCAATGCCAACTACAATCGGCACAAATTAATGCAGCAGGTCTTTTTTCATTTGCCATTGAAACCATAATTCTCAGCGAGCTGACTTGTTGGCAGCGAAAGTTTCCTCTATTAGACGAAAACAAAAAGGCTAAAATCCACAGAGCACGTGTGAGAAAGCAACCAATTTATTTGAGTGGATACTGCAGGATGCTCCCTCTATAAGAAGAACACAAACAGACTTGTGAGTATTAATAAGGATAATAGCTTATGAAAGATAGCTGTTCCAACTCCATGGATAAATAAATACCTTTAGATGACAGAATATTAAGAGCAACCATCATATCCATTCTTTCCCACATAGTATAAGAAAATTATATTAAAAATGCCTAAAAAATTAGCCCCGATAAAAATCAAGGTTGTGACACTGAGGTTTATGCATGAAGAAATATTACGCAAAAGAAGAAGCGGCAATATAGGATCGCGTTATCTCGCTGCAAAGTAAAATCCCTAGTGTAAGTTATTTAGTACTAGGGGATATTGGGATTTGGCTAGAGCAGGAAAGAGATAATAATATACTTGTTAATGCACATAACAATATGAAACTCAAATTAATTATTAAACAATCAGAAGATCAAATACCTAGAGTCCAAGGTCTTTAAAAAGTAAAATTAGAGCATGTAATAAAAGATAAAAGAATGTGATGTAAAATATGTTGAATGGCTTGATACGTGCATTGATAATAAGATGCTCTATTTATAGAGCTTACAATATACAAATTATAACTATACAAACTGATCAGAATATTTTCAACTAGTAGTAAGCACGTGAAGGTTAGTGATGGAGATCATGTGAAAGAATCTTGACAAAAGAACATGTTAGCAACTGAGGCTAACATGTGGTGCAACAAACTGAGTGCAACAAACTGAAGTTGCTGTCATGTGGAATACTCAGTATGGGCACAGAGATATGTTTCATTCTAGAATGCATTACTGGATGTAAAGACAGATGAGTAGCTCCTATATTGTCACAATAAAGGACTGGTGGACGAAGTAGTGGGAAATGTATTTCATGAAATAAGTTCTGAATCCAACGAATTTCTGAAGTTGTCGTGGCTAGGGATCTATACTCAGCCTCAGTCGATGATCGTGCAACTGCACGCTGCTTTCTAGAAGACCAGGATATAAGATTGTCACCCAGGAAGATGAGAAATGCGGATGTAGATGACCTATCGTGTGGATGACCTGCCCAGTCAGCGTCTGAATAAGCACGCACCATATTAGAATTGTTTCTATGGAGGAGTAAGCCATGAGTAATGGTTCCCTTGAGGTATCTGAGGACACGTTTGACTGCAATCCAGTGTTCCTCGGTTGAGTTAGAAACAAACTGGGCCAAACGATGAACTGCAAAAGCTATGTCAGGCCTAGTGAAGGCGAGGTATTGTAATTCACCAATAGCTTGACGATAAACTGTTTGATCACATAATGGGGCCTTGGACTCTCCTTTCCATTCAATAGATGCCATGAGTGTGGATGAAGGTTTTGCACCCTCCATATGATGTCGATGCAAGATATCAGTAATATACCTGTGTTGAGAAAGAAATAAACCTTCTTTGCATGCCAAAACTTCTATCCCTAAGAAGTAAGACAATGGGCCAAGATCCTTTAAATCGAATGATTCACCGAGCTGCTTGATAATCGTGGCAACTAGGGTGTCGTCACTGCCAGTGATGACAATGTCATCTACATACACTAGAACAAAGATGGTAACTGAGTTACGATGGAAGATGAATAAAGAAGTGTCTGACTTGGACTGTGTGAAACCGAGAGCAAGTAGTGCAGTAGCAAGAGCAATATGCCATTCCCTGGAAGATTGTCGCAGTCCGTATATTGTTTTTCGCAAACGACAAACATGAGAAGGATACCGGGGATCAACAAATCCTGGAGGTTGATGCATAAATACAACTTCAGATAATGTACCGTGGAGGAAAGCATTACTAACATCGAGTTGTCGAATGGTCCAGTTGTGCATTAAGGCAATAGACAGGATCAAACGAATTGTAACTGGTTTCACAACAGGGCTGAAGGTCTCTTTAAAATCCAATCCTTGACGTTGATGGAAACCTTTTGCTACTAAGCGTGCTTTATATTTCTCGATTGTGCCATCAGGTTGTCGTTTTAAACGAAAGACCCATCTACAGCCAACAATATTTGTGGCAGAGGAGGAAGGAACTAATTCCCAAGTTCCATGCTTGAGTAAGGAGTTGAATTCTTCAGACATAGCCATTCGCCAGTTAGGATCTTTGATTGCAGTGGAAAAACAAGTTGGTTCTGTTGGAGGAGGAAGAGGATGTTTTGTTGCTGTGTAAGACTTGGGTAGTTTTGGCTTATAGATATTGTTCATTGAACGGGTGGTCATAGAATGAACTCGATCAACAGGCATAAGTGCATTGTCACTTGCAGTTTGGTTGGTAGTGTTGACAAATTCATTGTCAAATGTGTCTAAGAATGGAGAGGGAGATTGTGAAAGTGGATGTTGAGTCGAACACATGGTTGAGTCAGAATGCATGGATTGCAGTTGGGACGGAGTACTTTGGTGTTGCTCAGAAGCAGAGGCTGTGGTGCTTGAATCGTGTGATGTGGATGGTGGGATAGATGCTGGTTCTGAGATAGGAGAAAAAGTGGGTAGGGAGACTCCCACTCCTGGAACGTGAGAAATGTGAACATCTGCACCTTGATTGGAAGTGTGGTGGGAAACAGTGTGCTGATTACTGGAAAATAAAGTCTTTCCAGGAAATGAGTTTTCATCAAATCGAACATGTCTTGAAATAAACATTCATTTATTGACTAGATCATAACATCGATAAGCACTTTGACTAAGTGAATAACCAAGGAAAAGGCATTCCCTGGAAGGAGGTATCAACTTATGATCTGCATATGGTTTTAACCATGGAAAACATAAACATCCAAAGATACGCAACTTATCATAAGTGGGAATCTTGTTGAATAATGATGCGAAAGGACTACGCCCTTGCAGCACTGGAGAAGGAAGACGATTGTAAAGGTAAGCAGCTGTTTCCATGGCATACGACCAAAATTCATAGGGCAAAGAAGCATGATGTAGTAAAGCTCGACCCATGGCAACAATCTGTCTGTGACGTCTTTCAGCTGTTCCATTTTGCTGTGGAGTGTGAGGAGCAGAAGTATACCAGCTGATGGCATGAGTAGAGAGGTATCGTCTGAGTGCTATGAATTCACCACCATTATCCGAGTAGAAATTTTTAATTTTAGTACTGAATTGTTTTTCTACCAATGCATGATATAATGGAAAGATTTCAGCAACTTGGGATTTTCGCTGCATGGGGTAAAGCCAAACATATTTTGTATAATGATCAACAAGGATTAAATAGTATCGATGCCCATCAAGAGAAGTAACAGAAGTAGGACCCCAAACATCCGCATAAACAAACTCCAAACAATTGGAACTAGCAAGAGAAGTTTCTTTAAATGGCAACTGTTGGCTCTTATTAAGATGACACGAAATACATGGTAAAAGATGTTTAGAAGAACTGGAACAAATTGGTAACTGAAAATTTGCAATAATGGTGGTACACAAACTAGGATTGGGATGTCCTAAACGATGATGCCAACAATTAGTAGATGCTCGTTCGCCTATGTGTGCAACCGGCCTTGGAGACAGACGTGGAGGAAGATTAAGTTGGTAGATGCCCTGGTCACACCTGCCTTGCAATAGTTTCTCCCCTGATGCTTGGTCCTTCACAACAAAAGTATATGGATGAAACTCAATAAAAACCTTATTTGCCTTAGTAAACTCATGAACAGATAATAAATTTCTGTGAGCAGCTGGAACACATAGAATGTTAGAAAGCAAAAGAGTGCGTGAGGGATGAGAAATGCTAGTACTCCCAATGTGAGAAATGGGCAAACCTGAACCATCAGCAATTTGAACTTCGTCTGTTCCATTATATTCAGAATGGATAGAGAGATTATTGAGATCAGAGGTAAGATTATGTGAGGCCCCAGAATCCATTAGCCATTGATTGGAACCAGGTGAGTGAGGTGGAGTAAATGCTGCATTAGCAGTATATTGAATTTTGTTGCATTGTCTGGCAAAGTGGCCTGGAATTCCACAGAATTGGCAAACAACAGAGGGGCGATTGTAGCTGTTATAACCACCTCTGTTTTGGTAGTTGTTACGCCCACGTGCTCTTCCTGGATTGTTGTAACGATAATTACCATGATAATTGCCTCCTTGACGGTTATAGTTGTTGCTGTGATTCTTGAAGTTGTTGTTTCTGGGACGTGATGGTGAGGCAGTGTGTGTGACATTGTTTGCCGTGGCTATCAAATTTGTGGCAGTGGCCTCATATCGTTTAACTGAGGCCTCATATGAAACAAGAAGGTCGTGCAATTCTTCAAAGGATAATGGGCGTTCTCTGGCCCGAATTGGGGCAGCTATTTCTCTATAGGCTGCACCAAGTCCTGTTAGGACATATAAAGTGAAGTCATCATCTGACACAGGTTTGTCAATGATTGCAAGTTCATCCGTTTTGGACTTAATGTGCTGTAAGAAGTCTGAGACAGACATGTTGCCAATAGTAGATAGAGTCAAGTCTTCCTTAAGTTGAAGAACTCGAGTTCGTGATCTAGTCGCGTATAAGCGAGACAAAATAAGCCATACCTTCTGTGAGGTATTCGCAACAGCCACCAAGGGCATAACTTCAGCTGAAAGTGAACCAAGTAAAGCTGACAGAATCAACTGGTCTTGTCGGAACCAATGAGTATAATTATCAGTCCAAAGTCCATCCTTACCAAGTGGAGGAGGAGAAATTGAGCCATCTAAGTAACCAAAAAGGTTATAGCCATTGAATAATGAAACTACAAGGTTTCGCCATGAAGGATAGTTTTTTGCTGTGAGGGCTAAGGGAATTTGTTGATGTGAATTGATAGCAATGAGTTGCTCTCCAGTTGGTGAAAGTGTGTTGTTCTTACTGATTGTAGTTGAACTCTCAGTAGTGTTAGATGGAAGAGATGAGGAATCTGCCATGGTTGATGTCTTTAGACAAGGATGGCTCTGATACCATAAAAGATAAAAGAATGTGATGTAAAATATGTTGAATGGCTTGATACGTGCATTGATAATAAGATGCTCTATTTATAGAGCTTACAATATACAAATTATAACTATACAAACTGATCAGAATATTTACAACTAGTAGTAAGCACGTGAAGGTTAGTGATGGAGATCATGTGAAAAAATCTTGACAAAAGAACATGTTAGCAACTGAGGCTAACATGTGGTGCAACAAACTGAGTGCAACAAACTGAAGTTGCTGTCATGTGGAATACTCAGTATGGGCATTAACACTCAGCATGTGCATTCCTCAATCTGTTGTACATTGCTTTGTTGAACATTGGTTTTGCTGATCTGTTGTCTGTGTAATGTTAGTTACAGAGGCATGCCTGTACACATCTAATAACAAGCCTAATTGTTTGTAATGCTTTGCATTACTTACATGACCTCTTAACTGAGGGAACCTCTAGTTGTAGAGTTTCTGTTTGTATTGTACTTGTAATAGGCATCAAATCCTAGTTGTGTAACTGTACAATTAGAGTCTAGAATAATGCTTGAAAGAAGTTCCATGGTTCATGCCTCAAGCAAGGAGTTAAAGACTGCCAAATAATCACAGTTGGGATTTGAAGAAATGAAGAATTTGCCTAAGTACCAATTCGAGAAGTATATTTGTCTATTCGAGAAGTCCAGCATTCGAGAAGTCAGGGATTCGATATCTCAAGACACTATTCGATATCTCTGAATACACTGTTCGATATCTCATTCGATATCTCAGGGATTCGATATGTCTACTACTCTATTCGAGAACTCAAGAAGTCAACAAGTCAAGATGGTATTCGAGTTCTCAAAGAGTCAACAAGTCAAAGTTCCATTCGATATCTCAAAGACTCAGAAAGCTATTCGACAACTCGAGGATTCGATAAGTCAAATGCTCTATTCGACAACTCAAGGAATCCTGATGGAAAAGAACTATTCGAGAAGTGGTTCGATATGTCACTATAACAGTATTCGAGAACTCAGAGTTATCGATCAAGTCAATTCTAGTTCTCGAATCACTTACTTAGTCACTTCTCGAATACATTCTTGGAGACAAAATACTGAAGAAATTGTACAAGTCAGAAACCTGCAACAAGCCAATGCACTTTATGGACCACAATCTGTAACGTGCTCTGGAAAGCCTACAAGGAAGCTTGGAGAGATATAGAAGAGACAAAGAGCTAAAGAAGTGGATCTAAACAGGCTTTGCAAAGTCAAATCTGTAACCGTTTGGACACTTACTCAAAAAGGATAGACAGACTAGAAAGTAATTTGTTTAGCTACCTTATTTGCAGTAAGTGGGCTGTATCCATGTTCTATAAGGACACAGCCTCACTTCATAACTTAGTAACTTTTGTGAGTCTAGTTTTTCATACACTGTAAGCTATATCTCTCTGAGAAAAACGAAGCTGAGAATACTACCATTTGTATTCACAGATTGTAGCAACCTTTATCTAATAATACATTAGATTAAAGTGATATTGCGTGTTGTGTTGTTTATTTATCCGCACCTTCACTTCTACACACACAGGCACTTATCTGCTACATAGACTCAATCAAGAAAAGTTCAAGAATCCATTCACCCCCCCCTCTGTATTCTTTTACCGTATTCAATACTCAACATGTAATATGTAAAAGGGAGCTAACGTGAACCAAGAGAGTCATTTGCATTTTGTGTAAGTATCGGGTTGTGGATTGCTGAGAATTGCGGAAATATATACAGTGGTACCTAAAATGGTTTTTTTTCTGTCCAGTGGATATAATTATCAACAATGATAAGAATTAATGAGAGTTCATGCCTCTGCTACAACCTGGATTAGGAAGGCGTCCCCGAAAGTAGAACTGTATGCTTGGCTGCTCATGCCACATCAAGAACAACTCTTTTCTGTTTTGATTGGCAATAAAAAGTTCAGAAATTTCATATTAAAGAGGATGAGAGTAATGGAAAAACAAAAGAATAGTAATCTTAGTCTAACAAAGTACAAGCACTATAATTGGATACATAACAATTTTCTGAGGTCAGTTTGTCAAGTACATATAGTTCATAAACAAAAGAAAGGCTAGTAAAGATGATATTTAGAGTAATTTCCTTTTACGTGTCTCTTCCTATTAAATAAAAGAGGAGTGAGATATATCATGCTTAGGTTTTAAGTTCGTTTTCATTTGCCTTCTTTAAGGGAATTTTGCAAGATTTGTAAATACTTGGTTGACACCATTTTATTTGACTTCCATTTTCTTCAACTGCTTTATCCCATGATTTTCATCTACGATATGGTTTAGCACGCTTTTCCTGTTATTCTCCATTGATTTTGTCAGCTTTTTAATAGATCACTCCTTTTACCTTCAGCCTCAGCACTGCCATCATATGAAAAAGGTAACATAAATTCATTTGGGATTCGCATACCCTGGGAAGACCAATAGCCAATTCATTTTCCAGTTTAAATATTGCTATGTAACCTACGGGGTGAGCATCCCTTCGTAACTATGCAAATCAAGGTACACAATCTGGTACAACAGCATGCATAAATCGATATTTATAAACATTCACCCGTATAGATGCAAGAAATGACTTAACACTGGAAAACTAATCATTGACATAAAAAAATTTTATAAGTGTAAGGTCAAGAAATACTCTGAAATGGATACTCTAGGCGTGGGTCCACCAGTGCAATCGATGATCTGCCAAAAGAGAAAAGAAAATTTTTAGTCAAGATATCAAATAAGTTAAACTCGCCTGATTATAACGGGGAGGGGGCATCTGTGTTTCAGGATTGGTATGCTTAGGCCCCTTTTTGTGGGTATATTTTTGTGAGCTCTTTTATTATTATGGAATCAGTGCTTTGGTCGATTTTTGCTTGTCTCCTAAATTTTTTGTTTCGTTGTTTCTTTCAGTGTTGTCTATTTTCATGGCTTCTGAGAATCACAAGCTGGAAAAAGTTTTGAAAGACGTGGAAGAGCTGAGGTAAATGATGATTACTGCTCAAGGTGTTGGTAGACTATCAGGAAGAACCCAAACTGTCCAATGAGTATGACCTTTCCTGCTAACCATTCACTTAAACATCGTCGTCCTCTTTCAACAGCCAACCTCTCTCACCCTAAACCAACCCATAAACGTCCTCCATCACCATCCAACATATCTCATCCCGAACCAATCATTAAACGTCACCGTGTTGCCCTTTCACCCTCCTGCGCTCTCTAAACCTCTTAAGTGTATTGTTAACTAGTCTCTGAAGAATTCTTATTATCTTTTTGCAAATAAGTGTTTATAGTTTGGTGGTATTTTGCATGTACTAGGACTTGTTGATTGCACACATTTAAGAACGATATATAGATTACCTTTTCTGAATTTTCAGTAATTTGTGGTTCCTGGTAACCATGTACATTTAAGAATTCTTATTTACGGTTTGTTGTGTTGGGTTCCGATTTGTACTTCCTCTACACAATTATACAAATGGAGAATATTGTTGTGACGATAGTCAATAGAATAGATTCAGTGGTGGTGGAACAAGAAGTAAACGGAGAACAAGATGAAGACATTCCAATGCACTTCGGTAGCAGATCACAGGTTAAAAGAAATATTACCCAGCGACACTTTTGTGAAGACAGTGTTCACTAGAATTTAGGAACTCGACAACAATCAGAATTGTGAGGTTAACATGTTAGATTATACTAGCTTTATACCCGTGCGATGCACCGGTAATTTTATTAATATTTTATAGTTCAGTTTTGATTAAAAAAAATTCCGTTAAAAATTTAGTTTTATAGCATTTTGAATAATTTATTTTCACTTTTAATAATAATAATACATATGTTATATGGTTTGTAAGTATACATTTATTTTTTTCTTGTAAATGGATTTTCTATAATTTATATTTCAAAGTTTAGGCTAACATATTTTTTAGTATTTCATAATTTTTTTATTTTTTTTATTTTATAAGATTACATATGATATACTTGAAACATATAGGTACTATATTCATGTAATAATTTATTATTACTTTTTTTTATCTTTTTGATTATGTAATTTAACGGTTATCTTAAAGATTTTAGATATTTTTGTATATTGTTTTTACAGTTTTTAAAGTCATTTTGTTTTAATTTTTTTGAAATTTGTGTGGTATTAAGTTTTTTTTTATTTGTTTGAATATTGATTATTTTTTCATATTAGTTTTATATTTTTCACATGAGTGGTGTTTATTATGTGTTTTTGTTAAGATAAATCTTGGATTTTTATGTTGTACTATATTTAGATATTAATATAAATTTATTTTGTGGGTGTTTAAATTGTTTTTTAATTTAAAATATGTTTATTTTATTGATTTGTGTTCACTTTTTTTAATTTAAATTTTTTCTTTGCGAAGTAAGAATTTGTTTATTTGTTGATTTGTTCTCTTACTTTTTTAATTTAAATTTTAGAAACATATTTATTGACAAACCTAAAAATAGAAACTTTAATGATTTTTATCAAAATAATTTTTTCTTAAAGCAATTTTATTTGGTAAACGATTTTTTGTAAATTATATTTTATGTTTTAGTCTAACATATATTTTAATATTTCATATTGTTTGGGAAGTGTTTTTTTACTATTTAATTCGAATATATATAATATACTTTATAAATGTGAGAATTTATTGGTTTAACTATTCTTTATATATGTATATCTGATTATGTAATTGTGAACACATATGCATTTGTACTTTTTTTAAAAGAAAGTTTGTACTATCTTTTTATGTTTTTGTATTAATATATATTTGTTTTAAGTGCATTAAATAAAATTTTATTGTTGATTTTAGTTTTTTACATTGAGATCTTTTTTTTTTGAATTGGCATTTTTTTTTTGTAGATTATATTTTGTTGAATTTTGGTGCCACAGGTTTTTCGATTACCTTTTTATTATCTTATTTTACTATATATTTTCTTAAAAACTTCTTTTTTGTTTTGTAATTAAATGTACATTCTTGTTTTTTTTTTAATTATTTTTTAAATTGAAGTTATGATGATATGCTTTGTTTACTTGTTTATTATATACAAAGAATGAATTTGCGACTTATTTTTAATTGTGATTTTTTGCTAATTTATCCTTGTTTGTTAATATTAGAAACATATTTGTTGTCAAACTTAAAAATAGAATCTTTAATGATTTTTTTGAAAATTATATTTTAAGATTTAGCCTAACATATATTTTAACGTTTCATATTTTTACCGTGTTTTCTTCTATTTATTAGAATATATATAATATACTTAGACATGTGAGAACTTATTGTAATTTAACGTGAACACACATACATTTGTACTTTTTAAAAGAAAGTTTATACTTTCTTTTATATTTGTATACTAAAATTATGATGGTATGCTTTGTGTACTTGTTTATTTTATATAAAGAATGAATTTGTGATTTATTTTTCATTATGGGTTTTTGTTATTTTATCCTTATTTGTTAATTGTGTGTAAGTTTTGTGGTAATACAACTCTTTTTCCTATAATAATAACAATTAATTAAGTTGATGATGAATATTTTATTAGTTTTATTCTTTATTAATTTACTTTAAATTTTATTGTTGTTGAAATTTAATATTTTTGTAACTTTTAAATTATTAAATTATTATAGGAATTTTTGTACTCATTATATTTAAATTCTCTATTAATTATTTTATTTTGGATTTTTTGGATTTTTTTAAATTTATTTACAATTTAGTACCGAATATAGAAACTTTGCAAAATAATGAAATGTTAATTTATTGATTTATGTTGACTTTTGTTAGTATAAATTTTAAAAACATGTTTGTTGTAAAATTTAAAAGTAAATATTTTTTATGACTTTTTAAAAAAATAGGTTTCATTGAAATTCTTTTTTGTGGTAAGGCTTTTTTTAAATTATATTTTAAACTTTAGTATAAATTACTTTTGTATTAATTTTAAACAATAATTTTTTTAACTTTAATTTTTTCTGTTTATCATATGTTATTTATTTTAGTGCATCCTTTTTTGATATTGTTTGTTAAATTAAAAATATCATTGATAGCATAGTTTTAGTTTTTTTGTTAGGGGATGATAGTTTTAGCTTTTAAACTAATACTTTGGGCCAACTTATTTTCTAGCCCATTTCCATTTCTAATTTTATGAACTTACCTTTTAACCCCTCACGACCACCTAAACTGGGCCAACTTATTTTCTAGCCCAATTCTAATTTTTAATGAACTTACCTTTTAGCCCCTGACGACCAGACGACCACCTAAACTCCCTTACGCCAATTATATATAGGATATAATTAGTTTATTTTATTAAATAGAACCGTCCGTGATATAATTGAAAAAAAGAGATTTTAGTTAGAGAAAATAGAAAAGTAACGTGCATGATTTATGTGAAAAAAGTAATTGATTAGTTTATAGTAATTATAATTTAATTACGTTATTTTACGAAATAAAATTGTTCATAGTTTTTAAAAAATGAAAAATTAACGCTACCCGTTATATTTCTAGAAAAAAAGGGAATGTAATTAGAAAAAATAGATTTAATTATTAGTATTATATTATTATTATTTTATTTGTATTAAATAGAAACGCTTGTAATATAATTAGAAAAATGGAGGTTTTAGTAAAAAAAAAAAAGAAAAAAGGTAACATGTTTTGCTGAAAAAAGGTAACCGTCCATGATATAATTGGAAAAAGAGAGATTTTAGTTATAGAAAAGAGAAAAGATAACGTGTTTTGACTGAAACAGGTAATTGATTAGTTAATAATAATTATATATAATTATGTTATTTTTAGCTGAAAAGGTAATTGGTTAATTATTAGTATTATAATATTATTTTTTTATTAAATAAAAACGCCGGTAATATAATTAGAAAATGGTGGTTTTAGTAAGAAGAAAGAAAAAAGGTAACGTTTTGCTGAAAAATGACGCCTGTAATATAATTAAAAAAATGGAGGTTTTAGTAAGAAGAAAGAAAAAATGTAACGTGTTTTGCTGGAAAAAGGTAACCGTCCATGATATAATTGGAAAAAAAGAGATTTTAGTTAGAGAAAAGAGAAAAGGTAATGTGTTTTGACTAAAAAATGTAATTGATTAGTTAATAGTAATTATATATAATTATGTTATTTAATTAAACAAAATTGATAAAATATAAAAGATATTGTATTTTACCTGGAAAAGGAAATTATTTAGTTCTTGAAAATAGAAAAGATAATATGTGTAAACTCAAAAAGGAAATTGATTAGTTAGTAGATTTGTAATTGAGTAAGGGTAATCAGGCAAATTCAATAGGTACCGTTGAACCAAACTTTTAATGTTTCGGCTTTTATATAATAGTATAGATTTTATAATCTAATAATAATTTATGGGCTTACAAATTAAAGACAATTATATTTAATGTTTATCCTATTTGGACTAATTAAGTGGTCTAAAATAAAGGGTCCAATAACATCTTATTCGGTATGGGCTTTGTAATGTGTAATACCCAATAGTAATCTGATTAGAGTTAATGGGGTCTAATTAGAGTACTATATAAAGAACATAATAGGGACTTGGTCACCAAGGCTATTCACAACCTCTACTCCTCTATTCCCATCAGTTAGAGAGAGATACGGCTAGAGGCGAATCAAGTCTGTGGAAGATCAAGTCCCGAATTCGTATACATAATCTACCGTCATGGAATCAGGTACGCTTTTGTACTACAGTTTTATCGTGTAATCTTGATAATATCGCATAAGATGATCCGTGATTATTTATTTAGATCTATCAATTAATTTAGAACAAAAACAAATATAAGCTCGCATAATAAAATTCATGTCATATGCATACATAATAGCACACAAAAAACATAAATTTAAATACTATAGTGTGTGTGGGCACATTCAAACAAGATACCTAGCACAACATTAATATTTAGTCTTTGGACAGAAATATTAACTTGCAAGTGGTACTCTCCACGCAGAAATCAAATATTAATAATAAATTCGGTCAAGCAATAACCTTCCTTTGGGCCGGTTTATTACTCACATGAAAAATTTATAATTATTACATATTTATTCCCGCACGTATATCCATTATTTGGCCATTAAATAATCTTCCTTTGGGCCGATTATTATAACGCATAAATAATAAACATACACATCCTATTATTTCAAAATAAATAAATCTACACATAAATATCACTTTGACAATATTTTGCTTTAACTCACTTATTCGCGAAATAAAAGGACAAAAAAATATTTTTCTTTCTTAAAAAAATGTGCCCAAATCCGTATTAATTGTAAATAAAATCTAAAACTTATCCAAAAATCCGAAACATTATGGGGAACTGATTTAATTTACAATCACATCATATTAATTAAAAAATGACATATTCAATTATCCGAAATATATATATATTCAGAATGACAGAATTCAACAACCAGATATTTCCATTAACAGGTGACATAAATAAATTGGAAAACAAAATATGACAGTTCTAGCCGCCAGATACCCTTATGCTGATACCATTAAGCAGATCACATAAATAGCTCTTGAATTCATGGCCGCAAAAAACATAACGTGAATTATCCCAAGCTTTAACATGATGTATACAAATTGACACTAACCTAATCCATCAGTATGTATCATGTCAATTAACGTAATCCAACGCCATATAAACAAATAACACAATTAGATTTACGTACATATAAATCGATAATTATTTACATACAGACAGAAGCATGATCTGATCATAGTAATTGGTATATGTCGTAAAAAAAACATGATATTAACTCATCCCATGTATAACAATCACGCAACCAGAAGCTTCAAAAAATATGAAGCATACGTACACATACATAACCTCGAAACAAGAACAGAGAACGATATATAATCATACGTGATTGTATAACAATCATATAAAAAAATATATGATCAACCCTAATAACCTCAACCCTAATAACTCGACATAAGATAGGCTCTGATACCAATTGTTAGATCTAAATAAATAACCAAAATCATCTTATGCGATATTTTATAGTAATGATAATTTATGGTGTCAAAACTTTAGTAAGTGGATTTGTTAGCATAGAATATGTTCTTATATACTCAATAGTCACTAATTGATATTGCATTCTCTCTATAATAACTTGATATTTAATGTCTATATGTTTAGACATAACAAAAAAAAACTTAACCAGAAGTAGATTTTCTTGCATCTACACAATCAAAGAAATCAGAATCGGAATACATAATGATCTCCAAATTTTCCGATTTCTGATAAACGAGCATGTAATATTTTGTTCTTTGCAAGTACCTTATAATAACCCGTTTAATTACAGTCCAATGATCCATTCCATGGTTACTCAAATATCTGCTTAACATACCCACAATGAATGCCAAAACCGGCAGGGTATTAAACTTGACCATACATAAGACTCCCAATAGCCGAAGCATATGGAATGTTCAGCATCTCTTTTCCTTCAAGATCATTCTTAGGGCACTGTTTGAGACTAAACTTATCTCTTTTAGCAACATGAATACTTTACTCCCACTGAATGTGTGATATAGTCATAAGTGCCATTATTGTCTCTAGTGGATCTACTAAGTGCACTTCATCTTGAGTTTGTTGAGTTTGCTCTTCTTGAGCATCATCTTGATTTTGAGTAGGAAACTGTACAGGTATATCCACATTGTTATCTTGAACTACATGAGGCAAAGAAATTGATTCTTCCTCAAAGACAACATCCCTGACTTTATCTTCCCCCTCAAACTCAACATCCTCAAGAAATCCAGAGCAAGATGAGTCATTAGACATACCGCCCCTGAATGCTTCAGGAATGCTGCACTTTATCATCATTAGACTTAAGCGATTCGAACGCTCCCACTTCTCAAAGTTCAATTTATCAGTATTAGGACTTTCATCCGTAAGAGAAGCAAGTTGTTTTTTCCTTATAGCATAGTCTAAATCCATGCAGCCGAGAACTAACAGAACGTTCTCTTTCCAGCTCTTAAAGTTTGTGCCATTAAGCACAGGAATGGAGTTCATGTTGGCAGCTATATTAGCAGCAGATGTATTAACTAGCAATTTAGAACAAAAACAAATATAAGCTCAAGAAGAGCAAACTCAACAAACTCAAGATGAAGTGCACTTAGTAGATCCACTAGAGACAATAATGGCACTTATGACTATATCACACATTCAGTGGGAGTAAAGTATTCATGTTGCTAAAAGAGATAAGTTTAGTCTCAAACAGTGCCCTAAGAATGATCTTGAAGGAAAAGAGATGCTGAACATTCCATATGCTTCGGCTATTGGGAGTCTTATGTATGGTCAAGTTTAGTACCCTGCCGGTTTTGGCATTCATTGTGGGTATGCTAAGCAGATATTTGAGTTACCATGGAATGGATCATTGGACTGTAATTAAACGGGTTATTATAAGGTACTTGCAAAGAACAAAATATTACATGCTCGTTTATCAGAAATCGGAAAATTTGGAGATCATTATGTATTCCGATTCTGATTTCTTTGATTGTGTAGATGCAAGAAAATCTACTTCTGGTTAAGTTTTTTTTGTTATGTCTAAACATATAGACATTAAATATCAAGTTATTATAGAGAGAATGCAATATCAATTAGTGATTATTGAGTATATAAGAACATATTCTATGCTAACAAACCCACTTACTAAAGTTTTGACACCATAAAGTTTATTTTCTTGGGCATATTGCTCATATGGGTGTTGTCTCATTGGAGGATATTCAGTTTTAGTGGGAGTTTTTTGTTTTGTTCTTGTATTCGGTACTCAGTTTTTATTGACACTATGGTGTTATTTGTGTTTTTTGAGTATTCTGCAGAATAAAGTTATTTATTTTATTCTCTCTATTGCTTTATATGAGCTGTATCTCTTTCAATTGTGTTTTTTGACATAAAAGTTTGAAAGAATAAAGATTGATCTCACTAAGGTATTAAGGACCAATTGGAAATAGGCATGATTGAGATCACATTGCATGTAATTTCCAGTTACACATCCATACTTGATCCATGTCATTGAATATATTTATGTGGTGATCATTGAGGATTGAGTTACGACAATGTGACGAAGGTCGCTTTGGTTTCATGTTTATATATGAGATGGACCAGATTGACTAAGGAAGATGTTTTCTAAAGAATAAACAATTTTGCGCGCACTTAAGGTTATTGAATGTAATTGTTGTTCGGAACAATTTGTAGCCCAAGTGGGAGATTGTTAGATTATATTTTATAATCTAATAATAATTTATGGGCTTACAAATTAAAGACAATTTATTTAATGTTTATCCTATTTGGACTAATTAAGTGGTCTAAAATAAAGGGTCTAATAACATCTTATTCGGTATGGGCTTTGTAATGTGTAATACCCAATAGTAATCTGATTAGAGTTAATGGGGTCTAATTAGAGTACTATATAAAGAACATAATAGGGTCTTGGTCCCAAGGCTATTCACAACCTCTACTCCTCTATTCCCATCAGTTAGAGAGAGATACGGCTAGAGGCGAATCAAGTCTGTGGAAGATCAAGTCCCGAATCCGTATACATAATCTACCATCATGGAATCAGGTACGCTTTTGTACTACAGTTTTATCGTGTAACCTTGATAATATCGCATAAGATGATTCTGGTTATTTATTTAGAACTAACATAACATATTGAAAATAGAAGAAACTACATACGTAGGAATGGCTTTTGATGACAACAGAGCAGACAGATGGGTCATAGAGAACATGTCAGAGAATTTCGGGGGAGATTTAAATGATTGTTGAAGCACTGCCAATTTCTGGACAATGGAGTGACGTTACATTTAATGAAAGTTTCTTGCTGGACCAGAATGTCCGGATTCCTATGAAAGCGTTCACTTCAAACAAGAAGAAGTACTCCGGAAATGGCAGGGGAATATTTAGATGTCAAATAGAGAAATCAACAAAGAATGACGCTCCACACTTCTGTGAGGGCCAAAATTGATTTCCCTATTGGCAAAAGTATCTTTGCTGGGACACACTGTACCCAAAAGGAATGATCACTAGGTTCACTCCTTACCCTTGCCTCAGACTTATCTTTACTGGGTAGTTTAACTTTGCTATATCCCTAAGAACAAAAATTAAGAGCAAAAAAGATAAAATTATATACATTTGCTATATCCCTATTCTTCCAGATTTGTATCATTATTCCCGTTCTTCGTGATTTGCCTCAAAGAGAGATAGAAAGAGGGTGTGAAGCTTGGAGATGGAAAAGCCTGAAGCATGAAATCATCCCTCCTTTCTCCACCCCCAAAAAGAAATTAGATAACAGTGACATACAGTAGTTCTGAAGCCCACCTTAAGTTGATTGGAGAACCTGAATAAAACACAGGGTGGAGCAGTATTTGCAGTGATGAATGTAATGGTTGTTAGGCCCACATTATCAGCACCTGTCTCAGTTAATGGCAAACATTGACCAAGTTTACGATGATATAAAAAGTAAAGAGAGATGGATAAGAAAAGAGAGAAACTATTTCATGGACCACTATCTTTTTTGACAAACAAGAAATTGTATTAACTTGCATCAAACCAATCACAGCCAGGACAAAATCCCGAACTGACAGTACAATCTGACAGGAAACAAATAAACGAACTAACCAAGTAGCCGCTTATGTTTACACTTTACAAACTGTTTTACATCATGAATAATAATATTCTTTAAATTAAAAAAGATTAAAGTAGCTTTCCGATCAATCCAATTTGCACCATTCCTGAAGCCAGTAATATCGCAAATGACCTTCACATACGCACCACCTGTAGCCCATTGTTCAGAAACACCCCAGCTATCTACATGCCGAAGACCAGCTATAGACATGCCGAAAGTGAAACCCCAGCTATCTACATGCCGACCTCTATCTTGATGTTATAAATAAGGTTAAAACTGAATTTTTAGAGATTTTAATGGCGATAACATTAGAAAAATATTGATGACTCATTACATTATATGTTGTCAGGCATTAAAATCCATAGCTGGGTCAAGTATTTGATGTGGTTAGCTTGTGCTTTTACAGAGGAGTAGTTCCCCTTATTTGGATTCTTGTTGTTTCTCGGTGATTTGTCACTTGAGATAAAAGGCCTGATAGGTGAATGTTTTCGTTCATTAGCTCATCCGTTTCTCGAGCTGGTTTACAGGGACAAACAAGCAATACATAGGTGATAACATTTATCTTCTAGGAGGGGGTATTTTTCTTTTTTGTCACATTTTTTCAACATTGCACCCCCTTGTAATAGAGGATTTGCTTGACATTTGTGTGTATTATCATTGTTGGTTTTCTACAGCTTTAATCTTGCAAATTTGTTAACAATATGTTCTTGAGTTTTGGCAGTATTACGAATTGGTGTCCGAGACTTATGTTTTTTTTAACTTGAGTATTTTCTTGGCATCAGCATGTTTGTTTCATGATAGAATGAGATCAACGTAAGTACTTCTATGTGAAATGTAGAATAGCTAATACTATTAAATTAGTTTGTGTAATCCCGTAGTACGCTAAATTTCGTTATTACATATGCACGTGAGTTATAAATCATTAGTTTATGTAACCTAATAGATTTATGCGTTAGGTCGAAAATTGGATCGATAAAGAAAAATCTGGAACTTTATTTTTTTCAATTTTATTATATCAAATCATCGAGAAAACAATATTCAATATTCAGGTAAATGAAAAGAAGATAAAAAGAAAAGCCAAACCATTCTGCAGCTTGTTTAAATAGTGCATATTAATCATTTAGCAAAAAAAAAAAAGTTGGGCATGTTAATCATACTTTCTGGTTGGTGGAAAATGAAAAGAGTGTACCGAAAAGAGTAGCGAAGTACAAATTTTGTCTGCAGTCATTACTAACTGTGGTAAGCTCGACTAGATTTCTATTGGATATTTCTGTGCGCAAGTTTTAAGTTTATCGAAGTAGTAATAAATGCTAGGAGGGGCATTGCTCATACTGGTTTTTTAAAAGAAGAAAGTCTGTTATGTCTTATGTTTGATATATTTTTTTAGGAATTCTCGTTTCCTGTCTTTGCGTAAATTAAATACGAAGATTATAACAGTCAATAATAATAACATATATTGATAGATGAACACCAAGATTTATAAGTGGAAAACCCCCTTAAGCCAAAGAGGTAAAAACCACGGGACCTGCTCCGAATGTTTCCACTATAATGATAATAATGGTTACAATATTCTCTCTCAAGTTTACGAAGTAACACTTGAGGCACAACGGAATAGAAATACAGTGATTCACTACTCCTTCGGTGTTGGACCGGATAACCTGGACGAACTCCCTTTGTAGCAACTACAACAGCTGGACGAACTCCTAATGCTGTAGCGGGACAGATTCCGATGGCTACAGCCTGACACTCACATAAACTCCCTCGAAACGAAAGAATAGAGTAGCACGAGGGCCCCCTATCCTGACCTGCTTGAAACTACCACAAGGTAAGTTTCCTACTAGACGGACTATCTAGCAGCTATATATACTAAGAAGTATGAGAGGAAGAAGAGATTTTGGTGTGTTTTTAGAATGAAGGGGAGAGGGGTATTTATAGGAGGGAGGGTAGTAGGTGGGGGGGGGGGTAGGTGGTGAGGTTGGTGAGTTTGAAAATAAGAATAATTAGGCTGGTGCCTAACAATCTCCCCCTCTTTCCAAATTCAAAGTTTAATCACTTGCACTCCATACCTGCACCCCGCTTGCACAACTCCAACTTTTCCCGTGGAACGACCTTTATCATCATATCAGTCGGATTCTTATCTGTGTGTATCTTCTCTATCTGTATCACCTCATCTTCAACCTGTTCCCGTAGCCAATGGTAACGTACATTAATATGCTTAGTACGACTGTGACAAGTAGCATTCTTGCTCAAGTCAATAGCACTCTGGCTATCATAATACAACTCAAAGTTGTCTTGCTTCTGACCCAATTCTTGGAGAAACCGCTTTAACCAAACCAACTCCTTGCCTGCTTCACAAGCAGCAATATACTCTGATTCAGTTGTTGACAACGCAACACACTTTTGCAACTTGGACTGCCATGCTACAGCTCCCCCCGTAAAAGTGAAAAGCATCTCTGACGTGGACTTCATCCCATCTGGATGTCCTGCCATGTCAGCATCTGTAAAACCTTCCAAGACTGGTTCACCGTGTCCATACTTCAAGCATAACCCGGAAGTGCCCTTGAGATATCTGAGAATCCACTTAACTGCTTCCCAATGCTTTCTTCCTGGATTTGACAGATATCTACTCACAACTCCAACAGCATGAGCAATATCTGGTCTTGTACAAATCAATGCATACATAAGACTCCCCACTGCGGATGAGTAGGGAACTTCCTCCATATCCTCCTTCTCCTTGTCTGTTGACGGACACATTTTCTTGTCCAGTTTAAAATGTCCCGCCAATGGTATGCTAACAGGTTTAGCATCATCCATATTGAACCTTTTTAATACCCGTTCAATATATCCCTGTTGTGAAAGCCACAACCTTCGAGTTGTTCTGTCACGAACAATCTTCATCCCTAGTATTTGTTTTGCTGGACCCAAGTCTTTCATATCAAAGAACTTGGACAAATCTTCTTTCAGCTTGCGGATCATGTTAGCATCTTGGCCGACCACTAACATATCATCAATATAAAGCAGCAGGATAATGAAGTTACAGTTAGGAAACCGTTGCACATAAGCACAGTGATCGGATGCAGTTCTCCTGAACTTATGATTCCTCAGGAATGAATCAAACTTTTTGTACCACTGTCTTGGCGCTTTCTTAAGCCCGTATAAACTCTTCTTTAGTTTACAAATCATGTGCTCCTTCCCTTTCACTTCAAATCCTTCTGGCTGATGCATGTAGATCTCTTCCTTCAAATCTCCATGAAGGAATGCAGTTTTCACATTTAACTGCTCAAGCTCAAGATCCATGCTAGCCGCTAATCCGAGAACTGTTCGGATTTATGTCATCTTTGCAACCGGAGAAAAGATTTCATCAAAATCAATGCCTTCCTTCAGTGCAAAGCCTTTAACCACCAAGCGTGCTTTATACTTTACAAATTTTTCATCATCCCTTTTTACTTTGAAGACCCATTTGTTCCTCAAAGCCTTCCGTCCTCTCGGAAGTGTAGTCAACTCATAAGTTTCATTCTTGTTTAAAGAATCCATCTCCTCTTGCACTACTTTCAACCAGCAATTGCTTTCTTTATGACTCTTGACATCCTCAAAGGTCTCGGGCTCCTCCTCATCAGCAATTAAGATATACTCGGATGAAAGATATCTTCCTGATGGTCTCCGTTCTCTCGTAGAATGTTGTGGCTGAGTTTCTTCAGCTTCAGGCTGAGGCGGTAGCTCCCCCTGCTCAGCAGCCTCATCATCTGCCGTATCATCTCCATCATCTTCTAATGTATCTGGATTTCTAGCTTGCCTTGGTTGTTGAGTGCTCCCAAAATTCTCATAATTTTGAGACTCATGGAAAACCACATCTCTGCTCCTGAATATCTTCTTCGATTCAGGATTCCACAACCGATACCCGAACTCTGGATCCCCGTAGCCAATGAGAATACACGGAGTTGTGTTAGGTCCAAATGTGTTGTAGAGGGGGGGGGTGAATACAACTTTTCGAATATGAGAAGCAATAAATACGATGCAATAAATGAACACGCAGATTCAAGGAATATATTTCTTATATATAACTTGAAAAGGTTGCTACAACATTCATTACAAAGTATAACAGAAGTTCAGAGAGAATTGAATGATTCTAAGCTCTGTGAATGTACTCTCTCTCTTTTTCTTGTGTTTTCTCAATATTGCTCACTAACTTAAAACATTACACAAGTGCTTCTATTTATACTACATGTAATCTATGTCCTGTAGTCTTCAAAGACTAAGATGTACGTGGCCCAATTATGTCCACATAAATCTTGCCTTATCTTGAAAGCTTGGAAATCTGCCAATCAGAAGATGCCATGTGTCATGTTAAAGCTGCACTCTAAGTAGAACTTCTACTTGAGAATTTCTACTTAGCCATCTCGAAATTTCTAAGTAGAACTTCTACTTAGAAATATTCTACTTGGCCATCCAGAACATTTAGTACTTAGAAAATATTCTGGTCTTCAACTTGAAACTTCAATGCACATCTTGAGCTTGTGATATCTTCATGTCTTCTTTATTCTTCAGCAAGCTCTTGAACATGGATCTTTATTACTGACATAAACTTGCTATCAATGTCCTGACACTTGATGCACTGGTCTGGTTCATAAGTGACTAGTGTTGATAGTGTTTCTGCTTCTTGAATAAATTACCATATTCACTTAGTAACTTGGCTTTCCAATATTCGCTTTCCTTCTTGTTCACTTGAAATCAATTGGTCTTGTTGATACTGATAGTTATGATCTTGATTCTCGATTTCTCAAATCACTGAGGCATGAACAACTTTGACTTGAACTTCTCTCAATGATTTCTTCTTGGCTTGATCATAGTTAACATGTTCAATTGTATCAATTACCTTGTCTTCATTTAGTGTTGATTTCTTGTGACTTCTTGTTCTTGATTGTCTTCTGGTTAAGTATCTTTTCTTTTAATTGAGTTACATCAGTTATAGTGTTACAAGTTTATACACTCTACCTTTCAATCTCCCCCTATTTGATTGTCTAACAATGACATTCAAATTAATGAAGGATAACTCAACTAAACAATGAGACGAGAAAAGATAATTAACATTACAGTCTTGAATAAATTACAATTGAAAAGTACTTGAAAACAATACAAAGAACTTAAACTAGAAACAGAATTCGAACCTCGAATTAAAGATCATTTGAATGATTCCTATCACCTGGATTATTTCATACCTTTTAGTCAAACTTATATCACCTTATTGGATTCACTCTAAGATGAATTTTCCTCAAGTGAGTTAAAGCAACCGAAAGACATGAAGTTTTTCCAACTTCAAGTTCACACCACTCTGACCTTTAACCCTAATTCCGTTTCCTCTTCCTAGCTTCAGCAGCTTGGTCTTTCTCTTCTTTCTGCCTTTTGCTCTTCTCCTTCTGCTGCTTTTGTTTCTTATATACTGGATCATGAAGCTGCGTCCACCTAGCATTCAACAAACTTACTGCTTCCATTTCTAGAGGATTCCTGGGTTCTGGGTAAGGATGTTTGAAAAGCCTTCTGAGTTTGTCCACCTCCTGAGTAGTCCTGATCTTTGGAATGTCCTCAAATTTCTTCATTATAAGCTGAGGTTTCCAATGAGCTTTATCAGCTTTAAACTGACAATAGATCATTTTGGGATAGCCCTTGACACGGTTAGTATTGTGGACACTAGCCGCATCTTGCTCCATTCGCTTCTTTTCCACTACTACATCAGACAGGTAACTCATGAGTCTCTGCTTTTCTTTCACATACTTAACTTCTACATCTTCCCATTTGAACACATATAACACTTTCTCCAGAAATGAAGCATCTTGAGTCTGCAGCAGCCATTTTCTACTCATATGCAAGAGTGTTTTATTCTGGTCTGCATCTATGAATACTAAGGCATCAGCTGTATCATCAACAAACGAGTGTATCCAGTATACACTATCTCTTCCTGGAACACCAATTGACTCCCTTATCTCTCCTTGTTCCAGTGCTCCAGAAGGAAGATTCAGAGCTTCATCTACATTCTTCATTGCTTGAAGAATATTCCATTTCTTCTCTATTAGCTCTGGTTCAATCTTCACATTGTCAAGAGGGTTTGGAGCAATGATATCACACTTCCACACCTCATTGCTCTTCTTGAATATGGCACTTTCAATGATCTTCACTGATTTATCTTTAAGCTCAGAAGCGAATCCCTTACTCATCATTTGTCTACAGACGGCCTTAAGAGATTCCACTGAAAGTTCCATTAAGTCCTTTTCCTCCATGCTCACCCTCTTCAATTTACTGTCAACTACCATCTGGACAACATTAGGATATGCTGAGAATTCTGGACCCTTGTCCTCAACTAGCTGCATTAACTGATCCCTATACAGAATGCTTAGATTCTCAGAATGAGAGTATTGAATTTTTGTTGCTAGCAAGAACAACTCTGATGCAGATCTTCTCGTCATGAATTGGTCATCCACATATAAGAAAGACATTGGGACTCCTTCTGTCAAAGACAATATAACCTGCCACTCCTTAAGCGTTGCATTGTATCCAACCCTGACTTTAGAAATTAATCTCTTTAATGCACTCATGTAGTCAGCAGTCATTGGATTCTGCAAATTTAGGTTGTAGAACAGATCATCTGCCTCCTTGTTATGAACTCCTTTCGCACAGGGTCCCATCATTATCTTCCTTGCTTCATCCCACTTCTGCCCTAACCTTTTCTTGTCCAGATCCACTTGAGGATCAGCTAGCCTTGCAAGCTCATGATCGTACTGCTTCCCTTGTAGCTCCACTTTCTTTTCTAGAAACGCAGCACGTTCTTGCATTGCCTTCATTTTAAAGAACTCAGCTTGTTCCAAGGCTAACTGTTGAGACTTAAGGGTTTCCTCATCAACAGTAATTTCTTCAGGCATTCCGAAAGACATTCCAGCACCTGTACTCCAACTTGGTCTTTAGATCCACCAGCTGCATAAGAACCTCCAAAACCAGAACCATAGGTATGTCTTTCAATGATCTCTTTATACCATGTTCCAAAGGTATGTCTTCCATATCGGAATCTGAGTCATGTACCACCTGTACTTTTTCTTGATGACTCAGGTCAACGAATGGCTCATCTTGCTCAATCGCTATTGCCTTACCCTTTCTCCTCCTCAGAGCCTCTTCATCAATAGACGGCTCAATTTCTTTTTCTTTGACAAGATCAGCTTGTTCTTGAATTTCTTCGATTTGAACTCCTTGCTGTCTCGTCTCCTTTCCACTCTCCCCCTTAGGTGAGTTATCCTGAACTCCACCTTGGTCTCCAGATCCACCAGCTGCATAAGAATCTTCAAAACCAGAACCATAGGCTCCTGCTCCACTTGCACCACCTGTACCAGCATCGGGGGGAGGTTGTTGCGGCTCGAAACACTCCGGGGGCACAAAACTTCTGATTGCGAACATCACTCTACTGATCTCCACAGCCAGAGTATCCATTGTAATCTCCATTGCTCCCATCCTCTCATTCAGAGTGTTTCCCAAGACACCACCAGCATGGCCCAAGTCATTTACCTTGTTTGTCAAAACATTAAAAGCTGTAGCTTGACTTGCCATTCGTGCTGCGTAGTCATCAAGAGCCCTTTGATTGTTTCCAATATTCATCCCTAACTGCCCCATTGTCTGCCCAAACTGCTTCATCTGATTTTCCATAGAAGTCATACGTGAATCAATATTTTCAATGTTAAGGGACGGTGTTTGGTTTAGGTGACCTCGCTCTAATACTCGTTCTGTTGGTATTTGGCGCTCGGTTTCGGGCCTTAAAAATGAAGGTCCCTCTCTCCCTAACCTCTCACACACACTCCCTGTCTCACGCTCGTGTATGTCTTCAATAATTGATCCAAAATATGAAGCAGTACCTGCAGAAACTGAATAAGCAATATAATTTGCAGTTATGGGATCAATTGCTGTTGGTTCCTGAGTTGGAATCTCAGGCTGAGAGGCTGCAAAGTGTTCTTGTACTACATCAGAACCGATCCTCTTTGCAGCATCAGTACGTACCGGTGAAGGTACGGCTGAAGCTTTTAAAGCTTCATGTCCTTTTGAAGCAACAGTATCTTCAAGAGGTACATAATCATCATCAAAATCCCTATGTGCAGATTGTTCAAGGGGTGAACCACTCTCGTGAGGTGGAGTGGTTGCGTGTGACATTCTAGGGTTTGACTGTGGTTTAGAAGTAGCAGCATGAGAAAATTTGGCTTTCTTTCGAGTAAGAGGCTGCTCTTCGGGTTCACTCTCCTCATCATATCCTACATTTACAGGTGATGGCTGTTTGGATTCCGGTGACAGGGGTGACAGAGAATTAGAAATATAGCTCTCACCCTGGGATAGATCCTGCGGGCTAGCAGTCTCTTGGGTCTGGGAATCAGAAACATAGGAAGAAGAATGAGTAGTATGCAGAGAGAGATTACCTGATTCATTACCTTGTTCGTCACCGCTTTGCTCATCAGGAATCTCTTCAAATGCCTCAGCATAAGCAGACCGATTCTGAGCATATGATGAAACTTGCGATGATTCCACCAAGGTGGTAACTCCTGCATCATATATAAGCCACTGTTGAATGTTTTCAGGAATTGACATTGGTTTACCTTGATGTTTGTCCTGATTATCAATTGTTGAAAGTGACTTAGTGCCCATCCCTAGTGGTGCAGATGTTGGGCTTCTGGCAAAACTCTGTCTAACTGCAAGAGCATCCTTCGGTATTAAATCATTAATCAGCATCTGTAGGAACCGAGGAAACCAGCAGACAACATCTGTTGTGTTGAGGTCTCTGCTTGCAGGAGATCCCATTACACCCACTATCTCAGAGAGAACTATGCGTCCATAATTTATATCCAGTTCTCTTGCCAGGGCAATTTCAAAGGTTTGCATGGGAATGGAAATTTGATGGAAATCGCTTTCTCGTGCCCGAAAACATCTTGTGATAGCCTCGAAAAAGTAATTCCATTCCACATGAAAGAATTGTTTTTGGATGTTTCCAGTGATCCGGCCAGACGGAGGATAACATCCTATTTCTTCAAAGAATCTGAGGCGTTCTGCAGCTGTAGGTTCTGGATCATAATCATCTTTTATCGGGAATCCCAGAACCCTGTTGACAATTTCTTCAGTCACCTCATATTCCTGACCCGCTAAGGTAAACCTGAAACCGTAGGGGGTTGATTTGCTCCCAAAAGAAACCGCACTAGTCCATAATTGCTGTAAAGCATCATGCACTAGTGTAGGTTTAGCAGTAAAAGCATCGCTAGCTTTGGAATACAAATTGAGAAATCGTATCCAAGACTTAAAGCGCGGGAGTTGATCACCAATTTCCGTAGAAATGTTATAAAAATTGTTTTTAGCAAGTGAAAATTGGTGAGCCATTTAATTTTTTTTTTTAATAAAATGTTTTTTCCTTTAAAAATGTGATATTTGTTGAAAAAACAATCAATTAACAAAACCAAAGTTATAGTCCTTTTAATTTCGTTCGTGAATAACAAGAGTCACTTGAGAAATTAAACTACGGAATATTAACAATGATTAAGTAATGGCGAAAATTACAATCCAATTACCAAATCTGTGATATACAATGAAGATGTATATTCTTGTGTGTATACCAGTGAAGTAAAGTTATGAACAGTCACACAACTACAAACACTTGATATATGTGTGTATATATATATATACGCGTGTATATGAACGGTTACAAAGCACACAGACACAAAGATTTATGATAACACAGATAATAGCAGTCTAAAATCGGGCATTAATTCGTGGTATGTATGAGTTTAATCACAAAAATCACGAACAATGGTTTGTAAGTCGAAATCGCCTGTATGTATATGTGTGCGGCTGTAAAACTGAATTAGGTAAAAGTGAAATGAAATCATCGAGTTAGAGATGTATATATAGGCATGATTGTGAAATGACAAAAGTGTCCCTGTTAAAAAGAATGAAAACACTAAGTACATACAGGGAGAACCTAAGTCGAAGTCTATCTCGAAATTTTAAGTCGAAGTCTATCTCGAAATGTTATCAAGTCGAACTTCGAGATAAATTTCGAGATAGATTAACTCGAACACTTGAACCATTTAATCATTAAAGACCATTTAAACAGCAAAAACCACCAACAGTACTAGGGAAACCTATCTCGAAATTCAAGTAGAAATTCGAGATAAGCTTCGAGTTAGGAGTTAACTCGAAAAATCCCTGACAAGCTGAGAACTCTATCTCGAACATCAAGTCGAAATTCGAGTTGAGTTTCGAGATAGAGACTAACTCGAAGCTATTGACTAACTCGAAGTTATTCTCAGTTCTTTTCAAAATATCCCCAAAAATGGAACCTTATCTCAACCTTCGAGATAAGGTTCGAGATAGAACTTATCTCGAATATTTTGAAGAAAGAAATAGGCACACTGGTAACTCGAATTCGAACTCTAAGTCGAATTTCGAGATAAATTTCGAGATAGAGTCTAACTCGAAATTCTTCCCAGACTTAGAATTTTCAAAACTTCACTCTGGAAGCTCAATTCGAAATTCAAGTAGAATTTCAAGATGAGTTTCGAGATAGTGACTAACTCGAAATTTTGAAGATACTTAGAATAATTTGACAATTCTCTTTGAAAAACTCAACACTTAATATTGCCAAATTAATATAAATATCAATTCAAGGATTTTAATATATGACATAATTAAAACATTACTTGATAATTCTAAGGCCTCTAATTACATGAAAAACACAGGTAAATTCATCTAAAAATCATGCAAAATTTAGAATATTATGAATTTAACTCCCCCTATGATCATGCAATCTAACAAGCATAAATTCAAAGATTTGTGCTATAAAAGACACTTAAAACACAATGAATTCATGTAAAATGACACTATATGCAACCTATAATAATCATTAATTAGGCATTTTAAAGACTAAGCACATAATGATTATGTAGCTTGCATATACAAACATAAAAATGGATTTTACAGATGGAAGGCTTTACTAACTTGTGTTAAGCATTCCCAATTTACCAACCAACCTATTGAATGTTACTTCATCAAGAGGTTTGGTGAATATATCTGCAATTTGTTGCATTGTGGGCACAAAATGTAGTTCCACAGTCCCCTCCTCGACATGTTCTCTTATGAAGTGATACCTGATGTCGATGTGCTTGGTTCTTGAGTGATCTACAGGATTGTTGGTTATGGCAATAGCACTTGTGTTGTCACACATAATTGGAATTTTCTTGTGCTCCATGCCATAATCCTTCAATTGGTTCCTCATCCACAGTATTTGAGCTACACAGCTTCCAGCAGCAATGTACTCAGCTTCAGCAGTAGAAGTAGATACTGTATGTTGCTTTTTACTTTGCCAGGACACCAATCTTCTGCCAAGAAATTGACAAGCACCAGATGTGCTTTTTCTATCAATCCTGCAACCTGCATAGTCTGAATCCGTATAGCCAATTAGATTAAAACCTGTATCTCTTGGGTACCAAATCCCTAGATTTGGTGTGCCCTTGAGATACCTAAAAATTCTTTTGACGGCTATGAGATGTGATTCTCTAGGATCCGCTTGGAATCTTGCACATAAACAAGTCGCGAACATTATATCGGGTCTACTTGCAGTTAAATAGAGAAGTGAGCCAATCATACCTCGATAGCTTATGATGTCAACTGATTTACCTGATTTGTCTTCATCAAGCTTCGTGGCTGTTGCCATGGGAGTCTTAGCTGCTGATGCATCTTCTAGATTGTACTTCTTAAGTAAATCTCTGACGTACTTGGATTGACAGATAAAGATACCATCTTTTCTCTGACTGATCTGTAATCCAAGGAAGAAAGACAGCTCTCCCATCATGCTCATCTCGTATTTCTCTTGCATTAGCTTAGCAAATTTTTCGCACAAGCGCTCATTAGATGACCCGAAGATAATATCGTCCACATAGACTTGAACAAGTATTAAATCATTCTTCACATTCTTATAGAACAATGTTTTGTCAATTACTCCCCTAGTAAAACCACTTTCAATTAGGAATACGGATAGGGTTTCATACCAACATCTTGGGGATTGCCTGAGGCCATAGACAGATTTGAAGAGAAGATACACAAAATCTACAAGTTCTGGATCAATGAAGCCAGGCGGCTGTTCCAGATACACCTCTTCTTCTAACTCTCCGTTCAGGAAGGCACTTTTCACATCCATCTGAAAAACCTTGAAGTTCTTATGTGCTGCAAATGCCAAGAACATCCTGACTGCCTCAAGTCTTGCAACCGGTGCATAGGTCTCATCATAATCAATTCCTTCTCGCTGAGAATAACCTTTTGCAACCAAACGAGCCTTGTTTCGAGTTACAAGTCCGTTTTCATCCATTTTATTTCTGAATACCCACCTAGCTCCAATTACTGATTTGTTCTTTGGTCGGGGTACCAGTTTCCAAACTTTCTGCCTTTCAAACTGATTGAGTTCCTCTTGCATTGCAATCACCCAATCAGCATCACCAAGAGCTTCTTCTATTTCTTTAGGTTCAAGCTTGGATAAGAACCCAGAATATAAGCAAATATTAGCCAGGTCAGCTCTTGCAGATCTTCTAGTAGACACACCAGCATCTGGATCACCAATAATTAATTCAAACGGATGGTCTCTATTCCATACTCGTTCTCTTGGAAATTGTATTGATGATTCAGCGTGACTTTCTGAGTTGTGGTGCTGACTACTTTGATTACTTTCACTAACTCCCCCTGAGTTAGTGCTAGCTCCTACAGAACTAGAGTCAACTCGACTCGAGCCTTGAACAGTAGTCCTTGAGCTGCTATTTACTCCCCCTGAGTTGTTGCCGGTTCGTACTGAAGAAGTCTCTCCTGATCTTGTAGGATTAGCTTGTTCACTAGACTCAGGTTCTTCACGTACACTTGGAACATTTAATGGGACAACCAACTCAGGTTCATCTTCAAGTTCTTCTAAGTCCAGATTCTGAAATTTTAGGGACTCAGGTTCACTAGAATCTCTTGAAATTGATGAGAGTTTGGTATCGTCGAATCTGACGTTGTAGCTTTCAGTCACTTTTCGATCATTTACTAAGAACACCCTATAAGCTGCTACCACATCTGTGGAGTAACCAACAAAGATTCCTTCACGAGCTTTTGCTGCAAATTTGCCTAGATTTTCATCATCTATAAGTACATAGCATTTTGCTCCAAAGACATGAAAGTATTTGATTGTTGGTCTTCTGCCGTTCATTAGCTCACATGGTGTCTTTTCTTTATCTTTTATAATCAAGGATCGATTTTGAGTGTAACACACGGTACTCACTGCTTCTGCCCAGAAATACAGAGGAAGTTTCGAATCATACAACAAAGTTCTTGCTGCTTCAACCAATGTTCTATTCTTCCTTTCAACTACTCCGTTTTGTTGTGGAGTTCTCGAGGCTGAATACTGACGACGTATTCCCTTAGATACACAGAAGTCATTTAGCACTGCGTTTTTGAATTCAGTGCCATTGTCTGATCTAATCGTCTTCACAGTAAGTGTTGAAACATTCTCAATTTGAGTGATGTGATCAATGATTAGGAAAGGTACTTCGTCTTTCGTCATTGCGAACAATACCCATGTATACTTGGAGAAGTCATCCACGATTACCAATGCATATCTTTTCCTAGACAAAGATAGGACATTCACTGGGCCAAACAAATCCATATGAAGAAGTTGCAAAGGCTCAGTAATACTAGAAATTTCTTTGCTTTTATGCGATGTTCGTTTCGACTTTCCCATTTCACAAGCTTCACAGAGTCCTTTCGGAGCGAACTCCATTTGAGGTAGATCTCTCACCAATTCTCGCCTCGCGAGAGCATTCATCGTTTTGAAGTTTAAGTGAGATAGCTTTTTGTGCCATAACCAGCTTTCATCATCCGAGGCTTTGCTGTAGAAACAGGTGACCTCATTCTGATTTGCTGAATCCATGTCTGCAACAAAAAGATCTGCCTTTCGAACTCCTCTCAAAGCCAGTGAGCCTTCCTTGATGTGAGTGATTGATACACCTTTCTTGTTGAAGACAATTTCGTAACCTTTGTCACAGAATTGACTCATACTCAACAAATTATGCTTTAATCCCTCAACATAGGAAATATCTTCAATGATGACATTGCCAGTTTTCAGTTTGCCATATCCCTTTGTCACACCTATGCTGTCATCTCCAAAGGTAACATAAGGGCCAGCCTTCATAACCAACTCTGTAAGCAGGGACTTGTTTCCAGTCATATGCCTCGATGCTCCACTGTCTAGCACCCATATGACTTTATTTCTATTTTTCTTAATGCCCTGCAATGACAGATTGATTAGACTTTCTTCGGAACCCAACTTTGATTGGGTCCGGCTTTTCGATAAGATCGAGAATCAACAGATTTAACAACAGGAGATGCACGTTTCTTAACATTACTAGAGCTTTCGACTTTCTCCTTTCCTTTCTCAGACTTGACAGATTTGTTAGTCTTAGGAGAAGGTTTGTCACTCCTAACTTTAGGAGGACTGACAGTCTTGGCTCTCACATGCTTTTTCTTAATGTTTGAACTAGCAGCAGTATTTGAGCATGACTGGCTAGATGCATTCATTAAATTCACAAAAGTTTGCATGACGTTAAAAGTGCATGGCATACAATTAGGTTGACCACACTGTGCATGATTCGGATGCAGATTATTCATTGTATGTGTGGCAGGCATGGCATGTGCAGCAGGAATATTTATGTTAGCTTTACATGCATAAGAAAGATGTTCAGTAGATTTGCAGTGATAACATGCTTTCTTTATTCGTTCAGCCTTAACCTCTTTTATGCCTTTCTTCCCTTGTTGTTTAACAGCCTTAGCTCCTATTCCTAGTCTAGATTCATCTCTAGGGAAATTGATTTTAACTTGTTTGATAGGAGTTACAGGTTGTGCGTTCTGGCGATCTTCCATCTCAATCTCATATCTAGCTATTAATTCAGTCTCTTCTTCTTCTATTCTAGGAACAAGGTGTTTGTAGATGGGTTTGACAGAAGATTTAAAAATGCTAGGAATTTCATTTTTAAGGTCACTGGAACTAGTGTCTATAGGTCTCTTTCCTTCTTTCTTAGAAAGGTCAGAATAATCAAGTCCTACACCTACTCCAGTTATCTTCTTAAATACGTCATTATCTACATACACTTTACTAGCAGCTAGTTTGTAAGCTTCGCATTTAGTTTCTAACTCAGCTAGTTTGTTCCTAAGACATGCTTCTACTTCTCCCTTAAGGACGAGCTTGTGTTCCAAAGATTTAATAAAATCTCTTAGGGAAGAATCTACAGTGCAAGCAGCCTCTAACTCTTCCACTTTTGCCTCAAGCATTCTGCTTTTGGCGACAAGTGTTTTCTGTTCCTTTTGAGAAGTGTCTAAGCTTTTGCACAACATATAGATCTCTTCGCTAAGAGCCCCGTTCTGTTCCTTATAATCATCAATGGACATTTCTACTTTAAGAGTTAGAACTGGTACCTCTGGTTCCTCTGATGTCTCAGCCATGAGCGCAAAGTTTGCTACATGAGTAACATCTTCCTCATCTGAATCATCCCAAGCTCTTCCTTCTGTTACTAATAAAGCTCTTTTTCCATGTCTTTCCTTCACCAGCGATTCATACTTGCTTTTGAGGGCTTCAAATGTCTCTTTTGGATAAGTCTGTTTAGGCTTTTTGCAGTCCGAGGCAAAGTGTCCAGCTTCTCCACAGTTATAGCATTTGAACTTCATTTTGAAATCCAAAGGAGATTTGTAGCTGGTATTCTTGCCTTTACCTTGGTAGCCTGACGAACTACCACCACCCTTAGCAGCCCGATAGTAAGATGAAGAATTTCTCTGTGGTCAGTTGCTCTTTCTGAATCTCATGTTGCTGAACTTCCTTGCCATGTATGCCACGACACTATCGTCCATGTTGTCCAGCTCTTCTTGGGTGAAGTAGTCATCATCACTGTTAGATGCGCACTCGTCATCATTATCAACTTGACGTGGTGCAGGTGATGATTTAGGCTTTGCTGCAACCATTGCCTTCTTAGACTCTTCCTCATCAGCAACTAATCCTGATGCAGTTTCTTTTCCTTTTGAATCATTGTCCCATGCTTGATCTTGAAGTGTCTCCAGCTCATAGGTCTTCAGAATTCCATAATATTCTTCCAGAGAAGTTGTATGCAAATCTCTGGTTTCTCTGATTGCGTAGACCCTATGTTCAATGCTCTTTGGCTGGTTCCTCAGATATCTCGTATTGGTTTCAACCATGGGGAGAGTTACACCTCTCAGATTCAAATCCAATACCAACTGACTGAATCTTAGATAGACGTCTGTTATGCCTTCTCCTTTTCTTATTCTGAAGGTGTCATACTCCATCTTGAGTATAAGTGTCTTGTTGCTTCTAACCTCTGCAGATCCTTCCATGACAACTTCTATCTTGTCCCAAATCTTCTTTGTTGTATTCAAACCTTTGACTATGTTGAACATTTCATGATCAAGAGATTCCATCAAGGTTTGTCTTACAGAAGTATCATAAGCTATTTGAACCTTGTCAGCATCCGTAAAGTCCGCTGCCTTTTTAGGCTCAGACCGAGCAGGTATAACCTCCTCTCCTTCCGTACGCTCAGGAATAGCTTTCATTGGAACAAATTTACCCTTTTCAAGGACTTCCAGATACTCAGGGTTAATTGTCTCTAAGTAGAGTCTCATTCTGAAAACCCATTCTTCATAGTGATCTCGGTTGAACATTGGGATCTTGAAAGAATTTTTAGGAGCCATTTCAAATCTTGTCACTAAAAATTTCTAAGTACCCAAGACTAGGCTATGTAGAATATCTATGTAGAATTTCTGCCAAGTCGAAATTTCTCTAAGTAGAAATTTTGCTCAAGTCGAAATTCACCAAGTAGAAATTGTCCAAGTCGAAATTCTATGTAGAAAATCTCAAGTAGAAATTCTATGTAGAACTTTTGTCCTTAGAATAATTTTCTGCAGATTACTTTAATATTGAATAAACAATATTATTTCTTTAACACCTTTTTGACTTTTGATACTTTACACACCGAAAGCAACTAACCCACTTGCTAGGCACTGAGTATGTCTTGTTACACTTTCGGCCAAGGAATATTTATCAAATCAAAAGTACAAAAACACCTTTTTGACTATCTTATCTGTTTGAAAAAGGAGATCAAAAAGTTGTTGGGTTATCTTCTTTGATAAGAACTGATGATGAACACTCAAGAACACCAAATATCAATGAACCCAGATTAATTCACAAAAATTAATTAAAATACACCCAAGCCAAATAATCACACCTGGAGTATTTAAATAATTTTTCCCGGATGAGTTTTCACTGGAAACGAATTAAAGCTCACTTTTCTAGAATTTTAGAAAAGTAGATCTAGAAAATGAAAACTCACGATTCTTCTACCAAACACAAGGATCTATGTTTTGTATGTTAAACATCCGCTCTGATACCAATTGTTAGGTCCAAATGTGTTGTAGAGGGGGGGTGAATACAACTTTTCGAATATGAGAAGCAATAAATACGATGCAATAAATGAACACGCAGATTCAAGGAATATATTTCTTATATATAACTTGAAAAGGTTGCTACAACATTCATTACAAAGTATAACAGAAGTTCAGAGAGAATTGAATGATTCTAAGCTCTGTGAATGTACTCTCTCTCTTTTTCTTGTGTTTTCTCAATATTGCTCACTAACTTAAAACATTACACAAGTGCTTCTATTTATACTACATGTAATCTATGTCCTGTAGTCTTCAAAGACTAAGATGTACGTGGCCCAATTATGTCCACATAAATCTTGCCTTATCTTGAAAGCTTGGAAATCTGCCAATCAGAAGATGCCATGTGTCATGTTAAAGCTGCACTCTAAGTAGAACTTCTACTTGAGAATTTCTACTTAGCCATCTCGAAATTTCTAAGTAGAACTTCTACTTAGAAATATTCTACTTGGCCATCCAGAACATTTAGTACTTAGAAAATATTCTGGTCTTCAACTTGAAACTTCAATGCACATCTTGAGCTTGTGATATCTTCATGTCTTCTTTATTCTTCAGCAAGCTCTTGAACATGGATCTTTATTACTGACATAAACTTGCTATCAATGTCCTGACACTTGATGCACTGGTCTGGTTCATAAGTGACTAGTCTTGATAGTGTTTCTGCTTCTTGAATAAATTACCATATTCACTTAGTAACTTGGCTTTCCAATATTCGCTTTCCTTCTTGTTCACTTGAAATCAATTGGTCTTGTTGATACTGATAGTTATGATCTTGATTCTCGATTTCTCAAATCACTGAAGCATGAACAACTTTGACTTGAACTTCTCTCAATGATTTCTTCTTGGCTTGATCATAGTTAACATGTTCAATTGTATCAATTACCTTGTCTTCATTTAGTGTTGATTTCTTGTGACTTCTTGTTCTTGATTGTCTTCTGGTTAAGTATCTTTTCTTTTAATTGAGTTACATCAGTTATAGTGTTACAAGTTTATACACTCTGCCTTTCAAGTTGATTTATCTTCAAGCTTTGTTCTATGCTCCTTTGGGATGTGTGCAAAAGCCTTGCATCCAAACACCCGCAAGTAGGAATAGGAAACATCCTTTTCTAACCAGATCTTCTTTGGAATCTCAAAATTCAGAGGTGCCGATGGAGATCGATTGATCAAGTAGCAAGTTGTTCTTACAGCTTCTCCCCAAAATAACTTTGGCAATTTAGACATTTTCAACATGCATCTTACTCGTTCAGCAATGGTGCGGTTCATTCTTTCCGCAACACCATTCTGTTGTGGGGTGCCAGGAACTGTTCTTTCATGCCGGATACCATGCTTTGCAAGATACTCTTTAAACTCTTTTGAAGTGTACTCCCCCCCGTTGTCACTACGAAGGCACTTCAGTTGTTTCCCTGTTGATCTTTCAACCATGGCATGAAACTTCTGGAAGTACTCAAACACTTGATCTTTGGATTTGAGTATCTCATCCCACACCTTTCGAGATGCTTCATCAATGAAGGTAACAAAGTACTTATTTTCTCTTAAGGACTCCACCTCAAACGGACCACATACATCAGAATAAACTCTTTCTAACAGCTCCGACTTTTTCTTCAATGGACTGCTAAAAGATACTCTATGTTGTTTCCCGAATAAACAATATTCGCACGGCTGCAATGCAGTTCCTTTAGCAAATGGAATGAGGGATTTCTTTGCTAGAATCTGCAGCCCTTTCTCGCTCATGTGACCAAGCCTCTTGTGCCACAAACTTGCTGAAGATTCATCTTCAACTGTATTCAACTCATTTGAACACATCGTCACTTGTGTCTTGTACAAAGAGCCAAAATTGGAACCTCTTGCAACCACCAATGAACCCGTAGTAAGCTTCCACCTTCCACCACTGAAGGTACGTACCCTTGCTTGTCTAGCGCCATGCCAAAAATCAAGTTGGGCCATAAGTCCGGAACATGCCTGACATATTTCAAAGTCATTGAATAACCCGTGTTTGTCTCAATACAGATGTCACCAATGCCTGCGATCTTTGACTGATCTGAGTTACCCATTCTTACAGTACCAAAGTCCCCTGACTTGTACGTCGTAAAGAATTCCTGAGTGGGTGTTGCATGATACGTTGCTCCAGTATCTATCACCCATTCGACCTTCTGATCATCAACATGTAAGCATTCTTCTTCCCCAAAAGAAAGGATCACAACATCTTCTGTCATAGCAGCTGTTGTACTTTTCTCGGCATGTTTCCCTTGTTGACCATTGTTTTGTTGCTTGAGCCAGGCCCTACAATCCTTTTTGTAATGACCCTTCTTCTTACAATAGTAGCATTCAACATTGGCATTTGATTTGCCACCGAAATTCCTAAAATTCCTGTTTTTACTACGCCTTCGGTTTGTCTCCCTGTAGTTGCTTCTACCCCTGTTCTCAGTAACAAGAGCCTGGGAATCTTGGTTGACTCCTTGTACCTTTCTTCTCATGGATTCACTAAGGATACTCTGCTTAATTGATCGCAAAGTTAGTTACTCAATTGGTACAGCATTAGTTACTATCACCACTAACGTATCCCAACCGGATGGTAAAGTATTGAGAAGAAATATTGCTTGGAATTTCTGTTCAAACTCCATCTTCATATTTGATAGTTGATTTAACAACCCTTGGAATTCGCTCATATGCTCTGACATGTTGTTCCCATCCTGATACCTCATGTTCACCAGCTGACGAACTAGAAAAGTTATATTTTGTGAACTTTTCTCTTGGAACATAGACTCTAATGTCGTCCAAAGTGTATAAGCGTCTTCTTCTTCAGAGACATGATGATACTCCGAATTATCAATCCATCGACGAATGAGACTGATAGTTTTCATGTTCATCTTTCTCCAGTCAGCATCAGACTTTGCTGTAGGTTTGACTCCTTTCAGCTCCACCGGATCAAACAAGTCCTTATTATAAAGCAGATCCTTTATTCTGCTTTTACACATCGGATAATTTGAAGCTGTTAAGCTTACCATTACACTGGAAGAATCATCCATTTTAATTTACCAAAGACTATGGGAATCTCACTTAGAACCACACAAGTTGGCCAGGAAAGTGGATGTGTTTGGGGAGCCTTCCGTATTAGTACGGCGCTTTATCAAGTAACCACTGCGCACAAAGCACTTTCCTAGACACCAACAACGTGGGCCCCAGCTCTGATACCAACTTTTAGGAATTCCCGTTTCCTGTCTTTGCGTAATTTAAATACGGAGATTATAACAGTCAATAATAATAACAGATATTGACAGATGAACACCAAGATTTATACGTGGAAAACCCCCTTAAGCCAAAGAGGTAAAAACCACAGGACCTGCTCCGAATGTTTCCACTATAATGATAATAATGGTTACAATATTCTCTCTCAAGTTTACGAAGTAACACTTGAGGCATAACTGAATAGAAATACAGTGATTCACTACTCCTTCGGTATTGGACCGGATAACCTGAACGAACTCCCTTTGTAGCAACTACAACAGCTGGACAACTGCAGCGGGATAGATTCCGATGGCTACAACCTGACACTCACATAAACTCCCTCGAAACGAAAGAATAGAGTAGCACGAGGGCTCCCTATCCTGACCTGCTTGAAACTACCACAAGGTAAGTTTCCTATTAGACGGACTATCTAGCAGCTATATATACTAAGAAGTATGAGAGGAAGAAGAGATTTTGGTGTGTTTTTAGAGTGAAGGGGAGAGGGGTATTTATAGGAGGGAGGGTAGTAGGTGGGGGATAGGTGGTGACTGGTGAGGTTGGTGAGTTTGAAAATAAGAATAATTAGGCCGGTGCCTAACAATATTAGCGTTGGGCATCTTTTGAGACCTATGTTTATATGTCTTACCTACAAAGCATGGACACGTCACTTCACTTGCCTGACGAACTACGCACTAGACTCGCCGGGGACACAGCAGTGCGGGAGTTCGTGTGGTAGTGCGGATTGAGTGCATCTTTTGAGACCTATATATGTTTATATGTCTTACAGTTAGTTCCGGTTATGTACCCTTTTAACTAATTATGGCCTAAAGTTTTACAAAATCACGATATCTGTTGTTACATTTTCTTTCATTATTGCTCGTAGTTGGTCGCGGGTTGAAGATGATGGTTGGGCTTGCTTAAAGCTGAAGCTCGTCACGTTAAAGCTGAAGAATGATCATGAGTTAAAACAGACATCCAGTTAAATATCTTGACCATGTTGTGGCCTATCACTAGGAAAATTAGAAGTGCTTTTGTTCCCTACTCCCCCTCCCATCTGCCAGACATTATATAAGTTGTAAAAGGGAAAAAGACATTGATGTACCCATCGAGCATGTCAATCCACTTACGAAACCTCGCAGTAGGATCGAACCTATGACCTTGGGATAGTAATCCCCTAAGTCACGGTCCCAACCAACTGGGACATCTGTGTATTGGGTTCAACTTTTGCACATTTCATTTCTTAATACACCTAAATTGCTTCCCCAACTTTTCTTGATTTAATAGTCCCATAATGACGGTACTTAAAGAAATTTCATTAAGCTCATGCATATTATGTAGCAGCAAAGTTTCATTTATGCATCCACGTTTAGCATACATTTCAATCAAGGCATCACATTTACAAGGCCTATACGAAAACATATTCTTATCTACGTAGAATTGAATCCATTTACCTGATCAAAAGCTACCAGCTACTAACAAATTTGCAAAACAATAGACTTTACAGACACCTCGGCTTTTACCTTTTTCATATGTCCCAATATAACATGCCCACAAATAAGTCCATTCAAAGAATATAACAAATATAACATCTTTCTTCCTCATTTCACCAAGCCACGAAACATGCATAGGTCAACATACTACTTTCTAAGCAAATGCGTAAACACACACATATCAAATAATATAAGTACATGTCGGACATATATATATATATACATAGGTCCTACTTCACTACAAACTAAAATTAACTACAAACTAAAAACTAAACACTAATCTAATATTTCAAGCTAATCTAATGACCAAACTAAGGGTACCCCAATACAAAAAATGCTTAAAATAATTGGCTCTATCCAACAAAAAAAAATCACTGTTAACGTGATGACGTGACAGTGGATTTCACTGGTTAACGGTGCTTCGCACCTTCTTGTACGGCGCTTCGCGCCTTTATCATTCTAAAGTTGTAAGGAATGACAATCAATGGTAAAGGCAATAGACGATTGACGGGTGTGTCGAGGGCCTTCGGCCCTCATGACTACCTAACTCATCCGTTTACTGTCTTAAATGCTTCGCATTTCCACGGCAGGGATTTTTTTTTTTTTTTGTTGGATAGAGCCAATTATTTTAAGCATCTTTCGTGAAGGTACCCTTGGCGGGAAACTTAGACTAGATGAAATATAATTAATTTAGTGTTAGTTTGTAGTTTGTATTTAAGGATTGGTTTGTATTTGAGCAAAAACCTATATACATATAGGGTCTTGTTCAAATAGAAACCAAATTAGAATAGAAACTAGAAACTAAACCCAAATTAAATATTTCACGCTAATCTAATGACCAAACTAGGGGTACCCCAATACAAAAAATGCTTAAAATAATTGGCTCTATCCAACAAAAAAAATAAAAAATAAAAAAATCACTGTTCACGTGATGACGTGGCAGTGGATTTCACTGGTTAACGGTGCTTCGCACCTTCTTGTACGGCGCTTCGCGCCTTTATCATTCTAAAGTTGTAAGGAATGGCAATCAATGGTAAAGGCAATAGACGATTGACGGGTGTGTCGAGAGCCTTCGGCCCTCATGACTACCTAACTCATCCGTTTACTGTCTTAAATGCTTCGCATTTCCACGGCAGGGATTTTTTTTTTTTTTTTGTTGGATAGAGCCAATTATTTTAAGCATTTTTTGTGAAGGTACCCTTGGCGGAAACTTTAGAATAGATGAAATATAATTAATTTAGTGTAGGTTTATAGGTTTCTATTCTAATTTAGTTTCTATTTGACCACTGGCCTATACATATATATATTATTTACATGAAAATACTTGAAAAATATCATAATTATTTTGTAAATGAAATAAAACCAACTAGATTAAAGCAATGACTCGAATTTCTTACCCTCCTGCCGAGCGTGTTGTTAAAAAAAACGGTAGTCTAAGGAGAAAATGATTAAACCGTATAAAAATGTATTCTTTGATGGTTGACCATATATTTTGAAACTTTTGTGACAAGTGTGTATTTTTGTGCAAAATTGGATAACTAAGGTGTAATTAAGCCAATCTGGCGATGATCTAACGTATTCCAAGAGCATTCACATCCCATCCCCTATCCCCAAATATTTAGGGAAATATTTAGCTTTTATGCAAAAAATGGCTTCCACCCATTTTAGGGATTAATTTTGGGGACAAGTTTTGAATCCCCATATTTGGGGATTACTATTTTGAACCCCAAATCATCTCTCTCCTCTTTTAAATATATTTAATTGTAGTGGGTGAGTTTTGATTGTTAAAATTTTAGTGAAAGAGAGATAAAGAAGTAATATAAAAAGGAATGTAGGGATATGGGGATGGTAAATGGGGAATGGGATGTAGAACATTTTTGATAATTTTGGGGATTTACTATTTTTATTTGAGGATTTATTATTTTTAGTAAGGTTTTGGGGATGGGGATGGGGAATGGGATGTGAATGCTCTAAGAGCATCTCCAAGAGTCTCCTACCTTACTCCTAAATATATTATAAACAATTAAACTCTTAGCAAGTTAATACATTGATTTATGTGTCAACTCCAACAATACTTCCTATAATTGCTCTTTATTTTATATTTTATACATATTTCATTTCCACTAGTACAAACATTCAATAAAGGAGTGAGAAGTATCAATTTTTTATTTATAAAATATAAGTTAAGAGCTACTAGTTGTTCTTAAAAGAGAGGAGAGAGAAGAAGCTCTTAGTGTTTTTAAGAGCCACTAAGAGTCTCTTGGAGCTATATTTTTGTTCTCTCTCCTCAAATTTTGAGTTAAGAGCTAGAATAAAGAGTCAAGATGCTCTAAGGAGAGCTTCATTTCCTAAACCCTAACTAAATTGCATATACATACAATCATATCTGTATCTATATTTTTCAAGAAAAAATCACTTGCGTTTCAATTCTAATCAGTTAATTGATGCTGTAACAATGGTGGTCTGCAAATGCCGCAAGGTACATCAATCTTTTATACTTTTAGATCCGATCTCTTATTTTAATTTTAATTAAATAACAATAAAGAAGATTTACAATTCACAGAAAGATAGCTTTTTTTATTAATTTGAAATGCAGGATTGATTAATGTACTTGATATATTATCCTTGTTCTACTATATTTCGAAATGTAGTAACTTTTAGCTGATTAGTGTAGCTCAATTTGGGCAAGTTTGTGGAATGATGTTACGAAATAGGTTTCGTGATAGAGCGGACCAGGCAATATGTAAATAGTATAAAGTTGAGAATTTTGAGTGTGATTGTTAGTCTTGTTAGTGAATTTACGAAGACGAAGAATGTCAGTTTATAATTGTTGACAGGTGGCACATTGTGTGTTATAAACTAGAGACGATAATGTACTTGCTATTTTCCGAAATGTAGTAGCTTTTAGCTAATTAGTGTAGCCTAATTTTTCGAAATTGGTTTATAAATTGATTAGGTAAATAGTATCAAGTTGAGAATTTTGAGTGTGATTGTTAGTCTTTTTAGCGAATTTACGAAGAATGCGAGGTTATATTTGTAAGGATCGGTAATTTTATCTTTGGGGACAGTTCCTGCATTCTGTGATTTAGTTGAATTGTATTATACTGGATTTATAGTTGAGACAATAATGTACATTGGCTTTGTGCAATAATTACGCATTAATTGTTTGTTATTTGTGTTTCAGGCGACTAAGTTGTACTGTTTTGTGCACAAGGTTCCTGTTTGTGGAGAATGTGTCTGTTTTCCAGAGCATCAAATATGTGTGGTACGATTTCATCATCATTGAAATTGTTGGATTGTATTTTGTTATGTACAAAATTTGTGCTCGCAGTCACGAGATATAATGGTCAAGCAAAAGAAATAGTGTACGAGAGCTGACATATTAGGGACTAACAGCTCTGTCTCTATTCCTCTCTCTCATCACCACCTTTTTTTGTTTTTAAAGAAGCTGGATACTAGAATTTGGTTACGTGTAAACAAAAATGCCTGCTGTTTTGCCTTGCCAACTGCTGTTATTACTTACTAGACTTCAATATCAATCTACTATAAACATTGTTTAAAAAAGGATTGTTAGTTTCTTTTCCCCTTTGGATGCGTATTAGCTGATTTTATGCTTCACAGAGATATAGGTATGTCAAGATTATATACTTACATTTCAAAACTTTATCTGTAGATCCGTACTTATTCCGAATGGGTAATAGATGGAGAATATGAGTGGCCTCCTAATTGCTGCAAGTGTCATTCTGTGCTTGAAGAAGGGACTGACGGCCAAACAACACGACTGGGTTGCTTACGTATGTGATCTAAAGACATCGCTCATTCAAGTGTTGTGCATATGTAACATTGTATGTTGGATTTATGCAAAGTAACCTATTTTCTTTATTGATCAATGTAGATGTAATACATACAAGCTGTTTGGTTTCACATATTAAAGATTTTCCTCCTCATACTGCTCCAGCTGGATATGTTTGTCCAGCATGTGCAACTTCGGTGAGGTCCTCGTTCGCCAGTTTTTATTGTTCTCATTGGAGTTTGGAATATAATAGTTGTATAGGTAACTATGTGCATATAATGATTTCTCGTAACTTTTGTCAATTAAGAAAATTGTAGGTAGGATGTGAGGAATTATAATAGAGAAGAGGAGTAGAGAACTATGTTTATTGGCCTTGTTGTTTTATTCTGATCTCAGATTAATTTAGAGAGAACACTAAGTAGTATAAGTAACGACTAGATTACTTATACTTGGTTAAATTTCAGAAAGTAGCAGTTCTGATCTTTGGTCATGTGGTGTTTTGTGTATGGTTTTAGGCATTTTATCTAGTACTTGCTGCATACCTGACAATATTAAGCGAGAAGAGCGTAAAGCCGCTAGCCTATAAAATCCTTAAGCAGTTGGGAGTGGCATACAAAACAGTGTATTATTGCAATAAAATATTTGAAAGGCACTATAAGATTGTCTTGACATCTATGATGGGATAAGATGAAATTTGAACGAGTTTTGAGTATGATGAAGATCAATTTTTATCATGTTTATGGACTTTTAAACTTTTCTTCCTGAAGTAGTTTTGTTTTTTGTTGCAGATATGGCCTCCTAAAATGGTTAAAGATTCAGGGTCCCGTCTTCACTCCAAGCTAAAAGAAGCTATCTTGCAGGTATTAAAAGATACTGAAAACGAGTGCTTAAGAACACTTGCTATCACTCTTCTGTTGATTGTGGAATAGCATGATCAACTTTTTTCTTACTATAGTGTCTGAATGGGCTCCTTTTTGCTATTATACTCTATTGTTTACTGTACCAACTCATGGCGAGTGTTTATCATGTTGCCAAATACTTGCTTGGATGCATTGGTGTTTTCTTCCCCTGTTAATTCTTTCTTTCGTACCAGTCTAATTTATTATGGTAAATCTCGATTTAGGAATACTGACTTTCTCTTTGAATAATTGATGATTTGAACCCTTGAACCCCCTATGCCTGTTATTGAAGTATACGTCCCCTAGGGCACTGATGTTCCTTTGGGATGAAGATCATTGGTTCATATAGACGAAATCAATAGTGATTGGCAGAAGTTTAAAGTGGTAGGCATTGGCAGAACCAGAAGTTGTAGAAAACTTGCATATAATCGTAGTGATAGAAAAGAAGACCAAGGCAATGATGCTTACTCATTCTGTTCAGATGATAAATATCAAATACACAAGAACGTACTGCAGAAGAAATTATGCTCTGAAGTGCACATAGACCGGATTTTTAGGTGAATTTTGTTGACAGGTTGCTAGGTAACATGATAGCTCCTAATATGTGTTACATATCGCTTTACTGTGTTAATTGTTATAATATAAGTGTATTTGTCAAATATATAACATATAGAGAGTTTACAGAAGAAGCAAAGATTGTATATATTTATGTATATTACAACAACGTAAAGATCCTATATATAGGAGAAACATTGCACCAAAGTCTTACAATGGTGCCTAACTATGACTTATGCTAATACTAAAGTCTATGACGGTGCAGTTATATTTGACAGAGGTGCAGTCATGTTTGACACTCCCCCTCAAGTTGATGCATATATATCACTCATGCCCAACTTGCCAATAAGTGGATGAAGCATCTTCTGATTTAAACCTTTGGTAAATATGTCAGCTATCTGGTCCTCCGATCTTACAAAGTGAATATCAATGATATCATTATTGATCTTCTCTTTTATGAAGTGTCGATCAATTTCGATATGTTTGGTCCGATCATGTTGAACTGGATTATGTGCAATGGCAATAGCGGCTTTGTTATCACAATGCAGCTTCATTGGAGTTGCAGATGCAAGTCCCAATTCTTCTAGGAACAATCTTATCCACAATAATTCACGTACACCTTTAGCCATAGCTCTATATTCTGCCTCAGCACTAGATAGGGCAACCACAGGTTGTTTCTTGCTTCGCCAAGTAACCAAATTGCCACCAACAAATGTACAATATCCCGAAGTTGATCGTCTATCGTCTTGACATCCGGCCCAATCTGCATCTGTATAGCTTTCAACCCCGAGATGATTGTTTTTAGTAAACATTACTCCTTTTCCAGGAGCAGCCTTAAGATACCTTAATATCATATAAACTGCATCCAAATGTGGTTGACGAGGATCATGCATATACCTGCTAACAATTCCCACTGCATATGATATGTCTGGCCTTGTATGTGCAAGGTAGATTAGTCGACCAACTAACCTTTGATATTGAGATTTCTCGACAATTTCACCAGCATCTCCACAAAGTTTATGATTTGCTTCTATTGGAGAATCTGCAGGTCTACATCCCAACATCCCTGTTTCATTCAGAAGATCCAGTGTATACTTCCGTTGTGAGAGGAAGATACCACCTGGACTTCTAGAGACCTCAATACCAAGGAAATACCGTAATTTTCCTAAGTCCTTCATCTCGAATTCAGAGGCAAGCTTGCGTTTAACATTAGCAATCTCACATGTGTCGTTGCCGGTGATCACAATATCATCGACATAAACAATCAACACTGTGATTTTTTCATCTCGTCTTTTTACGAACATGGTGTTATCTGAGTTGCTCTGTTTGTAGTCAAATTTATCATTGCTCCCTGAAATTTGCCAAACCAGTCCCTTGGAGACTGTTTTAACCCATAAATAGTCTTCTTTAGCTTGCATATTTTCCCAATGGTCGCAGCTGTAGAAAAACCTGGTGGAATATCCATGTAAACCTCTTCTTTCAGGTCTCCATGTAAGAATGCATTTTTTACATCCAATTGCTGAAGTTCCCATCCAAGATTTGCTGCACATGATATCAAGACTCGAATAGAGGTCATCTTTGCCACTGGAGCAAAAGTTTCTTGATAATCAATCCCGTAAGTTTGAGTATACCCTTTTGCTACAAGTCTTGCTTTGTACCTATCAATCAGCCCATTAGGTTTCTGTTTCACAGTGAACACCCATCTGCATCCTACTACCTTTCTTTCAGCAGGAAGATGAGTTAACTCCCAAGTGCCATTATGTTTCAAGGCATTCATTTCCTCTATCATAGCATCTTTCCATTTAGGATCACATAAAGCATCCTGCCAAGTATGTGGAACAGAAACACTAGACAAGGATGACACAAAAGCAAGTGAAGATGGAGATAGTGCATTATATGATATAAAGTTTGAGATAGGATGGTTAGTGCAAGCACGTACACCCTTTCTTATAGCAATAGGAAGATCTAAAGTAGGATCAAGAGTGTTACCGTTATCAGGCTCAATTATAGGAGCTGTAGGATCTGCCTCGAGGTCAGAGGTCTCTGGATGTGGTAAAGTGGTGATATCTTCATTGTTCCGCCTAGAATATGTAATCAAATCTGGCCTGTCAAACCTATTTAGATCATCTAACTCACTACCCAAACGTGGAGGGATGGATGATGTGTTTGGACTAGTGTTTGGCACATTGATGAATGGAAGGAATTGAGACTCCTCTGTCGCTTTACTATCAAGACTGTGTCGGTTAATCTCCCCCTGAAGCAAGGAGGAGGATCCGGGAGAGAAGTAAGAAATAGACTCCCAGAAAGTAACATCGTGACTGACATATGTGCGATGTGAGGGAGGATGATAGCACTTATACCCCTTTTGAGTTGGTGTATAACCAATGAAAACACAGCGGAGAGCACGAGAATCGAGTTTATCCCGAGAGGGGGAATGATTATGAACAAAGCATACACTCCCAAATAACCGAAGAGGCAATGGATGGGACGAAGGTGCAGGAATAAAGGACAACGGTGTTCTGAATTGTAGTACTTTTGAAGGGAGACGGTTGATCAGATATGCAGCAGTCATGACTGCCTCACCCCAAAGATATTTAGGGACATTCATAGTTAATATGAGGGACCGTGCTACCTGTTGTAAGTGACCAATTTTCCTTTCAGCAATTCCATTTTGCTGAGAGGTTTTAACACATGTAGTTTGATGAATAATACCCCATGTGTCCAAATAAGATGTAAACATTCCGGCATACTCGGTACCATTATCACTTCGCAGAATTTTTACAGAGGCATTGAATTGTGTTTGAATCATGTGGTGAAAGGATTTAAAACATCCGAATACTTCACTTTTGTGTTTAAGAAGGTATACAAAAGTAAGTCGAGAATGACAATCAACAAAGACAACAAACCACCTATATCCATCATGTGTAGGATGACTAAATGGACCCCAAACATCAGTATGAATAGTAGAAAAAAGAGTAGGACTTCTATTATTTCTAGATGGATACGGTGACCTTTTATGTTTGGCTAATTCACATGGTTCACAAAAAAATTCTTCCTTTTACATTTTGATGCTAAATTCGGAAAGAGATGCGACAGAACACCAAATGAAGGATGACCTAACCGTCTATGCCATTGATACAAGGACTCTAAACTGGGATTAGATTTAGATGAAACCTGATAACTTGCCGATGGCGAAAAAGAATTCCCTTCCATAATATAGAGGCCATCTACCACTTTACCACTGCCAAGGACCTTGCCTGTCGCCAGATCCTGAAACACACAGTGAGAAGGGAAAAAAGTTACTGAACAATTAAGATTTTCAGTAATTTGATGAACCGATAATAAATTCACTGATAAGGAAGGAACATGTAAAACATATGATAGTGGTAGTGAAGTGAGACAGTTGGAAGTGCCCCATCCGTGAACGGGCACATGAGTTCCATTGGCAACACGAACACTCTCTGTTTTATTGATGTAGTGATATGACTGCAGTAAACTGGAATTGCCAGTCATATGTTCTGACGCTCCCGAGTCAATAATCCAAGAATTAGGTGAACTGTGAGAGACAGAATGACAAGAAATACTCGAATGAAAAGTATTTGTTGGTACAAATGAGGCTGCAGTCTTCAACTTTATATCAGAAACCAACTGCCGAAAAAACTTGAGCTCCGAAATAGTTAGGCCGGAGTGAGTTCCAGAAAAATCCTCTTTCATCATGCTAAATAAATCCGGAATAAAATACCCGAAAGATAATTATCCAACAATTATAGTCAAGTCTTAACTTGAACTAAATCAATATCAATTTAGCAAATTTATGCTAAATTTGAAAGCACTAGTATAAATGAACAGTACCGTATGTATGAACAGTGCTTCGTATGAACAGTACTTCGTATGAATAGTCCCGTATGAACAGTTCCGTATTTGTGAATAGTACCGTACGTATATGTGAACAGGGAACCGTACAGTATCTCTGAACAGTACCGTACGTATATGTGAACAGGGAACCGTATAGTATTGGTGAACAGTACCGTATCGGTGAAAAGTACTATTTATCGTCTTCAACCTTGAGATTCTTTCGGCAGTCCGTACGGCTTCGTCTGACGTCGGTTTTGTATTCCGAATATACCTCCGAACTCGTCTCGACGTGAGGAATCTAATGATATCCTCAAAACTGAGTTTCGACCACCTTTGTAAAACTCGAAATTTTCACTGGGTTTGTAGTTTTCTTGAAAACTTAGAGCCCCAATAATAATTCTGATGAGCACTTTCTTCCTTTGTTATAACCCGCTCTGATACCATGTCAAATATATAACATATAGAGAGTTTACAGAAGAAGCAAAGATTGTATATATTTATGTATATTACAACAACGTAAAGATCCTATATATAGGAGAAACATTGCACCAAAGTCTTACAATGGTGCCTAACTATGACTTATGCTAATACTAAAGTCTATGACGGTGCAGTTATATTTGACAGAGGTGCAGTCATGTTTGACAGTATTACTCTGCCTATACAAAATTCTGGCATAGTCACCAGGAATCCAGAATGTATAGTTGAAGAAAATTGATTGACCATTTGTTCAAATCAAAACTCTTAGTTACCATATATGCAAGTGTAAAGGCATTATGCTATGGTGTTATGTTATAATCAAAGTTGTGCAACAAAACTTAGGATGGCCACCATAAGTGGTGTTATACTTCCTAAAGTCAACTGATCAAGAGACGTGGGAGTTTGGAGTGCATTGTTATCGCAATCATCTGATATTCCTTACATCGTCCTCATTGCCCCACTCAATTTTTGATTTGTTTGACCCTTACCTTACTGTTACCCCCTTACTGCTAAAAATTAGATAATACTTGTTCCAGATGATATATAACTATTGAGCTCATAATGTCTTGCATGAAATTCAAATCTAAGAAGGGCTCTAGTAATGTGAAATATAAGTTGGATGAAGTGTCGCTCTATGAACTTAAAATGTCTTGCACTGTCCTTATATCTTCCGAGTGAGATATCATTTTAGCGAAGATATCAGTTTTCTGTTCTTATCTTTCATGCAATTGAAATAATTGTGCAAATTGATCAGCTATATTATTATCTTGGCTCGAAAAATATATTTTCCGTTATATCCAATCCTTAGCTTGTAATCCCAGAATTTTATTTATATATTATTAATAGAAAGGACACGTGAAATTAGAGAAATGTAATTTGAATTAATTTTTGTGACGGACTTGCAGATACATCACACGGAGTCTCTTACATTTTTTTCTTAATTACAATATTACTTGGGAAGCAAATAAATATTATACACCAAGTTAACAACCAGCTTTGCACAGAATCCAATCCAACATCTTCTTCTCTAATCCTTCCTTCCACATGGTCAAACAATTTTGAAGAGCCTGAATTTGTTTTTTAAACTTTTTTCCAATTTCGGCCAGTCCCCGGTTTTTTTCTCCGCATCTAGTGGTGTAGGATTAAAATTATTTGTATTCAAGCCTGTTTGCATGCATTTTTCTTTTCTTTCTTTTGTAGACACTGTAATTTGGGTCGTGCTTGACCTGTGGTCCGGGATGAGTGACCTGGTTCACAGTTCCATAGCACGACCCACGAAAAATGTAACACTGAACTCGACTCTGCTGTTGTTTCAAATGTTGTACTTGATAATTGTTCTGTATTCTTGTTTTTGAAGATAGTTAATGCTGCAGTTTTGGTGGTGGGATGTAATATATGTATAACAGGCTCAAAGCTGCCCTTTCATTGTATATAAGAACCCATATGTTAGCATGTTATCATCGTATGCGAGTTTTTTCTTGCATTTGTTTTATAATGGAATAAATTGAAGGTATTTTTTTGCTAATAAAAGAATCATATGCATGATCGTTTTTTGGGAAACTTGTCGTGACACTATAATATGCTAATTTTTCTCCATTGCAGACTGGCTGTGAGAAGAACCTGTTTGGAAACCATCCAGTTTCGTTTTCAGAAGCAGATTCTAGGGACCCGCCCCCTGCATTTGCTTCTGATCCTTTGATTCATGTACCTGGTAATGGAGGCATGCCCACGTCAGTAGTAAAAGATGGAAACTATTTGGGTACAACCGGAAGTGGTTCTACTAAACCTTTAACTATTAACATGGAGGTAATAGATGATCCTAGTGCTGCAAACCCTTCTTTGTCCAATAATGAGTCCAATTTCATGAAAAATTCAAGTCCTGTGAGTACATTTTTGCTTCACTATTTGCACTTGAGTGAAATATGTCAGCAAATTTCTTAGTAATTTGCATTATAAGTAGGCATGCACTGTTGTTTCTGCCATGTGGGCCATGCACTTTGTGGTTAGTAAGTTATTTGTTACTTTTTCTTTGGCTGAGTAATCAAGTATGTTGCACATATATATAATGTAAGCTTTCAAAGGGCACACATGCATCATCACATATCCGGGTGCTACATACTGCTAATGTTGGTTTTCTATTGTTTAATAAAACTGGGCTGTATTTTTAAAATGAGGGGTCAAAATGTCAAATTTTGGACAAAAAAGTTTTTAGTTTGATAGGAGCAGATGGTCTGTTATTCTGCATTAAAGTTTGACTGCCACAAGGAGATTTTGTAACCTTCTTTTTTTATAAATATGTTAAAACAACACAGCCTGGAGCTACCACGAGGAAGAGTGCATTACAATCAGAAAAACAAAACTCTGAAATGTCATACTATGCTGACGATGAAGATACAAATCGGAAAAAGTATACTCGAAGAGGTGAGCACTTTTCTTATCCTTTTAACATTATGACCTATGGCTTCTTCTTTTCTGCTAAATAACCTATGGCTTTTTTACTGTCCTAAATCCTAATCTATTGACTGCGGTTGATAATCATTCATTTTTATACTTTATTTCGAAGATAACAAGGCTCTCATTTGTAGGTTCATTCCGTAATAAGTTTCTTAGATTGCTGCTGCCCTTTTGGTCAAGCTCATTACCAACTTTGCCTGTCACTGTACCATCACGGAAAGACGCTTCACATGCAGATGAAGTTCAGGAAGGTCGTACACGGCATCCTAGAACTTCAAGGATGGATCCGAGGAAAATCCTTCTGATTATAGCAATTATGTAATGTCCTCTGATCTACTTCTATGTTTATCTGCTGATGTTTTATGTGGGGTGTGAAATGCGTGATGTATAAATATGAATATATATTCTATTAACGCATAAAAGAGCCTGTTCGATCGGCTGATATGCCTCATGGAGATGCTTTGTCATGGCACTAGATAGAAAACCTGGATTCCATGTAACCTAGTGTGTGCTTTTATGTCAACCTTTACCCATCAAAATCATATCAATTAAAAAAAAATCTGAATCTTCACACTTATTACTGGCTGCAGAAAGATTGTGTTATTTGCAGTCAAGTAAAGAAGGAAGAGAGAAAATTCTGAAAATGTAACTACTGAAAGTTTGGCTTCAGATATCAGCAGTGTGAATATGAAATCTGTGCTCCGCGGTGTGAATTTGCTGGTCAAATCCCTTCCCGTAAATGATGTAACCTATGGATACTAGATTTACTAAGCAATGATTAAGAAAGGAATTCACCAAACACGGCATATATATATTTGATTCTCCCATTATTTCCTTTTTGCTAGTCTCATCTAAAATTATCCTGTTATTGTGTGCAGGGCATGTATGGCAACAATGGGTATTCTGTATTACAGACTTGCTCAACGTGGTTTTGGAGAGGAGTTGCCTGAAGAAGAGCCTCGGCAGCAGTAGTAATTTCAGAATCAAATTTCAAAGATTATTAATTGCCTCACAACCTTTTCCATCATTTCGCGGTGCTTGTTCCATGTAATCCTAATGTGGAAACCTTGTATAAGCCATTATTAGAACATATACTCTGATGAATGATGATAGTGATACATTACAACATCTTTCTTGCCGGGCTGCCTCCCTCTTTGTCAATGATTTTAAATTTTTTGTTTTCAATTAATTTTCTTTTTTAAAATTTACTAAACTTTTGTTTCTCTGTTTGTAATTATCAGATTCAGTAAATCACTTTTCGAGCTCTAAATCATAAGTCATAAGTTAAAAGTACCTAAATGGAACTTATGACTTAAAAGCAGTTTTTTAACTTAAAGTCGGCTTAAAGCCGAGGTTGCCAAACACCTCAAAAACAACTTAAAGCTAATTTTTGCTTTAAGCATGTGTTGCCAAACAGACTCTTAGTTGAATTAAGATTATGGTCGAAGAAGATGAAAATTCAAGCACAAATATTTTACGATCTGCCATGAAGATATGGGCTAGGTCCGGTTGGTTTATTTCAGTTTGGTTTAGTGATAGAAAGTACGGAAGTGGTTTTTGTATGGGCGAGGCCTAATTCATGTAAAGGGTTATGGTCCAATCCATTATTATATGCGAAATGGTTAGTGGGGTGTTTATAGTTTAGCAATAATTAAAATGATCCAAGTAAAGGTAAAAAAGCATGATCATATTTGTATAGATAATCAACACAGTTTTATGTCTTTTATTTTTGGACTAAATTGCATTTCGCAACACTTTGGTTCTTTCCAAAATCACTTTGGTATTCATAGTTTGCATAAATGCACTTTGCAACCCACAACTTAATTTGCCGGTTCAAATTGCACCCCTTTCGTCTGTTTTTGACCAAATTGCCCTTGATAATTAAGGAAAATTTTAAAAAAATTAAGGAAAAATTCGAAAATTTAGGAAAAAATTACAAAATTAAGAAAAATTCAAAAAAATTAGGAAAATTTTAAAAAAATTTAGCAAAAATTCGAAAAATTAGGAAAAATTAGGAAAATTTTAAAAAAATTTAGCAAAAATTCGAAAAATTAGGAAAAATTCAAAATATCGGAAAAAATTTCGATTTATGAAAAATTTCAAAATTAGGAAAAATTCAAAATTTCGAAAAATAAAATATTGCATAACAATAAAAATCGAAAAATTTAGTACTTTTTAAAAATAAAATATGGAAAATTGCAATTTTTCGAATTTTTTCTTTTTCCAAAATTTTGAATTTTTCCTAAATTTTCGTATTTTCGAATTTTTCCTAATTTTTTTTTTGAATTTTTCATAAATTTTCGAATTTTTCTTTTTCCTACATTTCGAATTTTTCCTAAATTTTCGAATTTTCTAATTTTTCCTAAATTTTTTCGAATTTTCCCTTTTTTTTTTTGAATTTTTCTTAATTTTGTAATTTTTTCCTAAATTTTCGAATTTTTCCTTAATTTTTTTAAAATTTTCCTTAATTATCAAGGGCAATTTGGTCAAAAACAGACGAAAGGGGTGCAATTTGAACCGGCAAATTAAGTTTTGGGTTGCAAAGTGCATTTATGCAAACTATGAATACCAAAGTGATTTTGGAAAGAACCAAAGGGTTGCGAAATGCAATTTAGTCTTATTTTTGACATATTCAAGTTTTTGAAGTTTGATTTAGTTGAGTTTTAGGAGAGTGCAGAAAATCATGAATAAGAATATAATAATTACGATTCGATTGAACATGTGTTTTAAAGAATAGAATTCACAATCCAACGAAATGTTGCGACAAAGTTTATCATAATTTAATAAAAGAGTATGAAATCCGTTGTTTATCGGGGAAAAGAAGAATAAGACTTCTTGTTTTTGTTAACATAATCCGAGCTGTGTCTAATCTTTGCCAAAAGAGGCCCACGACATGAATTAATAATATTAACCATGCAAGTATGTAACGTTAAAAACCAGAAATATCAATTCTAAGATCTAATTGCATTGTCAATTAGTATTAATGACTACATAAGATTTTCTTGCACGATCGCTGCATGCTATAGAAGAAAACTTAATTGTTTAGTATGTGTACAGAAAGTGTGAAATGTTGAATATTTTAATGTAATTGTATTGAATAATTGATCAATATTGTAATCGTAATGTTACATCGAATAAGTCGGGAGAATGCGGAATGCACGCTTTGTTCCTGTTTGTTATGATTTTAGTATTATTGTTTATGAGGCATGTACATTGGCATCAGACACACCTATTGGAATAAGCTTATGAGGCATGTTCATTGGCATCAGACACACCTGTTGGGAAAAGATATGTCTATTAGCATTAGACATGACTATTATAATGAGGTATGACTGTTGGGAAAAGACTGAGATGTGTCTCTTGGCAAAAGACACATTTGTTGACATCTATAAATAGGTGTTGCATTGATCATTTTCAGATATAGGTTCATTTGAAATTCACAACAAAACACACTCTCTCTTCTTGCAAAATTTCTAATTTTATCCGATTGAATTATTTGGGTGAACCACAAATAACTTAAATCTAAAAGTGTTCGCGCGACTTCAAAAAAATCTAAGTAATCACCATATTTCTCTAACATGAAATTGAGAATCTTGTTAACAATTATAAGTTAGTTAGAGCTCATACAAGCATTTTTTAAGTTTGATACTCTAAGATTTTATTCTCTTCCTTTCAAAAAAAAAAGATTTTATTCTCCGCATGTTCTAAAAAATTGCATTGACTAAAATGGGTTTTTAAACATTATCTTAAAATGGGCGGGCAGTTATAATATACAGCTTCCCTTTTTTTGGAGTAATGTCGGGAACCAAACAAATTCTCCATAAAAATTTCCTAAATGATGTGACATGTGTGATTTGGTAAAATGTGAAATTTTAATTTGGTGATTCATATAAATGATGCAAATGATGCAGAATTCATCAAATTTATTATTAATTATTTAATCAATCAATAAGAAGACACGTGTTATTTTAGATATTTTTTTAAAACTTTTATTTAATTTCCTAACATTTTTCTTTTGAGGAAGGAGAAGGATCTTCTGTTAAGTTCAATGGCTTTAATTTTCAATTTTTTAATCTTAGTAATGGCATGCATGGGCTGGATGGAATTAGCCTGATATTCCACAATCGATTTGAAGATTGTTGTGGAATGGTTGACAGTGAACCTGGGCTTGACACGTTTTTTAACAACTAAAATTTTACTCTTTCCGGTCCATTATATAAGGCATTTGACTTTTGTGCACGTAATTTTAGGTGCTTTGACTACATAGCTAAAATCATTATTTTTAAAAATTTCTTTTTTTAAATAAAAATTAGAATATTATATTTTTATTCAAAAAAGGAAAAATTGAAAAATAATTATTTTTAATATATGGTCAAAACACCTAAAGTTACGTGCACAAAAGTCAAATGCCTTATATAATGGACCGGAGGAAGTACTGTTTTTTTTTTTGACATAAATCGTACTTGCATTAATTAGAAATGATCACTTTCGAGTACAAGATTAATAAAAGGATGAGTGACAGACCACTCTCCATAGCCTGACATAGAATATGTGCAGCATTTGCAAGCAAAAGAACCACACGATTCGCAGACCGAAAATCGAAAACTCCTAGCACTTGATCAATGTGCTTTAGTGATTTAGTCCAAGAAATGACTTTCCGAAGGCTAATGGCTTCAACATCTCGTGATTGCCAATTACCTTCTATCTGACAACAGCTAACTCCATCTTCCTTCCGATCCTGAGCTGCAGCCAACACACCAAACATGATAGCAAAAAACACACCCAAAACAAAACAAAACTCGCCACACAGACGAGACAAACAAAACTCGCACACAGACGAGACGAAGAACACGCCAAAAAGCGAGACGAAGATCCAAAATCAAAATCCTCGGAATAACACCAAATTTTGATATGATGTTAAGGAGGAGAGTTTGAATCTCAAGGTATTTTTTATTTTTGGAATCGGTCTCAAAACCAAGATAGATCTGAGAAATAAATTCTAAGATTTTTGGCTTTGGTTCGATTTTTATTGAAAGAAAAGGAACAAAAGCGAAGTAGAATGGATTAGATGATTGGGGGAGGAATGAAGAATGGATGGATGGGGGAAAGAGATGAAGATGGAGAAAAGGGCAGTGGTTATGGTGTTTAAGGGAGGTCGACTCTCATTGGGTTTGTACAGAGAGAGAGACTTAATCTGTTATCATTTTTAGAAATTAATAAATAAAATAGGAAGTACTGTTTTAAAAACTTATAAATCCTATAGCATTATTACTATCTGATCCGAGATCAATTAGGATATTTATAAGTATTAAGGGTGTGTTTGGGATTGCTGTTGCAGACAGCAACAGCAGCTTATTTCTGAAAAGCAGCTCAAAAGGTGTTTGGTAAAATTTAAAAGCTGCTTTTCTGAAAAGTGCTTTTGGCCTAAAAGCTGCTTTTAGAGAAAGCAGGTCCCCCATGCTTTTGAAAAAAACTGCTTTTCAGCTTTTGCGGAAAGCAGAAGCTGATTTCAACATCAAACCTCATCAAAAACATTATTTTTAATATATTTTTACATCAAAACATGCACATATCAAAAATATTACCAAACAGTCTTCGGCTTTTTCTAACGGCACTTTTTTTACCAGCACTTTTTCTAACAGCACAACAATTTTTAACAGCAATCCCAAACAGAGCCTAAGTCCGTATAAATTTCAAAACTTTGTTTATAAGAAGATTGGATTCCAGAGCATGTGATCATAAAACTAAAAATTGCACATGTACACAGCAATATTCAGTTACCACATGAGCCATGAGAGTAGTGCTAGAGATCCCAAATTGAGTCTCCAAATGATATGGCATGGGTGATTTGGTAAATTGGGCAATTTTAATTGGGGAGATTGATGTGAATCAAGGGGGACTCATTATGATATGATCAATTAAAAGATGAGACATGGAATTTGGGGATTTTTTTTAGATCTAATTTGGGGTCTTTAGCATTTTCCTTACTAATAACGCTGCTTGGTACAATCTTGGACACTTGGATTCTGGAAAAGTTTTTAGGGAAATTCTGTTGGTACCTTTCTGGAATTGGATTTTCCAGATGGTGCCATTTCGTGTTTTTGGATTTACGACTGGCACCCCTAAAATAACTGATTACCCTAATTATGTCATTCTGTTAATCAAAATTTTAAGAAACGTTAAAAAAACTATAAAAATAAATGATGATCTATAAGTTTTTAATGTATTACTAGTTAAAAAAATTAAATACTAATTTATAATTATTAATGTACCACAAATTGAAAAATATTAAACATTAATCTGTAATAAGTTAACATACCGTTAATCTAAAATATGTGTTCAGTCATTTTCTGACCATAAAATAACATAATTCCACATTTAACTTTTATTAGTTTGTGATTTATATGACATAAGATTTTATTATGGAATGAATGTTGAAATTTGTTAACGTTTCTTAACGTTTTGATTAACATAAGGGCATAATTAGGGTAATCAGTTACTTTAAGGATGCCGGTCGTAAGTCCAAAACACAAAATGGTATCATCTGGAAAAGCCAATTTCAGAAGGGCATCATCGAGAATTTCCCAAGTTTTTATAATCTACTACGAGGATGTTGTAAAATATCTTTAAAAAATTGCTAGAATTTCCGAAACTGTTGCCAGTTGAATTGTCATTATAGAATACTATTCCCTCCGTTTCATAATAAGTTTCCTCTTTTTAAAAACACGTTTGCCAACGCACACTTTTGATCGTTAATATCTTAAATTTCGTATTAGTACTAAATATAAAAACTTCACTGTATTAAAGTACTCATAAATACGAATCCAACAAGATCACTTATGACTATATTTTGTCTTATAAATTATGCGTAAATTAGTAGTCAACCGTTTACAATGAACAGTATCCAAAGTCAAAAGAGGAAACATATAAAGATACAGAGGGAGTAGAATAGGTTATTTTTTAGTTTATGAGATGAATCTCGTATATTTATTATGAATTCCAAGTAATATTTAGAAATATTTTGGGGATCATTTTTGGAATACGTAACACGACTCATATGTTAACTCGAACACAGTATTGAACACAATATTGCATACAAATGTATCTTGTCAAAATAATTCTTCTCCTCATCTGCTGTCTTCGTGAACCATGATAAAATGGTAGATTACTTGGGAGCATCAATTTTTTTTTGATGTACAAACAGGTAAATAATTAAAAAAATATAGAATTTGATTTCAAATTGAAAATGAACAAAATTAAGGTTTACATAATTGGACAAAAGTTATCGAATAATTACAAATTTTATTTCTCAGAATACGTAATTAATCAAATTTACATGCGGTTATTACATTCTTATTGAAAAATATGTAGTACATAATGTATGTACTATCAGCAAAGAACCATGTAATCATTTTAAACCAAAACAATGTTGCGCCAGGTGTGATTCTGTACTCTTGAATCATACCTTCTTCGATACCAAATTATTAGAAATGACAGACAATCATTATCTTTTCCAAGTCTTAAGGAAATGTGGCTTTATTTTACATCAATTTTTCCTTTAATTTTATTCCATTTGAGCTGTACTTTTTGTCCCATTAACATTACGGATTCACACAATTTTTTTTTAATAAAAAAGTACCCTTTATTTTATTTTTCTTATCAATAATTGTTCATAAATTGCGGCAAAAAGAATATGCTTCATTTTTCATGAGTTTATTACATGCATACTTGTTTTTCTTCTCAGTTCTAACAAGCTTTCAAAGACCCAACAATACTTTAGACAATCATAACAAGAAAAAGAATGGAATCCTTTGAATCCATTTTCGAATCAGAATGGAGTGCTTTAAATGCCAAGTACTCGACTGAGGAATCTGATTTCATGGCACAATTACTCGATTACTGTTCTATTCCAAATGACTTGCATTTTGGATCAAACCTCGCAATTCCCTCTAGCAACACTAATGTTGATCATGTTTCATTATGTAGCCATTTCTTACGGCCAACTTCAGAGCATGACAGCTACTATGCAGGTGATTTTGATCACATTTTGGCAACAAACGATGATTTCGTTTTCTTCCATGAGGAAGCTAAAGACGAAAACAACTCACTGGTTCAGGTCTTGTCTAATGCTGACATACATGAAAATATGATTATGGATTTTGAACAAGAAGATCAGGTGCCAGACCCTGAATTGCACAAGGAAGTTGTATTTAGAAATCCAGTGCAAAAATCTAAGAAAAGATCTACTAACTCAGTAGATGTAAGTGTTGATAGTAGGAAGTTGTTTTTTCTAATTTTCTCAATGTTTTCTGTAGTTTTCTAATTTGACTTGTCTGAAATGTAGGTTCAGAAGACCAAGAGGAATGTGAAGGCAAAGAAGAATCACAAGCTTACAACGACAAGCTGCACAAATAACAAGGAGCAAAATGCTGAACTTGAAAAGCAAAGTTCAAGCGGCTGCAGCTCAGAAAATGACTCCATTGCTAGGCATGAACTAAACGGAATCACTTCAAATTCTTCAGAATCAAAAGAAGCTACAACTGTCAATTCAAGTGGTCAACTGCGAGCTGTTAGGGGATCAGCAACTGATCCACAGAGCCTTTATGCAAGGGTAAGTACTTCGACAATCAGTTACATATGTGGCGTTTTTTTTATTCCCCCAGCATTTGGTACTTTTTCATACCCTTACGCAAATAAGCTGTGTCCATATTTCTGTACTGATATTATTATACATTTGCAGAAACGAAGAGAGCGAATAAATGAGAGACTAAGGACATTGCAGAACCTTGTGCCTAATGGAACTAAGGTTGATATTAGTACAATGCTTGAAGATGCTGTTGAGTATGTGAAGTTCTTGCAACTCCAAATCAAAGTAAGTTAAAAAAAACACCATGTACAGTCCAGTTATACTGAACACTACAGAAGATATCTCTAAAAATGATCATCGAACTCATATTATATCTATTGTGTTTGCAGCTCTTGAGTTCTGATGATAAGTGGATGTATGCACCTATTGCCTACAATGGAACTGATGTCCGAACTTGATACAAACATCTACGACTACCTGGATTATATGGATGACTTTTTTCAGAGGAGTGTTCATTCTTGTCAATAGTTCCACAAACATAGGCATTTACCCTGCTAAACTGGCAGAGTATCTTAATCAGGAGTTAATTATCAAGAAGAGAAGAAATGACTCCAACGAAGATTTTGTGTGTGTGTGTGTGTGTGTGACTTGAGCACATCTTGTAAAGTACTAGTAACCAAGAATGATTTAGTTTCGTGAAGCTAATATTGTTATCGTAGGTGCCTCTAACGATAGCATAGTACAACTAGTAACCAAGAATCATTTTAGTTTCGTGAAGCTAATATTGTTATCGTAGGGGCCTCTAACGATAGCATAAACCAGACATTGCACCTAAAGTCCTAAACTCTGTAAGTTCTGTTGCCAGACTTGTGTACAATATTAGATATGTTTTCAATCATGTATCCAGTAGTGGAGTTAACATAGATTAAAAGGAACCTTGTTGATTTGCACTCATATATCCGCTCATTTGCACTCATTTATCTGAAGCTCGACTGCGCAGCTGTACTTAATCGTCAACAAATATTATTCATGTATCTGCATGTACCGAAATCAATCAGACTGTTATGTACCAAGAATGTAGCAAAATAAGAGCATTTAGCTAGCTAAAGCCATGTGAAGCCACTTATTAGTGTTCAACTCTTCTCAATCTTCAACACGTTGATATTGGTATAAAACCCAGTCAGGTGCCCAAAGTAAAAGGTCAGCTCGCCTCGGTTCTGCTAAGTTCTATCTCAAAACATTTACTGGATTAACTTAGCTATAAAGGATTGTCCAAAATCAGGAAAGAAAAAAAAAATTGATAACAGAGAAAGTATTCCATGATTTTGTTAATAAATTATTATTATGAAGTGCCATATACTGATACAATTTAGCCAACTCACAGCAAGAAACTCAGCCTAACCTAGAACAAACAAAAATAAGAAAACTAACAACTGTGGTAAGAGTGCATCCAAAAGAGTAGGAATATTACACCAGAAATCATACAATGGTTTTTAAATCTACCCTTACTTGACTCAGTAATTACTAATTCTACACAGATTTTGGGACAATTTCTCCTTTGCATCTTTCTTTTTTATTGTCCAAAATACACTAAAAAGGTGAAAGAGATCTTTATATCCCTATCTGAATATAAATAGCTTGTGTACTCCTTGCTTCAGACAAAGTTCTGCTTCAAACAAAGTTCTGATGAATAAAATGATCAGACTTCCTCTTGGTCTATGATTTCTTCAAGCTCGGTCATCGCTGACATGATTTGGAATTTCACTTTGGCTGTCTAGCGGCATGTATTGTGCCATTATGGCTCTGATCTCTGAGTCCATGTATGACTGGAAACACATATTCCAACGAGTTTTTTGAGTTTAAATTTAAATTAAGATTTAAAGTAGTTTTTTGAGTTTCAAAGCTGGTATATAAGCTTAATTATGTCTTATCGCTTAATAGCAGTACAAAATAACTTATCAAAACTATCAGAAAAAACACCAAACATACCCTCAATCTATATTTGTACACCATATATGCTCCACCAGCAGCCATAGCCAAACCTATCAGAATGACCCAAACAGCAGTCCATGCAGATTTTCCTTCAGTTGCAGTTGTACCTGCAGATCATTGGAATAAAATCAGAAAGGAGACTTGTGCCTCAGATAACATGAAGAAATTGCTTTGCAAAATAAGGGTTCTTGAAGGAGTTGACTGTTACATTAGCTTAACAGATAACTTACTTATGCAGGTGTCATGCTCCCTGATGTAAAGATTTTCCCCAGAACATGTGCATTCATAGCTACCCCACGTATTCTTGCAGCTGCATTCAGGGCACTGACACGCTTTCTTGTCTTTGCATTCATCAACATCTAGATGGTGAGCAGATCAACATTTAGCAGATTCCAAAGAAGATATTAAAAGTAACGGTAAACATGAGCCTATGCTGTATCAAGGCGCTTTTTGACAATCATAAAGCTAAAGTTCACAACCCTAATCTACTATAAAGATGGTTTACTACAAGAAAGTAAAAAAGTGATACATGTCTCACGGCCATCAGATTATGATATCACAGGCTAATATAAAACTTGCAACAAAATTACTATTTACTTTAAATATCCTGTTGTTCACAGTAATCTAATCATCTTTGTGCTAATGCAAATTAAAAGGGTTTTGTTTTAAGGAATCCAGCGCAAGTACAAAGATTAAATGGGCCAATGACTAGTGCTTATGTTATACAAGGCCTGTTTCTTAAATCAATAACAATGACAAATCACAATTGTTTCTCCCAGTGGGAAAAGCCAAGTTTATGATTCTCTTACCTACACAACTTTTAACACCGTCGCCTTTAAATCCTGGAGGACACACACATTTGCTATCCCCTTTATCCTGTCCCATTAGAACCATAATATGACATCAAATTAATTTCAAAATGAGGACCTTGAAACGTAGTCAAAATATTTGTCACCAACCGAACAAGCAGAGAAGGTATGTCCATCCCGAGTGTCATGCCAACATCCTCCATTATTAACCTTACAGCGACCAGGCCCACTTGCTGCAAATGAAAATATGAGATGTATCAAAGTTCCACAACATTCAAAAAACATATTCTAGTTTACAATTTTATCCCTAAAACAAGATAAAAAGCTAACTGAAAACCCAAGAAAGCACATGAATTGCCTATTTGATCTGCTCAGTGGATATGAAAGGTGAAACAAAGGACTATGATTATTTTTATATGTACATACGAAATTTTCAGAATGAAATGCTTCAAGACTTCAACAGATGGATAAATTATCCAAGGTTATCACGGCGCCAAGTCGAGCCTCGACGCTCGAGTACCTTCGAGAAGACTAGTCGACATGTCGCCCGACTAGTCGTAAAAAGTCGACAAAGTGCTAATTATACATGTATTTACTAGATTAATACATAATATAACTAAACACATCAATTCCAATTTAAATTAAAAGTAATAACAATGTAACTATACAAGAGTATAAGTTTTGAATATGTTAACAAGTCGGGCTTCGAGGTTTGAGATTCTCAGCGCCCGAGTAAAAGAGTACTCGTAGTTTTGAGTAAAAGTCGTAAAAAGTCGGGCTCCGAGGTTCTCGGCGCCCGAGTACCTTCGTGTCGACTAGTCGTTGACTAGTCATCTTCGTGATAACAGTGAAATTATCAATTATCAAGATATCCCGATCCTGGATCATTGGCATCTGCTATAAGACAGCGTCCTAAATTGTGAATTATATGAAAGAACATAAATGATTTATGGGTTTTTGAACAGCAAAGGAAATGACACTATTAGAATTAGAACTCCGTCATTTTGGACACTTATTTTTGAAACTTCATAATAAAATATAGCAATACCAAACTCATTTATATTCAACCAGATAATTGCAAAGGAAAGAATAATTAATCTTTGATAGATTGGCTATAGTGAAAAACAGAATATTTATCTACTAATACTACTTGGCATGTTTGCTTATTTTACGTCAAGTATATGCAATGACAAGGAGACAAAAATAGGAAAATCAAGCACAAAAGGTATGACACTGCCTTTGAACTAAGTTACACTACACATAATAATATACAGCTTTGAATATTATCTCCAAAAATTACTTTATTTCATTTCCTTTAACCCATCACCAATTGAGCACAGTAGCAGGAATCTAAGAAAGTCAATCTTTTCTTGTACAGATAGATGTATACATAGATTTAAATTACCGAAAACACAAACCAAACCCAACCCTATGAAGGATGATGATGTTACTGTTGCATATGTAAAAAGTTAATTGGGATGGCAGTGCCAGCCACTGAAATTCTACAGTTGCACTATGACCTAACGAGCAAAATTAAATTTAAAAACCTGTCATTTTACCTATTTATTTTTTGAACTTTTAACTATAAGTTTCTCGTAAACTGATCTTAGTAATCAAGACTGTTACATAGACACGCTGCTTACATTTGATAAGTGACTACCAGTTTTGTGCATTATGGACACCTAGAAATAACATAACTACTTGCAGATTGTTTAAATTTCTTGATAAAAACATTTGTGTACTTTACCTTCACAAGAGCTATAACCATCACCCTTAAACTGCACGCCATCAACTACAGGGCACTCGCATACTCTCCCACGAAATGTATCCTGGGTCCATGAATATGTTAGATAATAAAAACATCAACAGCACTTTCACAATTATAAATAGGTACCTTGCAGGCAGTGATGTTGCTAGATTTATCTTGCCAGCAGCCGCCATTTTTGTCCATGCACTCGTTTGTCTCAACATCTGAGTAAAGATTTACCCACTCAAAATCATTAAATGTCACATATCTAAGAATGTTTCATGCTAAAATCTAGTTACAAAAACAAAGCAAAAAATAGAACCCACCACCACTCAAACACACAGCTGGTTCAGTTGTTTCCTCAAAACCAGAACATAAAGCCTTAAGAACAGCCCCTTTGGCCAACTTTCCTGCAAGAACACAGTAATATCGGAGAGTATAATTGCTGAAATAATTGAAAGGAAATACAGAATCACACAACTGACCTCTATACTGTCGATTATTGACAACAAGGGTTGGTAATATGGTTACATCACCTCTTGTCCCTTTCCCAACCTACATGGCATATCATTGTCTATTAGCTATATTTTTTGGTTAAGGTTTACTGGTCCAAGTTTTAATAACCACATAATTTATTCAATACAACTGAGTCAGAGACATACTTGAGCATCTTGCTCTTCTTTCAGAACAGGGTTGTCAGAATCAGCATTTGGATCCCCCATACACTTCTCAATCTTTTTGGAATCAAGCCCTGTGAAGGAAAAACATTTAATACGCCAACAAAAGACACTGGTATCCTTACCATAAAGCAGAAAATGCATCACCTAATGATTTGATAACACTGTCAGCACATTCCTTGTTGTACTTTTTCTCCTTCATGGGACATCTAATTTGGAAATCCGTAACGTAGTCCCACCAGACCCAAGGTTTTTGGGTTTCATTTGCCACTTTGAACACACATAACTGTCTTAAATTTTCAATAACCACATCTTTTCCATCATAACCTGAACTGAAATCCTGTTCAGGATCAGGAGCACAATATCTACCGTGATTAATGCACTGGGATTTGCACTGCTTGCTTATTGTGAATGCCATAGGACAGTACCATGTTATGTAATGAGGAGTAAACTGAGTATAGCCACCTCTTTCAAGCAACTGGGCCGCACCCTTGAAATCTTTTACAAAGTCCATCAGCATATCGCATTTAATGCCACATTCGTCGTTACTGTTCGTCCAAAGCTCGTACTCCACACGGTCATCCGGGTGAGGAACAGATTCTCTCCAATCAAGATTCACGTTGACCATATCCCCATTACTAATCACTTTCTTCAATTTTTCACCAAATGATTTTTCAAGTAGTGCAGAAGGTATTGTAATGTTCTGAATATATTTTGCAGCTTTAACATCCTCTTCAGGTGTGTCCATGGTTATTAATGGTTCCTCAATGTCGTCCGCTACAAGAACAGCGGAAGCACCGGCATTTTGAACATTCCACACTTTCAGAGCAAAAAAGCAATCTGCAAACAAATGAATACTATCATAATCTAATCTAATTCTACAAAATATAAAGATCACTAAAGTTTGTAAACTTTTCCACACTTTAGGAAAGAGCTAATCTTAAGAATTTTGGAGAATATTTGCAGAAGGTATTCATAGAATGCCCTTGAGATAAGAATAGCAAGATTCATGATCAAATGGCTGACAACCAACTAAGTGCATGTGATGACTTAAATATAAATAATAACATTAATAATTTTAACCAAAGATGATGAAGCTATTAAACAATTCTGAGACATTTGCTTAGATAGTAATAAGTAATAACTGAAGATGAAGAAGTTAATAAAGGAATATGACAGATGAATTAGAGCTCTACGTGTCCTTGTAGTACAAATTTTTGCTTTGTAGTTAATACCAAATGAAATATGTACTTGACAATATTTTTCCTAATTATCATCAAAGAAATTTAATTGACACTTTTGGTTCTAAACCTATTTCAGAATATTTTCTGTTAGCCACTGTGTAAATGTTTGTCTCTGCTTCCTAAGGATAGTAAATAAAGGTGCAGTACTATAAGTTCATTTTCTGAAAACTACAACAACAAACTATCCAATTAGTCAGTCAAGACTCCGATGTTCAGGCTTACAATGAATTACAGAATACTAAACCTGAGATGCTAGTTTCGATCATATTTTTCACTTTAAAACATCGACATGTTTCAGAATACAGATACTACATATATATAACAGTTCAAGCAAAACCAAATAATTGCAGGAAAAATCACAAATATTTTATAACTTAACTTAAACAACAAAACCATTGAAGGCAATAAACGTACTACAAACAAATGAAACAATTCAACCATGACTAATCAACGGTAAGATCTTAAAGTAGCAAACATAGACACAATAGCAATGGCGCTCCAAAACCACAAAATCACCTCACAATCCAAAAATTGAGCTAATCATACCCAAAAACCAAAAGGGTATCCCCCGAAATGGACCAATTAACCAAATATTAAAAGGGTACCACCTAGGATGGACAAAGTAACCAATAATCAAAAAGGGTACCTTCTAAAATCGACAAACACTTAAGACTCAAACCAAACAAGATAATTAACAAAGCTACCAACTTAATTTCTTCCGAAAACAAACTACCAAACCAAACCCATACACAATCCAAACCAAAAAAATTAACAAACATTTAATCAAGATTAGAAATAAGGTACTTTATAAAATTGAAAAACACCTTGAAACTCAAACCGAACAACATAATTTACAAAGCTACTAACTTCAATTTCTTCAAAAAAAAAAACCACCAAACCAACCTCACAAACAATCCAAACCAAAAAAATTAACAAACTCTTAATCAAGATTAGAAAAGGGTACCTCCTAAACTTGACAAACACCTTAAAACTCAAACCAAACAAGATAATTTACAAAGCTACCAACTTCAAGTACTTCAAAAAACAAACTCACCACCTCACAAACAATCCAAACCAAAAAAATTAACAAACTCTTAATCAAGATTAGAAAAGGGTACCTCCTAAACTTGACAAACACCTTAAAACTCAAACCAAAAAAGATAATTTACAAAGCTACCAACTTCAGTTACTTCAAAAAACAAACTCACCAAACCAACCTCGCAAACAATCCAAACTATCAAAATTAACAATCTTTAATCAAGAATCGAAAAAGGGTAATCGAAAAAATTACCTCCACGATCAACCAACACAAAAGTAGGCAAAGACCCAGGCTTGGACTTGAAAGAAATCCCAAAATCATCAAAACTCTTACACCCTTTTTTATTATCTTTAGGATAAACAACAGTACCAGCCATACTTCCACCATATTGAGGAATCCCAAAGTTACCAATTGCACTATCATGAGTCCCTTTCAAACTATCTGGAGATGTAACTCTAAAGCTATTTTTCTCCACTACAAACTTACCCATCACTGATTCATATAAATTAACCACCATAAACCCTAAAAAGACTAATTCTCTGAGACCCATCTGAGCAAAATAGATACAAATAGATACAGATACAAAGATGGGTTTTTTATGGAAATCTTGGGAGCAGTTGATTTGGGTTTGTTGTGTGAAATCGAAAAACAACAATATTATGTGTGTGTGTGTGTGTGTGTGTGTGTGTGTGGGTTGAAAGTGACTGTGAATCTGAGATTTATTTACTTAAACCTTTAAAAATAGAGCAATCAATTTGTTGGGTATTAAGATAAGCTAAGTATTTAACCCTCGTTTTATAAAGTAGAGATTTATGCATAGATTTGTTTACATTTAATCATTTAATACTTACTTGCAGACATAAGAGTAGTTGACTTGCTTTGTCATCTTGTTTCAACTTTCTTAGTTTCTAGTTTCTACACATTTTTTTAGCTAACATAATTTTTTCCCTTTAAATTTAAACACATTTTTACACTAAGTATTTAATTTTTATATTATATTCAAAGTGTATCATATTTTTCATAAAGATAGAACTAGTGATTATTACTAATAAAAATATTTATGAAATAAGAAAATATAGTTAAAATAAAAAATAACATTTTTTTCTTAAATTAGATGATCAATCTCCTTCCAAATTATTTTTTAATTGATTTTTTAATGATTATATTTGTTAGACTAAATTGCACCAAATGATTTAGTGGCCGTTTGGCTTACTGTTAGGTCCAGAATAACGTAAAAGTGGGGTTGAATACGTTATTTCGAAATATTTGGATTTTTGAGATGTGAAAAATAAGGTCAACAACTGAATCGAAATAACACAATCAATTCGGGAAAATATCTTTGAATTGATAAAAACCGAGGGGTGTTACAACTTCTAATCCAGTGGATTAGCTTTAAAAACTAGAACACTCCTAAGGATAGTTTAGGCACGAGGACCTTCTATCCGACACTTTCTGAAAGCGGGCTAAGCCGGCTTTCCTACTAGATGGACTGTCTAGCAGCTGACACAGAGAGGATATAAGATAGAGAAGAGAGAGTTGTGTGTTGAGGTGTGTTTTGAAATGAAATACAGCATGCCTATTTATAGATTATAGAAAGTTACTATGCTGTACTATTTCAACAACCCCCGTGGGTCCCTCCAGCCACTTTTTGAATAGTAGCCGCCATATGAATAGTAGCCACTTTTTGAATAGTAGCCGCCATATGAATAGTAGCCGTCATATGAATAGTAGCCGTGAATAGTAACCGTGAATAGTAACCATGAATAGTATTACTATTTTTGGCTGCTTCTTTTGGGCTTCTCTCTTCCGTTTCAAATATGCTGCTTGAGATATTATATCTGTCCTTGATCGTCAATAGGCTTTGGCAATTCTTTCTGTGAATTAATGTGTTGATCCTTCTCGTATGTGCTGACACTTAGTGCACTGGTCTGGTTCACAAGTGACTAGCACTGATCTTGATCTTCACACCTTCGTTACATTCCAATTGATTAGCCTGCAGCAATATCTTCAAATAATATAAATACATGGAATCTTTTAATGAATACATGGAATCTTTTGGCCCTTCAACTGAATCTTTCAAATAATATAAATACATGGAATCTTTTGGCCCTTCAACTGAATCATCTGTACATCTTATTCTGTCACTGAGGCTTGATCATGTTAATGAACTTCTTTCAGCGACTTGATCCTTGTCAGTGCCTGTTCTTCAAATTTCACGATCCCTGTATAGAGTTAATATTATTTATCTTTTATCCTAGTTCAGTTATATATGTCCTCTATTACATATTACATTACATTATGCTTTACAATCTCCCCCTATTTGATTGTTAGGGTTTGACAAGCAAATTCCTAGAGGATAACTCAACTGATACAACAAAAAATACAAAGATAAATAATATTAAAGCGCATTCTGGATCATATATATACATTTTCCAGATTTCTAAAATTTGAACAAGTACAAGACAAATTGCTCCTCTAGACTGAACATATCTTCAAGTTTGCCTTGTTTGCTTTCCACATAGCACTAATACTCCCATTAGCTTTTTCTTTCCCAAAATAAAGTTAATTCTGTGTCAACAACCTTTTCCTTGCCCTTACGCCTAGTAGATTTAGATTTTTCTTGATCATCCAACTTCTCCCCCTCAGTTGGGTTATCCTCCAAAGTAATAGGATGTGGAGTTGGTAAATTAGACGAAGATGACTTTACCAAGGAGTTGATTGCATCATTAAACTGGGTTGCCATGGTATTCAATTGAACCTGGAATACATCATGTTGAATTAGTTGCAAATTTTTGATTTCTGCAATGGACTTACAGATATTTTGTAACTCTTTCTCCATTGTTTGGACCCGTGTAAGGAGTCTGCTGTATTCCTTTCTGGTTACAGATGCATGTGGTTGAGTAGGTTGCTCACTCGTACGTTCTGCAGGTGTTTCACTCAACACTCTATATTCACTCGGTTTAGTGGTTTGGGTTACACTTACATGTTCTGTTCGTGTTTCTCTGAACTCTCCTCTAGAGCTTCCACCGATATGTGTACCTGCAAATGAAATCATCCAAGCCCCTTTTTCAGAGGTCACGGATGGTGCAATGAAAGTTCGTGAGCTTCCGTCCTCGCGTGAAGCGAGTTGCCGACCACTGGTAAAGAGTGGTAAATCTCGAAAGAGATCCAGAGATTTTCCCTCTGGGAGGTTAAACTTGAATCGATTAAATGGCACAAAACCCAAGTTTCCCTCGTATGTCTGTGAAGACACTTGGTTCATAAAAGAACCTCCTACTAATGGATCTTTCCGTAAAATGGAAGATTCACCAGTTGCTCCCGTCAATTCAACCTTATTTACATTTTCACTCATTGGATAAGAAAGAATTGTTTCACTAACAGTTGTCGTTACCTCAGGTTCATTGGGTTTACTTCGTTTAGAATGAGATAGAGCGACTGATGTAACTAACTCTTTATGTGGTGCTGCTGAGGCACTTTCTCCCTCAATAATGTGAATGGCTGGTCGTTTAAGTGACAATTGAGGTGTAGGAGTTTGTTTTGTTTGTGTTTGCATTTGTAGAATGGGCTCTTCGACCTGTGTTAGAGTCGGTGGGATTTCCTGCTCTTGGTCGGGTAAGATGGCCACTGGGGGCTGTAGAAACTGTATTTCCTGTGACACAATAGGGAATACAGAGGTTGGAATAGCAGGGTTTGAAATATTACCTTGTCGTATACCTGCTCTCACTGGTCGTGGCAACAACGGAAGTGGGACAGTCTTTAGATATTCAATTAGGACTGTAGGCACATCCGTATATTTCTTTTTGCTTATGTAATTAATTACATTCGTCTTCATGGAAGAACATTCCACCTTTTGACCATTTTCCAAGCGTACCCTGTCTTCATCATTCAAAAAATTATTTAATATTAACTGTAGAAACCTTGGATATAGACATTTGACATTTTGAGTCCGAACATCTCTTGTTCCCAAGCGTTTCATTTTTAAAATGATTTGACCAAGCACTATTTTTCCAAAATTAATCCTCAAATTATTGGCGACCGCATACCCTATTATTTGAATAAATTCAGGTATTCGATCTTGATTTGTTCTATCTGAGGAAAAAACATGGTTAAGAGTGTGAAAGAAGAAATTCCAGTACTGGGTTAGAAACGTTCTAGAAAGATTACCAGTATTGAAATTGCCATCTTGGTACCTTATAAAACGAATGAACATTTCAATCTGTTCAGGTGTAGGATCAGAAACGAGATTTTCCATAGGAAAATGAAGAATTCGATTAACATCTCGTTCAGTGACCCTAATCGACCTACCAAATAGTCGATATGTGATTGCACACTCGTCCTGTCCAGAAGTGTTAACCGCACTGCAATATAGTTCACACAATGCATCATGGTTAAGCTGCACATGTGTAACTAAAGCATAACGAATTAATGAATGTTCATTCAGAAATTGTGTCCAAGCCCGAAATTGCTCATCCTGAATGGTTTCGATTTGCTGAATGGAAATAGGATTAACTTTAGCAATTAAAAAGCTTCCCTGCAAGGCCATTTTCAAAACTTTGAGGAAATTCAAAAACAAGGGTTAGTGCGTATAACAAGAATATGAAATCCGCTCTAAAAACCACCAGCTGGATTGAGAGATATTTCCGATCAAAGCTCGAAATATTCAGCAATTGTGTGTATATGCTCTGTATATTTGAAAAATGATGATGTTAAACACAAACAAAAACTCATCATTTCTAAGGTTTCAAGGTTTAGTGGGTTAGGTGTAATAGTGATAGGTTATGTTTGAAAAACTAACACCGCTCAATAATTTCTCACCTAACACCCTAATTAGCCGAAAAAAAAACATCTTATCGCCGAAACCTATCGGCCGAAAAACATCTTATCACCAAGACCTATCAGCCTATACACATATACACATATTTAATACTTCTAATTATTATGGATTTAAAAATAATCACGCAGTGAATCAAGAAATAATCCACAATAATCAGATAAACTCACAATTAAATAGACATAAAATTAACAAAATATCATTAATTGATATATGTCAATAAAATATTTATTTAATTATGCTACACTTTATTTTAATAATCAAATATCAGAACAGGTGAGATCCAATCTTGAATTGCTTCAGTCATGATATCAATTATTAAAATAAACATCGAGTACACGAGTATTACACAAAGATATAACATGCAAACCTGTTAATACTCAAGTATCGCTTCAGTAGTACCAACTAATTACCACAAATTTCTAACATTTAAACACATGGCAACTAATTAGTAGATAAAATCATGAAAATGTACAACAACTTGCATTTGTTGACTTCCTGTTAAGAGGACAAGTTTAACATGCCAAGTTCACTAACCAACCTGTTGAATGTAGATTCATCAAGTGGTTTCGTGAAAATGTCTGCAAGTTGTTGCTCAGTGGGAATGAAGTGAAGTTCCACAGTACCATGCATAACATGTTCACGAATGAAATGATACCTTATGTCGATGTGCTTGGTTCGAGAATGTTGTACTGGATTATTCGAGATTGCTATGGCACTTGTGTTGTCGCAGAATATGGGTATTTTGTTCAGCAACAGACCATAATCCATGAGTTGATTCCTCATCCACAAGATTTGTGAGCAACAGCTACCAGCTGCAATGTATTCTGCCTCTGCTATAGATGTGGCTACTGAATGCTGCTTCTTGCTGAACCAGGAAACCAATCTCCTTCCAAGGAATTGACATCTTCCAGAAGTACTCTTGCGATCAATCTTGCAACCAGCATAATCAGAGTCTGTATAGCCAACTAGGTCGAAACCCGTATCCTTAGGATACCAAATACCAAGATTCGGAGTACCCTTAAGATATCTGAAGATACGCTTCACAGCTATCAAATGTGATTCTTTAGGATCAGCTTGGAACCTCGCACATAGGCATGTTGCGAACATTATATCTGGTCTGCTTGCAGTGAGGTAGAGTAGAGAACCTATCATGCCCCTATAGCTTATTATGTCAACTCGTTTTCCAGATTTATCTTGATCAATCTTAGTGGCAGTGGCCATGAGAGTCTTTGCAGGTGCTGAATCTTCAAGATGATATTTTTTAAGAAGATCCTTGATATACTTGGATTGACAGATAAAGATACCATCTGTTCTTTGGCTTACTTGCAATCCAAGAAAGTAGTTCAGCTCTCCCATCATGCTCATCTCGTACCTACTCTGCATCAACTTAGCAAACCTTGCACAAAGTGCATCATTCGTAGAGCCAAATATAATGTCATCAACATAAACTTGCACAAGTAGAATATCATTTTATGCTTTTTATAGAACAGAGTTTTATCTATGACACCTCTAGTAAAACCACTTTCAAGTAAGAATTCAGTAAGAGTGTCATACCATGTTCTAGGCGACTGCTTAAAACCATAGAGAGCTTTGAATAGAAGGTAGACGAAGTCCTCACATTCAGGATCAATAAAACCAGGAGGCTGTTCAACATAGACCTCTTCTTCAAGCTCACCATTCAAGAAAGCACTTTTCACATCCATCTGATATACTCTAAAGTTTGAATGTGCAACAAATGCCAGAAACATCCTGATGGCTTCTAGTCTAGCAACTGGTGCGAAGGTCTCATCATAATCAATACCTTCTTCTTGAGTATAGCCTTTGGCAACCAGTCTCGCCTTGTTCCTTGTAACTATTCCATTCTCGTCAAGTATATTTCTGAATACCCATCTTACATCAATTACAGATTTGTCCTTTAGTCTGGGTACCAGCTTCCAAACTTTCTGTCTTTCAAACTGATTGAGTTCCTCTTGCATTGCAATCACCCAATCTGGATCTTCCAGAGCTTCTATAACCTTCTTAGGTTCAATTTCTGATAGAAAACCTGAATGCAAGCATTCGTTCTGAGTAGCTCTTCTAGTCTGAACTCTTGAGTCAAGATCACCAATGATCAGATCAAAAGTATGATCTCGATTCCAAATAGTTTGCCTTGGTAGATAAGATCTGGATGATTCACCATTATTAGCATTCTGACTAGTGGATCCTTCTCCTGCTCCCCCTGAGTTGTTGCTTGTCTGATCTGTAAATTCTTCAACTTAAGGACTAGAACCAGAAATAGTTTGACTTTGAGATCCTGTGTTCCCACTGCCATTACCAGAATCTGGATCATCATTATCATCATTACCATTATTATTTACATTATCAACAGCAACCTCAGGTTCAGTTTCATCATCCTCATCATCAGAAAGATTCTCAAAAGCTAGAGATTCATCATCTTCTTTCTGAATACTAGGAGATCTTGCATCGTCAAATCTCACATTAAGGCTTTCCACAACCTTCTGACTATCGATCACATACACCCTGTACGCCTTAGACTCCAATGAATACCCTAGGAAAATGCCTTCATCTGCTTTAGCATCAAACTTACCAAGATGCTCATAGCCATCTTTAAGAGCATAACATTTTCCTCTAAACACATGAAAGTACTTCACGGATGGTTTAGTGAGGGCCATAAGCTCATATGGTGTCTTCTCATACATTTTGTTGATCAAGGTTCTATTCTGAGTATAGCAAGCTGCATTGACTTCCTCAGCCCAGAAATAGGTAGGAAGTTTAGCTTCATTCAACATTGTTCTGGCAGCTTCAATCAGTGTTCGGTTCTTCCTCTCAACCACTCCATTCTGCTGCGGAGTCCTGGGTGCTGAAAATTGTCTTGAGATACCTTTCTCAGTACACCAGCTATTGAGAACTAAGTTTTTGAATTCAGTCCCATTATCTGATCTGATTTTACGCACGGGCAGTCCAGCTTCTAGCTCAATCTTCTTGATATGATCGATAATCATCTGCGCTGCTTCATCATTAGAATGCAAGAATAACACCCATGTGTATTTGGAATAGTCATCCACAATTACTAAACAGTATCGATTCTTGGACATAGACATGACATTAACTGGACCAAACAAATCCATATGCAGAAGTTGCAGTGGTTCAGTGATGTCTGATATTGTCTTCCTTTTGTGTGATGCTCTCTTGGACTTTCCCTTTTCACATGCTACACATAGTCCATCAGGACTGAACTCCATCTCGGGTAATCCTCTCACAAGTTCCCTCTTGACTAGAGAATTCATAGTCTTGAAGTTAAGATGTGAAAGCTTCTTATGCCATAACCAACTGTCTTCTGAAGATGCTTTACCATAGAAGCACTTGACTTCATCATTGCCAGAGTTCCAGTCAGCTACGAACAAATCACCCTTTCTCACTCCTTGCAAAGCGAGCTTCTCATCCCTCTTGTTACTGATCAGACACTTCTCCTTCTTGAACAAGACTTCATATCCTTTATCACAAAATTGACTTATGCTCAGAAGATTATGCTTTAGACCATCAACAAGAGAGACTTCTTCAACGATGACATTCCCAAATTCCAAATAGCCATATCCCGTAGTGAATCCTTTGCTGACATCTCCAAAGGTAACCACTGGGCCAGCTTTCTCAACCACCTTTGATAGCAGGGCTCTATCATCGGTCATATGTCTCGAACATCCACTGTCCAGAATCCACATGACTCGCTTTTTCTTCATGCCATGTATTTAAAGGAGATTAAGTTTTCTTTGGTACCCAAACTTGTTTGGGTCCAGAGAGCTTAGACACATTTGCATATTTAACTGATTTCTGTGCAGATTTAGCAGATTTAGCATTTGCCTTAACTGTCTCCTTTTCTCTTACAGAGGGCTCAGCAGAATTGCTTCTAGGCTTAGGAGAAAAGGATTCTTTCCTAGATTTAGGTGGACTAGCAGTCTTAGGTCTGTTATTTCTATCATGTTTTGTTTTCTTACTTTTATCATCATGTGAACAATTATTAATAGCAGGAGATGCATGTGTCACATTTAGAAAAGCAGTCATAAGATTAACAGTGCATGATATGCAAGCAGTTGAAGCACACTTAGAATGAACAGGCATGGCAGACATGTTATGAACATGAGCATTAATATTATGATTATTCTCTACTTTAACATTCTTACATGCATGAGTAAGATGAGCAGCAGAGTTGCAGTTGTTACATAACTTCCTAGGACCATTTTTGCCTATCCTTCCATTTCTGTTCTTCTTAGCCTTAGACTCATTTTGATCACCTAGTTCAGTTTTAGGTTTTACAAATTTGACAAACTTACTAGGTGACATTGCCTTTTCATTTCTTTGCTTTTTAATGTCCTCAACAAGTATTTCATTTCTAATTAATAAAGCATCAACATCAAAGGGCTCAGAGGTAACCTCCTTATATAGGGGACTATCTGCATTCTTAAGAACAGGTGGTGCATTACTGGATGTAGCCTTAGCTGATTCAGGATCCACCACTTGTTTCTTACATTTCTTAACATTATAGTCAAATCCAATAGCAACTCTTGGACCAGATATTTGACTATCAAACAATTCCCTAGCAAGGTTAGCTGAATTCTGAAAAGCATATAGCTTACCATCTATGTCAGCTATTTTCTCTTTAAGTTCATTCTCTATCTCGACACTAACCTGGAATTTATTTTCTAGATACTCATTTCTTTCCTTTAGATTTTATATCTGCATATTAGTGAGTTCTAGTTCCTCATTCCTGGCTTGTATCTTACTAAGTTCAGCCCTAGCATTTTCAGTCTCAGATTTAGCAGTTGTTATATCTTTTAAAGCATATTCTAAATCCCATCTAAGATCACTTATAGATTTGCTAGAGTCTATCACATGCTTGACACAATCACGATTACGACATTTAAATCTATCAGCCATAGAAGCAGGCATGTTTTTTACCTCATATCCGTAAGTAGGATCATAGTCTGCCATAAGCGCAAGATTGCCATACTCCTCTTCATCGTCAGTGTCATCCCAGCTTTTGCCCTCGGCAATGTATGACTTGACATGATACTTTCTCTGAGAGCTAGAGTCCCTTTTCTGAAAAACGTTCTTCCTTTCATTTGCTTGCCTGGGTTCTCTGCATTCGCTGGCAAAGTGCCCCATCTTATCACAGTTGTAGCACCGAAACTTGCTACGGTCTACCATCCCTGTCTTGTTACTCTTTCCTGATTCAGACCCAGAAGATGAACCAGTTCTCTGCGATCTGCTGCTACTTCCAGAATATCTGTACTTGGCATTTTTCCTGAATCTGATTCGGCTAAAGTCAGCTGCTAATGTAGCCATAGTAGGATCCTCTAGTTGCTGCAACTCTTCAAGAGTATAATACTCACTTTCGTCACCAGGCAGATCATCATTGTCCATTTCAGCTTCAAAGAACACATCCTTCTTGTTCTGCGGTTTCACAACCTTTATTTCAGGTTCTTTGTGGCTGGATTCAGTAAGAGCAGTTGTCTTCAATAATTCAGCATTCTTGCTATCCACTGTTCCAGCACCATATATAATTTTCCTTTGCTCTTGCTCCATCTCATGAGTTCTTAACTTTCCATACAACTTCTCAAGAGTCATTGTAGCAAAGTCATCTCTCTCTCTGATGGATGACGCTTTATGTTCTACATGGTGTGGTAGAGTCAGCATGAATTTCCTGTTTGTCTCTCTTAGAGGATACTTCTTCCCGTGAATGCTCAACTCATTCAGTAGCTTATTGTATCTTTCGAAAACTTGACTGATACTTTCACCAGGAAGAGATTTAAAAGCTTCGTAGTAAGACGTCAGAATATCCAGTCAATTTTCACGAACTTCATCAGTTCCCTCCATTATCATTCCAATCGTATCCCACATGTGTTTCGCACTAGTACAGTTCATAATTTGATGATTCATTTCATCATCCATGGAGTCAACTATGATTAGTCTAAGATTGGTATCCAATCCATCTTTTTCAGTTTCAGCAACGGTATACTCCGATGGACGTTTTGGAATCATTCCTCCAATAGCTGCACTACTTTCACCATCCTCAGTAGTTTCAGGAGCAGCTTTCATTGGTTTAGACCAACCCTCAATCAACGTCTCCATGTATCTAGGATTTGACGCTTGCATGAACAGTAACATCTTCATTTTCCACATGTTGTAATTATCACGCTTAAATGAAGGAACCTTAATACTGCTACCTTTTTGAGTACTCATGATTCTGGATGACGAACGCGGATCTGATCTGTATGTCGATCAACAAGCTCTGATGCCAATTGTTAGGTCCAGAATAACGTAGAAGGGGGGTTGAATACGTTATTTCGAAATATTTGGATTTTTGAGAAGTGAAAAATAAGGTCAACAACTGAATCGAAATAACACAATCAATTCGGGAAAATATCTTTGAATTGATAAAAACCGAGGGGTGTTACAACTTCTAATCCAGTGGATTAGCTTAAAAAACTAGAACACTCCTAAGGATAGTTTAGGCACGAGGACCTTCTATCCGACACTTCCTGAAAGCGGGCTAAGCCGGCTTTCCTACTAGATGGACTGTCTAGCAGCTGACACAGAGAGGATATAAGAGAGAGAAGATAGAGTTGTGTGTTGAGGTGTATTTTTAAATGAAATATAGCATGCCTATTTATAGATTATAGAAAGTTAATATGCTGTACTATTTCAACAACCCCCGTGGGCCCCTCCAGCCACTTTTTGAATAGTAGCCCCCATATGAATAGTAGCCACTTTTTGAATAGTAGCCGCCATATGAATAGTAGCCGTCATATGAATAGTACTCGTGAATAGTTGATAAATGGATTTTAGATCCATTTAGAGCATTCCAAATCGGCTTAAATTGATTGCTTTGGCCTCAAGTTTGTGGTAGTTTTGATGTGTTTTGTTTAATTATGCAGGGTTGAAGAAATATCGATTAAAGGTGTAGTTTTTGTCGTTATTTGGAGTTGATTTATGATATGGAAGGAAGAATGAAGGCTAATGTCAACTATCAAGAAGTATACAAGTCATTAAGAATGAAAGACGGAAGCTCATGCAAAAGGAACGAGAAGAAAAGCTGAAAAAACAAAGAAAAATCAAGTTTTCGCAGCACGCAGCCATGCTAACAGCCCCGCAAGGCTGTCAGCGCCATTTCCAGCAGTTTGCAGCCATGCTGACAGCGCCCCAAGGCTGTCGGCACGGCGGGTTGCTGCGTGAAATTCCAGTTTTTGCCCTTTTTACGATTTTGGCCATATCTTGAGTTCTAGAAGTCCGTTTGAGGCCCGTAAGCTGTCCACGCAAAGATAACGAGATTCTCTATCATTCTAAGGTGGTCCAGATGTCCAATTATGATTGGAACGTTCCAGAAAATCTGAAGAAAAGGCAGCTACGAATTTTCCTTTAAAACAGAATCAGTTTAGGAAACGTAATTCTATTATAATTCTGTTTTGGTAGTTCTTGTTGGACAAGACTTCTAGAGCCTATATAAACACATCCAACCCTTGTAATTTGCATCATTAGGAGTATAACCATTACATATCAATTACTTAGGATTATTTGTATTTTTTTATATTTTGTTTATTATCATGTTTTCATCAGATCCCATGATGACGAGAGGTTCAATTATGAACTAATCATTGTCATGGGATTCTAACGGATTTATTTATGGAGCTTTAGTATCTTGATGCTTTGAAGATCCGTGTGTGATGTATATTTGATATCCTCGTATGGTTGTGCTTAATTGTTAGATGCGTCATGAGCATCTAATTTGTTAATCTCTTGTGAAGTGAAAGTGGATCTTGAGATTTAGAACTTGCCATGCTAGCATAGGTTCATAATTGTTTATCAATATGATTCGTGGTGTGAGATGAAAATACTTATACTGCCCTATGTGATCATTATGGATAACTTGTTCTTCAACCGTTATGTTTTCAAATTCTATAGACATATAGGGTCTAAGCATAATTGGTGTCTATTCATCTTCTATCTCTTTTGTGGATGTATGTTTAGTTTGGTATACGTATACTGAGAAGTTGCGTATACTTGTTTCGTGTTGTCCGATCAGATATCATAACCATTGCATATAGTGATTAAAGGCGTCAGATCTAAGCAAAATATTTAATGAAGTTAGGATCCCATGGTTTTTCTTGCAGAAGTAATTAGATTTCAATTCTAGTTAGTTAGTTAATTCTTAGTTTGTTAATTTACATATTAGTTAATTTATTTAATTAAACCCAATATTGTTATTTGTCTTAGCAGTGCATAATAACCATACATTGTTGCATAGGTACAAAACTAAATTAAAACCATAACCAGATCTCTGTGGGAACGAACTCGACTTATTCATATATTACTTGTGACCACGTACGCTTGCTTGATTTTGTGCTAACAAGTTTTTGGCGCCGCTGCCGGGGACCGTCGGTGTTTTATTTTTGGTTTATGTGCTTGTCAATAGTGGTCGTTAGATTTCACTGACTCAAATTTTTTCTTACCTATCTTGTTTAGTTTGGTGTGTTCAGGTACTTGAGTGTGTGAAGATGGCATGCGAGGAGTTTCCATGGTGGGCATATTCGAGTACATCCATGCCTTATCAATGTGAGAGGTGTTTGGGCGTTCATGATCCATCCCAATATTGTTACTACGAAGGAGTTGATCCGTATGTCACTTATGAGGAACAACCATATTATCCATACCATCCTCAACAGTACCAGCAAGATGTTCCAGATATGTCATATTTCTTTGGTAGTGAAGAGTTTCAACATTAGCAACCTACTCCTATTTTTCAGTTAGATGAAGTTCCTACTATGGAGGAGCTTAGGATGATTGTAAAGAGTATGGAGGAGTCTACCAAATCTATGGGGGCACTAGTTGCTCAAATTTTGAGTTTCTTGGAACAAGAGAAACAACAATACATACAAGAGGCAATTCAAGAAAATAATGATGACTTGGAGCAAGGTACTGCATGCATAATTGAAGAAGACAAATTCCAAGAGGAGGTGAGTGTTCACAAGCCATGTGAGGAATTTGATCAAGCTAGTGAGGTGGATGATTTGGAAAGGGCACAATTTGAGACAGACATTGATGACCTACGCAAATTTCAAGAATTGGTATGTGCGTACCAAGAGGACACTGATGAGCTACGTAAATTTCAAGAATTGGTATGTGCGAACCAAGAGGATGAAGAACATGGGAAAGATGCAGGTCTTCTACTTGTCTCAGAGTTTAAAGATGAAGGTAGCGCATTAGAGCAAATGGAGGAAGTTCTCTTTGAGGAACCAAAGGCTTCAGCAACTTACATTTACCCTCCTCCATTATATTCAAGCAAAGCCCGCGAATGTGTGTTGTTCTACAAATTAACAGATTTTGGGTTAACAGATGAAGGTAGTGGAATAGGACATAGTTGTTACACGAATAGGCTAAGCGAGGAGAAAGGGCAGAAAGTGTGTCGCCGTGATGACGATGAAGTCTCACGAAGAGAAGATCAGGCCAACTATTATCATCCTTAATGGAGGCTTGGAAGTAACGTCAAGCTATTGACGTTAAAGAAGCGCTTCTTGGGAGGCAACCTAAGGTATGTTTTCTACTTTCCCTCGTATTTACTTCCATTCAATGCGGACATTGAATTTTTCAAGTTTGGGGGTGGTTTGAGGGATTAGTAGTTGTTGTTGTATTATTTGTTCATGTAGGATTTCATGCTTGCATATTAGTAGTAGTAAATTATGCATTTATGTTCGTGATATCTACGTTTGTTTCATATAGGACATTCTGTTTTTATGTTCGTATATAATGTGAGTTCATAATAGTTGCATTTGCACCCATGCTTGATAGGAATTTTGTGTTGTTGACGCTTTTGATTGAGAAGTGATATGCTTTGTTCTTGTGCACACACATACACTAGTAAGTTGAAGCTAGTACACTTATTGAATGTTGTGAGTAATTAGAAGGACATGAATATGTGCAAGATGATTTAGTTTCCAGGCTTTGAATACAAGTAGGTGCATTAGAGAGATTTTTTGCTTGGGATTGAGTATGTTTTTCCACCAAGTGAGTTTTTGAGCCATATTGCATAATATTTGCAATTTATTCGTTTGTTTGAGTGTCCACGGATTGTTTGCATTGCTAGCAGTTATTTGAGGTCTTTCTTGAAACGCATGACATTATTTGACGATTAAAATGATAAAGGCATTTAGGGTTAACCACACATTTTCCCATATTACCACACCATATTTACATGATCAATTAGTTAACCCGTTGAGCTTAATCCTATTTTTTCGGTGACATACCACATTACTTGCCTAGAATTTTTTCTTGTATTAGCCTTACATTAATTTGAACCCACATTGTCAAAGGCTAGTAGAGTGCTTACGGGAGTAATAAGGTGTGCAAGGAGGGGTTATTGTTGGTCTTACTTTTGGGGGAAATATTGAAAATTGGATTTGTTTATTGGATAGTCAGCATGTGTAATAAAATTGTGGGATCATTGTTATTGTTTATATTATTGTTTGTGTTATATTTAGCTCTCGAAAAAAAAAGAGAAAAAGAAAAAAAAAGAAAAAAAATATGTATTATGAGAGCATGTTTGTGTTTGTTGTGATCCTATTTTAGTCGACTAGTCGAGTGTTTGTTTTGAGTAAAAATTATGTGGGGGGAAAATAGGGTGTTGTGTATGATTTATTATGGTACTTACTAGCTTTTGACACTTCACCTGTTTTGGCTTATTTGACATACCTTGTCCCTAGCCCCGTTACAACCCAAATAAAGACCTTTTGATTATCGTCATTGATGTATGTTGTGTTAAGAGTTAGATTGATACCAAATGTCAAGCATGTTTATGATTTTGTTGGAATTGAGTGATACACTTAACCTTGTTCTTGAGTGAATATTCTTTTGTGAGTGGATTGTGAGTGTTTGCTTGTTTTTGCGTATGAGATCCCGAGCTTTGTCTCAAAGATGTGCTCTTGTAGGCTTAGCATGTTTACTAACTTATTCTTACACTTGACATGGACTTGTGAGAACTTATGCATGTTCATTGAGTTGACTATGTGAATACTTGCACTTTCGATGCCAAGACATTGCGTTATTACTTTGATTCTTAAGTTGATATGACATGAGAGGATTTGAAGGTATGGTAGGATATTAGTACTAGATTATTTGCATTTTCATTTAGTTGCATTCATGCATTGCATTGCATTGGATTTTGTGGGTACATTCGCTATAGGCCCTCACGAGACCTTACTCGTCCACTAGGGCTGCCTAGGGGTTTAAAGGGCTTGTTGCATATGCCAAATGCAACCGTGATCACCTACGGAAGTGGTACTAATTAGTTAGTGTTTAGTTGTTTATGCTTAAGGACAAGCATCGATTTAAGTTTGGGGGTATGATAAATGGATTTTAAATCCATTTAGAGCATTCCAAATCGGCTTAAATTGATTGCTTTGGCCTCAAGTTTGTGGTAGTTTTGATGTGTTTTGTTTAATTATGCAGGGTTGAAGAAATATCGATTAAAGGTGTAGTTTTCATCGTTATTTGGAGTTGATTTATGATATGGAAGGAAGAATGGAGGCTAATGTCAACTATCATGAAGTATACAAGTCATTAAGAATGAAAGACGGAAGCTCATGCAAAAGGAACGAGAAGAAAAGCTGAAAAAACGAAGAAAAATCAAGTTTTCGCAGCACGCAGCCATGCTAACAGCCCCGCAAGGCTGTCAGCGCCATTTCCAGCAGTTTGCAGCCATGCTGACAGCGCCCCAAGGCTGTCGGCGCGGCGGGTTGCTGCTTGAAATTCCAGTTTTTGCCCTTTTTACGATTTTGGCCATATCTTGAATTCTAGAAGTCCGTTTGAGGCCCGTAAGCTGTCCACGCAAAGATAACGAGATTCTCTATCATTCTAAGGTGGTCCAGAGGTCCAATTATTATTGGAACGTTCCAGAAAATCTGAAGAAAAGGCAGCTACGAATTTTCCTTTAAAACAGAATCAGTTTAGGAAACGTAATTCTATTATAATTCTGTTTTGGTAGTTCTTGTTGGACAAGACTTCTAGAGCCTATATAAACACATCTAACCCTTGTAATTGGCATCATTAGGAGTATAACCATTACATATCAATTACTTAGGATTATTTGTATTTTTTATATTTTGTTTATTATCATGTTTTCATCAGATCCCATGATGACGAGAGGTTCAATTATGAACTAATCGTTGTCATGGGATTCTAACGGATTTATTTATGGAGCTTTAGTATCTTGATGCTTTGAAGATCTGTGTGTGATGTATATTTGATATCCTCGTATGGTTGTGCTTAATTGTTAGATGCGTCATGAACATCTAATTTGTTAATCTCTTGTGAAGTGAAAATGGATCTTGAGATTTAGAACTTGTCATGCTAGCATAGGTTCATAATTGTTTATCAATATGATTCGTGGTGTGAGATGAAAATACTTATACTGCCCTATGTGATCATTATGGATAACTTGTTCTTCAACCGTTATGTTTTCAAATTCTATAGACATATAGGGTCTAAGCATAATTGGTGTCTATTCATCTTCTATCTCTTTTGTGGATGTATGTTTAGTTTGGTATACGTATACTGAGAAGTAGCATATACTTGTTTCGTGTTGTCTGATCAGATATCATAACCATTGCATATAGTGATTAAAGGTGTCAGATCTAAGCAAAATATTTAATGAAGTTAGGATCCCATGGTTTTTCTTGCAGAAGTAATTAGATTTCAATTCTAGTTAGTTAGTTAATTCTTAGTTTGTTAATTTACATATTAGTTAATTTATTTAATTAAACCCAATATTGTTATTTGTCTTAGCAGTGCATAATAACCATACATTGTTGCATAGGTACAAAACTGAATTAAAACCATAACCAGATCTCTGTTGGAACGAACTCGACTTATTCATATATTACTTGTGACCACGTACGCTTGCTTGATTTTGTGCTAACAAGTTTTTGGCGCCGCTGTCGGGGACCGTCGGTGTTTAATTTTTGGTTTATGTGCTTGTCAATAGTGGTCGTTAGATTTCACTGACTCAGATTTTTTCTTACCTATCTTGTTTAGTTTGGTGTGTTCAGGTACTTGAGTGTGTGAAGATGGCATGCGAGGAGTTTCCATGGTGGGCATATTCGAGTACATCCATGACTTATCAATGTGAGCGGTGTTTGGGCATTCATGATCCATCCCAATATTGTTACTACGAAGGAGTTGATCCATATGTCACTTATGAGGAACAAAAGATGATCAAGCCTCAGTGACAGAATAAGATGTATAGATGATTCAGTTGAAGGGCCAAAAGATTCCATGTATTTATATTATTTGAAAGATTCAGTTGAAGGGCCAAAAGATTCCATGTATTCATTAAAAGATTCCATGTATTTATATTATTTGAAGATATTTTGTTGGCTAATCAATTGGAATGTAACGAAGGTGTGAAGATCAAGATCAGTGCTAGTCACTTGTGAACCAGACCAGTGCACTAAGTGTCAGCACATAAGAGAAGGATCAACACATTAATTCACAGAAAGAATTGCCAAAGTCTATTGACGATCAAGGACATACATAATATTTCAAGGTATTGTCAAAAATTAATTTACTCTGAAAATCAACTAAGTAACAGATTAATTAATTATTTATAATAAATAATTAAATTAATCTGATACTTGAACTATTTTCTGAGAAGAATTAAAATAGCAAAATAAACAGAAGAGAATATGAATAGTAACCGAAATCACTATTCATATGAATAGTAACCGAAATCACTATTCATATGAATTGTTGGAATAGTAGCTGGGGTTGTTGGAATAGTGCTCGGTTACTATTTGGGGGTTGTTGGAATAGTGCCAAATAGTGACTTTCTAAAATCTATAAATAGGCATGTTGTATTTCATTTCAAAACACACCTCAACACACAACTTTCTATTCTCTCTCTTATATCATCTCTGTGTAAGCTGCTAGACAGTCCATCTAGTAGGAAAGCCGGCTTAGCCCGCTTTCAGGAAGTGTCGGGTAGAAGGTCCTCGTGCCTAAACTATCCTTAGGAGTGTTTGATTTTGTAGCTGATCCATATATAGGATTAGATTGTGTAGCAAACCTCCGGGTTTTATCTATTTAAAGATATTTCCCACACAGTTGTGTTATTTCGATTTAGTATTTTTGATTTCATATCCACATCAAAAATTGAAGTAATTTTAAATAACGTATTCAACCCCCCTTCTACGTTATTCCGGACCTAACAATTGGCATCAGAGCCACTCTGTTATTATACAACAGTTAAGATCCAAAAAGCTATACAATCATGACAGAGAAAACACAAACTCCAACAACAAGCAGATATGAATCAATTAGAGTTCCAATACTCAGGGCATCAGAATATCCCATATGGAAGGTGAAGATGGAAATGTTTCTGGAGGCTACAGATCCAGAGTACTTAGACAGAATCCATGATGGCCCACATAAGCCTACCAAATTGTCTGTTGCAATTGCTGGAGAGGAACAGAAAACGATTCCAAAGGAGAAGAAAGACTACACCCCTGAAGATATCTCCTCTATTAGCAAAGATGCCAAGGTAAGGCATTTATTACATAATGCCCTTGACAATGTTATGTCTAACAGGGTCATTGGATGCAAAACTGCTAAGGAGATTTTGGATGCTTTGGAAGTCAGATGTCAAGGAACCAAAGCCATCAAAAAGAACAGGAGAACAATACTCACACATGAGTACGAGCACTTTGACTCAAATACTGATGAGTCATTAACAGATATATATGACAGATTCCTGAAATTGCTGGATGATCTGTCACTGGTAGATAAAGAGTATGATCTTGAAGACTCCAATCTGAAATTCTTGTTGGCTCTTCCTGAGAAGTGGGATTTAAAAGCCACTACCATTAGAGACAATCATAATCTGGAAGACATGTCTCTTGATGAAATCTATGGAATGCTCAAAACTCATGAGCTTGAGATAGAACAAAGAAGTAAAAGGCATGGAGGCAAGTCCAAGATAATCGCTCTTAAAGCTGAGGAAAAAGCTTCTAAAGAAGTTACTGTGAAAAAGAGTCAATCCAAGGGAAAGGCTCTTATTACAAAGTCTGATACTGAATCATCAAACTCTGATGATGACACCAACTCTGACAATCTCACAGACTTTGATAATGAGGGTAGTGATGCTGAGATGATACAACTTGCAGCCCTGATGGTAAGAAGCTTCAAGGAGATGGCTTACAAGAACTTCGGGAAAAGAAATAAATTCACACGAAGAGATTCAAATTTCGAAAAGAAGAATTTCAGAAAAGCTGAAGGAAAGGAAGATAGTTCTGGGAAAGTGGACAAGTCCAAGATCAAATGCTATAATTGTGGTGAGAAAGGACATTTTGCACCTGAATGCAAGAAAGCCAAAGCTGATAAAGGTCAAGCTTACATCACAAAAAAGAAGGACTGGGCTGACACTTCAAACTCTGAAGATGAGGTGAACTATGCCTTGATGGCAAATGTTGATAGTATCTCTGAAACTATTGAGACCAAGGTACCTCACTCTACTCTAGCTTTTGATACTACTGATATATCTGAGTTAAGACTCTTTCTTAAAAACTTGCATGTTAGCTACAGAGATCAGACTTTAGAAAATGAAAGAAAAAAATCTGAAAGTCTAGACCTTAGAAAGAGAAATGACTATCTAGAATTAGAATTAGTCCAGATGTTAAAAATTCAGAAAGAGAGAGATGATGCTATTTTTGTTAAAACTGAATTATTGAAAAAGCATGCTTATCTTGAATCTGAACTTGCTAAAGAAAGAAACATTATTAAAACTTGGACTAATTCTGGGAAAACTATTCAGATTATCATAGAGAATGATTGTTGGAAAGAAGGTCTAGGTTACACTGATAAAAAGAAAACTGCCAACCTAGAAGCTGAGACTTCTAAACCTATATTTACTGAAAAGGCTGCAAAACCCAAACTTAATCATATGAGGTTTGTACTAAAATCTGACAAACCAAAACAGGATGAAGTCAAATCAGTAAATGTTAGTTTAATGTCTCGGAAACAGCTTACACACAAGCTGAAGGAGTTAAAAAGAGTGAGCAAGGTAAAAGAACCTAGGAAAAACAGAAATGGAAAGGTAGGCATCAATAAAAGCAACAAATATATGTCCATTCCCAATGCTCCTAGGAAGAAATGTTACAACTGTGGAAATCCTAACCATCTTGCTACTTTTTGCAGGAAGAATAAAAATATAAACTCTATACCTTCTAAGTCAGGAGTTAAGAGTGGTTCAGTTAGGTTTAAGCCACAGAATCCTTGTTTTCACTGTGGCAATATTTGACATTCTATTTATACATGCAAAGAGTATCATAATTTGTATTATGATTATTATGAAATTAAACCCTCTTTGAATAAATTCAAGATTGATTCTACATGTATAAATTCTGATAAAAAGAATGTTAGCACAAACTCTAATAAGACTTCTGCTGCAAAAGCTAACAAACTTAATAAGGCCAAAGGATCCAAGCAAGTCTGGGTCTTTAAAACTAATCATTAGTGGTTTTTGTGATTGCAGGGTAACAGGAAAAATATCCTTGTTCTGGACAGTGGATGCTCAGGACACATGACTGAAAATAAAGCCCTGCTATCAGAATTTGTGGAGAAGGCTGGCCCAAGTGTTTTTTATGGAGATGGCAACATAGGAAGGACTCTGGGATATGGCAATATCAAACTTGGGAATGTCATCATTGAATCTGTAGCTCTAGTCTCAGGACTCAAACATAATCTACTAAGTGTGAGTCAAATCTGTGACAGAGGTTATGTTGACTCGTAAACACGCAAGTATACGCGATCACAAATAGCAAGTGATATGTAAGATTCGTTCCGCAGAGACTAGGTGTAAATGCCAATTTAATACCTATGCAACAGTCTATGGTTACTTCTTAATGCTTGAACAATTATCAAATTGGGTTTTAGATTAAACTATTTTAATTAACTAAGCAAGACTAAATTAACAATTAAGAGTTCTTATAATAAACAAACATGGGATTTCAATTTCATTAACCACTTCATCTAGAATCTTATGCCCTTTAACCTAGTATGTGACAGAGTTAATTACTGATTAGATGCACTAAACTGATACACACCAACTTTCGTTGTGCATATACCATCCTACTGATCATCCACAATGGATAGAAGTCAAGTAGTCACCAAATATGTGTAGTTCCTATATGTCTATAGCAATTGAACACATACCGATTAAAAATCAAGCATCCATTAAACCACATAGTCAATGCAAGACGGTTAGAATTACACCACAAATTAATACATGTTCTTCACATGCAAAAACCTATGCTAGCATGAATTGTTCTAAACCCTAGATCCACTTTCGCATTCACCAGGATCAAACACACAATTACAGGTGTTCGCGACTCACCTATAACGAATAAGCATAATCATACTAGGCAATCAATTCAATCCATCACACACCAAGGCATAAATAACACTTAATTACTAGAATCCATAGAAAAATCCATTAAAACCCCATGATAACGATTTAGCCCATAATTGACCTCATCGCCATCATGGGTTCAATTGATAACATAATTCTAGAAAACAAATAATAATAAAAGAGAAATAGAGATAGAAATAAATCCTTAATAATGAGAAAGAGTACAAACGATCCAAAGATTAAGCCTCATTGCTTGTCACTAGCTTGGAGAACTCCCCTTGAAAAAATTGTTCTAAGATAATCTAGATAGATAATCCCTACAAATGCTAACTGATGATCCATCTGTTTTTTAGGTTCCTAACGATACTCAAATAGTTTCAGGAAAAGCCCCAAATAAAATAGGACCAATACAAATTGACCCGATAAAAACAATCAAAAAATAAAATCATTAACTTCGAGCGCAACTGCCCTTGTTAGAGCGCCCCTGCGCTATCTTTCTCCTGGAATACGCACCAACCAGCGCCTATGCGCCTGATCGAGCGCTATTGCGCCAATCACACCCGCGCCACTGCGCCCCAACTCGCGCTGTTGCGCCTTATACTTCCTGGAAATTGCTATCTTGAGCGCTGCTGCGCTTGCCTGAGGCGCCGTAGCCCTTGAACGCGCGCCATGACCCTTTGCGATCCCTGGAATTCAATTACTTCTAATGCATGACTTGTTGCTTCCCTTCCAAATTTAAAAACTCACCATTTACTCATTTTAGCTCCAAAATGCCTCCACGACACAACCTACACAAATTACACAAAAACAAATCAAATGACAATGAAACTCGAGAACTTGCAAACGATTAAAGTCCAAACGGAAGGTAAATAGTGGATATAAAATCCACTTATCAAACCCCCAAACTTAAACCGTTGCTTGTCCTCAAGCAATGCAAACTCAACCTAAAATGATGCGTGATATAACTAAAAATGAAATGTCATGATAATACGAACATGTCCTAATGCAATGATCCCACACAAGTTACCAAATCCAACTCAACAAGCAAACACCTCAACGAATGCAACAACTCCAAACAGAGCTCGACTAAGGCCCCGTATACTAACAATACATGCTCGGAAACGTGGTGTGTGCATTTCTCACTAGATATACTCTCGAAACTAGATCAAAGGCATAACCAATTCTTCGCCAAGACAATCACATGTTTATAAACAGAATGAACTTTAGACACTCCATGACTCAAAGACACCGCCATCATCATTTAAGGTAGACAAGGATTCATGCTTTACTACATAAAACACCACAAAACACAAAACACACATGCTTTTGACTGTGCAATAGGTGAGACCCCTAAAGGCTTATACAATAGCACCCTTGTAGCGAGCGTTAGGTTAGTGGATCCCAGACCAGAAAAGTCTTAAGTCACTAGGCATAAAATCCCCTCGAACTTACTTGCTCGAGTACTAAAGAGCTCACCCTAGCCAATTAGCATACACACACTCTCACAATCCCTCATTTTTTATTCTCACAACTCTTTTCTTTTTTTTTCTTTTTTTTTCCTTTTCTTCTCTATTTTTTTTTCCTTTGACTCTTTTTCTTGCCTTTTCTTTTTTTTTTTCACATGGGTGCACTATCTCACCCCCCTAGACTACTCATATCAAATATGAGCCGGCTACTAGCCATTTGACGCCTAGCCATTATTACACTACGACACGACACTTAGCATGAAATCCCTGTTTCCCCCCAAACTTATACTTAAGTGCTCCTACGCCATCGATGGAATAACGAAAATTCTAGATATAAATAAGTGATTAAATCTCAACAGCCAAACAAGGTATGACTCGATCTAGCCCAAGAGCAAACAGTGAGACCGTGAAAAGATTGTGTTCCCGACACATGCAAGTCAATTTCATAAGTACTTAGTTCAACCCTCTATTCATTGTCATCACACTCAAATTAACGTCGACCTATCGAGCCAGAAACAGACACTCATATGGAATCATGTGATATGCATGAACAAAATGATATTACAATCCTAAATAAAGCTATATGGCATGGCATCCTAAATGCACTCTAAATGGCATGGCAAAACTAAATGCACAATTACTAACATGAACTAGCATGAATATGCAACTATATGTAATGCAAAGATTCTTGATACCCTAAAATCACCCCCAAACTTAAAAATTGCAATGTCCTCATTGAAGGCAAAATTAAAGGGTACAAGAGATACTCCCCTACTCATCGGCATCTCCACCCTCCTCGGGTGGTGTGTCTGGTGGTGGATAGATGTGGTGCTCCAACACAACTGTTGTTTTATTCGAAAGAAAGAAATCATGGGTTGCCTCCTACGAAACGCCTTTCTTTAACGTCTTTAGCTAGACTTGGCCACGATTTTCCTCTTAAAAATTTACTGCACCGCATCTGTATAAGGCCATTTAATGATCTTTTCTGGAGCGACATCGTCAACGACAAGCTTTACCCGTATTCGCTCCTCACAAGATCTCTTAACAACTTTCTCACGCCTACCTAAAAAGTTAGCAGCAATAACAATAGCAAGCAAAGGATATGAATTACAAGAAACATACCCCAGGTGAACTAGCAATGTTTTGAGCTCAAGTTCGGGAGCTCCTTCAAATGATGGCTTAAGGCGCACCTGAGAATTCCAGAGATCTTCCACTCCAAGCAACTTATGTGGAATACGAAGCCCCATTAACCAAGGCACTGTAATCCTCAGTTGGCCATGCTTTGCCTTCTCCTTCTCCGTGTCATACTTTTTACTCTGCCCTGCATCAACCAATTTCAAGCTAAAACACTCCTCATCCTCCGCCGATAAATTCATGGCTAGAGTTTGCTTCTGAAGCCTTTGTGGATATGGAGGAGGAAAATCGATTTGGATGATCTCTGTAGTCTTCTCCGGAGTAGATTTGTCAACAGGAGTTATGCTCTTTTCCTCTTCGGCCTCCAACTGGTCGAAGTCAGATTGCGACGGAGCGGCATTCAACAACTGAACATGCTCTTCTAATTTATCATCTTCCACACTGAGACCCCCTTCATCCTTCGAAGGAATTAGCATAGCCACTTGAGCCTTGGAGTTTTCTTGATCTTGGGCTGATTCTTCAGAATTTTCAGATTGCAAAGAAAGTGGTTGCTGCTGATTATTCAGAACCGAATTTTCTGGACATTCTGAATTTTCTGATTGGTTTGCCTCCGGCTCTGCTTCCTTATCAACTTCATGTTCTGCTTCTTCCCCATCTTTACCCTCAGACTCTCCTTCCTGAACTTCGATCATGGTCTCACCCGTGGCTAAGAAAGACCAGTCAAGACTGATAGGAAGGTTCTTGTCCTCCTCCTCTACAGCTAGGCCTTCTGTGTCACTTGCAATTTGATTCAATGTTTTTAATGCATTTGCAATTTGACCAATCTGATCTCCTATTGTCTGGAGAGACAATGCATTGCTTTTAACCATCAACCTCAATTCTTCTAATTCAGCTTCTTCGGTCGACTGTTGGTTAGACCAAGTCTGAAATTGCTGCTGCTGAAATTCAGGAGGTTGAAAGTGTTGATGCACTGGGGCATACTGATGCTGAAATTGTTGCCCCTATTACTGCTGAATTCCCCCTAGACTGTATGGCTCATCTCCAAACTGCTGATTTTGGAGTGGGTAGGATGGATATTGGGATTGCTCCATACCACTCTGATTGTAGTCCCAGCTGAAATTTGGCCGGTTTCTGTTATACTCACATTGATGAGTGTAATGTCCACCTGCACACAGCTCACATACAATTACGAAGTCTTGCTCCCAATAATCCATCAAATAAAAAGAACAGTTCAAGTCAGTAATCTATAATGACCACTGATGACAAGCACTTAAACTACAAATAACACCGAAGTCCCCGGCAGCGGTGCCAAAAACTTGTTGACTCGTAAACACGCAAGTATACGCGATCACAAATAGCAAGTGATAAGTAAGATTCGTTCCGCAGAGACTAGGTGTAAATGCCAATTTAATACCTATGCAACAGTGTATGGTTACTTCTTAATGCTTGAACAATTATCAAATTGGGTTTTAGATTAAACTATTTTAATTAACTAAGCAAGACTAAATTAACAATTAAGAGTTCTTATAATAAACAAACATGGGATTTCAATTTCATTAACCACTTCATCTAGAATCTTATGCCCTTTAACCTAGTATGTGACAGAGTTGATTACTGATTAGATGCACTAAACTGATACACACCAACTTTCATTGTGCATATACCATCCTACTGATCATCCACAATTGATAGAAGTCAAGTAGTCACCAAATATGTGTAGTTCCTATATGTCTATAGCAATTGAACACATACCGATTAAAAATCAAGCATCCATTAAACCACATAGTCAATGCAAGACGATTAGAATTACACCACAAATTAATACATGTTCTTCACATGCAAAAACCTATGCTAGCATGAACTGTTCTAAACCCTAGATCCACTTTCGCATTCACCAGGATCAAACACACAATTACAGGTGTTCGCGACTCACCTATAACGAATAAGCATAATCATACTAGGCAATCAATTCAATCCATCACACACCAAGGCATAAATAACACTTAATTACTAGAATCCATAGAAAAATCCATTAAAACCCCATGATAACGATTTAGCCCATAATTGACCTCATCGCCATCATGGGTTCAATTGATAACATAATTCTAGAAAACAAATAATAATAAAAGAGAAATAGAGATAGAAATAAATCCTTAATAATGAGAAAGAGTACAAACGATCCAAAGATTAAGCCTCATTGCTTGTCACTAGCTTGGAGAACTCCCCTTGAAAAAATTGTTCTAAGATAATCTAGATAGATAATCCCTACAAATGCTAACTGATGATCCATCTGTTTTTTAGGTTCCTAACGATACTCAAATAGTTTCAGGAAAAGCCCCAAATAAAATAGGCCCAATACAAATTGACCCGATAAAAACAATCAAAAAATAAAAACATTAACTTCGAGCGCAACTGCCCTTGTTAGAGCGCCCCTGCGCTCTTTTTCTCCTGAAATACGCACCAACCAGCGCCTATGCGCCTGATCGAGCGCTATTGCGCCACTCACACCCGCGCCACTGCGCCCCAACTCGCGCTGTTGCGCCTTATACTTCCTGGAAATTGCTATCTTGAGCGCTGCTGCGCTTGCCTGAGGCGCCGTAGCCCTTGAACGCGCGCCATGACCCTTTGCTATCCCTGGAATTCAATTACTTCTACTGCATGACTTGTTGCTTCCCTTCCAAATTTAAAAACTCACCATTTACTCATTTTAGCTCCAAAATGCCTCCACGACACAACCTACACAAATTACACAAAAACAAATCAAATGACAACGAAACTCGAAAACTTGCAAACGATTAAAGTCCAAACGGAAGGTAAATAGTGGATATAAAATCCATTTATCAGGTTATCATGTGGATTTCTTTGAAGAACACGGTGAAGTTGTAAGCAAATCTAAAGGAAAAGTTGTTCTGAAGTGATACAGGCATGGTAACATTTATGAAGCCAAGCTTTCAACAAACTCTGATGGCTCTGCAATCTGTCTACTGAGTAGAGCATCAATTAAAGGGATTATATTACACGGGAACATTAATTACAAAAGGTTTTATCGAATCACGATTTAATTATTATTTAATTGGGTAGCAATGATGTATTACTAGATGCCGCTCATTGTTTATAATTTTATTAGAGAATAAAATTATTGCCAATTAAATGATAGCCTACAGGGTCACACACATAGAACATTTTAAGGAAGAATTAATTTAAATTATGAATTTAAATTAATTAAATGATTAGTTGTATTTTATTATATTAATTAAGTGGGACTTAATTATGATATAATAAAATACAAATGAGATATGATTTTAATAATTAAGTATGACTTAATTATTATTTATTTAAATAATAGGATTTGATTCTATTATTTAATTAATCAAACTTGGGCTAGGTTTTTAGTTGGGCTTTTACCTTACACTATCAAATAAATATATGATGATAGGTAAAGAAGGTAATTAATTTTGTACGACAAAAATAATCCCCAGCCGCTTGAACCAAAACCTAAAAAGAAGATCTCATATTTTCATTGGAGGCTAGTACCTCACTTCCAATCAAGAATCGTTCTTGGAGTGTTCGTGTGGATACCGTAGAGGAGGCTTCGAAGAGGAGCACTCAACGATCGTGAAAGCTTGGATCTCCATTAGACATACAATCGTAAAGCTTCTTTAAGGGAAATCATCAATCTCCGAATTAAATATCATGTTTTTGCATGGATCCTACGGTAGGGTTTCGATAATTATTGTTTTTGTTTTAATTTTCCGCTGCGTTTGATGCTCGAAACCCTTCAATGGCATCAGAGCTACTTGCAAAAATGTTTTAATTCGGTTATATGTTACAGTTTTGATATATATACGAGCATGTTTGATGATTGTCATGTATGATGCGTTGATTTTGATATATATGTATAAACTGTATGTTAATGATGATTGGGATGATCATATGATGATCATATAATCTGTATGTATATTGATATATACATGATTTTTGTTTGTTCATGATATGGGGATTGTATACGATACGATTTCTGTATACGCTGCGCAGATCTGGTGAAATCTGTGTCCAGTGTCCGATTTTCGCAAACGATATGTGCTTTCTGACTGAAAACGAGCGTCTGAACAAAACTGATACCATAAGTATCACCGACTCGTCTGTAAGGCGTTTGACGCCGTTTAGTGCATGAAAAACGAGATTTATTGTTTTCAGAATTTGATTCTGATTTTCTGATTTTTGCGTTATATGATTTCTTTGATTGGATCATCTGAAATATGATATGGTATAACATGATTAGATAATATGACATGTTATTTAATTGTTACTTGAGCATGGTGGATGGTTATGGCCTTGAGACCCATAGGATAGAGGTTTTTGTTTATGGTTTGGTTTCTAAATACGACTTGCATGTCGTCATTCCTTATAATGATTAAATCTCGAATGTAACTCGAGTTCTCCTTGTAAGTATATTAGTATAGTTGTTTTGTTTATGTAATGTACATGAATACATGAAGACAAGCAAGCAAGGAGGCGATCCAAGGAGGTATTGTAGCAGCAAAGAAGAAGACATGTAATAGTATAGTATTTTAAACCACCCGTAGATTGTCCTTGATCCTTTCATTAGCTTGAAAGGATCATATAGGATAAAGGCCATAACCAATCACGTTTACATAATGCACTTACTTTACATATGATGTATGAATGTATGTGTAGGATACATAGAAATGCATGCTTTAATTAGATTAATCATGTATGAATGAATGTATTAGATACATCACCCATGCCATGCCTGCTTAATCAAGATAAAATCTGTAACGATTCAAGATTTTAAAATTAACAAACGATCATGAGATTCTTGTGTTTTTAAAATATGGATTTTAAAGAACGGAACTAAATATGGATTTTGATATCTAAAATTTGGGATTTTCTGTCAAAAGCGGATATGCGTATTCGTAAGGTTGATGGGTTTTAAGTGTGACCTTTGGTATCCTCCATCTACCTGGGAAATGAACAATTTAGGATGTCAATATGAAATATTTGGTTCAAGGAAAAATTGAGGATCTCTTTATGATGTGATCATGATCGTTATAATTTTTCTAAATCCCTTAACAAAATATTAAGTTTTAATCAGATGCTTTCCAATGAATGAACACTCATCGAATCCTAGATCGATAAGGGGAAGGGCTGTCAGTGGCAGGGGACTCCTATCTATCGTGGTAAGATGCGACGAATATAAATGGTTATATTCGGCCGTTGGATCATTGGGTCAAACTTAACTAAGTCGTCATAATAAGGTGAAAATAAACGGTTATGTTCGACCATTATGAACTTAGAAGCATAGAGTTTGGTTAAAATCTATTAGATAGATTAGAACAATGGTTGTTCACCAAACTATCCAAGAATTATATATGATATAATTGACAATGGTTGTCTACCTAAATAATCATTTTTAAGGACTTCCAGTGGTTGACTTAAAACATGACGAAATATGGATCTTGGCTCACTAGAAAGAATTATGGGATATACTTTCCGAATTGATAGTAAGGGCTATTAATTTGATAAAAATAGTGGGAGATATATTATGAATATATCATAATCATTTGAACATAATAATTGATAACTCAGACAATCTAATGTTTATTTTGTGCTTTTAACATTGTAGATACTAAGAAATGGCAAACAACACAAACTCTCTATCTGTTCGATCAATCCTTGAGAAGGATAAACTGACAGGAGGAAATAACTTCCTAGACTGGCAGAGGAATTTGAGGATTGTCCTCAGGCAGGAGCGCAAGCTTCATGTCATTGACATCCCTCCGCCAGGTCCCCTTCCTGAGGGCGCTACTGTTGAGGAACGAGCGGCCCACACAAAGGATAAGAATGATGCAAATGATGTTGCATGTCTTATGTTGGCAACTATGAGTGCTAAGCTTCAAAGGCAACATATGCATATGGATGCATACACTACCTATGAGCACTTGCAAAGCATGTTTGCAAGCCAAACTCGTCAAGAAAGGATCAACACGAGTAAGTCATTTTTAATTGCAAACAAGGGGCAAGTGAACCAGTTGATAAGGGTGAATGTCACTACTGTAAGAAAACTTGTCACTGGAAAAGAAACTGTTCAGTTTAATTGGAGGATCTGAAGAAGAAGAAGGCTCAACAAGCTTCTACTTCAGGTATATATATTATAGAAGTCAATATGTCTACTTCTACATCTTGGGTATTGGATACTGGATGTGCTTCTCACATTTGTTTAAATGTGCGGGAGCTGCAGAGAAGTAGGACATTGGCTAAGGGAGAAGTAGACCTACGAGTTGGCAATGGAGCAAAAGTTGCTGCTTTGGCTGTAGGCACTTATTATCTATCTTTGCCCTCTGGGCTTGTTTTAGAACTTGATAACTGTTTTACGTGCCTGCGATTTGCAGAAACATTATTTCGGTTTCTTGTTTGGACAAGAAAGGTTTTTCATTTATAATAAGGAACAACAGTTGTTCTTTTGCTTTGAATGATTTGACCTATGGTGTTGCACGTTTGTTTAATGGTTTATATGTTCTTGATTTAGATAATCCTGTCTATAATATAGAAAACAAACGACTTAAAATTAATGACTCAAATCATACATACCTCTGGCATTGTCGTCTAGGCCATATAAATGAGAAACGCATATCCAAATTACATAAAGATGGATACTTGGATAAATTTGATTTTGAATCATACCAAGAATGCGAATCTTGTTTGCTTGGTAAGATGACCAAAGCCCCTTTCACTGGTAAGGGTCAAAGGGCCACTGAACGTCTGGAGCTCATACATAGTGATGTATGTGGCCCAATGCGTGTGATGGCTAGAGGAGGCTACTACTACTTCATAACATTTACTGATGATTACAGTAGATATGGATATGTAAATCTTATGAAGAATAAATCCGATTCTTTTGAAAAGTTCAAAGAATATAAGGCTGAAGTAGAGAAGCAAATTGGCGGAGGTGCAAGTATTAAGATCTTACGATCCGATCGTGGGGGTGAATACTTAAGCACCGAATTTAAAGAATATTTAAAAGAGTGTGGTATTGTATCACAACTCACTCCGCCAGGAACACCTCAATGGAATGGAGTTTCAGAGAGGAGAAATCGTACCCTGTTGGACATGGTGCGATTGATGATGAGTCATGCAGATCTTCCAATTAGTTTCTAGGGTCACGCTCTAGAAACAGCGGCTTTCACACTTAACCGTGTTCCTACTAAGAAGGTTCAAAAGACTCCATATGAGATATGGGAGGAGAAACGGTCAGGCATGAACTTTATGAAAGTTTGGGGATGCTAGGCGTTTGTGAAACGTCAAGTATCAGATAAGCTTGGAACTAAATCCGAAGAGTGCATATTTGTGGGATACCCTAAAGAAACAAAGGCGTATTATTTTTATAGTCCCTCTGAGCAGAAAGTGTTTATTGCTCGAGATGCTGTCTTTATGGAAAAAGATTTTGTTTCCAAAAGAAACAGTGGGAGAACTATAGATCTCGATGAAGATCGAGAACCGCAAAATAGCATTGAACCTGAAGTGGAATAGGAGCAGGATAATGCTCAAGAAACATAGGTTGTTCGTAGATCTGGTAGAATTCGCCATGAGCCAGAGAGATATGGATTTCTCTTGACTCAATGTGGTGATTTGATGCTCATAGATGAAGATGAGCCTCTCACATACCAAGATGATATGAACAATCCAGACTCTAAGAGATGGCTAGAAGCCATGAAATCTGAGATGGATTCCATGTACGAAAACCAAGTATGGACTTTGGTTGATCCACCCGAAGGGGTAAACCCGTAGGGTGCAAATGGGTTTTCAAAAGGAAAACTGACGTGGATGGAAATGTTCAGACCTACAAAGCAAGGCTGGTTGCAAAAGGTTTCAAACAAATTCATGGTATTGACTATGATGAAACTTTCTCACCAGTGGCTATGGTCAAGTCCATAAGGATTTTGCTTGCAATTGCAGCATTCCATGATTATGAAATCTGGCAAATGGATGTCAAAACAGCCTTCCTTAATGGAAGCCTTGAAGAGGATGTGTACATGACACAACCTGAAGGTTTTGTCAATCCAAGGAATGTTGGCAAGGTATGTAAATTACGTCGATCCATTTATGGATTGAAGCAAGCCTCTAGGAGATGGAATATCCATTTTGATGAAATAGTCAAAGAGTATGGCTTTGTTCAAAACAAAGATGAACCTTGTGTTTACAAGAAGGTTAGTGGGAGCCATGTGGCATTCATAGTATTATATGTTGATGATATACTACTAATGGGGAATGACATACCTTCTCTAAAGGCTGTTAAGACTTGGTTACGGAGCAACTTCTCTATGAAAGACTTAGGAGATGCATCCTACATTCTAGGAATGAGGATCTATATGGATAGATTTAGAAGGATGATCGGTCTAAGTCAGAGTACATACATTGATAAGGTTTTGCATCGTTTTGGTATGCAAAATGCGAAAAGGGGATGTGTCCCCGTGTCTCAAGGGATAACGATCTCTAAAGACCAGTGTCCGAAATCATTGGATGATAAGGACAACATGAGGAAAGTTCTATATGCCTCAGCAATTGGATCTATCATGTATGCAATGGTATGTACTCGTCCTGATGTCTCGTATGCTTTGAGCATGATGAGCATACACCAGTCTAATCCAAGTGAAGGTCACTGGACGGTAGTCAAGAATATTCTTAAGTACCTGAAAAGGACTAAAGATTTATTCTTGGTGTATGGAGGAGAGGAGAAACTGGTTGTAAAAAGTTACACCGATGCAAGTTTCCAAATAGACAGGGATGATACTGTATCATAGTCTGGTTTTTGTTTTGTCTAAACGGAGGTACTGTAAGCTAGAAGAGTTCATAGCAAGAAACAGTCGCTATTTCTACAATGGAGGCTGAGTACATTGCAGCTTGTGAAGCGGCAAAGGAAGATGTTTGGATTCGAAAATTCATTACTGAATTGGGAGTGGTTCCATCGATCGCAGATCCCATAGACAAGTACTGCGATGATAATGGAGCTATTGTACAGGCTAAAGAACCTAGATATTACTCCCGATCCAAACATATACTCAGGAGATTTCACCTCATTCGAGAGATAAATGAAAAGGGTGATATACACATATGTAAAGTACACACAAATGATAACATAGCAGACTCACTGACCAAAGGCTTGTCGCAGCAGAAGCACGACGGTCACACTAGTTCCATGGGTATTAGATACATGGGTGATTGGCTCTAGTGCAAGTGGGAGATTGTTAGTGTAGGTGCCCTAGAGGCAATACATTGTTTATTTTGATAAACCTTTATGTCATTTGATTATTTAATAAATGTATTTATTATGACTTTAATTACTGCGATATATTTGTTAGCATAATAAATGTCCTTAGAATAATGATACACATTATATAGTTTAAGTATTTAACTTGAACTTGAGATTATATAATATATCATATTCTTAAAGGTCCCTAGTCGAGTATTATTATATAGGACAATAATAATACATAAATAGACTAGTATGTTGTTGACTGATAACCACATCTCATTGGTTATAAGTATGGAGATACTAAAGTCAAAACATAGGTACATGTAAGGGTACATGGCACTGGACAGACCCACCGTGAGATTCTTCATGTTAATAAAGTCATAAGAAAGACTCACAGTGATAATGGTGTAATGATCCTTTGACTTGAGATCATTATATTTCTATACGAGGATAATATACTTTGGCTACATTAAAAGTTACCTTTGACCGGGTGATGATAAAAGTGGACATCGGGTATATTGTGAATCGTATGAGAAATATGAATGATAGATAAAGGATTTAACCCTCCTATCAGATAGGAGAGATATTATTGGCCTCTTGATTGAGTGAGACTATAAAATGCATGGCCGTGCTCAAATAGTGATTTGTTTTAATAGTCTACTCATGGATCAAGTAAACCCGGATTAAATTATGAAGAGGATGACATGAAACATGCCTCGAGTTTAATCTATAATATTTGGTTAAAGGGATTATATTACACGGGAACATTAATCACAAAAGGTTTTATCGAATCACGATTTAATTATTATTTAATTGGGTAGCAATGATGTATTACTAGATGCCGCTCATTGTTTATAATTTTATTAGAGAATAAAATTATTGCCAATTAAATGATAGTCTACAGGGTCACACACATAGAACATTTTAAGGAAGAATTAATTTAAATTATGAATTTAAATTAATTAAATGATTAGTTGTATTTTATTATATTAATTAAGTTGGACTTAATTAAGATATAATAAAATACAAATGAGATATGATTTTAATAATTAAGTATGACTTAATTATTATTTATTTAAATAATAGGATTCGATTCTATTATTTAATTAATCAAACTTGGGCTAGGTTTTTAGTTGGGCTTTTACCTTACACTATCATATAAATATATGATGATAGGTAAAGAAGGTAATTAATTTTGTACGACAAAAAAAATCCCCAGCCGCTTGAACCAAAACCTAAAAAGAAGATCTCATATTTTCATTGGAGGCTAGTACCTCACTTCCAATCAAGAATCGTTCTTGGAGTGTTCGTGTGGATACCGTATAGGAGGCTTCGAAGAGGAGCACTCAACGATCGTGAAAGCTTGGATCTCCATTAGACATACAATCGTAAAGCTTCTTTAAGGTAAATCATCAATCTCCGAATTAAATATCATGTTTTTGCATGGATCCTGCGGTAGGGTTTCGATAATTATTGTTTTTGTTTTAATTTTCCGCTGCGTTTGATGCTCGAAACCCTTCAGCAGCTACTGCCAAGACCCCGATGCCAACTGCAGTCAAGCTTGATGAAGACAAATCTGGTAAGTCTGTTGACATCACGAAGTATCGAGGTATGATCAGCTCTCTCTTGTACTTAACTGCTAGTAGACCAGATATTATGTTCGCAACTTGTCTATGTGCTAGATTCCAGGCTAACCCTAAAGAGTCACATCTTATAGTTGTTGAAAGTATTTTCAGATACCTTAAGGGAACCCCCAATCTTGGGATTTGGTACCCTAAAGGAACAGGTTTTGACCTAATTGGCTATACAGATTCTAACTTCGCAGGTTGTAAGATTGATCGGAAAAGTACTTCTGGAATCTGTTAGTTTCTAGGAAGAAGGTTGGTATCTTGGTACAGCAAGAAGCAACACTCAGTATCTACCTCGACAGCCGAAGCAGAATACATTGCGGCAGGTAGCTGTTGTGCTCAGATCCTGTGGATGAGGAATCAACTTCAGGACTATGGACTCATGTTGGACAAAATTCCAATTCTATGCGACAACACGAGTGCCATTGCCATTGCCAACAATCCAGTTCAACACACCAGGACTAAGCATATTGATATCAGGTATCATTTCTTACGAGAGCATGTCATGAATGGAACTGTGGTATTATATTTTGTTCCCAAAGATGAACAAATTACAGACATCTTTACTAAACCACTGGATGAATCCACTTTCTCCAGGTTAGTTGGTGAACTTGGGATGTTAAATCTGTCTAATTAATTTTGGATAATCAATAACTGCAATTTGTTATAAGTTCACATGTATTTTAAATGTCCATATGTTTAGTACTTGTGAATTTGTTTTGCCTCCAGTCCTCTTTTTATAGTTATCTCTTGTAGCATCCCAAATCCGGGGTACAAATATGGGACCACTAACCATAAACAATATTTGTTGTGGAATAAAAACTAGGTTATGAATAGTGCGGCTAAGGTTTGTGTGTATTCAATGCAAAGGGGTTGGTGAGCTTCGAGCTTTAATGGCTGTTTCCGTGTTCGAGACTGATCGGTCCTCACAGAGTGCCTACGTATCTCGTATTGAGAATCAAGCCAAAAACGTAGTTCTAGGTGATGGTGCCCTCAGGGCTATGGCGACGAGGGCTCACCTAGGACGTAGTGGCTTGTATGTCCTTATTCGAGGATTGAGCCAAAACGTAGTTCTGAGAATGAGGGGTCAGACCCTTATATAGGCTAAGAAGCCCTAGAATCGTAGTAGGGCTAGGTGACTTGGTGGGCAAGTCACCGCCTTGAGGAAGGTTCTAGATCCTATTTGATAGGAGTCAGCTTCCATATTGAATTTGGTGCCTTGTAGGCTAAGTCTGGTAGGAGTAATATCCTTATCTGACTCTTATTGCTGAGCTGATTATTACCCTTAATATTAATTATGAAATTAATATCATAAATAGGATTTGGGCCCATATGGTGGGCCCCACGCTTGGACCATTCTAGGTCTAATTAATGCCACATTAAATGTGTCTTTTAGGGCTTACTTTTAGCCCATATCATTTGCCCCCCAACTTCTAGGAAAACTGATCAGGTTTTCCTTGAAGTTACAACGGCCTTATTCGAGACTTGGGTTAGGGTTCATTGCTCGTACGCGAGTATTTTCAACAATATCATCTTAATGTAAAGCGTGGAGCGACCGACGCATTTACGACGATGTTAAATGGCACTAGACAGCGCTAATCAGCCTTAAACAACGTTTAAATAGTGTTAAACAATGTTAAATGGCATAAAACGACACTAAACGGCGCTAAACGGCACTAGACGGCGCTAGCCACCCTAAAACAATGTTTAAACAGTGTTAAACAATGTTAAAAGGGGGGATAAAATGGCACCCACGGTGCTAAACGACACTACTCGGTGCTAATCGGCACTAAACGTTGCTTAAACGACATTAATCGGTGCTAATCGGCACTAAACGGCATAAAACGGCACTAAACGGTGCTAAATGACGCTAACAGTGCTAATGGCACTAACAGTACTAACGACACTAACAGTGCTATCAACACTAACAGTGCTAACGACACTAACGGTGCTAACGGCACTAACGGTGCTAACGACACTAACAGTGCTAAACGACGATCGGCTGACATTTTCTAAAAACGTTGAATCATCATTGTCATGTTTGAATGATCACTAACGTGTTTCAATGTTCTGAATCACTTTAGTGAGGTTTGAAGCCAGTCAGAGGTGTTTTGAACATCAAAGTGATTTTTCAAGGTTGATGGACCATCAGCATCCACTTCCAGTTGGCTAAGGCCCTCAAAAAATGAAGTGGTCAGCCAAGGATGGTCCAAGACTATAGAAAATTCAATTAGCTTCGCGTGGACTGTAAGATCGTCCAAATCTGATATCCGGAGCTCAAGATATGGCTCAAACAGCGTTGAAGGATCGGATTGAGTTCCCGGTCGGCCTAATGGCTCCAAAATGGCTCGGTCGGCCAGTTACCCAGTCGGCCAAGGGTCTCCAAAACTATAGAAAATTTAGAGAGCTTCGCGTGGACAGTAAGATCGTCCAAATCTGACATCCGGAGCTCAAGTTATGGCCCAAACAGCGTTGAAGGGTCGGATTGAGTTCCCGGTCGGCGTAAGGGCTCCAAAATGCCTCGGTCGGCCAACCATCAGTCGGCCAAGGGTCTTCAAGACTTTAGAAAACTCAGTGAGCTTCGCGTGGACAGTAAGATCGTCCAAATCTGACATCCGGAGCTCAAGATATGGCCCAAACAGCGTTGAAGGGTCGGATTGAGTTCCCGGTCGGCCTAAGGGCTCCAAAATGCCTCGGTCGGCCAACCATCGGTCGGCAAACCCATTTTCATATTCTTGTCGGACCCCGGGTTGCCGAAACATATCCATACCCCTGACTGATCCGGGTCGGCCGAAAATACCCATACCCCTGACTGATCCGGGTCGGCCGAAAATACCCGTAGTCTTGATGAACCCCGGTCGGCCAAAATTTTTTTTTTTTTTTTTTTTTTGTGATATCGACGATCGATGTCGGTCGGCCGGAGGGCCTCCGGTGAGCCAGTCGGCCGGGACCTCGGTCGGCCGATTTTTTTTTTTTTTTGAAACGAAGGTAGAAAACCCGTATCGATGACCGAAGTCGGTCGGCTGGAGGGTTCCCCGGAGGGGCGGTCGGCTGAGGAGCCGGTCGGCTGGAACGAGCCCGTACCGAGAGTTGATTCCAGTCGGCTGGAGCATGTATGGGGAGGCCGGTCGGCCGGTGACCCGGTCGGCTGAAAATTTTTTCCCTTCTTCTTTTTTACAGTGGTTGGCTCGATCTCTATCAGTGATTTTGATCTTCACATACCGACATCAACCATCGACATGGAACCGACTTGGTCACTATTAGTGATTTTCAATTTTTGCATACCGGCTTCGACCATCGATATGGAATCAATGTTTGGCCATTCATGGCTAGAGTTACTTACTTTCGCATACCGATATCGATCATCGATATGGAATCAATGTTGGCCATTCATGGCTAGAGTTACTTACTTTCGCATACCGATATCGATCATCGATATGGAATCAATGTTGGCCATTCATGGCTAGAGTTACCTATTTTCGCATACCGATATCGATCATTGATATGGAATCAATGTTGGCCATTCATGGCTAGAGTTACTTATTTTCGCATATCGATATCGATCATCGATATGGAATCAATGTTGGCCATTCATGGCTAGAGTTACTTATTTTCACATATCGATATCGATCATCGATATGGAATCAATGTTGGCCATTCATGGCTAGAGTTACTTATTTTCGCATACCGATATCGATCATCGATATGGAATCAATGTTGGCCCTTCATGGCTAGAGTTACTTATTTTCGCATACCGATATCGATCATCGATATGGAATCAATGTTGGCCCTTCATGGCTCTATTTGAGGTTTTATATAGTACCTTGATTCTCGATATTGAACCTCGACACCAATATTCGTACTTGATTTTTAAACTTGAATATCGACCTTGATCATCGAGGTGGAGAAACAAAAACAAAAATGTGAAAACCCGACTCGACCACCACTATCAGTCGGCCGAGTCAAAAACCCGTACCGACAATCGACGTCGGTCGGCCATCACACGCACGGGAAGCCAGTCGGCCAGGAGGTCAGTCCTCAACGTCACTATTCAAATGTCAATATTTGGACCTCAATGTCAGTATTCGAAGTCGATGACCAAATAGACATCCTTCAATTCAAATTGGCTTTCGTGACCTTCTGGGCCTTAACTCGCTTGTTGAATCCTTGGTTTTAAACCTTAAATCCGTTCATGGTTGTTAGTTATCATCAACCCTTAACTCTTATTCTAAGATGTAAAAATGATGAAGTCCCTTAGTTCTTGCCCCCTTGCTACATATGGTGGAGGTCTTGCTTCTCGGTTGATCGTTCAAGCAGTTTCTTTGCCATTCAGCACTTGACTTCAAGTCTGGTGTGCCTTAGCTGGTTGTCAACCCTTTATCTTGATTCTAGATTTACAACCTTGCTTTGGTTTGAATTCGATTGACGGCTCTTGATTCAAGTCAAACGACAAACTCGATTGGAGGCAGACATCCTTTTTTGGCCATCAAGGCTAAAATTTTGTGTCAGGATTTGAGATTCAAGATTTTAAGTATGGAATGACAAAGGACCTCTTTATCTCAACACTCTCACTAATAGTTTCTGTGCCTTCAAGGCATTATCAGGGAGCCAACCAGTCTCAGGATGAGCTTTTAAGAGGGTCTATCCTTCAGCTTACATCAACTGGTGCTACCAATTTCGAAATAATAGATGGGGCCTTCAAGACCTGAAAGTAAACACTTCCGGCGTAGTTCTCTATCTCAGAAGAAGTAAACTTAGAGAGGGCATCGGCCTTAACGTTTTCTTCCCTTGGAATGTGCTCCACATAGCACTCCTCAAATTGGGTCATAACACCCTTCACAATCCTTAGATATTTTGCCTTGGCTTCAAACTCGCCATTCACTTGTGATACTACAAGCCTTGAGTCTCCACAGACCTTGAGGTTCTTGACCCTCATGATTCTTGCCAAGCCTAAGCTAGCTATCAATGCCTCATATTCAGCTTCATTGTTGGTAGTAGGAAAGCCCAACTTCAAAGCATATTCAACTATGAACCCATCGGGGCTTTGCAACACTAAACTTGCGCCACTAGATTTTGTTTTTGATGCTCCATCAAAATAGAGCACCCAATACTCCTTCTGATCAGGTACAAGTTCTTCATCCTTATCTCCACTCTCAGGGGTGGTTACTATCGCCTGTCCCCCGACTTCTTGGTTGCTAATGGTACATTCAACCACGAAGTCAGCCAATGCTTGAGCCTTGATGGCTGTTCGAGGCTTACACGTGACGTCAAACTCTCCAAGTTCGATTGCCCATTTAATCAATCTTCCACTCGCCTTTGGGCTGTGCAATATGTTCCTCAATTGCTGGTCCGTCAGGACTTCGATTTTGTGTGACTGAAAATATGGTCGTAGCTTTCTTGAAGCTGTTATCAATGCCAAAGCAAATTTCTCGATTGATGAGTAATTTAACTCGGCTCCGTGGAGCACCTTGCTTACATAGTAGATAGGCCTCTGAACCTTGTTCTCTTCTTTAATGAGGACGGCACTCAATGCTTGTTCAGACACTGCTAGATACATATAATGAGTCTCTCCGGGACTTGGCTTGGCCAACAACGGGGCTTCGGCCATGTACTTCTTCAACTGTTCAAAGGCCTCTTGGCTTTTATCAGTCCATTCAAGATTTTTCACCTTCTTCAATGCTTGAAAGAAAGGTAAGCATGTATCACCAGACTTGGAGATAAATCTCCCTAGAGCGGCCATTTTACCAGTTACAGTTAACTTCTGTACATCCCTCACAGAACGGGGTGGTTCCATGTCTAAGATTGCTTTGATCTTGTCAGGATTGGCCTCTATGCCTCTTTTTGAAACCATCAGTCCCAAAAATTTTCCTGATCCAACTCCAAAGGCACACTTGGCTGGATTCAACATCATCTTGTGGTGCCTCAGCACTTCGAATGCCTCTCTGAGGTGTTTAATGTGGTCTGCCTTACATAGACTCTTGACTAACATGTCATCAACATAGACCTCCATGGTTTTTCCAATCAGATGGGCGAATATCTTATTCACCAGTCGTTGGTAAGTAGCTCCTGCATTCTTTAGACCAAAAGCCATAACAAGATAGCAGAAAACACCAAAGTCAGTTATGAAAGATACCTTAGGGATGTCCTCCTTATGCATCTTAATCTGATTGTAGCCGCTGAAACCATCCATGAAGCTCAACATCTCATGTCCAGCTGTGGCATCTATCAACATGTCAATCCTTGGCAGGGGAAAACAATCCTTCGGACATGCATCATTCAAATCAGTGAAGTCTATACACATCCTCCACTTCCCATTCACTTTCTTGACCATCACAAGGTTTGCTAACCATTCAGGAAACTGAATCTCTTCAATAAACTCAGCCTCTAAGAGCTTGTCAACTTCTTGCTTAATGGCATCTTGCCCTTGAGGAGCAAAATTTCTCTTCTTCTATTTTATTGTCTTCCTTTCAGGATCGACATTCAACACGAAGGGTTATAAATTGGGGATCAATCCCTGGCATGTCAGCCGTTATCCAAGCAAATACATCATTGTTCTCTATTGGTCTTCATCCTTGAATTCTCAAGCCAGGTACTTAAGACATATTGAAGAGTAGCTAGTTCTTAACATCCTCGGCCTTTCGTGGCTTTGACTATTGCATGTGGCTTTTATCTTCTTGCCTTTTATCCAGGGTCCTTTACAGACTTAAACTCTTACTTGGTCGCGTTGTAACCTAACTTTTGACCCTTCGGGATCTTCACTTATGCATTGGTTTGTTTTCCATTCGTGTATTCTTTTATTTTCGGTACTTGGTCATCCTTGACTTGCACTCATCGGGTGCTCGGCACATAAATAAAATCACGCAATCAATGAATGGAAATCAAATTTGCATTAATAACTTGAAATGGGTTCAACCCTTACATAGAGTACTACTGTCCTACTCGGAGCAACATGCTCTTCAATGGTTTCAATGAACCTTATTTCTACTTCTACTAGATAAATATGAAGCTAAGTTCTACTAGGATAACTTGAGCCCATCGGGGCTTCGCAAGACTAGGCCTGCACCAGATTTTGTTTTTGATGCTCCATCAAAATAGAGCACCCACGACTCCTTCTGGTCTTCTCATTCTTATTCTGAAGTTCACTTCCTGCTTGGGGTACTACCTCCTGCCCCCCGACTTCTTGGTTATCAATGGTACATTCAACCACGAAGTTAGTTAATGCCTGAGCCTCAATGGCCGTCCGAGGCTTCTATGTGATGTCCTCTGCTGGCCCTTCTCGGTGTTCCTCATTACTACGGACATCCATGTCTTCAATTGGAAGGACCTGCCCCCCAAGTCCGTCAGGCCTTAACGCGGCTACATAACAGCTTCGTGCCATCTTTTTATCGCCTTTATGTTCTCCAACACCATTCCTGGTCGGGAACTTGATCTTCATGTGATAAGTTGAGGCAACAGCCTTGAATGCATGAAGTCCAGTCCTTCCGAGGATAGCGTTGTACGTTGAAAACGCCTTGATTACCAGGAAGTTCAACATCTGAGTGGCCTTCTTGGGCTCCTGTCCAATAGTCACAGGCAATTGAATAGTCCCTTCAACTTTGGATCCTACTCCAGTGAATCCATATATAGGCATGTTATTGGGGGTCAACTGAGAATCATTGTACCCCATCTTCACAAATGCATCATGAAACAGAACGTCAACGGAAGCTCCATTATCTATCAAGACTCGCTTCACCTCTGAGTTTCCAATCACAGGAGTTATGACCAATGGGGCGTTATGGGGGAACTTCACCCCTACAAGGTCTGAGTCATCAAAACCAATTGTTGTTTCAGTCCTAGCACGCTTCGGGGCCTCTCCCACGATGTGTATTACTTCTCTGGCATAAGCCTTCCGAGAATTCCTTGTTGTGCCGGCCGCAGTCGGGCCTCCTGAGATCATGTTGATTACTGGCCCTCGGGGTTGTGGGTTGCAATCTTGATCATCATCCCTTCTATTATAATCTCTAATTTGATTAACACGATATTCACCTTTAGTGAAGTGGTTCAATTTCCCTCTACGGATTAAAAACTCGATCTCATCTTTGAGTTGTTTGCAATCATCAATGTCATGCCCCACATCTCTGTGGAATCTGCAATACTTATTCTTGTTTCTCTTTTCGGGATCACCCCTGAGTGGCTTCGGCCATCGGAAATCCTTATCCTTCTCAATGTCCAACAAGATTCGACTCCTAGGAGTATTCAACCTTGCATACTCAGTGAACCTTGGTCCTTGGTTCTTCTTAGGGGCATAGTAGGAGTCCTCGCTAGTTCGGGGATACTTGTCCCTAGCATCATACTCCTGGTCTTGCTTTCGTTTCTTGGAGTCGGCGTTACCCTTGCCATTACCTCCCGCGGTTTCTTTCTTCATGCTATCCTCAGCCTTGATATACTTGTCAGCCCTTCTCTGGAGCTCAGCCATGTTTTAAGGAGGATGCTTGGCCAATGACCTTTTAAAGAACTCGTCAGTGGTTCCGTGTTCCAGGGCTACCATGGCCACCTTATTTTCCAGGTCAGTGATGTTCAACGTCTCCTTGGTGAACCTCTTAAGGTAGTCTCTCAGATTTTCGTTCTTCCCTTGCACCACATACATAAGAGATGCATAACTTTTCTCATGAACTCTTCCGCTGATAAACTGACTAACGAACGCAGCACTTAACTCCTTAAAGGAGCCAATTGAGTTTGCAGGTAGCCGGCTATACCATCTTTGAGCCATGCCCGACAAAGTTTGGGGGAACGCCCTGCACTTCAAAGCGTCACTTGCAGGCTGTAACAGCAGTGCGTTTGAGAATGTCCTAACGTGGTTCGCGGGATCACCCGTTCCATCATAAGCCTTAATTGTCGGCATCTTGAACTTCCTAGAGATGTGAGCATTCATCACCTCCTCAGTAAACGGGGGTGTGGGATCATCCGGATCCCCAAGTGGCATTAAATCCTTGGGGTTGCTCTTGCGGGTTTCCACCCTTGTTGTTCTTCCAGTTGGGGCATCAGCCCTTCTCTGCCTTCTTGAAGACCTCTCCAGATCTATAAAGGGAATCGATCCTGAAGTTGGAGGAGGCTGAGTTTGATTCAACCTAACTTGTTCTCTCGCAATATCTTCCTTTATCCTTAGAATCTCGGTCTCGTGTGCCTTGATTCTCTCAGCAGCTGTCAAAGGAGGTCCATCGTGGATAGTTTGCGTTCTCCTTCTTGGCTCTCTACTAGCACGTCGCCTTCTCGGGGATAGTCTGCGTTCTCCTTGATTCTCACATGATAGTCTGCGTTTGAAGGGAGCTGGTTTCTTGACCCGGATGGATGACCATAGGCAACGTCCTCTCAGCATGGGGATTCGTCCCTAGAGGTTGAGAAGCCTGAGTTTGAGTGATCGCCCCTGTCGTTGGGGGTACTTGCTCGGTGACAGGTGGAGCAGAGTTTAGAGGCAAGGCCTCAGTAGAGGCAGCCTCGGTGGAGGTTGGTACTGATCTTCGTGTGTTCACCATGGTTGATGTCTTCTTCCCACAGACGGCGCCAAATGTTGTGGAATAAAAACTAGGTTATGAATAGTGCGGCTAGGGTTTGTGTGTATTCAATGCAAAGGGGTTGGTGAGCTTCGAGCTTTAATGGCTGTTTCCGTGTTCGAGACTGATCGGTCCTCACAGAGTGCCTACGTATCTCGTATTGAGAATCAAGCCAAAAACGTAGTTCTAGGTGATGGTGCCCTCAGGGCTATGGCGACGAGGGCTCACCTAGGACGTAGTGGCTTGTATGTCCTTATTCGAGGATTGAGCCAAAACGTAGTTCTGAGAATGAGGGGTCAGACCCTTATATAGGCTAAGAAGCCCTAGAATCGTAGTAGGGCTAGGTGACTTGGTGGGCAAGTCACCGCCTTGAGGAAGGTTCTAGATCCTATTTGATAGGAGTCAGCTTCCATATTGAATTTGGTGCCTTGTAGGCTAAGTCTGGTAGGAGTAATATCCTTATCTGACTCTTATTGCTGAGCTGATTATTACCCTTAATATTAATTACGAAATTAATATCATAAATAGGATTTGGGCCCATATGGTGGGCCCCACGCTTGGACCATTCTAGGTCTAATTAATGCCACATTAAATGTGTCTTTTAGGGCTTACTTTTAGCCCATATCAATATTATACATCTCTGAATATAAACAACATTTAATAATAAAAATCCCTTAACCAAGATCGCATACAGGCAATGGTATGAAACAACTACCGAATATCATTATTACAACTCAATCTCAGAATGAAAGAATATTATACAATTTTATGAATGTAAAAATTCACTGTCTAACCAAATATCCAACCTCGACAAATCCCAATCCACTAACCAACAAAATCCATGACTCGAACGTCTCCTCTCGCTGCCTATAGAGCAATACCAACTGACCACTAGGTCCTCTGATCATCTCTAACAACTGGAGAAGTAAACAGAGCAAGAGTGAGCCAACAATGCTCAGCAAGTGTAAATAGTGATGACAATTTCAATAACGACAATTTTGATAAGCAACAGAGTTTCATCTCATTTTATGAAGGAATCGATTCTATCAACTTTTCAATTGTCATGAGGCCAATAACTCACCATTCATAAGGTGCATCAAGAAACAAAACTAACAAGAATTCTGATATCAAAGTATTATTATACAGACTTTCAAGGAGTCAAGAATTAAACATCTCAATCTCAGAGTATAATTAGAATTGGAATTTTTTTATTTATTAAAAAAAAATCATTAAGGTTAGGATGCTGATCAGTCAGCACTAACCCCGGACAAGCTCTCACAGCACTGTCCTTAATTGGATCCATGGCACACATTGGCCTTAATTATTTCTGACCACGAATCTGGTCTAACCTTCACGGTCCTGACCACGAATCTAGTTTGACCCTCACGGTCCATTTTTTTAAAAAAATCTGACCTTCACGGTCTATTTTTAAAAACATTTCCAATTCTAAATCATCCACACTAGGTGTCGGAACAATCGACAACCTTAATTCGCCAAACACCCTGGAAACTCACGTTCCAGGTCAACAACTCAAAATTAGGAGTTAATGAGAAATGACATCATTGTCTAGTATCGACAAGTTCGATACAACACAGGGGATAGCCTGATAATCAAAAACTTAAATAAATACCGACAAGTTCTGTATTAAGTAGGGTGGAGAATATAAAGAATACAATCCAAATAAATACCAACAGGAAAAATATGAATGACCGAAATTATTGACATTAACTTATCAAGAGAGAGATTTCACTTGAGCACATAACATATATACATTGCAATAAGATTTTCGACCATCAAAATTCCACGTTAAAGCGAAGATATGGTCAAACTCTAGGTGCATTGTAAAATTTGAGTTTTCATAAACAGATAAGGTAGCTTAAACATTTGTTTATAAAACGATTCCAATATGGAAAAGTTCAAAAACATTTTTAAAGAAAACATTTTTCTAAATGGGGTCTTTTTGTGAAAATATGCTAGAATCGAGAGTTTCGCTAGCAGGCTTTCATAAGAGTTTAAAATCTTGGGTTTTCTTTGGTTCAGAAATTCTTAAACACTTTCGACGAAATTAGGAGAAATGGCATTCCAGGGATAAGAAAATGAATGAGAAAAGTTATTTATCAAATTCTTTGTAAATCGGATGTTTGAATCATAGGTAGGGACGAGAAGCAGTATCACACTATATGAAAAAGTATAAGTCATCTGCCATCTATACTTGGCTAAATCACCACATACTACAAGTAAATGAAATTTCATCACTTGAACAATAAGTGATTAGGAAAAACACTTGCCTCGATTCATGGAGTTCCTGATTCCCCATCGATACTAAACTTATCTTCTCGTCAGTCACTTTCATTTACATGTGGCTTCTCACTCGGTCCCACTTTCATCCTTTGCACTTTACTAGTTCCCACATCAATTCACCCGTACTGTCCTTGGCTAGGTTTCCTATTCAAACCTTTTCAAGGTCAAATACTATTTTAGTATCCAACTAATTAAGCAAAATCTTATTGTTTTGCCCTACTCTACCCATACGCGTCCTATAACGCTTACTTATCATAAATAACATATACAAACACATACCACTACATATAGACATATCCAATCATATCTATATAGTAGCCTTAGTATAATTACTAAGTCACATATACACGTCACATAACCACTTCAAAACAGCACACCATCAAATTTTCAAAACCATAATATATACTTGAAATATTCCACTGACACATATACTTAACCATTTAAAAAAATCATAACATACTTTCAAGCCTTAAAATCAAATAACTCAAATAGACTTTTAAATAAATTTGCAGGGGATTTTTAGAAAATTTCGGCATGAAGTATTCGTTTATCGGACTATGGGCACAGCCCCTCAAATACAATTCAACCCTGTTTTTGCAAAAATAAAGCTGCATCAACTTGCAGCAACATAAAAGTAAACAAATAAGACAAGTACCCGCCCAGACATGCGGCACCTAGCACATAATGATTTACATTACACTACTACTTACGCTACACCAATGATCGTATTTCTCATGCATTTTAATGATACACGTGACAATCAATCATTGATGTTCGTAAGCCCTAGGGAACAACCCCTAGCACTAACTATTACTTACGCTATATCAATGATCACATCACTTAAGTATATTAATTATACTGGTGATAACTAATCATGGATATTCGTAAGCCCTAGGAATTAGTCGATAAGAATTACATAAGTCCTTTAAATATTGACATTTAAAACTTGTGATCTTCTCATAACTCCTAGCACAATTCTAATTATAATATAAATAACTGATGACTCATAAAACCCGTAACACATTTCAGCCACATATAAGAAACATTTAATCCATATACACCATTTACAATTAGTACTTCATATAACTCCAACTATATACGACATATAACAATTAGTACTAACAATCATTTAGCACAAGGTAACTATACTTAGCCAACTCAAATAATTCTTAACATATAATATTCGACAATAATAATTAGCAATTAACAAATACTAATCCGACATATTACAAACTCACATCTTTCTCCACAATTATAATTAACAATCATGCTCTCCGAATTAAATAACGGAAATCCAAACGATATTCATAATTAACAATACTAAGCTAATTACGAAAATTATCACATTAGACTCATAATTTAAATCCAATTAAATTACTACAATATTCTCAAAATTCAATATACTCCAATTATCAAAATTAACACATACATCTCCCAATTTACAACTAATTTAATACGAAAAATTAATTAGATAAAACGCGAGATTATACCTTCCAAATTCATCAATCTCTCGCAACAATCTCTTCTCTCTCTCTCTCCCTCTAGCCACGACCACCTGCTGCTACTGCCTCTTCTCGCCGGTCGCCGCCCGGAGGCCACCAGTCGTCGGCCTGAAAATCGTGCCTTCCTTCCTCCTCCCATCTGCTGTCAAAACGCGATCGCACATACACACACACGAACACACACACACACACACACACACACGAGTGTATAGATACACACACAACCCTCTTCTCTTCAATCTCTTTTCTTCCTCTCTTTCTTTTTCTTAATCTCTCTCAATTTCTCTCCCCCAATTCCTCTTTCCCCGTTTCTTTTTCTTTCTGCGTTTTCTTGAACCTTCTAGAGCTGGGCTGCTCTACATCTCTTAATGGGCTTGGCCCATTTCTATGTTATTACTATATTCTCTTGACGGCCCAATTATACATTAGTAAACAACTATAATAAACCCAATTAAATAAAACCTTCAGAAAAAATTACACTTTTCATTTTTAAAATAAAGAATATAAAATTATGAACACCCAAATATTTTTAAAATATTTTTCGGATCAAAAATGAATAAAATGTGAATTTTACCAATTTTGATCCTTTAAACGTAATAAAACTCTAAAAATCATTTTAAAATACCGTAACATCCAAATTAATTCACCCAACCATATTCGCATAATATAAAAATATTCGCATATTTTTCACCTTTACAACAATATTCGCATAATATAATTTATAATTTATAATAAATAAATAATATAAAAATCGAAACTTTCTAGGTCGTTATATCCGTCCCCCCTTAATAAGATTCTGTCCTCAGAATCAATCCTAAGGACACAAATAACAATTCTCATCAAACATCTTACTTCCACTTCCCAGGTTGTATCTTCAACCTCTAGGATTCCATCATACCATCTCATAAATTTATAAGCTCATTCCTTGAGCCCTCAACTTTTCCGAAATAACCTTAAGCTTTGGTCTCCGAGTCCTTTTTAACTCTAGACGCTTATCACACGTATACGAATATCTTATTCCGAAATCAACATGACCTTGTTGTATACCGATCTATACCTCGCGTCAAAACTGATATTACCATGCCAATCCTTCGAATAACGCAATCGCGCAATTTGCTTTGATTTACAACGGCCTACACTTGGTATGACTTTCACGCTTTACGTATTACCACACGATTTCAAATAGAACTTCGAGAAAAGAATCTCAGGAAATCCCCCGATCACTTCCACTCCACTTTTCAAGTACGATGTTGATTCAGAAGGGAATAAATCTAGAAGTTTAACATCATTTCGTCCATCCTCAGTCATATCCTTGCAATCGAATATTATAATCATATATATACATTCTTAGACGTACATAAAGTATACTTCAACTAACAACTCAATTCTCATTCTTATAACATAGTCTTGTTTGCTAAATCTTTTGAACATAGCCTCGATTATTTTCAACTTTTGAAAGATAATATACCCATCATCTTGACTGTGACTTTACTCTATACAGGAACAATTCCTGAGGTCACAACTCCACTTGATACTAATCATGATACAATTCTTTAACAATTCTCAACAAGCTCCCGCTTTATCAACACGCATATACAACTTAATACGCATCATTGCTTATTGATATATCTTAAAACGAAATATTCCTCGATTAAAACTTTGAGAAAAAGAATATCAAGTAATTTCCCGATCATTCTTACTCCTCTTTCACGTACTATGTTACTTGAGAAGAGAATAATAAGAAACTTCTATTCATCCTTCATCTCATTGTTTAATCGAGTACCTGATTTAAACTCAACCTCATACCATCTATTTCCAGTCGTATCTTTGATACCGAACAACACGATCAATTCTCACAACATGAAATACGTGTCAACCACGATTTGGTTTACAATTCATTTTCCACCTTACAACATCAGCTTATTAAAACATTTGAAAGAAAACCTCGAATATTTTATAGATTTAAAACAAATCAAAAATATTATTTTTTATTTTTTTTTTCCCACTGAAAATCCTTTTTTTTTAAAACAAAATTTTGAAAATCATTTTAAAAAAAAACATTTAAAATAATGAAGTTTTAAATAAAAGCTTTTGAAATAAAATATCTTTGAAAACATGTTATCCTTAACATTTACAGTTTTGAAACTAATAAACTCCATAATCTTAGCTTCAACACAACCTCGTCCAATAACAAAACTTGTTTTGTGACTTCGCTGCCCTGTATCCTCCGAAATCACTTTCGGATCACAATTTTATATATTTGACAAGTCCTCAAGTTTGACTCTACATCCAACGACTTCGACACTTGACACCACTCTCATTAACTACAAAATCATGTCATTCAAAATTCATACTAAAACTCTTATCCAAAATTTTCTTCCTTTTCTTGTAAACTCTTAAAATCACTCTCGATTGATTTGCATACACTCCATGAATCTTCGATCATCTTGTTATGTGACCTACGATCATATTAAATTCGTCGTCTGAATGTCGTTTGCAATCTTATTCATTGGAATATGCTTCTTATACGAAACAATTCCATTCCCTTGGTATTACAACTTCTTGATTTGCTTATTCGTGAAGACCTCAATATCCGCTTCCGACCTCAAAACACCGCCTTTATCTTTCTCAAAAATCAAGATCTCATTTCCTTGTCCTCACAATTTGACCTCATTTTGTTGTTAGGAAACAAATCTAAATCTGGATCGTATTTAACTTTTTTTTTTCTAGTTATTACAAACACTTCCTACTAACTTCCTTCATAATCATTTTGAATTTCATAATTCTTTATAATCAAAAAAGCAGTCTTGTCCCTCTCTTCAAAACTTCCACCAAGATTGACATGATATTATTCTTGACAAAAACTCCCATCTTTTCAGGCTCATAACATATAGCTTTAACTTCTGATTCAGCTTCTTGTTACCACACTACCCTTCCGATTATCGCCACAGCTATTCACATTTATATTAATAAAATCTCTAGGGATTCTACTCCCGAAATCTAATTATAATATAAATAACTGATGACTCATAAAACCCGTAACACATTTCAGCCACATATAAGAAATATTTAATCCATATACACCATTTACAATTAGTACATCATATAACTCCAACTATATACGACATATAACAATTAGTACTAACAATCATTTAGCACAAGGTAACTATACTTAGCCAACTCAAATAATTCTTAACATATAATATTCGACAATAATAATTAGAAATTAACAAATACTAATCCGACATATTACAAACTCACATCTTTCTCCACAATTATAATTAACAATCATGCTCTCCGAATTAAATAACGGAAATCCAAACGATATTCATAATTAACAATACTAAGCTAATTACGAAAATTATCACATTAGACTCATAATTTAAATCCAATTAAATTACTACAATATTCTCAAAATTCAATATACTCCAATTATCAAAATTAACACATACATCTCCCAATTTACAACTAATTAAATACGAAAAATTAAATAGATAAAACGCGAGATTATACATTCCAAATTCATCAATCTCTCGCAACAATCTCTTCTCTCTCTCTCTCTCTCCCTCTAGCCACGACCACCTGCTGCTACTGCCTCTTCTCACCGGTCGCCGCCCGGAGGCCACCAGTCGTCGGCCTGAAAACCGTGCCTTCCTTCCTCCTCCCATCTGCTGTCAAAACGCGACCGCACATACACACACACGAACACACACACACACACACACACACGAGTATATAGATACACACACAACCCTCTTCTCTTCAATCTCTTCTTCAATCTCTTTTCTTCCTCTCTTTCTTTTTCTTAATCTCTCTCAATTTCTCTCCCCCAATTCCTCTTTCCCCGTTTCTTTTTCTTTCTGTGTTTTCCTGAACCTTCTAGAGCTAGGCTGCTCTACATCTCTTAATGTGCTTGGCCCATTTCTATGTTATTACTATATTCTCTTGACGGCCCAATTATACACTAGTAAACAACTATAATAAACCCAATTAAATAAAACCTTCAGAAAAAATTACACTTTTCATTTTTAAAATAAAGAATATAAAATTATGAACACCCACATATTTTTAAAATATTTTTCGGATCAAAAATGAATAAAATGTGAATTTTACCAATTTTGATCCTTTAAACGTAATAAAACTCTAAAAATCATTTTAAAATACCGCAACATCCAAATTAATTCACCCAACTATTTTAAAAACTAAATAATATCATAAAGATAATATTACAAAAGATTTCATGATTTTTAATTCCTCCAATAATTTTATAAAATTTACAGAGGATCTAAAATGCATGATTTAATTATTTTTAAATCCTCAAAAATACAAATAAAAATACACCGACCTTCACAGCTCACACAATCATCATATAAAACACATAAACACAAATTCACATATTTTTGACCTTTACAACAATATTCGCATAATATAATTTATAATTTATAATAAATAATATAAAAATCGAAACTTTCTAGGTCGTTAGTAAATTATTGAGTTAATTGTAGCATAATTAAATAAATATTTTATTGACGTATATCAATTAATGATATTTTTTTTTAATTTTATGTCTATTTAATTGTGAGTTTATCTGATTATTGTGGATTAATTCTTGATTTACTGTGTGATTATTTTTAATCCATAATAATTAGAAGTATTATTGAGCGGTGTTATTTTTCAAACATAACCTGTCACTATTACACCTAACCCACTAATACTTGAAACCTTATAAATGATGAGTTTTTGTTTGAGTTTAACATCATCAATTTTCAGATATACAGAGCATATACACACAATTGCTGAATATTTCAAGCTTTGACCGGAAAGATCTCACAATCTAGCTGGTGGTTTTTAGAGCAGATTTCATATTCTTGTTATACGCACTAACCCTTGTTTTTGAATTTCCTTAAAGTTTTTGAAAATGGCATTGCAAGGAAGCTTTTTAATTGCTAAAGTTAATCCTGTTTCCATTCAGCAAATCGAAACCATTCAGGATGAGCAATTTCGGGCTTGGACACAATTTCTGAATGAACATTCATTAATCCGCTATGCTTTAGTTACATAGGTGCAGCTTAACCATGATGCATTGTGTGAACTATATTGTAACGCCCCAAATCCGGGGTCAGGGATTTGGTCGTCACGCGGAAATCCTTAACATCAAATTACCTGTTTAACAATATTAAACCATCTGTAATCATTAAAATTGAAATATAACTCTGCGACCCCAACCACCAAGCATCTTTTAGGTCATAGGGCTAGAAACAAGAACTAAAATCTTTACATCTTTATTACATCCATTCTACTACATCGCACTATGTCTTAAAAATCTTATACTACTAGTATAGCTTCGTTGGGAAGTACACCAGCAACTAGTACTACTCAGTACAAATAATATATATTACACACCAATGTACTTACATATAACTTATTCCAGCTATAACTTTTCTGGATCATATCATCTTCACAAGGGCACACTGCCTACTTCTCCTGAGCCATGCAGATAAGCCTCAATCATCTACCTTCCTCTGAAAGGTTAATATTTAAAACAAGCAAGTATGAGCGAAAGAATTGCCCAGCAAGTATTAATAGAGCACAACAATTTACATATCAATATACACATGGAGTTTTCGAAATATAACGATACTTAATATCAATTCGAAATATTTACAACAATGAAACTTCATTAAAGAAAATATGACGTTTAACGCAACATCCAATGAACAGATAAGTTTATAATAATCGTAGTAATCCTCATATCTTAGCGAAATAGTGTACATTACAGTATTGCTAATCTTTTAGAAGGCTTTTCAAAATACGCAGTTCGGTATGCTGCTAAGATAGTTGCTTATCATCATATACAAACCAACCATTAGAAGGTTTCATTTTTAGTATTTCTCAATCTGAAAGCATATACATATAAGTATGTCATTTCCATCAAAAACCTTACAGATCGATACCATGTACCGGGTATGGGTTCTTTAACCACTTGATAAGTCTAAACTCAGAAATAACTGATAGGAAGAGAGTCAAAACTCTTGAAGCAAAACATTTGGGATTTAACATCAATAACCGATGAACCATCTTTCATCTTTTGAATAATTGCAAAAGTGCATAAGTACGTGCCATTACTGTTAGAATAATCTTGCAGTTCTAGATACTGCATGAATTCATCATCTTTCAAAATTGAAAACAACACTATCGGCTACTTGGCACTTAGGCCTAAGAAGCAGTGTTTGAGTATTTTTCCAAAGTGGAGGATGGGACTTAAAGAAAACATAAAAACCTGACAAGGATTGACGATGATCAGTCGCCACATCCAAGTCCAATAATCCGCGGGTCTTCTCTACCGGTAGAAGGATAGAAACTACATCCGTAACTATCCCCGAGTGAAAACTACATCCGTAATCACCCTCGATGAAAACTACATCCGTAATCATCCTTCGGCAACACATGGGCCGGAATAATAATTGATGGACCGCCTGGCTCACGGCCGCTTACACATCCCGGGAATCATTCGTCAACGATTCCCACACCTGCCAGAGTCCCCTTTTTCTTTTCTTGTCAAAATCATTTTGATAGAAAACTTGAGTAGTTGAAGTTCGACTTCAGTCGACCGATAATCTCTTGAAAAACGAGCAAGAGAGTAAAATCTGACCGGGGGTTTTCGAAAATGTTTTGAGTTCAAAAGAGTTCAAGTATAGATATACACTTGTACTATCAATCTCGACACAGGGTTTTGTGATCACACATGGAAAATGGTACGCATAAAGCTTGTAACCACAACAGGGTAATTCCATATATATATAAGTTCTTGAAAAGTAACTTACCTAGATAGATTCAAAATATAATATTTTAAATGACTATGAAAGTCCTTAGACAACCTTTAAATAGTGTTTTATAACCTTCAAAACACTTAGAGTATTTAATAAATATTTGACTACTATGTAACAAATAATAAATATTCAATAATCCCTTTTTAAAAGAATACTCAAATTAATATTCATTTATTAAGTAATATTCAAATAATACTTACTATTAATACTGGAATATGTAATAACCTCAAAACACCCAAATACAACTCTTGGAATGTTTCTAATCAAAATCAAGACACAATCTGTCCAGCAGTCTCCAAACTTTAGCCACTTTATCAAATAACTACTACTGACTCTCGGTCAATAAGAAATAATTAATAAGCATTCAAGTAACATATACCGACATCAATCTAGCTGGTTTAAGCTGAAAGTATCCAATTTATAACCATTGGAATATCTTTAATCCGTATTGAAAATAAACTATCTCCGATAAATAATATACTAGATAGAATCACTCCATTAAATTGTTTTATTATTTCTCCGGGACAAAGTGATTTTAAGAAAGCGTTTTGAAAATGATATTCATCTAATTAAATAAATTTAATTAGGCGAATGAGGTTTATTTAATTAGTAAATGCTTTCAGGGGCATCTATTAATTAAATAAACACTGGTTTATTGGTGATGTTGCCTTTAGGTTAATTATTGCGAAATTCTTTTTAAAAGCTTTGCCCGGGTTTTCGAAAACATACAATACAAAATAGCCTCGACACGCGGGCTAAGCTCGATAACTCAACACGCTCTACCCTTGGAGCCTTTCTTATTCCGATACATAAATATATACCTCATAACATATAGTCCACTACCACATTACAAAAGTTTATAAATATACAACATATAAATCGAGATGTAGAACCCTAAGAATGTCGCCGCCCATCGACAATATTAAAAGTCATGGGTTTTGATTATTGCACGATAATAAATTAATATCACTAGCAAAGTCAAAAATGATTTGGAAGGAGGAGCACAAGATTAAAAGCTCGCAATTAGGGATTGAAAACCTTTTCCCGCACATTTTATATAATTCAAAATAGGTATACTCTGAACAATAGAGTATGTTTAAATAAACTTGCCTCTGGTCCTTAGCAGAAAACAGAAACCGCGAACAAATCCTTCGCACCTCGTCCAAGTAATTCCATGGACCTTACCTGACGTCTCGATCTTCCTTTTTGGATGCACGTCGCTCCAATTTGATTATGCCCTAATGGTACTGAAATAGTTACGAGTACGTGTCAGTCCTACCTCGTATATCGAGTAGACGCAACTCGGGATTATCACTAAATAACATAAAGTCAAACTATAGGTGTCCTCCCTATAGTTGACTATTCTAATAGCACTTAATGCACATAACACCTTATAACCATTTAATAGACTTGAACCAACTTAGTACATAGATAATATTCAAAACACAATCAATCCTCGATAAAGACACATAATATACAATTAATCCTCAAGACACCTCTAACCCATGAATTAGCACATAATCCTCGAATTAATTCACTTAACACATATACACATAAACAGTTAACACCCAAATCATACCTTTAAACCCTTGAAATCAAATAAGTTAAATAAATTAAAACGCAGGGGATTTTTAGAAAATTTCGGCATGTAGTATTCGTTTATCGGACTATGGGCTCAGCCCCTCCATGCCAACAAAACAATTTATAACCCTGTTTTTGATAAAATAAAAGCTGCCTCAACTTGCAGCAACATAAAAGTAAACATATAAGAAAAGTACCCGCCCAGACATGCGGCAACTAGCACATAAGGAAAAGTACCCGCCCAGACTTGCGGCAACTAGCACATAATGATTTACACTACTACTTACGCTTCACCAATGATCGTATTTCTCACGCATTTTACTGATACACGTGACAACCAATCATTGATGTTCGTAAGCCCTAGGGAACAACCCCTAGCACTAACTATTACTTACGCTATATCGATGATCACATCACTCAAGCATATTAATTATACTCGTGATAGATAATCATGGATATTCGTAAGCCCTAGGGATTAGTCGAAAAGAATTACACAAGTCCTTTAAATATTGACATTTAAAAACTTGTGATCTTCTCATAACCCCTAGCACAATTCTAACTATTATAAAATTCTAACATTTAACATGTAAGGAGGTAAACTAACAGCTTATTCTTGCTATAGACCACATTTGAGAACTATACAACCAGTAAATGTATTCTTATTATAAGAAAACTTCCGACATCCACCAATAGTCATAATATGACTCACATAACTAAAACCGATATGCGTGACCCACAATCATTTAGCCACATATAGACCAACCAAGTAATTGACAATTAAGGCATTTAACACATACTTTAACTCGACTTACGACAATTAGCATTTAGCACTTAAACAATTAACAATTAATAATTACTAACCCGAGCATATTATCGGACTCACAATTAACTCAACAATGATTATTAACAATTATGCTCTTCGAATTACTCACGAAAATCAAGACAACAATCTTACAATTTAACTAATATACTTTCCGAATTTTAATCTCGGAAATCCAAACAATATTCATAATTAACAATACTAAGCTAATTACGAAAATTATCGCAATAAACTCATAATTTAAATCTAATTAAATTACAACACTTAATTAATCAAGTCACTACTATTAAACAATATATCGAACTTCACAACTAAATTTAATACGAAAACTTAAAATAATTAAAATTACGAAAGTATACCATTTCGTTCGCCCCGATTTGATTCGCAAGGAAAATCAAGCTCCACCATCTCTCTCCCTCTATCTTCTTCCATCTCTCTCTCTTCTTCTTCCTTCTGCTGTTACACTCCCCGCGCGACCACAAGCCCCGCAGCACAGCCTCCTCCGCTGTCTCCTCTGCTCGCGCCGCCAGTACGCCACCACGCCTCACCGGACGTCCTGCCGCCGCTGCTGCAGCTCCGACGCCGCCCTCCCCCCGCGCGATCAGCACCTGAGCAACGCCCACCAGCTCACCCTCAACTCTCCTCCTTGACCTCTCCTCAATTCCTCTTTCTCTTCCCCCCCACTGATTTCTTTCCCCCCTCCCCCGATCTATTTTTGTGCGGCTCCCTGTGTGTATACGTATGTATATATCTGTGTTATGTTGTGTCCTTAACCCTAATGGGCTTGGCCCAATAACAATTAAAAGCTATACAATTAATCACTACATACTCTAAATAATATTTAGAGTTAAAAACTCTAATTTGTAAAAATAAAATTTTTAGCATAATTAAATACTAGAATATTTTTAAAGACTTTTGGAGAAAGAATTGGAATTAAATCTCAATTTTCTAAATTGATATGCATTTTACAAATATTAATAATTTATAAAAACAATTCATAAAAATAATAATTGTGATTCATAATTCACAATTTACAGGGCTTTATAAAAATACTACAAACACTATTGTTTTAGTAAAATCTCAAATTCTTGATTATATATATTACTCAAGTAATTTCTACAAATCCTCAAATAATTAAAATAAACATTTTCTAAGGATTTTAAAATCTCTAAATTACTCAATAATTTAAAATAAAATCTTTACTAAATAATTCCACATTCCAAAATTAAATCCTTGCACAAATAAACTATTGACTCGGGGTATCTACTCAGTCAATAGAATTTTAAATAGGAGCACCAGGCTCAACTTAACCGAAAATAATTAAATAATTAAATAAAATAAAATAAAAAAAAATTCCTCCTCATTTTAGGAAAACATTATTATTATTGAAATAATAATAAAATCATTTCTTGAAAAATCCGGGTTATTATAGTCTACCCTCCTTAAAAGGATTCCGTCCACGGAATCAGCTAAGGCCACTACTGGGATTCCTTAACTCTTTTATCATCAACACTTATTCTGCAAAACAGGAGATAGTGTCTCTTCGTAAACAACTTCTCCAATATCTCAATTCAAACCTCGATTCTCTATCTGACACTATTATCGCTGGAGTCTTATAACCCGCCATTATTCCTTTCACATATACGTCTTGCCCAACTTTCTATTATTATACTATCCTTAAGAGAGAGAGTTCACTGACTCTATTCACATAACATTCTTGAGAGAGAGAACGAACCAATTCTATCTATACATCACTGATATTCTATTCGTGTTGGGATTCGCTCTTGCTCTTGGCGATTCCGCTGTGAATCTAGTTTTGATCAGCAAATTTATGACTTGGCCGACCTGGTTGGCATCCCCTTGAAATTCATTAGAGGTAATAAGAATCAGGGACCTTTGAAAAGACAGCTGTCATATCAAGGCAATTGCCACACACTGGTGATCATAAGGTTAAGAGTGTTGAAGCAAACCTTATTTGAGATAAGAAAATTTACCGAGAGATCAATATGATCATAAGAACTCACGTTGCGTGTCTCAGTTAAGACATTACTAAAGGTAGTTAGCCTTCTTGTATTTCACAACTCACAAGTGACGGCGTCCCATCAGACTTCTATCACACAAACAGATAGCCCTTGTGTCCCCTATAAGTATAGGGTTGTTCGTCTCAGTGGAAGCTGAGAAGTATGGAAGCAATTCGAAGTGAAGATAATAATTATCGTCTTTCGACAAATAATTCTCAAGTGGACACCCTGGATTAAAATTGATCAGATTCCAAGGTGCAATTTCCAAGGAAAAGGATAACCAGAAGGATACTGGTATACAACAAGAAAGTGGTGCTATACCACCATAGAATCATCCACTATTGAAGGAAAGTGGAAGTTTGAAATAACATCATTCAACAGGGATTCAGAAATCTAAAGGTAGGAATAATGACAGCTTCTGGCACAATCGAAATTAAATATGGTTTAACACGAGTATTGAAGAACAACTTCGAAGAGGGAGTATATTCTTTATCAAAATTCTCTCTTGGAGAGATGTCAAGATAGGTCATAGATTAGGGAGGTAATCCAAATAATTTATGCACGGGGATGTGTCAAACAATTCACATTGGGGAGATAATAAACATAAGTTGCAAATGGGGAGATATCAAATAATTCAGTCTGGGGAAGTAATCAAAATGATTCATAATTGGGGAGGGTAATGCCAAGGTCTCCACGGATGCCTTTCATGTCGGCTCCTCTGACGGATAATTGTTCGATTGTAGCGCTCTTCTTTTCCACGCACACCCTAAGGTGCTCGATAACCGACATCATCGTCGACTCGTAATAGTCGCTAGAGATTCAACCATCGGCATTTACGATATTAAGGAGTTCTATTCGACTCGGCGCAAGCATCTCACGCAAGCATTCTATTCTTTGAGAAGACTTCGATACCGGTGTCGCCCCTAGCAACGACGAATTCCACGTATCGAATGGGCGATATTCCGGAACATTGCTGGAAATACATACTTAGATCCAGTCACCGTTATAACCGTATTAATACCACATGTTCCTGTCCTCATGACAATTCCATGTGCTACTTAAGCTTAACAGTTTTGGCACAACAGCCTTCCTATTTAAGTCTTTCTCTGACTTCCTCAATCCGTCTTGGTTCTTAAAATATATCTCGTCTTTATTGACAAACCTCAACTTTGCCATTTATCTCTACAATCAATTGAAACAATCGGTGTCTATCCACCACTCCATTTGTAATATTACCTCAAACCCTCTTAGGCTCGAGAAATTTAATACCCGTAACTTCGACTAAAATTCTTTCATAGTGATCTTGTTTTGTTTCCCTTTCGGAATTTTAACAGTATGAGTACATTCTCAACACATCCTTGCCATAATACTAGATGTCATCTTTCTATCATTCACCATCATATTGAAATTCCTTATAGTTCGGGGAATACATAACTGCCTCCATGAATCCCCTAAAATCATCTTAAATTTAGGCCTCGGGCGCTCTATGCCCCTGCCAACCAACACTTGTCTCTAAGAGTTCTTTAGCAGACATCCATCACCACAAGAAGTGAAGTCTACCTCAACATATTCCTCAAAATCTTATCTTAATCATTGGTACTATATCCAATAGTCCAACATGAACTCTACATGAGTTCTGACGTTCTCACATAACTATACCCACTCCTACTCACTCTCGTTTCTAGTTTACTATAACCTCATCTCTGATACCATTTCTGTAACGCCCCAAATCCGGGGTCAGGGATTTGGTCGTCACGCGGAAATCCTTAACATCAAATTACCTGTTTAACAATATTAAACCATCTGTAATCATTAAAATTGAAATATAACTCTGCGACCCCAACCACCAAGCATCTTTTAGGTCATAGGGCTAGAAACAAGAACTAAAATCTTTACATCTTTATTACATCCATTCTACTACATCGCACTATGTCTTAAAAATCTTATACTACTAGTATAGCTTCGTTGGGAAGTACACCAGCAACTAGTACTACTCAGTACAAATAATATATATTACACACCAATGTACTTACATATAACTTATTCCAGCTATAACTTTTCTGGATCATATCATCTTCACAAGGGCACACTTCCTACTTCTCCTGAGCCATGCAGATAAGCCTCAATCATCTACCTTCCTCTGAAAGGTTAATATTTAAAACAAGCAAGTATGAGCGAAAGAATTGCCCAGCAAGTATTAATAGAGCACAACAATTTACATATCAATATACACATGGAGTTTTCGAAATATAACGATACTTAATATCAATTCGAAATATTTACAACAATGAAACTTCATTAAAGAAAATATGACGTTTAACGCAACATCCAATGAACAGATAAGTTTATAATAATCGTAGTAATCCTCATATCTTAGCGAAATAGTGTACATTACAGTATTGCTAATCTTTTAGAAGGCTTTTCAAAATACGCAGTTCGGTATGCTGCTAAGATAGTTGCTTATCATCATATACAAACCAACCATTAGAAGGTTTCATTTTTAGTATTTCTCAATCTGAAAGCATATACATATAAGTATGTCATTTCCATCAAACACCTTACAGATCGATACCATGTACCGGGTATGGGTTCTTTAACCACTTGATAAGTCTAAACTCAGAAATAACTGATAGGAAGAGAGTCAAAACTCTTGAAGCAAAACATTTGGGATTTAACATCAATAACCGATGAACCATCTTTCATCTTTTGAATAATTGCAAAAGTGCACAAGTACGTGCCATTACTGTTAGAATAATCTTGCAGTTCTAGATACTGCATGAATTCATCATCTTTCAAAATTGAAAACAACACTATCGGCTACTTGGCACTTAGGCCTAAGAAGCAGTGTTTGAGTATTTTTCCAAAGTGGAGGATGGGACTTAAAGAAAACATAAAAACCTGACAAGGATTGACGATGATCAGTCGCCACATCCAAGTCCAATAATCCGCGGGTCTTCTCTACCGGTAGAAGGATAGAAACTACATCCGTAACTATCCCCGAGTGAAAACTACATCCGTAATCACCCTCGATGAAAACTACATCCGTAATCATCCTTCGGCAACACATGGGCCGGAATAATAATTGATGGACCGCCTGGCTCACGGCCGCTTACACATCCCGGGAATCATTCGTCAACGATTCCCACACCTGCCAGAGTCCCCTTTTTCTTTTCTTGTCAAAATCATTTTGATAGAAAACTTGAGTAGTTGAAGTTCGACTTCAGTCGACCGATAATCTCTTGAAAAACGAGCAAGAGAGTAAAATCTGACCGGGGGTTTTCGAAAATGTTTTGAGTTCAAAAGAGTTCAAGTATAGATATACACTTGTACTATCAATCTCGACACAGGGTTTTGTGATCACACATGGAAAATGGTACGCATAAAGCTTGTAACCACAACAGGGTAATTCCATATATATATAAGTTCTTGAAAAGTAACTTACCTAGATAGATTCAAAATATAATATTTTAAATGACTATGAAAGTCCTTAGACAACCTTTAAATAGTGTTTTATAACCTTCAAAACACTTAGAGTATTTAATAAATATTTGACTACTATGTAACAAATAATAAATATTCAATAATCCCTTTTTAAAAGAATACTCAAATTAATATTCATTTATTAAGTAATATTCAAATAATACTTACTATTAATACTGGAATATGTAATAACCTCAAAACACCCAAATACAACTCTTGGAATGTTTCTAATCAAAATCAAGACACAATCTGTCCAGCAGTCTCCAAACTTTAGCCACTTTATCAAATAACTACTACTGACTCTCGGTCAATAAGAAATAATTAATAAGCATTCAAGTAACATATACCGACATCAATCTAGCTGGTTTAAGCTGAAAGTATCCAATTTATAACCATTGGAATATCTTTAATCCGTATTGAAAATAAACTATCTCCGATAAATAATATACTAGATAGAATCACTCCATTAAATTGTTTTATTATTTCTCCGGGACAAAGTGATTTTAAGAAAGCGTTTTGAAAATGATATTCATCTAATTAAATAAATTTAATTAGGCGAATGAGGTTTATTTAATTAGTAAATGCTTTCAGGGGCATCTATTAATTAAATAAACACTGGTTTATTGGTGATGTTGCCTTTAGGTTAATTATTGCGAAATTCTTTTTAAAAGCTTTGCCCGGGTTTTCGAAAACATACAATACAAAATAGCCTCGACACGCGGGCTAAGCTCGATAACTCAACACGCTCTACCCTTGGAGCCTTTCTTATTCCGATACATAAATATATACCTCATAACATATAGTCCACTACCACATTACAAAAGTTTATAAATATACAACATATAAATCGAGATGTAGAACCCTAAGAATGTCGCCGCCCATCGACAATATTAAAAGTCATGGGTTTTGATTATTGCACGATAATAAATTAATATCACTAGCAAAGTCAAAAATGATTTGGAAGGAGGAGCACAAGATTAAAAGCTCGCAATTAGGGATTGAAAACCTTTTCCCGCACATTTTATATAATTCAAAATAGGTATACTCTGAACAATAGAGTATGTTTAAATAAACTTGCCTCTGGTCCTTAGCAGAAAACAGAAACCGCGAACAAATCCTTCGCACCTCGTCCAAGTAATTCCATGGACCTTACCTGACGTCTCGATCTTCCTTTTTGGATGCACGTCGCTCCAATTTGATTATGCCCTAATGGTACTGAAATAGTTACGAGTACGTGTCAGTCCTACCTCGTATATCGAGTAGACGCAACTCGGGATTATCACTAAATAACATAAAGTCAAACTATAGGTGTCCTCCCTATAGTTGACTATTCTAATAGCACTTAATGCACATAACACCTTATAACCATTTAATAGACTTGAACCAACTTAGTACATAGATAATATTCAAAACACAATCAATCCTCGATAAAGACACATAATATACAATTAATCCTCAAGACACCTCTAACCCATGAATTAGCACATAATCCTCGAATTAATTCACTTAACACATATACACATAAACAGTTAACACCCAAATCATACCTTTAAACCCTTGAAATCAAATAAGTTAAATAAATTAAAACGCAGGGGATTTTTAGAAAATTTCGGCATGTAGTATTCGTTTATCGGACTATGGGCTCAGCCCCTCCATGCCAACAAAACAATTTATAACCCTGTTTTTGATAAAATAAAAGCTGCCTCAACTTGCAGCAACATAAAAGTAAACATATAAGAAAAGTACCCGCCCAGACATGCGGCAACTAGCACATAAGGAAAAGTACCCGCCCAGACTTGCGGCAACTAGCACATAATGATTTACACTACTACTTACGCTTCACCAATGATCGTATTTCTCACGCATTTTACTGATACACGTGACAACCAATCATTGATGTTCGTAAGCCCTAGGGAACAACCCCTAGCACTAACTATTACTTACGCTATATCGATGATCACATCACTCAAGCATATTAATTATACTCGTGATAGATAATCATGGATATTCGTAAGCCCTAGGGATTAGTCGAAAAGAATTACACAAGTCCTTTAAATATTGACATTTAAAAACTTGTGATCTTCTCATAACCCCTAGCACAATTCTAACTATTATAAAATTCTAACATTTAACATGTAAGGAGGTAAACTAACAGCTTATTCTTGCTATAGACCACATTTGAGAACTATACAACCAGTAAATGTATTCTTATTATAAGAAAACTTCCGACATCCACCAATAGTCATAATATGACTCACATAACTAAAACCGATATGCGTGACCCACAATCATTTAGCCACATATAGACCAACCAAGTAATTGACAATTAAGGCATTTAACACATACTTTAACTCGACTTACGACAATTAGCATTTAGCACTTAAACAATTAACAATTAATAATTACTAACCCGAGCATATTATCGGACTCACAATTAACTCAACAATGATTATTAACAATTATGCTCTTCGAATTACTCACGAAAATCAAGACAACAATCTTACAATTTAACTAATATACTTTCCGAATTTTAATCTCGGAAATCCAAACAATATTCATAATTAACAATACTAAGCTAATTACGAAAATTATCGCAATAAACTCATAATTTAAATCTAATTAAATTACAACACTTAATTAATCAAGTCACTACTATTAAACAATATATCGAACTTCACAACTAAATTTAATACGAAAGCTTAAAATAATTAAAATTACGAAAGTATACCATTTCGTTCGCCCCGATTTGATTCGCAAGGAAAATCAAGCTCCACCATCTCTCTCCCTCTATCTTCTTCCATCTCTCTCTCTTCTTCTTCCTTCTGCTGTTACACTCCCCGCGCGACCACAAGCCCCGCAGCACAGCCTCCTCCGCTGTCTCCTCTGCTCGCGCCGCCAGTACGCCACCACGCCTCACCGGACGTCCTGCCGCCGCTGCTGCAGCTCCGACGCCGCCCTCCCCCCGCGCGATCAGCACCTGAGCAACGCCCACTAGCTCACCCTCAACTCTCCTCCTTGACCTCTCCTCAATTCCTCTTTCTCTTCCCCCCCACTGATTTCTTTCCCCCCTCCCCCGATCTATTTTTGTGCGGCTCCCTGTGTGTATACGTATGTATATATCTGTGTTATGTTGTGTCCTTAACCCTAATGGGCTTGGCCCAATAACAATTAAAAGCTATACAATTAATCACTACATACTCTAAATAATATTTAGAGTTAAAAACTCTAATTTGTAAAAATAAAATTTTTAGCATAATTAAATACTAGAATATTTTTAAAGACTTTTGGAGAAAGAATTGGAATTAAATCTCAATTTTCTAAATTGATATGCATTTTACAAATATTAATAATTTATAAAAACAATTCATAAAAATAATAATTGTGATTCATAATTCACAATTTACAGGGCTTTATAAAAATACTACAAACACTATTGTTTTAGTAAAATCTCAAATTCTTGATTATATATATTACTCAAGTAATTTCTACAAATCCTCAAATAATTAAAATAAACATTTTCTAAGGATTTTAAAATCTCTAAATTACTCAATAATTTAAAATAAAATCTTTACTAAATAATTCCACATTCCAAAATTAAATCCTTGCACAAATAAACTATTGACTCGGGGTATCTACTCAGTCAATAGAATTTTAAATAGGAGCACCAGGCTCAACTTAACCGAAAATAATTAAATAATTAAATAAAATAAAATAAAAAAAAATTCCTCCTCATTTTAGGAAAACATTATTATTATTGAAATAATAATAAAATCATTTCTTGAAAAATCCGGGTTATTATATATATTGCAGTGCGGTTAACACTTCTGGACAGGACGGGTGTGCATTCACATATCGACTATTTGGTAGGTCAATTAGGGTCACTGAACGAGATGTTAATCGAATTCTTCATTTTCCTATGGAAAATCTCGTTTCTGATCCTACACCTGAACAGATTGAAATGTTCTTTCGTTTTATAAGGTACCAAGATGGCAATTTCAATACTGGTAATCTTTCTAGAACGTTTCTAACCCAGTACTGGAATTTCTTCTTTCACACTCTTAACCATGTTTTTTCCTCAGATAGAACAAATCAAGATCGAATACCTGAATTTATTCAAATAATAGGGTATGCGGTCGGCAAGAATTTGAGGATTAATTTTGGAAAAATAGTGCTTGGTCAAATCATTTTAAAAATGAAACGCTTGGGAACAAGAGATGTTCGGACTCAAAATGTCAAATGTCTATATCCAAGGTTTCTACAGTTAATATTAAATGATTTTTTGATTGATGAAGACAGGGTACGCTTGGAAAATGGTCAAAAGGTGGATTGTTCTTCCATAAAGACGAATGTAATTAATTACATAAGCAAAAAGAAATATACAGATGTGCCTACAGTCCTAACTGAATATCTAAAGACTGTCCCACTTCCGTTGTTACCACGACCAGTGAGAGCAGGTATACGACAAGGTAATATTTCAATCCGTGCTATTCCAACCTCTGTATTTCCTATTATGTCACAGGAAATACAGTTTCTACAGCCCCCAGTGGCCATCTTACCCGACCAAGAGTAGGAAATCCCACCGACTCTAACACAGGTCGAAGAGCCCATTCTACAAATGCAAACACAAACACAACAAACTCCTATACCTCATTTGTCACTTAAACGGCTAGTCATTCACATTATTGAGGGAGATAGTGCCTCAGCAGCACCACATAAGGCGTTAGTTACATCAGCCGCTCTACCTCATTCTAAACGGAGTAAACCCAATAAACCTGAGGTAACGGCAACTGTTAGTGAAACAATTCTTTCTTATCCAATGAGTGAAAATGTAAATAAGGTTGAATTGACGGGAGCAACTATCTTGAGTTCCATTTCACGGAACATAAGAGTGGTTGATGATCTTTCTAAAGATCAAATGCCTTCACAGGTATCCGAGGTGGAATTAACTACCTCAATAACTGCTGGTGAATCTTCCATTTTACGGAAAGATCCATCGGTAGGAGGTTCTTTTATGAACCAAATGTCTTCACAGACGTACGAGGGAAACTTGGGTTTTGTGCCATTTAATCGATTCAAGTTTAACCTCCCAGAAATAAAATCTCTGGATCTCTTTCGAGATTTACCACTCTTTTACCAGTGGTCGGCAACTCGCTTCACGCGAGGACGGAAGCTCACGAACTTTCATTGCACCATCCGTGACCTCTGAAAAAGGGGCTAGGATGATTTCATTTGCAGGTACACATATCGGTGGAAGCTCTAGAGGAAAGTTGAGGGAAACACCAACAGAACATGTAAGTGTAACCCAAACCACTAAACCGAGTGAATATAGAGTGTTGAGTGAAATACCTGCAGAACGTACAAGTGAGCAACCTACTCAACCACATGCACTTGTAACCAGAAAGGAATATAGCAGACTTCTTACACGGGTCCAAACAATGGAGAAAGAGTTGTCAAATATTTGTAAGTCCATTGAAGAAATAAAAAATTTGCAACTTATTCAACATGATGTATTCCAGGTTCAATTAAGTTCCATGGCAGCCCAGTTTAGTCATGCAATCAACTCCTTGGTAAAGCCATCTTCGTCTAATTTACCAACTCCACATCCTACTAATCTGGAGGATAACCCAACTAAGGGGGAGAAGGTGGATGATCAAGAAAAATCTACAAGGCATAAGGGCAAGGAAAAGGTTGTTGACACATAATTAACTTTATTTTGGGAAAGGAAAAGCTAATTGGAGTATCAGTGCTATGTGGAAAGAAAGCAAAGGCAAACTTGAAGATATGTTCAGTCTAGAGGAACAATTGTCTTACACTTGTTCAAATTTAAAAATCTGGAAAATGTATATTTGATCCAGAATGCGCTTTAATATTATTTATCTTTGTATTTCATTTTTTGTTGTATCAGTTGAGTTATCCTCTAGGAATTTGCTTGTCAAACCCTAACAATCAAATAGGGGGAGATTGTAAAGCATAATGAATGTAATATGTAATAGACTTATATAACTCAACTAGGATAAAAGATAAATAATATTAACTCTATACAGGGATCGTGAAATTTGAAGAACAGGCACCGACAAGGATCAAGTCGCTGAAAGAAGTTCATTAACATGATCAAGCCTCAGTGATAGAATAAGATGTACAGATGATTCAGTTGAAGGACCAAAAGATTCCATGTATTTATATTATTTGAAGATATTGCTGCAGGCTAATCAATTGGAATGTAACGAAGGTGTGAAGATCAAGATCAGTGCTAGTCACTTGTGAACCAGACCAGTGCACTAAGTGTCAGCACATAAGAGAAGGATCAACACATTAATTCACAGAAAGAATTGCCAAAGTCTATTGCAGATCAAGGACATACATAATATTTCAAGGTATTGTCAAAAATTAATTTACTCTGAAAATCAACTAAGTAACAGATTAATTAATTATTTATAATAAATAATTAAATTAATCTGATACTTGAACTATTTTCTGAGAAGAATTAAAACAGCAAAATAAACAGAAGAGAATATGAATAGTAACTGAAATCACTATTCATATGAATAGTAATCGAAATCACTATAAATAGGCATGTTGTATTTCATTTCAAAACACACCTCAACACACAACTTTCTATTCTCTCTCTTATATCATCTCTGTGTAAGCTGCTAGACAGTCCATCTAGTAGGAAAGCCGGCTTAGCCCGCTTTCAGGAAGTGTCGGGTAGAAGGTCCTCGTGCCTAAACTATCCTTAGGAGTGTTTGATTTTGTAGCTGATCCATATATAGGATTAGATTGTGTAGCAAACCTCCGGGATTTATCTATTTAAAGATATTTCCCACACAGTTGTGTTATTTCGATTTAGTATTTTTGATTTCATATCCACATAAAAAATCGAAGTATTTTTAAATAACGTATTCAACCCCCCTTCTACGTTATTCCGGACCTAACATTATGTTTTAAATTAAAAGTTTGTTTATTTAATTAGAAAAGAAAGATTAATGATTGGAAGATTATGATTGCAAAATTATGTTTTAAATTAAAAGGTAACGTGTTTTAATTAGAAAAGAAATATTAATGATTAGAAGATACGATATTTTAGGTGTGTATAAAGGGTAATATGTTCAATTAAAAGTAAACGTCTTTTAAATTAATTGAAAGATAATATATTTTAGGTATTTATTGAATCTTAATATTACAATTATGTTTTTATATAATTATCAAATTAATAATTTTTTAAATTATAATTTAATATAATCATATTTACATATTATACTAATATTTTCTTATTATAAACAACGTATAGGGATTTTTAATATATTTTATTAATAATTGAAAATACAGTGTGATATTTTTGGGTATATATTAATGATTGTAAGATTAGTTTAAAAAAAAAGGTAACGTATTTTAATTAGAAAGGAAATATTAATGATTTGAAGATATGGTACGATTGATGTTTTTATAAAAGGTAACATACAGTAAAACCTCTATAAATTAATAGTTTCGGGACCGGCAAATTTTATTAATTTAACGAGATTATTAATTAATCGAGGTTAAATTTACACTATCGCTATTATATTGGGACCAAAAAAATATTTTGAAAATATTAATTTATAGTGGGTTATTAATTTATCGAGTACTAATTTGTAGAGGTTTATTGTATTCAACTAAAAGTAAATGTTAAAATGGCAATGGCTAATTACCATTGTTAGTCATAGAGGCATGCCTGTCTACATCTAATAACAAGCATAATTGTTTGTAATGCTTTGCATTACCTACATGACCTCTTAACTGAGGGAACCTCTAGTTGTAGAGTTTCTACTCGTTTCTGTACTTGTAGTAGGCATCAAATCCTAGTTGTGTAACTGTACTTATATAGTCAAGAATAATGCTTGAAAGAAGTTCCAAGGTTCATACCTGAAGCAAAAAGATAAAGACTGTCAAATAATCACAGTTGGGATTTGAAGAAATGAAGAATTTGCCTAAGTACCAATTCGAGAAGTACTTTTGTCTATTCGAGAAGTCTAGCGTTCGAGAAGTCAGAGATTCGATATCTGAGAAGTACAGTTGGTCTTGCTCACATTCTCAACCAGTGGATTCCGGAAAGTTGGTTGTTTCCTGAAGCTGAAAACTTATTGAGGAATTTAATAAGGAAAGAGAGGTTAAACATATCTCGAGGCCCCTTCTTATTTTTAACATTTCACCATTGAGTTTACTAGAATAGTGGAATTCTTACACAGTTAGTCTTCTTAGAATAGTGGAATTCTTAAACATATGTGGATTTGATGTAGTTATTTTGGATGGGATTTTATGTATTGGAATGGCTTTTGGATAGCCTTTATGTATTGGAATGTTTGACAATATTTTGAATGACAATCTTTATATTTCAATATTACATGTTGCCTTTCTTTATTTAAAATGTCGGTATAGAGCGTGTAAAAATGTAGACATTGGCTCTGAAGTATTAGTCATTATGTGTTGGCAAAAGATTAGCAAAGTGTTGGCATAGATCTATAGCAATACTTTTAATAGTGTTACTACAATGATAATGGTGTAGCCATAGATCTATAGCAACATCTTATAAGGTGTATAGCCACAGATCAGAAAGGTGTTGGCATAGGGGTCTAAGCCTACACTTTTCTCCCATGTTACCAAAAATCGAAAAAGTGTTAGCATAGACCCCTATGGTAGCACCCAATTTTGTAACACTCCCAAATTTGGTCAAAGTGTAGCCATAACTGGTTTTAGGCTCTTTTACCAACACTTTTTGCCCTATAATCACATTTTTTTGGGCGTAGCCGTAGGCCATATGTGGCGTAGTGAGAAGTCTAGCGTTCGAGAAGTCAGAGATTCGATATCTAAGAAGACACTGTTCGATATCTCTAAATGAACTGTTCGATATCTCATTCGATATCTCAGAGATTCGACATGTTTAGATACTCTATTCGAGAACTCAAGAAGTCAACAAGTCAAAGTGGTATTCGAGTTCTCAAAGAGTCAACAAGTCAAATTTCCATTCGATATCTCAAGGACTCAGAAAGCTATTCGATATCTCAAGGATTCGACAAGTCAAGTGTTCTATTCGACAACTCAAGGAATCCTGGAGAAAAGTACTATTCGAGAAGTGATTCGATATGTCAATCATACAGTATTCGAGAACTCATAGTTATCTAAGCCTAGTTCTCGAATCAATCACTTAGCCACTTCTCGAATACATTCTTGGAGACAAAATATTGAAGAAATTGTACAAGTCTGAAACCTGCAACAAGCCAATGCACTTTATGGACCACAATCTATAAAGTGCTCTGGAAAGCCTACAAAGAAGCTTGGAGAGATATAGAAGAGACAAAGAGCTAAAGAAGTGGATCTGAACAGAACCTTGCAAAGTCAAATCTGTAGCCGTTTGGATGCTTACTCAAAAAGGATAGACATACAAGAAAGTAATTTATCCTGTAACCTTATTTGTAGTAACTGAGTTGTATTCATGTTCTTTAAGAATACAATCTGACTTCTTTAGTTGGAGAAGTTTTTCATACACATTGTAAGACATTTCTCTCTGAGAAAAACGAAGCTGAGAATACTATCATTTGTATTCACAAATTGTATCAACCTTTATCTAATAATATATTATATTAAAGTGATATTGTGTCTTGTGTTATCTTTTATCCGCACCTAAACTTTGCACACACAAACACTTATCTGCTACACAGATTCAAGAACGAAGAAAAGTTCAAGAATTCATTCACCCCCTGTATTCTTTTACTGTATTCAATACTCAACAAGTGGTATCAGAGCGGGCTGTTTATTCAAAAACAGAAAAACGATCATGAGTTCGAATACTCCAAAGACTACAGGAACGGTGAAAGTCCCTAAGTTTGACAAGGAAAATTACAACCTCTGGAAGATAAAAATTATGTTGTTCATCAAAGCCTCTCATCCTTTGTATCCTGAGATTCTCAAGAATGGTCCCTTTGTTCCACAACAAGAGATACCTGAGAAGACTGTTGGAACCATAACTGTTCCAAGATCTTATGTGGCCAAGGAACCATCCAAATGGATAGAATCAGAGAAGGAGATGGTTGCTCTTGACAGCCATCTCATGTTGCTAATTATTGATTCCATAGACATGTCAATGTTTGCAAACATTGCATCGTGCACATCTTCCAAAGAAATGTGGGATCACAATGAGGTGTTATGTGAAGGAACTGATGAGGTCAAGGAAAACAAGAAACAGATACTGATCACACAATATGAAGCTTTCATGGCACAGCCCAAGGAAAGCATCACTGAGATGTTTGAGAGATTTTAAAAGCTAGTTACTGAGTTGCAGATGAATGGCAAGGTTTACAGCACCAAGGAGTTGAACATGAAGTTTCTGTTATCTTTACCAAATCATCTAGAGCAAAGGGTCATTTCTCTAAGGGAAAGAGATTTGAACAAAGTTACATATGATGTGCTCTATGGGGTTTTAAAAACTCATGAGCTTGAGTTGCTTCAGAAAAGGGCTATCCAAGCCAACCAAGGCAGAATGATAAACACATCATGTGCTTTGATTGTCAACAAATCTATTCAAGACCTAGAAGCATCTACAATCCAACTATGGATAGAGGAGATAGTAGATGATGAAGAAACTAAAGCTGAGGTAAGTGAACCTGTTGAGGAGAAGGAGGAAGAAGAGTTCTACACTCTTAAAGAACTAGATGGGATGGAAAACACTTCATATGCTTTTATGGCCAGAAAATTTCCAAACATCAGATTCAAGAGGAACCAACCCTTCAAACCTAAAACCCAAAACCATTCATTCAACAAGAGCAAGGCACCTGTGAAACCAAACAAGAATAAATTTAAAACCAGCCATGTGGATAGGTCATCTATAAGGTGTTATAGATGCAACGACCTAGGGCATTTTGCCAGTGAATGTAAAAAGCCTAAAAAGAAGGATATAGAGTTTTTTGAGCTCGAAGCTAAGTATGAGGCCCTTCTGAAAAAGCAAACACAAGGTAAGGCCTACATAGCTGAAGGGAAGTGTTGGGATGATTCTGATAGTGATGGAGAAGAGCAGGAATTTTGTAACTATGCCTTGATGGCCAATTCCAAGGATGACACATCTTCATCAAACTCTCAGGTACCATCTCTCACTACTATAGACATGTTTGTTTCTGAGTACAAATGCATGATTAAACAACTATCTGTTGAGATGTTTAATATTCATACTAGTATGACTGCTGCTAATGAAGAAATTGCTAAACTGTCTATTAGAAATGAAATATTAATCAAAAGAATGAGGAACTTGAGCTAACTGCTATGCAAGTAGAAAACCTTAAGAAAGAAGTTGAATATCTGCAGAATAAGGTTCTATGTGCTAGTCAAGTTGAAAAGGCTCTTAGGGATGAATTAGCTGAAAATGAATTCAAACTGAAAACTTTTAAGAAATCATCTGGTCTAGTGCAATCCTACCGTGAGAAGATTCAAGCTAAACCCAAGGTTGCCATTGGACTTGACTATGACACCCTTAAACAGAGGAAAGGCTATGCTGTCATTGAAGATGACATAGTTGTTCAGGTGGAAGTGCCTCAGATTTTGAAAAAGGCTCAGACTCCAATTTTTAAAGAATCAACATTTGAAATTGATGAGGATGCCTTACTCATCAAGCAAATGTTGAATGATGAGGATGAGGCACAATCTAATGAACAACAAGCATCCTCTAAGAGTGAGAGTGTCAAGTCAAAAGCCAAGGAGCCAGTAGGTGATAGGGCAAGACCTAAGAAGTTTGTTAAGTTTGTTTCAGCTGGGAATAGTGAATCTGAGAAGAAAGTGACTAAGAAGAAACAGAACAGAAATGGCAAGTTAGGGATTAACAAAGATAACAACTATGCTTATATGCCTAATGCCCTTAGGAAAACTTGTCAGAATTGTTTCAGTATCAATCATTTAACTCATGCATGCAAGAAACCTGTTGGTAGTGTGCCCAAACCTTTCTATGATTGTTCTGTGCCTCTAAGACATAGAGATGCTCCATTTTGTGATAAATTTGACTGTATGTTATGCAACATGAATGTTATGACTAGTTATTTAAATTTGAGAAGGCAATTCATTGATGGTTGTATCAGTCACAATTCTCACACACACTACACAAGGTCAAAGTCTTCAAGTCCTCATAAAGCTAGGAAGGTACCTTTGTCACCTAAGTCTGAAACCTCAGGTTCTAAGACTTCTAACAGTGACAAGAAGACTAACACCAAGAAAGTTGATAAGCATGTTGGTTATGATAAAACTGTTTCTAAGTCACGTGGACCAAAACTTGTTTGGGTACCAAAGGAGAAGTAATACCTTTGTGTTTGCAGGGCAAAGAAAGTGAAAAGAAGGTCATGTGGATTTTGGACAGTGGATGCTCAAATCATATGACTGGTGATATGGCCCTGCTATCATAGTATGAGGAGAAGGCTGGCCCAATGGTTGCTTTTGGAGATGACAGCATGGGTAACACATTGGGATATGGCAAGTTGAAAGTTGGTAATGTCATCATTGAAGATGTAGCACTAGTCAAGGGACTCAAGCATAATCTGCTAAGGGTTGGTCAGTTTACTGATAGAGGATTCAAGGTGGATTTTGACAAAGATGAATGTTTGATCACCCACAAGAAGACTGGTGATTTTGCTCTATCTGGAGTAAGGAAGGGAAGCCTGTTTGTAGCCAATATGGACTCTGCAAACAAGGACAAAATTTGTTGCTTCTACTCAAAAGCATCAAATGAAGATTGTTGGCTGTGACACAAGTAATTATCACACCTGAACTTCAAAGCCATTAATTCTCTAGTCAAAAGAGAGTTAGTGAGAGGCATACCCACACTTGAATTCTGTCAAGAAGGAGTGTGTGAGGCTTGTCAAAGAGGAAAAATGAAAAGATCAAGCCATAAGTCAAAGACAGTGATATCAATAACCAAGCCCCTGCAACTCATTCATATGGATTTGTTTGGGCCTGTCAATATTATGTCACTAGGAAGAAAGAAGTATGCCTTGGTGATGTTTGATGACTTTACAAGGTATACATGGATGGAATTTCTGGCATCAAAAGATGAGGCTCCACAAGTAATCATTGAGCACATAAAGAGAGTTGACAAGGAAGCAAAGGCCAACAATGCAAGTGTGATTGCATTGAGAAGTGATAATGGAACAGAGTTCAGAAATTCCATACTTGAAGCATTCTGCAAAGAGAATGGAATTTCTCAGCAATTCTGAGCTTCAAGGACTCCACAACAAAATGGAGTTGTTGAGAGAAAGAATAGAACTCTAATTGAGGCTGCTAGAACAATGTTACTTGATGTAAAGATGCCTACATGTTTTTGGGCTGAGGCTGTGAGCACTGCATGCTATATTCAGAACAAAACCCTCATAAAAAAAAACACTGGAAAGACACCTTACAATTTGATGACTGGAAAGAAGCCTACTCTAAAGTATGTTCATAGTTTTGGAAACAAATGCTTTGTATTGAAGGATAATTCAGAATATGTTGGAAAGTTTGATGCAAAGGCATTTGAAGGAATTTTTCTTGGCTACTCTATGGAAAGAATTGCATACAAAGTTTATGTCATCAGTCAAAAGAAAATTATGGAAAACACAGATGTGACATTTGATGACAGATGTGTATTGAAGTTTGATAATCTAGATGATTCTGAAAAAGAGATTGAAACTGGAGTTGAAACTCAAGTTCAACAAACTCAAGTGAATGATGATACAAGAGAAGAATTTGTCCCAATCAATAGTGGAGAAATAAACACCCAAGATACACCTGTGAATAGTGGCAACATCACAGGGGGAGGAAATGAGAATGATCATGACTTGGATGATGAAGCAATATCAAGAATGAGAAATCAGACTGAGTATTCAAGGAAATGGGATAGATCACACACTGCAGAGCAAATAATTGGAGATCCTAATGCAGGAGTAAGGACTAGGAGAGCAACTCAGAATGAGTGCCTCTATGGCTGTTTTCTATCTCAAGTTGAGCCTAAGAAACTTGATGATGCACTGTTGGATCCAGATTGGATTATTGCCATGCAAGAAGAGCTGAATCAATTTGAAAGAAACAAAGTATGGGAACTTGTGCCTGCACCAAAGAATAGAACCATTGTTGGAACAAAATGGGTTCTGAAGAATAAGATGGATGAAGATGGTGTAATAGTAAGAAACAAAGCAAGGTTGGTTGCAAAAGGATACACTCAATAGGAAGGCATTGATTATGATGAGACATTTGCTCCTGTTGCTAGATTGGAAGCCATCAGAATATTCTTGGCATTTGCTGCTCATTTAAACTTTAAAGTTTATCAAATGGATGTCAAGAGTGCATTTCTGAATGGAGAGTTGGAAGAAGAAGTTTATGTGCAACAACCACCTGGCTTTGAGGATCCGCACTTCCCAAAATTTGTCTATAGATTGCTTAAGGCATTGTATGGACTTAAGCAGGCTCCAAGGGCATGGTATGATACTTTATCACAATTTCTTCTTGAAAATTAATTTACTAGAGGCACATTGGACAAGACACTGTTTTACAAGAACCATGGTGATGATATTATCCTAGTTCAGATCTATGTGGATGATATCATATTTGGCTCTACAAATGAGAAGCTGTGTGAGAAGTTCTCTAAACTCATGCAGAGCAGATATGAGATGAGTATGATGGGAGAGTTGACATTCTTTCTTGGGTTGCAAGTCAGTCAAAGGAGGGATGGTATCTTTATCAGTCAAACCAAGTATATCAAGGATTTATTGAAGAAGTTTGACTTGGAAGATTGCTCACCTGCAAAGACACCCATGGCCACTGCCACTAAGTTGGATGAAGATGCTAAAGGCAAGAAAGTAGATATCTCAGTCTACAGAGGCATGGTTGGTTCTCTACTCTATCTCACTGCAAGTTGGCCAGACATCATGTTTGCTACATGTTTGTGTGCAAGGTTTCAATCAAATCCAAAAGAATCACATTTGATTGCTATAAAAATGATCTTTAGATATCTGAAGGGCACTCCAAACTTGGGTTTATGGTATCCTAAGGACACAGGGTTCAATCTGGTTGGTTATTCTGATGCTGATTATGCTGGATGCAGAGTGGATAGGAAAAGCACCTCAGGTAGCTGCCAGTTTCTTGGACAAAGGTTAGTCTCTTGGTATAGCAAAAAACAACAATCTGTGTCAACTTCTACAGCTGAGGCTGAATACATAGCTGCTGGAAGTTGCTGTGCTCAAGTGCTTTGGATTAGAAATCAACTTAGAGATTATGGACTTGTGTTGGAAAGAATTCCAATCATGTGTGACAACACAAGTGCAATCTCTATAGTTGCCAATCCTGTCAATCATTCTAGAACAAAGCACATTGACATCAGATATCATTTCATTAGAGAACATGCAACTAATGGAACCATTGAGTTGCATTATGTCTCTACAGATAAACAACTAGCTGACATATTCACTAAGCCATTAGATGAAGCCACCTTCACAAGGTTGGTTAGTGAGATTAGAATGCTGAATTCTTCAGATTCTGGCTAAGTGAATATATCATCTAGATTGTTGCAGCAGTAAACACTTACTTTATCTAAATTCTCAATATTTTTTGGAGTAAGTGTTGGCTGAACTATGATTTATAAATATTTCAAATCTGTTGCATATGTTGGAAAATCATATTTTATTAACTTGAAATTTCAATGAAATTTTGAGAAAATCACTGTTTAATTTGCTAGAATATTCCTCATTGAATATAACTGGTGAATTTTAAAAGATAGTGAAAATTAATTTTTATGAGTGATGAGTATATTTCGATAAGTCAGACTTCTCGAATGGTTCACTATTCGACATCTCTAACAAGTCTCATTAGAGCACTCTCGAGTTCTCGAATAGAGTCTTTTAGAGATATCGAATAGAGGTATTCTTGACTTCTCGAATATGGTAATTGAGTTCTCTAATGATTGAGTTCTCGAATACTGTATTTGAGTTCTCGAATCATTTGAAAAGGCTGAATTCTCGCTGAATCTCAACCGATTTTGGATTTTTGTCTAAAATTTTAATTCACTCATAAAAACACATTTTATTTAATTTAGAATTATTTCTAAGTTAGATAACTTCCAGCTGTGAGTTACTATCTACTTGAGTTATCGAATAAGCCTTTCTTGACTTATCGAATAGTTGTTTTCTACTTCTCGAATGCCTGACTTGTCGATAGAAAACATATATCTAATCGACAATTCAAGTACTTCATACTTATATAATTCTACATCTATTCTATTCATTTCATTCGATTACTCAAGCATCTAAACTCCCAAAACCTCTGAAAACCCTAACTGCCAAAAGCTAAATTTCTTCTTCAACCTTTACTCTTCTCTCTCTTCTCTCTATATCAATGGCAACCGTGAAATTCAACACCAACTTTATCGCCCTAACCAGTGATGTTGAAGCACCCAATGCGAACTTCAAGTGCTTTGTAAAATGGATGTCTGAGTCATACATCAAGGATGCACTCTCTGCCAACCCAACTCTGTATCTAAACATCCTGGAACAGTTTTGGGGAACTGATATTGTGGAAGTTGTAGCCCTAGAAAGCGCAATAACGTCATATATAATCTACTGCAAGATTCAGGACCAGGAAATCACTATAACCACTGCAAACATGAATCAAGCACTGGGCCTACAACAAGAGTCTTATGATATACTGGCCACAAATGCAGAGTTAGAAGAATTCTTTGAATTCATCAACTACTCAGATGGGATCAATCTTGGAAAGTTGAACAGGAAGAATCTGAGAAAGGAGTGGAGCTATGTGTTTGCAACTCTTCTTCAAGTCTTCACTTCCAGGAAATCTTGCTTTGACCAACTCAGTGCACCTGCGCAGCAAATTGGTTATGCATTGGCCTATGGAAGGAAGATAGATGTTGGTCAAATCATCCTACAAGAGCTGTATGAGAGACTTGGTAAGAACACAACCAAGAGAGGTACTGACATTTTCTTCCCTCGCTTTATTCAATCTGTTCTTAATTTTAAAAATGCTGAATTGATTGAATTGCCTGGGATAGATAGAAATAGAATAGGCTATCCTAAATCCATGACCAAACTCATTTTTGGTAATTTGGAGACTAGGAATGATGTGGATGTAAGACTTAACATAACTCCCCATATGGAGGGTTTGTTTAGGACTTACCCCCACAACATGCCAACATTTGACTCAAAGTCACAGTTAGCACAGCCCAATCAAGTAGAACAAAATGCTAACCCAGGGCCTGCTAACCAACCCTCTCAACTAAACACTCTACCAAACACTGAGCCAACTGCATCATCCTCTCAAAAGGGTGATGTTAGTAAAAAGGAGAAGAAGAGAAAACAGATTGCCTCTGCACCTTTGACCATACTATCAGAAGCAACACTGGCTGTTGAATTAGGTCTAGAAAGTGAGAAACCTGAGTCACCCTTAATCAGACCAAAGAAGAAGAAAGCTAAAACCACCTCTTCAGTCACACAAATGGCTGAAGTTGTAAAATCCGGGGCACACAGTTCACTAGGTGTATCCTCTCAACAGGGTGCACTTATAGAATCAAGCATCCTCCCCAATGCACATATCTGTAAAGAGTCAGCACCTGAGAGTGATAAGGCTGGCACAACACTTAGTGGATAGCACATCACATTTGAAACTCCTTCTATTTCTCAGGGGGAGTTGCCAAAATCCATTCTACAAGACACTTCTCTTCCAGAATCTACCTCTCAAATTTCTTTGGAGCCTGTACTTCAAGAAATTGAAGAACAAGGCATTGATCACCAAGAATTCTTTTCTCTTAGTGAGCAAATGAATTCAAGTGACTTAGTGCATGACACTTTGTTCACCACCTAGAAACCACATTCAGATGGTGAGGGCATGCTAGCTGGGGCATATCCTGATGACACCATCACAAACATAGAGGATTCACTAGCTTTTACTAGAGACTCTGTGCCTGTGTCAACTACTGTTGTAACTCATCCCACTCCTGTGGAGACAATAGTAGTAGAGTCATTCCATCCGGTTACAGAAGTTGCATCTGTAACTGAGGAGTCTAGCTTGCCTAGCTCTAGCTCTAACTTCATGTCTCAATGACTGATGCCTGTGTAACATGACAGTGCTTCAGGATCAGGGTCTGTTCCACCTCAATTGATGGTTGAAGCACTTCAAAGCTTAATTGTGGATCAGATCCCTGAGTTCACAAAGATTGCTCAGAACCTTCTCACTGCTAACATGCCAAATCCAGACTATGAAGCTATTCTCTTATGCCACAGAGATGATGTGGAGATGCAAAAGGCAAAGATAGTAGATGATGCTGAGAGAGATGGCAATGTAGATGCCTGGCTACAAGGAAAATTTGATATTTCTCTCTCAGAAGGCCTCCAGTACATCAGAGAAGAATAAATAACTGCACTAGGGTCCAATGCCAAATCTCTCACCCCTAGTGATGTTTATGAAGCAGTAAATGACAACTACAAGGGCATTCTAAAGGCTGCACACTACCTTGGCAAGGGTGTAAAAACGGAAGTTCATGAAGTGTGTACAGCCACAACCAAAGAGGTGAATGAAATAAAGAGGACTTTTGAGGCCAAATTCCCTAAATTGGAGACTGTAATCAAGGACATTCTAGCATGCAAGTCTACCTGCACCAAGATGGACAATGGTTTAGCTCTTCTAAAAGATACTGTCACAGGTTTGGGGAATAAATTTCAAGCTCTATCTGATCAGACCACAGATTCCAATGCCATGCTGAGGACTATGTTCAAAAATCCATATGGAGATAAGCTAATTACTGAAGTCCCATTGCATGATATGAGTAGGTTTGAAGTGCAGAGACTTAAGGAACAATCCCTGTCTGGCTTCAAATCTACTGAATTATTCACCAAGTTAGATGCTCTTGAAAAGGAGGTAGCCTCTCTCACCAAGTCTAATGCTCATCTTATCGACAAGGTTGTCATTCTCAATGAACAGTTGGACACTCAAGCCACTACCACAACTAATGTCCTTTTGCATCAATAGTCTATGTTGTCTGCCATGATGAAGCACATGGGTCTCCCTCTCCCTGAAGAATCTTCAACCCCAAAGGTCACTCCTACAGCCTCTGTGCCTGACAACAAGCCTAAGGGGGAGAAGAGGACATCAAGGAATTCAAATCCAAAGGGGGAGAAACCTAAGGAGAAAGGCATAAAGCTAAATGAGGGTGGTCACCAAAGGGCTTCTAAATCTATAACTCATGTGCCAGGAAAAGGGAAGTCTAAAGTTGATGAGCCTCCAACCACTCTGCCAGTTGTTACTCTACAAACTGTGCATGTCATTACTCCAAGTGGCCAGAAGCAATCCATCACAACCACAGTGGTTGCAGGGAGTATGCCATCTGACACAACTCCATCCTCCATATGTGAAAGTGCCAAGCCCGAAGAAGTTGAAGTCATTACTGAGGCCAAGTTACTAGAAGTTGTTAACTCAAATGTCTATCATGATGAAGCCTTCTTGGAGTTTCTGAAAACCACAAGGGAACAGGCTGGTGACACTCAGTTCTATCTGAGAGAGTTGAAGGAGCAGATTGACTACCTCACTGTCATACCCAGGAAATTCAACAACCTATGGTTCAAGGAGATAATGATGGTATCCAAATCAAAGATATGGCATCTAACATACAAGACTCTACAAGCCCTAAAACACTCAGAGATAGATGCACTGCTTGAGCTTATTGAGAAGAGAAACGAGAACAACAAAAGTCTGTTTGATGATTTGAGGAATGACCAACCTTCAAGGCTGCCAGAAGTAATCAAGAAGCCATGGACAATCATCTATCAGTCTGGAACCAAAATTGAAGACATCAAACAATTGGTCATTCCCAATGATCTCACTCCTCAAAATCACAGACTGGTCATTGCTATCATTGATCAACTACAGAAGAAGGTTGTAGCCAGAAATTCTAAAGAAATAGAAGCACTGCACATCCTCAGATCTTTCATAGAAACTGGTGCAATTCCAGAGATGGCTCAACCTAGGAGAAATAAGGATGATGAGGATTAAGATAAAAGTGATGGAAGGAGAAGACATCACAGGAGTGATAAGGGTGATGAAAATAAGAAGAAGAAGAAGGATGACAAGGATAAGAAGAATGATGATCAAGGTAAAGTCTTTGAGAGTAAAAGTGGAAAACAGCAAGCCTTAGGCATTGCTGACAGTAACCTCACCACAATACAAGACTCTAAGTCTAGGGTGAATACTGTTAGTAGTGACCTAGCAAAATCTACATCTATGGCTTCTGCAACTGTTTTGCCACCTCAAGAAGAGAAGAAGATTCAAATAAAGAAACCATCTGTGTGTTTCAATAAGCAAACTGCTAATGGAATACTACAATGGTCTACAAACAAAGGTCACATGCTACTGCCAGGAAACCATGTAAAAAGGATTAAATTCAAGCATGCTACAAGAAGGGTGAAGTTATCCAAGTCAAAGGCACTGACAATTATCCCAGGCTTAAACTCCAACCACTTGATAAAGACAAGTTGCAATATCTGAGGGCTCAAAGAATCTACCATGTTGCCATTGTTGATGATTGTCTTGAATTTAAATACACTGATGGGAGACAGAAGAAATTTAGGCAAGGGACATGTCAGCATTGGGGCAAGCTGTATGATATAGAAAGAATTATTGCTCTGTTGAATTCTGAAGATAGAGTGTGGAAGATGGAGCTAATTGACTTTGTCAAAATGAAGAGAGATCACCAGGCAGAAATGAAAAAGAACAGTGAAGAGCTACTAAAGAAAAGGGAGGAGGAGTTTGCTGCAATGGAAGCTAAGGCTGATGAATTGAGGGCTATGGGTCTGTGTAGAGTGAAGTTTAATCCTTACATCACTGAATACAAGAAATATGGTAGAAATGTAAAGATTAGAATGGACTACATCAGTTCCTATTCTGAGAAACAGCTGAATGAGGTACTCAAGGATTTGTCAGGCTCCCCTCTAATTGAAGAACTCACTGCAATAAAAGACATTATTCTTGCCATGGAAGAAAATGCAAAGAAGAAATCTAAAGAAGCTGAAGAGAAGATGAAAAATGAGAATCTGCAACCCAAAGCTCAAGAGATGAATCCAAAAGGATATGGCTAGTAGTCCCTCATACATGTATGTTAGGCTTGTTATCAGACATGAAATTGTGACTAAGGGTCTCACTCATAATTTGGGGGAGATTGTTAGTCCCAGAGGCATGCCTGTTTACATCTAATAAGAAGCCTAATTGTTTGTAATGCTTTGCATTACCTACATGACCTCTTAACTGAGGGAACCTCTAGTTGTAGAGTTTCTACTCGTTTCTGTACGTGTAGTAGGCATCAAATCCTAGTTGTGTAACTGTACTTATATAGTCAAGAATAATGCTTGAAAGAAGTTCCAAGGTTCATGCCTCAAGCAAGAAGATAAAGACTGTCAAATAATCACAGTTGGGATTTGAAGAAATGAAGAATTTGCCTAAGTACCAATTCGAGAAGTACTTTTGTCTATTCGAGAAGTCTAGCGTTCGAGAAGTCAGAGATTCGATATCTAAGAAGACACTGTTCGATATCTCTAAATGAACTGTTCGATATCTCATTCGATATCTCAGAGATTCGACATGTCTAGATACTCTATTCAAGAACTCAAGAAGTCAACAAGTCAAAGTGGTATTCGAGTTCTCAAAGAGTCAACAAGTCAATGTTCCATTCGATATCTTAAGGACTCAGAAAGCTATTCGATATGTCAAGGATTCGACAAGTCAAGTGTTCTATTCGACAACTCAAGCAATCCTGGAGAAAAGTACTATTCGAGAAGTGATTCGATATGTCAATCATACAGTATTCGAGAACTCAGAGTTATCTAATCCTAGTTCTTGAATCAATCACTTAGCCACTTCTCGAATACATTCTTGGAGAAAAAATACTGAAGAAATTGTACAAGTCTGAAACCTGCAACAAGCCAATGCACTTTATGGGCCACAATCTGTAACGTGCTCTGGAAAGCCTACAAGGAAGCTTGGAGAGATATAGAAGAGACAAAGAGCTAAAGAAGTGGATCTGAACATAACTTTGCAAAGTCAAATCTGTAGCCGTTTGGATGCTTACTCAAAAAGGATAGACATACAAGAAAGTAATTTATCCTGTAACCTTATTTGTAGTAACTGAGTTGTATTCATGTTCTATAAGAATACAATCTCACTTCTTTAGTTGGAGAAGTTTTTCATACTCATTGTAAGACATAACTCTCTGAGAAAAACGAAGCTGCGAATACTATCATTTGTATTCACAGATTGTAGCAACCTTTATCTAATAATATATTAGATTAAAGTGATATTGTGTCTTGTGTTATCTTTTATCCGCACCTAAACTTTGAACACACAAACACTTATCTGCTACACAGATTCAAGAACGAAGAAAAGTTCAAGAATCCATTCACCCCCCCGTCTGTATTCTTTTACTGTATTCAATACTCAACAACCATTAATTATATTATGTCATTATTTATTTAATAATTAGGATAACCAAACCGAAAACCAAACCGACCAAACTTTTAATCTTTCGGCTTTAATATATTAGTACAAATATAAAATATATATTACCCTTAAATTATATATTTTAACACATGTACATTAAAATATGAATGAATGAATTTAAAATATTAGAATTTCTTTAAAAAAATATCCGATTTGTTCTCCAACTACTCTATGATTTTCTGAGTACTCATTTTTCCGGATAAAAACCGAGTCGAACCGAGTTCCGATTTTTACAACCTTGGTGATTACTAATTTTTCCATTTCTTTATTATTAAAAAATGATAAGAAAAATTCAAATTAATATATTAGCTACAAGAGTAATTTTTTTCCTTTTTATCTAAGTTCTACAAAAGTAATTCGTGTTCAGAAGGGTTGCAAATATCTTTCATTCATTTTACAAATTTACCATTTATAATATAACTAGCATGCCCGTGCAAAGCATGTGCCACATTCTAATTCGCACAATTTTTTTCGCAAATCGTGTCTGAGTTGGTCATATTTTCTTTTCAATATATTCCATGTGCTTCGATTTATTTAAGGCCAATAGTTGGTAACCGTTCAATTTTTGAAATATTAATGAATTCTAAATTTTGAGTATTATACAGAAGCAATCCTAAGATTAAGCCGCTCATGCAATGGGGCACCGAGAAGATGATGTAATTTAGGGGCACATTTTTCTTATAAGTAAAAAAAATTTAAAAGTACGTAGAGGCACAAAAAATAATATTTGGGATACATTTTATTCAAGGTAACACCGAAAATAGTTTATGATATAAGAAGTGCCGGAAAATAAATGGCATGTATGTGATTTTAATTTTTAGTTGAGTACAAAATTCAAATTCACTTAAAACTTTCAATTTCTCAGGTCCGGCCTATGTATTATATTTGTACCAGTACTCGTTGAATGTAAGATGAATGATCGATAATAATGATACATAAAAGTTACTCATTAGTGGTCAAGTACTGTTGATGAGTGGATTTCGTTACAACTTTTATGAGGTTCTTGATGAGTTGTAAGGCTAACGATCAACTGTTCAATGGATGGTTTGGGTTGTGTTTGTGGGGTTGAGCTGTGCTCGAGGGTGTCTCCAATAATCTCAGATGCCTTTAGAGAGAATTAGAGAGCTGAATTCGTCCTTCCCCTCAAGGTGCCTACGTATCCTTATATAGGAATCAAGCTCACGTAGTTCTAGTGTAACTCTATCTCTGCTGGAATAGATGTGTTCGATTACCTAGTTCGTATAGGACTCAGGTTCCTTTAGAGCCTTTTACGAACTATTTGCTGGAATAGAGTAGAACTCGAGTTCGTACCTCATTCTAATTCTCTCGTTTATCAGAGATATTCTAGGATCATCTGCGCCCTAGAATTATACTCCAACAATAATGCGTTTATCTGTTCTAGATAGCTTCTAGAACGTTCTGTCGGTCATACTTAGGAACCTGGTGCTCAGGAACCTATATCACAGGAGCCTGTTTCTCAGGAACCTCCTTATTTCGGGACATATTGCTTAGGGACCTCTTTATAGGTACATGTACCTGCACGAATAACAAATATGTTAGGCTGGATAACTCATTTAATATCTTTGCATGTTCTTACCTCTTTTTATGGCTGTAGCTGTATTAATTCGAACTCTTCTGCTTAGGGGAACCTGGTCTTCGAATGATCTACTCAGCTTCCAGACCTTTAGGAACCTCTTGGTATTCATAGTTTCTTGGTCATTTCTCTGTCTGATGCTCATTTCTTCATATCTAATTCTTCATATTGTGTACTGGATCTATCTTCTTACTCACATGGATTGAACCCTAAGGCCTAATGGGCCTAAATTCAGCCCATGGTGATTTTGGGCACAACAAGTACCCCCGGTTCCTGGAAAGCATGTAAATATGAAAGGAACCTATTTTGCTCTCTGATCATGGGTTCAATGCTGAAACTTTCTTCTCACAATACTTTGCTTCAATATCATATATCCAAGCCTACATGAGCTAACTCGGCATAGGAAACAAGACATAGAATATTTTTAGTGAATACAATCTTTAATAAGCTTCCTTCTTTTCAAGGAATCTGTTCTACCATTATTTTCTTCAAATCATAGCTTCTCGAAATCAACTCAGTATTTGCGTTTAGCTTCCTAGGGAATCTAATTTGACTCTTGTTGTCTCATCTCCTCGAATTTTAAAAAATTCATAGGAGATAATCTTCAACTAAAAATATCTGGAAGTGATAATTCAAAATTCGAATGAAACCTTATCACTTACCCATCCTGCAGTTAATGTAATCTCTTCCCAAGGTTTACACGCCTCTTGCGCGTGTATCTCTTTAATTACTGCTCCAATAGATGCTGCCACGTGTTTATAGCTGCCTCCTATTTACCTCGACTATATAAACATATGAACGACTCCATCTCCATTTTTACCTTTACCAATATTTTCTAAAACCCTTAGAGAGAGAAAAGAAGGAGGAGTCTGACGGTCTCCAGCTTAATCCAAACCCTCCGTCGTCATTTTCTTTAATCCAAGGTATGATTCTTACTCATTTTTTCCTGCTCTTTCATAATCCTGATTGGATTTTTAATTGTCTGCTTATTTCGACCTTGCATGTTGTTTTTACTTAATAGGGTCTGCACATACCTTTATCCATGCTTCATAATCTATGTTACACACACGATTTTCCACTATATCTTGCTTAATGGTTGTCTTTTCGCCTATTTACAGTCATATCGCCGTGACTTTTGTTGTAAATGTTAACTATCCGTTCATCTTTTGTATGCTTCATACCATAATAGATGTATGTCGTAGTCATTGTGTGTAGTTCATTCTCTGTCCTGTATCTCATAATTAAGATCACCTAATCATTTAACAACTACAAATTTTTCTTTAGAAAGCCCAAAACCTGACCTTTCTCCTTCTGTTTCTTACAGATGTCTTCTGATTCAACACATTCTGACCATCTCTCTTCGATAAAACCTGCTTTCGCCATATCTGTGGGTAATAGAACTAGGTCTAGGGTCTTAATTCCTGATACCAGTGAGCCTCAAGACATTCTCATGAAACCCTCAAGTGTTATCGATCCCTCGAAACCATTAAGCTTAATCGATTTAGGAGATGATTGGTCTGATAATGAAGAAGTGTCTAAACCTGAACTTGACCTATTTCCTGATCCTGATTTTGATAATGAGATATTCGTTGAAAGAGAATCGTTCAAACAAGAAATTGTGCCTTTTTGCGAGAAAACTGATTCCATCATGACTACTGTGAAACTAGAGAAGTTCTTTGAGGAATGTCCTCGTCCCCCATGTACCATAGTGGTTCCAGAACCTGGTGAGAAAGCTCACAGGTTCGATGTTAAAACTCCCAAGCGTGGTATCCCCAATGCTGTCATTTCTGCTGCCTTTCTAAGAGTAGGTGTCTCTATGCCCCTCCATCCTTTCCTGAGAGAAGTATTAGATTTTTATCACTTAGCTCCTATGTAACTAACTCCCAACTCGTATCGTTTGGCCATTAGCACATTTATCTTGTATTCTAGCAAATTCACTACCCCTCTATCTACCCCTGAATTGGGCTACTTCTTTAGATTAAAGGATACTGGAAGGAGTTCAGGCTATTTTTATCTGTCTGCATGGCCTTGTCACCAAGGTCAATGTGTAAAAAATGTCAAACAAAACTTCGATCAGTGGCAGGAACAGTTCATCTATTGTTTCGATTGTCCTAATGTTAGATATGAGCTTAATCGTCAACCACATGTTCCTAAACAAACTGTTTTGACTGGGGTTTGTTTACTGAGAGCTGAAGAAATCTTGAAACTATCAGCGTCCGTTAGGGATTGCTTGAGTCTGATGACTCCTGAGAACTTGACTTCCCTAGGTTTTATTTCTTCAACCTCTGGTATGATGAACTTCCTTATGGCTATATTCTCCCATTTCAATTATATCTTTGTGAATATATCTGCTTACTTCATGTATATTCCTCTAATTTTTAACTTATTGACTTATGCAGGCATGGCTCCCAAAGTTTTTTCTTTTGTTAAACGAACCAAGAATGTAGATGAGATCTTCAATGCCGAAGGTAAGGAGGTTCCGCTTGCTGCAACTCCTATCAATCAGGTTCCTACTCCAACTTCTGTTCAGACTCAGCCGTCCAGTTCCTCCAAGCGCAATTTAGCTCAGACTACTCTTGACCTTTCTGGGAGCTCACAAACTAGGTCCATGAAGAAAGGCAAAGCTGTGAAAGTCGAATATGCAGTGGCTCAGAATCAATTTAAAGAATTGATTGATACACATGTGCTCCCGGAAGCAATTGCTAGCTGGGCCAAGATGGATTCCACTGAAGCTATGTATGCCATAAGGTTCTCTGCTGCACAGAATGCATTCTTTGCCCTCAGATACTGTGATGATTTTGCTGATAAGACACAATATGACCTCCGATTGCAAGGAGAGGTTTCAAAGTTGAAGGAGGAGCTGGCTGCTAAGGAGGAGAGGGTGAACCTAGCTACTACTGCTGTGAGGAAGGCTAAAGCTGTCGAAACTTCTTTGAAGAGTGATAAGGAGAAACTTCAAACTCAAACCAAAAATCTGAATGATGAGAAACTGTCAATGCTGGAGAAAATTAACGAACTGGAAACTCAGGTGGATGCTTTGAATGCTGTTGCTGATGCTGTCAAATCCTCTATTCTCATACAGGAGAAGGCCAGGTATGATGAAGGTTATAATGAAGGCATTCGAGACTACATGAGGTCTATATGGGAGAAAATGCCTGAGTTAAACTGGTCTCTCCTTGGTGAGGATGTGGTAGGAATGATCCACGACTTTGAAGATGAGATTGCAATTCCGCAAGACCCTGTACCTCCCGTGGTTGCGGTTGAGAGGTCTCCAGGTACCATCCTTGAGACTGCAGCGGTCCCTGCTCCTGAGGTTACTCCAACCACTCTTACACCTTCTCCAGCTATCGAAAAATCTGACAAAGTACCCACTGCTTGAAGTTTTATGAACTCTCAGAACTTTTATAACTTTTCTTGAGGTTGCGGGCCCCTCGTTGCGCCTCGCAGGTTGTATCTTTTGAATTTGATTTCTTATGGCCTTCGTGCCTTATAACTCTGGTTTCCTAGGGTCCTTGTACCCTATAACTCTTTACGTTTCCAGTGATTACCATATACTTTTGCTACATCTCTCTACTTACTTATGCAATCATGCATGTTTAACCATTTTTTTATATTTGAAATTAACACAGCACAACTTTTTCCTAAAACATCATAAAATACTATATCATCATGCATCTTAAAAATCAATTACTGTCCATACTTATGCACCCAAGCTTACGTGGGCTAACCCGTTGTAAGAAACATGATGCATTCATACTTTCACTTATAATTTTCTATGCGTAAATATAACCAAATACGACTTATTTGTGGATTTGGGACCTCTTTATGCATACCTCGAGACATGTCTTCACCACTATAACCTGAACTGTAGCTTCCCTTAATAGTCTCTCCTATATTTAAACCAGGTTCCCTACAAATAGTTGATTTACCCTGCAAATGAAAACATAAAGAGTAATCAACACTTTGCACCCCTTATCTTTGGACGCTTTTTCAATTTGGTCTTAAATTATGTTCCTTGGCAGATTGCACCTCTATGGTTTCAAACTCGCTTCAGTTTGCACCCTTTTGACCAAATTTCGTCCACTTTGATCGCTACTATTAGGATGAGCGAGGGTAAAAATACAAAGATTTATTCAAGAAACAGTCAATTTGCCCTTGATTAGCCTAATAGTAGCGGTCAAAGTGGATAAAATTTGATCAAAAGGGTGCAAATTGAAGCGATTTTGAAACCATAGAGGTGCAATCTGCCAAAAAACATAGTTTGAGACCAAATTGAAAAAGTGGCCAAAGATAAGGGGTGCAAAATGCTAATTACTCAAACATAAAACATAAAACAGAAAATAGTCAATGTTAGTAAAATTTTCTATTGTTTAATTCGGGTCATCTCTTGGAAAAGTTGCCTGCTTGGCTCCCAATCCCAATTTCTAGGTCCCAACATGCCTCGAGGCATGCTAGTTCCTTTTTTCTCTTGGAAAAGTAACCTGCTTGGTTCCCAATCCTATTCTCTAGGTCCCAACATGCCTCGAGGCATGTTGGTTCCTTTTTATGCCTCGAGGCGATTCTAGGAACCTGTGCGCCGTTCTGGGAGTCCACACAGATTCCTCTTCTTCATGTGTTAGGCTAGACATCTTATGAAGGTAAATGCTAAGGAACTTATTCCCTCTTTCCATGTGCCAGAGGCGGTTCCACATGAGGGAGAGCTTATTAGGCCTCTATTTAAGAACAAGTGTGCCGGTCTAGGCTCCACACAAGTTCCCACTTCCTCTCGTGCCAGTGGCGGCTCCACGGAGGGGTTAAACATATAGTTTCAAGTTCATGTATGCCAGTCTTGGCTCCATACAGGTTCCTTAAGGTGCTTTTTTCCAGGACTTTAGGTGCCTTTGTTAGGACTTTAGGTGCCTTTGTCAGGACTTTAGATCATGTGCTCAAGGGTCTTGAGGCTTTTGGCAACAATGTCGTGCTCAGTCAGCTGAGGCTTTTCTCATGCTCAGGAAGCTACCTAAGACTTTTATCGTGCTCAGGAAGCTACCTGAGGCTTTTTCTCGTATCATTATATGCATATTCATACTTCTCGGAACCTTTTCGACTCAGGTTCACATTCATATTCATATACTGTCATTGCTATAGGAACCTGTTCGTCAAGGTAACCTGTTTTACAAGTACTAAAACAAGCACTTAAAATTTTCAAATTGGCAAATGAAATGGCTAATCATATCATGCACAATACTGTTTAAGTAGGAATACTACCCCCCAGTTCTTTTGGGTAATTATTGTTACGTAAAAGAATTTTTAGGAAGCTATGATCATCAATACTGCAATCAACAAATTCAACGAAGAGCTATCAATGCTCAATAAAGAAAACTGTCTTGCAAATAGGAAGGTTCACATCAAGTACCCCCCGATTACATGCAAAATTAAATACTGAAATCAACAATTCTGGGCAGCTATAACTAATAAGCTACCTTTATTCTTGGGCTGAAAGAGCCTTACTTTTCCTAAGAAAGCATAATAAAAGAGAATTACTGATAATACTTTTTGAGATGCTCTGCATTCCAAGCTCTCGGAATGAGGTTCCCATCCATATCCATCAAGTGGTAGGTTCCTTCCCAAATGGCTGACTTCATCTGGTAAGGTCCTTCCCAATTCGCTCCAAAAGCTCCATGTGCCAGAACTTTGGTATTTGGCATAACTTTCCTCAAAACTAGGTCTCCAACTTTAAAAGGTCTTGCTCTCACCTTTTTGTTATAATACATTCGAACTCTCTGCTGATATGCTGCTAACTTCACCCGCGAATCTGTCCTCAACTCTTCGATCATATCAAAGTAAAGCCTATGATTGACCTCATTGTTCTCGGGGTCATAATGCTTTCTTCTCAAGGAACCTGTTCCAACTTCCACAGGTACCATAGCTTCACAACCATAAGTGAGAGTAAAAGGGGACTCACCAGTTGTAGTTCTTGGAGTGGTATTGTACGACCACAAGACTCTAGGAAGCTCCTCAGGCCAGCTTCCTTTCTTATCTTCAAGCCTTGTCTTCAAAGTATGCTTGATAATTTTGTTCACAGCTTCAGTCTGTCCATTACTCTGCGAATAATACATTGCTGAAAATGCCTTCTAAATTCCAAACTGCTCACACAATCCTCTAAGCTCTTTGCTATCAAACTGCTTTCCATTGTCAGATATCAGCTTCTGGGGAAGACCAAACCTGCAAATTATTACTCGAAAAACAAACTCAGTTAGTTTCAATGCTGTAATCTTAGCAAGTGGCTCTGCTTCTACCCACTTTGTGAAGTAATCAATTGCTACCACTGCATATTTTACTCCACCCTTTCCTGTTGGGAGCTCCCCAATGAGATCTATCCCCCAAACTGCAAATGGCCAAGGGCTGACAATCTGTTTAATAGGAGCTACAGGTCTGCTATCAAAATTTGCAAATTTCTGACAATTGTTGCATGCATGTACAAATTTGTAAGCATATGTTTTGATGGTTGGCCAGAAGTATCCTTGTCGAAGAACTTTCAAAGCTAAAGAACCACCCCCCGAGTGATTTCCACACACTCCTTCATGAATCTCTTCGAGAATATACTTGCACTGCTCTCCTGCTTCTGGCCTCATCTTGATTAGAAGGTATCTCCCCTTTTGTCAAATATTTATAGATAGGAGTCATCCATGAATCCTCAACTGGAAATTCAATGTCCATTACCTCTTCTCTAAAGACACTAGGCTGCTCTTGAATTTGAAGAGGAATCACACCGAGCAATGTGGATTCTCTCTGCGAGCCTAATTTTGCTAATGCATCTGCATTTGTGTTTTGCCCTCGAGGTATCTGATCTAGATTTACTTCTCTAAACCTTGCAAGTAACTCCTGGGAGTACCTCAAATACAAGTCTGTTCGTGGACCTCTTGCTTGGAATCCACCTCGAATCTGCCATACTACTAACATTGAGTCACTGAACACTCGGATATTTTCGACTTTCATCTCTAATGCTAGCTTGAGCCCTGCAATTAGCGCCTCATACTCTGCATCATTATTAGTGGCCCTAAAAGCAAAGTGAATCGAACTATGCAATCTATGCCCTTCCGGGCTGACCAGCTCTATGCCTGCACCTGATCCATTACTGTTAGCATCTCCATCTACATACAATGTCCACCAGGGTGCACAATTATCATCTTCTATCTGCTATTTTCCTAACTCTTTCGGTACCTCCTGGCCAGTAACCTCCCCATGAGGTGGAAATTCAATCAAGAAATCTTCCAATGCTTGGGCTTTAATTGCTGTCTTGGGCTTATACACTATGTCGAATTGTACCAATTCTACAGACCACTTCAACATTCTTCCTAAAGTTTCTGGCCTGTGCATCACCTGTCTAAGTGGATACGAAGTTCGCACTTCAATCTTGTGAGCCTGAAAATAAGGTCGCAGCTTCCTGGAAGCTAGAATCAGAGCATATACCAACTTTTCCATTCCTGTATACCTTGTTTCTGCATCAAGCAACCTCTTACTGACATAATAAACTGGGCTCTGCTGTCCATCTTCTTCTCGAACTAAGACCGCACTTATAGAATATTCTGACACAGCTAAGTAGAGTACTAATGTCTCTCCATTAACATGTTTAGCTAACAACGGAGGGCTTCCCAAATGCTCTTTCAATTTTTCAAAGGCTATCTCGCAATCCTCGGTCCACTCGAACTTATTTCCCTTCTTTATAGCTTTAAAGAATTCTTGACATTTATCTGTAGACCTCGAGATGAATCTATTCAAAGCTGCAACTCTTCCTGTAAGAGACTGAACCTCCCTCACAGTTCTTGGTGACTTCATATCAATTAATGCTTTGATCTTGGCTGGATTTGCCTCTATACCTCTGTGATTTACCATTAACCCCAGGAATTTCCCAGATTCCACACCAAATACACACTTCTGGGGGTTTAGCTTCATTCTATACTTTCGTAAAATTCCAAACATCTCTTCTAAGTACTTCACATGATTAACAGCTTCCTTAGATTTAACCAACATATCATCCACGCATACCTCCATGGTTTTGCCAATTTGTTCTTTAAACATCATGTTTACTCACCGTTGATACGTGGCTCCAACATTAATCAATCCAAATGGCATGCAAACGTAATAATAAAGGCCTCTATCCATAATAAAAGAAGTATGTTCATGATCAGGTTCATACATAGGGATTTGATTGTAACCTGAATACGCATCCATGAAGCTGAGTAAAGCATGTCCAGCTGTTGCATCCACCAGTTGATCAATTCGTGGCAGTGGGAAGCTATCCTTTGGGCATGATTTGTTGAGATCTGTGAAGTCCATGCATGTCCTCCATTTTCCATTAGGCTTCTTTACCAACACAGGATTCGCCAACCATATAGGATAAAAAGATTCCTTGACCAAACCTGCATCCAGTAACCTATCAATCTCTTCTTTCAATGCCTGAGCTATCTCTCCACTAACTGGTCTTCGCTTTTGTCTCACATCTTTCTTCTCTGGATCAACATTCAATTTGTGGCACATAACCTTTGGATCTATTCCCTCCATGTCTGCATGGCACCAAGCAAAGACATCTAAGTTTTTACCCAAGAAGGAAACAAGAGATTCCTTCAAAGTAGGTTCCAAATGAGCTCCAATCTTTAAAACCTTTGCACCATCTTTATCATTTATCTTCACATCCAGTGTTTCACCAGCTGGTCCAACCTTTACCACCGTTTCTGGCATTCGAGGATCCAAATCTATATCCATCTCTACAACTGAATCTCCTTGAAGTTCTTCCACAACAGGTGATACAGGTGCTTCCTGCATGACATTCCTTCTCTTAGCAACTGGCTGACTATCCTCATTATTTCCACTGTGTTTGAATTTTCGAGAATTCTCAGAATCCAATTCTTCTATCATACACACATCACCATCATCGTCCGTAGGGGGTGCATTTTTTAAAAGCAAGTATGGGGTATCCGGCCCCTGAAAAACTGGAATCTCAGCATGAGGTTCCTCTTCTTTGACTTCTTCAATTCTTACTGCTCTGCATGATGCTGGCATGAAACCCTCTAATGGCTGGCTACGTAGATCAACTGTTATGTCATCCGGATTCTTCCCTGGAAAATCATCAGGAACCTCGTCTATTGGCTCAGGTAGCTTAGCAGCCTTAGCAGCATGTTGCAAAGCCTTTGTGTAGCATTCTCTAGACTCATATTGACAACCTCGAACTATACCAATGCCACACGGTGTTGGAAACTTCATAGTTAGGTGATAATTCGAGGTTACCACCCTCATCTCTTTCAGAACTGGTCTCCCAAGGATAGCATTATAATTCATGTTGTCTTCTATAACAATAAACTCTGATAACTATGTAATGCAACAAGGCTTATCTCCTAGAGTCACTGGCAAACGAATCTTACCTTTGATTGGGACCTGATTATTGGTAAAACCATACAAGGTATCCTTTGTTGGAGTTAAGTCTCTATCCAGAAAATGCATCTTCTTGAAAGCTGAATACGACAGTAGATTCACAGAGCTTCCATTATCCACTAGCACTCGATGAACCTCATAAGACCCAATTCCTGCTTTAATTACCAAAGCATCTGTGTGGGGATGATGTACCCAAGAAGCATCCTCTTCAGTAAAAGTAATATCTGCATCTTCCCTGTTAGAAATGATTGATGAGAACAGTGTTTGGAAGCTATAGTGACAAAACAGAGTTTAGCTGGAAGCAGTCAGAGTTTAGTTAAACACTGACTGGAAGCGCAACAGAGGTTGATAAACTCTGTAGCGGTATTGTCTGAAGAGTCAACAGTGTTTGAAGATTGTTTCAAGATGAATATGGAAGCAATATCTTTGAAGATTGAAAAGCTGTCAAAGAGATTGAGTTGACTTGGAAGATTGGAGCAATCGTGATTGATATCAATTGTATAGCTTGATTTTAGGAGAATCAGTTACTGATTGTACGAAGCTGTATGTTCTATAAATACAGTTAGGTTAACCCTAGAAGGGTAATCGAACATTGAAAAATTCATTGATTGTAACCTAAGCAGCTCTCTGTGATATTTACATCACTGAGAGAGGAATTATTAATTCCAAACAGTTTTTAATTGTTAAACAGTGTGTTCTTGTTAAGTTACTCATACAGTATTTGATTGCTTATTGTGTATTCGACCTAACAAGTGGTATCAGAGACTAATCTGTTACTTTATTACAGTTAAAGATCCAAACACAAGAGTAATCAATGGCAGAGATACCTCCACCATCTGAGACAGCCCCTACTACTGTTAGTAGGTATGAAACAATAAGGGTTCCTATACTTAGGCCATCAGAGTATGCAATTTGGAAGGTGAAAATGACCATGTTTCTGGAGGCTACAGATCCAGAATACCTTGATAGAATTTATGAAGGTCCTCACAAACCTACAAAGTTATCTGCTGCTGCTGCTGGTGAGGAATCAAAGGTCATTCCAAAAGAAAAGAAAGATCTAACTGCTGAGGATCTTTCATCTATTGCAAAGGATGCAAAAGTGAGACATTTACTTCACAGTGCATTAGACAATGTTATGTCTAATAAAGTGATTAATTGCACAACTGCAAAGGAAATATGGGATGCACTTGAGGTTAGGTGTCAAGGAACTCCTGCAATCAAGAAAAACAGAAGAAATATACTCACTCAGGAGTATGAGCACTTTGAGGCAAAGTCTGAAGAAACCATGACAGAAACATTTGACAGATTCTGTAAACTGCTCAATGATTTGTCATTGGTCAACAAAGAATATGATTTAGAAGACTCAAATCTCAAGTTTCTTCTTTCTCTACCTGAAAAGTGGGATGTGAAAACAACCACTATAAGAGATAACTATGAACTTGGTGAAACAGAGATTGATGAAATTTATGGACTGCTCAAAACCCATGAATTGGAATTGGAGCAGAGAAACAAAAGATCAAGTAGAAAGTCAAAGTCTGTTGCACTCAAGGTTGAGGAGAAACCATCAAAGAAGGAGGCATCAAGGAGAAAGGAAAAAGGGAAGGCCTTAGTCATACATTCAGAGAATGAGTCATCAAACACTGATGTTGACTCAAACACAGATGAATCATCTGATTCTGAAGATGATGAGGAGATGATGCAAATGGCTGCATTGATGGTAAAGACCTTCAAGAAGATGGGATACAAGAACTTCAAGAAGGGAAAGAGATTCTCCAGGGACTACTCAAAGTCTGACAAGAAGAATTTCAAGAAATTTGAGGGAAAGGACTTCAAATCTGGTAAGAAAGATAAGTCTGAAATTCAATGCTACAAGTGTAAGGAGATGGGTCACTATGCTCCTGAGTGCAAGAAAGGTAAAACTGAAAAAGCACTCTACACCAAAGGCAGAGATTGGGCAGACACTTCAGATTCAGATGAGGAAGTCAACTATGCTCTCATGGCTACTACTCAGACTGAAAATGATGATCTCAAGGTACCCCCAACTACCTATGCTTATAACACTGATAATATAACTGAATTGAGAATTTATCTTAAAGCATTGCATATCAGTTATAGGGATCAGACTTTAGAAAATGAGAGGATAAAGACTGAGTGTTCTCAACTTAAAGAGAGAAATAAACTTGTTGAGGAACAGCTAGAGAACATGAATAAAATTCAGAAAGAAAGAGATGATGCAGTGTTTATTGAACAGGAGTTGCTAGGTAAGTATAAGCAACTAGAATCAGAATTGGAGGATACTAAACACATCATTAAAACTTGGACACACTCTGGTAAAGACACTCAAGAAGTGTTTCAGTCAGATACAGTAGGTCTAGGTTACTCTGTAGGAGATGAACTTAGATTTGAAAATCAGGTAAAAGTTAGACCACATTGTTCATCTGAAGGTAATGTCATGGGAACAGGTGGACCTAAGACTGAAGCACAGAAAAAGGCTGTTAAAGAGTCATATGCTAAAACTTTTGTTAAAGAGGCTAACATTGGTTTAATGACAGATAAACAACTCAAGCATAAGCTTAAGGAGATAAAATCTGTCAACAAACAAAGATTGCCTAAGAAAAACAAAAATGGAAAAGTAGGCATCACATCAGGAATTAAGCCAATGCTTGCTTCATTAGCTCCTAGAAAAACATGCTTTAATTGTGGTAGCACTAATCATCTTGCTAGTTTCTGCAGTAAGAATAAGAACATTAATTCTTTGCCCTCTAAAACTGCAGTAAAGAGTGATTATGTGAGAACTAGACCACAGACTTTATGTAAACACTGTGGAAGTACATGGCATTCTATTTACACTTGCAGAGATTATCATGCTATTTACTATAATTACTATGAAACCAAGCCAAATTTGAAATGGGTTAAAGTAAACTCTGCAAATGTAAACTCTGAAAAAGTTAGCTTAAACTCTGTTAATGTGAATTCCGCTGCAAAAGCTAACAGAATTAAGAAAGCCAAAGGATCCAAGCAAGTCTGGATCCTTAAAACTAATAATCAGTGATTGTTTGTGATTGCAGGGCAATAGGGTTAGTACCCTAGTCGTGGACAGTGGATGTTCAGGACACATGACAGGAAATAAAGCCCTGCTATCAGAGTTTGAGGAGAAGGCTGGCCCAGAAGTTTCCTATGGAGATGGCAACATAGGACATACACTGGGATATGGCAATATTAATCTTGGAAATGTCATCATCACAAATGTAGCTCTGGTTCCAGGACTCAAGCATGATCTGCTATCTGTGAGTCAAATCTGTGACAGAGGATATCATGTGGATTTTCAGCCTGAATATTGTCAAGTGATCAGTAAATCTACAGGGAAAGTTGCTCTAGTTGGAAACAGACACAATAACATCTATGAAATTAAATTGTCAACAAACACTGATGGCAAAGCAGTGTGTCTGTCTACAAGGATGTCCAGTGAAGAGAGTTGGAAATGGCACAAGAAACTCTCTCATTTGAATCTGAACAATATCAATGAGCTAATCAAGAATGATCTTGTAAGAGGTCTACCAAAATCCTTGTTGAATGTAGAAGGCCTGTGTGATTCTTGTCAAAAGGCTAAACAGAGAAAAGCCTCCTTCAAAAGCAAATCTGAGTCTTCAATTGTTGATCCTTATCATCTACTACATGTTGATCTTTTTGGTCCAGTGAATGTGATGTCTCTTGGAAAGAAGAAATATGCTCTAGTCATTGTTGATGAATATACCAGGTACACATGGGTATATTTTCTTGCAAAGAAGGATGAAACTGCATTAACAATGACAGAACATATAATCCAACTGGACAAAGGGTCAGAAAATCAAGTGAAGATAATCAGAAGTGACAATGGAACTGAGTTCAGGAATTCATCTATGGAAGAATTTTGCAAGAGTAAAGGGATAAAACAAGAGTTTTCTGCACCTGGCACTCCACAACAAAATGGTGTAGTGGAGAGGAAGAATAGAACCTTGATAGAAGCTGCCAGAACCATGCTAGATGAAGCAAAGTTGCCAACATATTTCTGGGCAGAAGCAGTTCAAACTGCTTGTTTTACTCAAAATGCAACACTGATCAACAAGCATGGTAAAACACCATATGAAATGGTGAAGAAGAAAAAGCCAAATCTAAAATATTTTCATATTTTTGGATGCAAGTGCTTTGTGTTGAAGACTCATCCTGAACAGCTGACCAAGTTTGACCTAAAGGCAGATGAAGGAATTTTTGTTGGCTATCCACTGTCAACAAAGGCATTCAGAGTTTATAATCTGAGAACTAGAGTGATCATGGAATCAATTCATGTGTCATTTGATGACAAGAAAATAACTGGACTTGAAGATGTCAATGAACATGATCAACTGCACTTTGAAAATGAAGATTTATTCTCTGAAAAAGTAAACTCTGATCAGACTGATTTGACAAACTCTGTTGATCTAAACTCTGAACCTCTACTGGTAAATACTGAAGAAACTCTTCAATCAGAAACAAGGGAAGAACCAGTTGAGGGGGAGCATGAAGAATCACATCAAAGTGATAATTCAAACACTGAAAGTGACTCAGTTGATAATTCTGAATCAAACTCTGTTGATAATTCTGAGCAGTCACATTCAGGGGGAGCATCAGAAAATGAAGATAGGCACCAAGAAAATCAGGAGAGCATGGATCAAGGGGAGGATCACATGATGACAGAAGCAATCTGCCTTCTGCAAGAAAATGGACTAAATCTCACACACCTGATTTGATTATTGGTGATCCAGATGCAAAAGTAAGGACAAGAAGTGCAACAACAAATGAATGTCTGTTTCATGCATTCTTGTCACAAACTGAGCCAAAGAAAGTGGAAGAAGCTCTTAAAGATGCTGACTGGATAACTGCAATGCAAGAAGAGCTAAATGAATTTGAAAGAAATGAGGTGTGGACACTTGTACCAAGGCCCAAGAACAGATCCATTGTTGGTACTAAATGGGTTTTCAGGAATAAAACTGACAGTGAGGGTGTTATCACAAGGAACAAGGCAAGACTGGTTGCAAAAGGCTACTCACAACAGGAAGGAATAGACTATGATGAAACATTTGCTCCAGTGGCTAGATTGGAGGCAATCAGAATTTTTCTAGCATATGCCTCTCATATGAAATTCAAAGTGTTTCAGATGGATGTAAAAAGTGCATTTTTGAATGGAAAACTTGAAGAAGAAGTGTTTGTGGAACAACCACCAGGGTTTGTAGATCCAAAATATCCAGATTATGTCTACAGGTTAGACAAGGCACTCTATGGACTTAAGCAGGCACCAAGGGCATGGTATGAAACTCTTGCCAAATTTCTACTAGAAAGTGGATTTCACAGAGGTACTATTGACAAAACTCTGTTTTACTTCCAAAATGGTAGTGACTTGCTTTTAGTTCAGATATATGTGGATGACATTATTTTTGGGTCTACTAATGATAAACTCTGTAAGAAGTTTGCCAAACTCATGCAGTCAAGATATCAAATGAGTATGATGGGAGAGCTTAGTTATTTTCTAGGCCTACAGGTGAAGCAAACAGATGATGGAATTTTTATAAATCAAGCAAAATATACCAGAAACCTTCTCAAGAAATTTGGTATGCTTGACTGTTCATCTGCAACAACTCCCATGGCAACTGCAACAAAATTGGACAAAGATGCAGGGTCATCAGTAGATATGACAAGTTACAGAGGAATGATTGGTTCTTTACTCTATTTGACAGCTAGCAGACCTGATATCATGTATGCAACTTGTTTGTGTGCAAGGTTCCAGGCAGATCCAAGAGAACCACATTTAACAGCAGTAAAGAGGATATTCAAGTACCTCAAGGGCACTATAACTTTGGGGCTGTGGTATCCAAGAGAATCAGAGTTTAAACTTCTTGGTTACTCTGATGCAGACTTTGCTGGATGTAAGATAGATAGAAAAAGCACCAGTGGAAGTTGTCAATTTCTGGGTGACAGACTTGTTTCCTGGTACAGCAAGAAACAAAAGTCAATATCTACATCTACAGCTGAAGCAGAGTATATTGCTGCTGGTAGCTGCTGTGCACAGATTTTATGGATGAAGAATCAATTACTGGATTATGGATTAAGGTATACCAAGATACCTATTTACTGTGATAATCAAAGTGCTATTGCAATGACAGGTAATCCAGTGCAACATTCAATGACAAAGCACATCAGCATAAGGTATCACTTCATCAGAGAGCATGTAGAGGAAGGCAACATTGAGCTTCACTTTGTGTCTACAGAACAACAACTTGCAGATATCTTCACCAAGCCATTGAGTGAAGCTACATTTACAAGACTGGTCAATGAACTAGGAATGGTCTCTAGTTTTGACTAGAGATGTTGGTTAGACTCAAAGACTTATCTCTAAAATATATTGCTCATGTTTTCTGTAAATTGTTAAGTGCTATGTGAACCTTAGTATTAAACTCTGTTATGCATGCTTATGTTTAAAACTTTTTAAACTCTGTCAGCATGTCTGTCTGTTAAACACTGTTAACATGTTAGATACACTCAGTGAATTCAGAATTGATTATTGTCTGAATGAAAACACCAATGAAGAAAAATGTATAAAGCATGATTCTCAGTAAATAAATCATGATTCTTTCCGAGTCACTGTAATCTAATCAGACTTTGTGCAGTAAATCAACACAACATGATACTGTTTCATATTTATAGCATCTCTTAGTTTATTCAGTCCTAAACTCTGAGTCTATGAATATTGTGTGCATTGCCTCTCATAAATAATTTTGGTTATTGATGAACTCTAAACTCTGATAAGTGACATTCTGTTTCCAAAGGTATGGTTCATGATGATTCCTTGTTTGTACTTGTGAAAACCATAAAACTTGAGATGTGTCATTGATTAGTTTGGTGAGTTCAGATTCATGTCTACACCCTGTGAGAGTTTGAGCCAAATCAGTGATTGATACATTTTCTATCAATCAGTATTTATTGTTGTGTGATATTCATCAGGAAGTATGTTTCTCTAGAACTTGTATTAAACCATTTTGAGACTACATGATATGTGTGTGCATGAAAATGATAAAGGCAATAGGATTTACTGTTTCATCAAACACTGTTCAAAATTCTTTTGAAATTTGTTCAAACACTGTATAAACACTCTTCCTTAGTAAACCCCTTTGAGCCTTATTAACTGCTCATTTTTCTTATACTCTGAAGTGTTAAGAGCAGTTATATTTTTTTTCTCAAGCAGATGAGTGTTTCTCAAGAAAAGAAAAGTTTACTCGGTATATATGCTAAATAAAAAAAAATAATAATAATAAAAAATAAACAAAAATAAAAAAATAAAAAAATTAAAAAAAAAAAGGGCATATATACTGATCTTGTACAAATATGTACTAACATTGTGACTGAACACTTTGTTCTATTAAGATGTTCAGCTTGCAGTCACTCATTAATAAAAACATCTCTTTTCATCTGTTTGATCTTACTCCATTTAAACCCTGAATAAAGTCCTTTTGATTTGTGAATACATGTACTTAAAGTAGTGTAGATTTGGTGGACATTCAAGCATATGGTAGATTCTACTATTTCTGATTGAATGTGAGTGTAAACACTTCACCTAAACACTTGTGTGTTTGAGAGTTTGTGAGATTATCCAGTTCATGACTGTTATTCACTGAATGAAACTCTGTTTTCTATCTCTTGATCTTTTTGTCTTCAAAGACTGTGTGCTTACTTGGATAATCATGGACATCAAAGGGAATAGAAGTTTTCAGATTTCTGTATTACAGTAACTACAGAGTTTAACATTCATCAAACAATCAGTGTTTAATATGAGAGTTTGTGCATTCAGTGTTTATTGATTTTTGTTATGGATTTTATGAAATATTAGATGCTCTAAAAATTTATTTCAGTAAACTCTGCTTCACACACACTCATATTCACAACTGTGCAATTTTTGAAAGGATCTTAGTGATAAAGTTGGAAAATTAATAAACACTGTTGAGTTGTGTTAAGTACTCTGAGGTAAAGTCTCATTTAGATGATTTGATTATTTTGCAGTAATTGAGGTAGTTGACAACTGTTAATTAGTGTAAGTGTCGTGATTATAGGAATGACAGCGGTAATTATTAAGTGATCCATTGGTTGTTTGACACGTGTCCCATGATTGTGTTCCACTCACACACTACTCTACAACAGTTGCGCGCTTTTACTAAATAAACGATTGAGTTTTAATTTTACTCTAATCGGCTTTAGTCTCTTACTCCATATCGATTCACATTCACCCACTCACAGTTACTTGCATACTCATTCACTTTCACACTTCTCATATACTCTCCTTCACATTTTGATAAACACTTAAAGTGCATACACATCTTTTCTCTGACTATCTTCATATCACTTTTTACTAATGGCAACTAAAGCGTTTGATGCAGCAGGGTTAGTTTTTCTCCCTAGTAACTATGCAGCACCATTGGAGAATGCAAATGCTCCACAGGCATTTCATTTGTTCCAAAATTTCTTGAACGATTCTGAAATAGGGAAGGCTCTAACAGCACCATCTACACTATCTGCTTCACAAATTGTTGCTTTCTGGACAAACTCTGAATATGATGATGGAGGAGAGTCTGGCACTCCAACAATCATTTTCACTCATGATGAATCAGAGTATATCATTAGTCCAACTACTGTTAGGGATGCTCTGGATTTTGAGACACACACTTCTTACAGTGTTGTTGGTCATGATCGCTTGAGGACAATGTTGGAGCAAATTGGATGTGCAGGAAACTTGAATAAGATAGGGTCCTTGAGACGGCCAAGTTTGAGAAAGGAATGGAGTTTCTTTTTCGATTGTATTACAAGAGCGTTTGGAAAGAAGACAACAAACTGGGATGCACTTTCTCTTGACACTCTCCAAATTGGTCATGCTCTATTATATGGAGGTAATTTTGATTTTGGTAGACTAGTGCTAATGAACTTGGGAGAACGTTTATCTGAGACTACTACTGTTTATTTTGCTCATTTTTGTCAACTGCTATTTACTGCCTGTGTGCCTAACATTCCAATTGATGAAGCTGATGTGATTCAGCCTTTTCAAGTTGCTAAAAGAATGTTTTCTGATTTGACAAACAAAGATATCACTAAACAGCAAATACCAGATATGTTTATGCCTTTAGCCCTACAGAACTATGTAAACCAACCACAAGACCCTCAATCACCACAACAAATGCCTGAACAAATAGACACCATAAACTCTGAACCAACACCCACAACACCCACAACCACTGTACCTACTACATCTCATCAACCACAACCAGAAACCTTAAACTCTTCATCCATAAACTCTCCAATAATAAACTCTCCACCATTAAACACTGAAACCTTAAACACTGAAACTTTAAACTCTGAGCCAGCACCTACTGAAACAGCCAAAACCAAGCCAAAAAGAAAGAAACACACTGCCCAAAACACTAAACACTCAAAGGCTAAACAGACACAACCTGGAGCTGTTTATACAAGAAGAATGAAACAAAAGGCAAACAGACCTTCATTCTCACCACCTAAAGAGAGCTCCAGTGAAGATGAAGAGGAGACTGTACTGCCTCAAGTCAAGAGAAGGAGATTAGTTCTTTCAGAGTCTGATGATGACCAAATTGTAGAAGCTCCAGAGGTGGTTTCACAGCAAACACCTACTGTTGAGGTTACAGTGAATGTTGAAATACCTGCAGAGGTTGAAATGCCTGCAGAGGATATTGTGGCTGACAAAGTTGAAATGCCTGCAGAGGATACTGTTAATGTTGAAATACCTACAGAGGATAAAATGCCTGTAGAAGAGGATCACAGAGATGGTTTTTCACCAGTGCATGATGTTCTTAATTCAATTCTTGATCCTATCTCACCTGTTGATCATGTTGAAGCTCCTAGTGTAGCTGATGAGCCTGCAGTAAATGTTCCTGAAGCTGCAGCATCACACACAGAGCTGGTATCTACTGCTTCTCCTATTCAAGACAAAGGTGATGAAGTTGATCAGGCAACTAAGATAATTTCTGAATCTATGCCTGTTGAAGCTACAAAGGCAAACTCTGTTACAGAGCCTGTGCAACATGAGATGACTGTTGAAAAGGTTGCAGAAGTTGTTGAAGAAACTGTGGCTGATACTGCTCAGCACAGTGGTTCTTTAAAAGATACTCAAGCTAAAGATGCAAGTGCTGAAGATGAATCTGACAGTAGTGCAAACTCTGATTCTTTTGTGAGTGCACCAGCACAGACAGATAATAAGCATACACCTTTTGATCAGCCTTGTCCATCTCATGCAGTTGAAATAGAGCATCTTGCTAAATCTGCTGAAAATTGGTATAAACAAGACTGTATTTTTCCAAAAGGGAGAGCATCTGAGTTTGTTAAGCAAACTGCAAAGTAAATTTCAAATCCAGAGATCTTATCCTGTTTAAAGGCAACTGTGGTACAAGTCAAGACTCTGGAAGGAAATTTTGCTGAAACAAAACAAGAGATTGCTTCTTTAAAGACTGAGATCCAGTCAAGAGAATTGAAGATGGAAATGGAGTCCAAAATAAAAGCTGTCCAGCTGTCTAAAGTTCAAGACACTCTTTTTGCCAGGCTAGGAAAAGTTGAGGAAAATCAAACTGCTCTGTTTTCTAAGGTTGAGTCTATTGCTAACTCTTTGGAGCTTATTACATCAATACTCATTCCTGATGATGTCAAAAAGGGGGAGAGAGTTGCTAAGTCTAAATGCAAAGTTTCTCAAACTCTGACTCAAAAGGATGATGCTGGAGATGGAGGGGCAAGTGAAAAGAATAAGGTGTTAAACTCTGAAAGGCAAACTCTGAGATCTGGCAAATCTTTTAAATCACAGTCTGTTGGAATAAACACTGAAGCTCAAGGTACTTCAAAAACCAAGAGTTTGGAATTAACATCAAACCCAAAGACTGATGAGGAGTTAGCTGTTAAGCTTTTTATGGAAGAGAATGCAGAAGGAGTTACTTTAGAAGATGCTAAAGCTGAAGAGAAGAGTTTACAAGAAAAGCATTTGAAAGCTCTAAAGTCTGAAAAAGCAAAGAAGAATGTGAAAGTTGCTAAAGCTGCAAAGCCTGTTCTTAAAGGTATTCAAATCAAAGAACCAGTTGGCACAAATCAAAGAATGCAAGTATTCAGAAAACCAACAGATGCAGAAGCTAAGCAAAAGCTGAAAAGCATAGTTACAACCTCTGTTGATACACATGTTGTACAGAAGAATGAAGACACAACCTCTGTTGCTGCACAAGTTGTGACCACACCATTATTGTCTTCTCAGTTGAAATCAACATTTAAGAAAGGTGCTCCTCATGATTCAAGACTAGAAGCTACAATTCCAATGGATTTTACTGATGGTAGAGCTTTATCTGGTAAAGTTGGATACAACAAAGAAGGCATAGGCTCACACAGAGATAAAAGGCAATATGTTGGTCCCAGAGATCCTTCTTCATTGTCTGTTCCAAGTCGTGGTGTCACTCAAGAGAGTTTAGACAAACTGGAGTCAGTATAGCTTGTATATCAGAAGAGTCTAGAAAAGGATTTCTTGCTATATTTCATGGCTGATGGAACAGTATTTAAAGTCTCTGAAAAGGATATTGAATTAAAATACGGGGAAGAACTTGAATATGTCCTGTATATTTTCAGAGTGAGAAATCAAAGAGATCAGTCAGTTGCAAATGTGCTCAGACAAAGAATGATTCAGAACCTTGCAAGAAGACAAATGAAAATCAACAGTAAGTATGTTCCTAAATACAGAGATTGGGATGGCAATTTGATAGAAATGGAGAAGGGAACTACAAAGCTGAAGACTGATCTTGGAGTTACTGTTCTGGATTTTAATGTGAGGTCTGAGGAATTGAAATACATCAGGCTGGGAAATGAGATGAGAAGAAACAAAATCTACGATCTTAGAGCTGCTATCTATCAAACTGATGAGAATGATCCTCAGTTAAGAGAAATCAAGGAAGCTATGCAGATAGAGCTTGAAAATGCTGAAAGAAGATTGCTTATAGATTATCTCAGAACAATGCCTGATCTTCAAGAGATTAGAAATTAAAGTCTGTAAGAATTTTCTTATTTTCTGTAGAATTTGTTAAGTAATAGCTTAAACTCTGTTTGTATGATTAAACACTGTAAACTTTGTATTTGTTTTAACATCATCATTTACTGTAAACTTGTACATTTTTGCTAGTGGACAAGTTGGGGGAGATTGTTAGAAATGATTGATGAGAACAGTGTTTGGAAGCTATAGTGACAAAACAGAGTTTAGCTGGAAGCAGTCAGAGTTTAGTTAAACACTGACTGGAAGCGCAACAGAGGTTGATAAACTCTGTAGCGGTATTGTCTGAAGAGTCAACAGTGTTTGAAGATTGTTTCAAGATGAATATGGAAGCAATATCTTTGAAGATTGGAAAGCTGTCAAAGAGATTGAGTTGACTTGGAAGACTGGAGCAATCGTGATTGATATCAATTGTATAGCTTGATTTTAGGAGAATCAGTTACTGATTGTACGAAGCTGTATGTTCTATAAATACAGTTAGGTTAACCCTAGAAGGGTAATCGAACATTGAAAAATTCATTGATTGTAACCTAAGCAGCTCTCTGTGATATTTACATCACTGAGAGAGGAATTATTAATTCCAAACAGTTTTTAATTGTTAAACAGTGTGTTCTTGTTAAGTTACTCATACAGTATTTGATTGCTTATTGTGTATTCGACCTAACATTCCCTTCAAACAATCTGGGCGACCTCTGTGATAGATTACAAACATTAGTTAATGGTCGTTCCCTAGCTTCTCGGGTATACCTTTCCATGGCATTTCTGCCACTTCCTCCCACATGGGGACCTCCTATGATAGTTCGTATGCATCCAGTTTTAGGCGGCCCTTCTATCAGCACAGGTTCCGGCACCTTTTGCGTCTTCTCCTCTCTGTACTGCTTTCCTTCCTGAGCTACCCATTCAGTTAACTATCCTTGCCTGATCAAAGTTTCAATTAGATCCCTCAGATGGCGATAGTCTGTGGTATTATGCCCATTGTTATCATGAAAATCACAATATGGACGCTCATTCTTATTTCCTGGAGGACCCGTTCTGAGAGGCTTCCTAAACCATGATGACTTCTCATTCACAGCATAAATATGATCAATTGGAGCTACCAAAGGGGTAAAAGTTTTGTAAACAGGTCTTTCCTTCTTGGGATTATTATAGGAAGCTGGTGGCGGCACCTGGTTCATAGCAGACCTGGTAGGATTCACAGCCTCCACCTCAGGCTTGACTTGAGACGTACGACTAACCACCTTCTTACTGTCACGGTTGTTAGGACTTCTTGGCCTTGACCTCTTGTTTCCTGACCATCCACCTTGTTTCTCATAATCTGGATCCTTCTTTAAATCAGCTAAAGACTCCTCAACCAAACGAGAAGACTCTGCCTGAGAGTAGAAATCCGCCAGGGTCTCAGGTTCCTTCCCTTGCAAATCTTTTCAGAAATCAGAACCCCTTTTTACTCCAGCTATCAAGAAATTCTTTATGGTCTCCTCAGATGCTTTTCTAACCTTTGGAACCTCTGCATTGAACCTCTTAAAATATTCTATCAACGTCTCACCAGGTCTCTTCTTGATGTTGGCTAAGGTATTGGTAGGTGGTGCAAACGCTACTGATGCCTAAACTGAGTTACAAAGACCGTTCCCATGCTTTCCTAGGAACCAATAGAATCAGTAGGTAACCTCTTGAACCATTGATGAGCTCCACCTTGTAGGGTTGCAGCAAGTAACCTACACCTAGTGGCCTCTTTCACCTGATAAACATCCATCTCTGTGTCGAAACGACTTAAGTACTCAATAGGGTCCGTGGTTCCATCAAACTTCAATTCATTCGAAGGCCTATAGGACATGGGTAAAGCTGACTTTCGAACCTTCTTGGTAAAAGGAGAAGCAGTTATGGGTCTAGCAGCGAGATTCTTCTCATCCTTGAGTTGAGGCAGTATTTTCTTTATATCCTCAGCAGTTACCTCTCTAATAGCATCCGTCTTGGCTTGCTACTTACTCCTTCATCATCCTGTGATTCTGCAGTACTAGACTCCTTGCTTGTTTCCTCTGAATCTATTTTGTCATCCTCGATTATCTCAACAGATGTCTCCTTATCTTTCTTTTTCTTATATGAGGAACCTCCTGTTTTCACTTTTTAGACTCAGTTGGAACCTGGGATTGCACCTTCTTGACAGGAGTTTTATTCTTCTCAGGATTATCTTGTTCTTCTTCATCACCATCTTGCTTTGGTTCTTCCCCCTCTTCTGGGATCTCTCCATCTTCTCCTAGTTCTTTGTCCTCAAAGTCTAGCTGTTTAGGAGTAACCTTTGATTTCTTTCCCTTTTTTGTCTTCTTTTTCTTTTTTCCTGAAGCTTGCTCCAAGGTTGACAATCGTTCTCCAAAAGTCTTCAAAACCTCTAACACATCTGCTGAGGTAGCCTTCTTTCCTTGGGGAACACGTTCATCCTCGTCATGAGTTTTCTCCACAGAACGGGTTGCTTCGCTATCTGAATTGCCTGCCATCTTTCCACTCTTAAGATGTTAACTCCTCTCCTTCTAGCGCCAATGTTGATGAGTGGATTTCGTAACAACTTTTATGAGGTTCTTGATGAGTTGTATGGCTAACGATCAACTGTTCAATGGATGGTTTGGGTTGTGTTTGTGGGGTTGAGCTGTGCTCGAGGGTGTCTCCAATAATCTCAGATGCCTTTAGAGAGAATTAGAGAGATGAATTCGTCCTTCCCCTCAAGGTGCCTACGTATCCTTATATAGGAATCAAGCTCACGTAGTTCTAGTGTAACTCTGTCTCTGCTGGAATAGCTGTGTTCGATTACCTAGTTCGTATAGGACTCAGGTTCCTTTAGAGCCTTTTACGAACTAGTTGCTGGAATAGAGTAGAACTCGAGTTCGTACCTCATTCTAATTCTCTCGTTTATCAGAGATATTCTAGGATCATTTGCGCCCTAGAATTATACTCCAACAATAATGCGTTTATCTGTTCTAGATAGCTTCTAGAACGTTCTGTCGGTCATACTTAGGAACCTGGTGCTCAGGAACCTATATCACAGGAGTCTATTTCTCAGGAACCTCCTTATTTCGGGACATATTGCTTAGGGACCTCTTTATAGGTACCTGTACCTGCACGAATAACAAATATGTTAGGCTGGATAATTCATCTAATATATTTGCCTGTTCTTACCTCATTTCGTGGCTGCAGCTGTATTAATTCGAACTCTTCTGCTTAGGGGAACCCGGTCTTCGAATGATCTACTCAGCTTCCCGACCTTTAGGAACCTCTTGGTATTCATAGTTTCTTGGTCATTTCTCTGTCTGATGCTCATTTCTTCATATCTAATTCTTCATATCGTGTACTGGATCTATCTTCTAACTCACATGGATTGAACCCTAAGGCCTAATGGGCCTAAATTCAGCCCATGGTGATTTTGGGCACAACAAGTACTATTAGCAATAGTAAACCAACAAGAGGAGATAGATGGATCATTACATATTTGGTAGGAGATGTATTATATCATCAATAACACAAACTGTTTTAATATTAGGAAAAATCAACTAAAATGTATGTTGTATATATACAAACTAATATGCGCTACAGTGAAAAAAAATTATTTTTTATACATTCATAAAATATCACTAATCGATCATTATGTTATAGGTAGTCATATATAATTTAACATCATTGTTTAGTATATATAATCTTCTTTATGATACTACATTATAATTCAACTTTGCATTTTATTCATTTATTTAATCGATAACTCATATAGAGTCCAAATCTAACAGATCACCTAATTCTGATTTTTTTATATAGATATATATTGTACCTAATATCAATCAAATTAAGGGTCTATTTAGTATTGGTTTCGTTGGAGACCGCAACAACAGTTTATTTGTAGAAAACTTGATTCAAAACATCTTAGTAAATCTAAAAGCAATTTTTCGAAAACATTTTTTATAAAAAAAATTGCTTTAGCAAAAACATTTATTTTTCACAATTGCAACTTTTGTAGACAACAATTTTAGGTAAAGGTATCAAACCCCAACAATCACATATTAAATAAATTTAATAAAAGTTAATTTAAAATAAGATATAAACAAAAACTAAAAAAGACATAATTTATTCAGTAGTTGTGAATTTAACTCCATTTGTATTTAGAGGTCATAAATCCAATTCCCTTGATAAGTCCAAAAAATCATGTCGTGTTTCCGTATATTATATATCATATGTCCTAATTCGATGGTTGAAAAACTCTCGTTGTCTTGTGTACCACGTGAATGTATATAATATTTTTATGGAATATTTATAATATAGATAAAATTATTATTGTATTATAATTTCATAAAATTATTATTTTAATTTCGGAACAAATTTTTTTTCGATAATAATTTTCTTTTGTAGTTATTAAAACACTTTTATCTTAAAATTTTAAAAGGGAAATTATTAATATGGTATGATAGTCATGTAATGCACGCCCTGTATTTTAACTATGATAATTTTACATACAAATATTCGTATGAAATTATCAATATTTTGATTATGAGCTAAATAGGTATAAAAATCTTTAATTACCATATCTCTCGTACAATAATCTTATACATATACTTCTTTCGAATGTTTTACTTCTCACAATTTAATTTTTAAATTTTACTTAAACTCATCTAATATTTGTCAACATGTTAGATTAACATATTATTATCAACTATTTAGTTCTATTACCATTTGTTTTTAAGTTTGAAAAAAAGTTGATGTACCTATTCTTTTGTTAGTATTTAATTGAGATATAATTGTTTGCAATAAGCGTTTTTCATATCTAGATGTCCAAATTTGACAGTAAATGAATTCATGTTATCTTGTGTACCTAGAAGTGGCATCAAGTCAATTTAGGATCGAAGAGTGCTATATCCATGGCGATCCCCAAATTCGAACATTATCATTGAACCTGTCTCGGTTCTAGAACCAAGATTATTTTGCTCTCCGATTTCTGCCCCGAACGGGAATGAGGATCCCGGAAGAAATTGTAATTTTTTTTAAAAAAATTGAAATATAATTTTTAATTAAAATTTTGAACATAATCGTTGAACCCTTATAATCCCTGAATGGAGATTATTTTACTACACCAAAAGGGGAACGGGGATCCCCACGAGAATTTGAGGATTCTTATTTTTTTTAATTGAAATTTATAATTCCTTAATATATTTTATAATAAAAATTATTTGATAAATCATGATAAATATTATTATTATATCACAAATAGCAATTCAAATTATTTTTTTATAATAAAAGATGAAAGATATAACTAAAATTATTAAAATTAAAATTTCATGAAAATATAACAATAGTAATAATAATAATAATAATAATAATAATAATAATAATTAAATGAGATGGAAATATATATTTGATAATTTTATCAAGCATAAATTTGAAAAGAATTAAGGAAAATATAAGAAGCAGGTTCTTTGAAAATGTAATTATATTGATAAATTACTAACTTTTCTTGAAAGAGTATTTTGGCCTATAATATATAACTAGCATGATAGCCCGTGCAAAACACGGGCACCATTTAAATTCGTCCAATTTAATTGTTATGATTATTAATATAGATGATTCGTAATTTTTGATATATAATAGATAAAAAGTGTGATACATTTAATAAAATATTTGAAGTATAATACATTGTGTGTATACATCTATAAACTGTTATCACTCAATAATTCTTTAATGTCACCAAATCGACCAACACTCTAGAAATAACTTGCAAACACGTTTGTCACGAATTCCAACCACCCTACACTTTCGATCGCTCATTCATCTCACTTTTCATCCTCTCACATAAGATCCGATTTTATAAAGCCCATTCACCCACTCTACCACCGTCATCATCAGCACCTTCGAACACTATTAGATTTTCAGATTTTGGAAATTTAGGTAATTGCGTTCAAAATTTTATTGATTTGGATTCAAATTTTATTGATTTAAGTTGAATGTTCGGTCATTCTACTATCATTTTGATTTTTAGTGGTGTAGAGCCTGATATTGATGATTGTAGTAAAAATTTAAAATTTCACTCGTGATTCTAGCGATTGTGTGTGGTGGTGGCGATGTGGTGGTGGTATGACCGTGATGGTGATAGTGGTGTTAGCGATGTGTTGTTAGTGTTGATACTAATAATGATACATGTATTCATTGAAAACACATGACTTATATATATATATATATATATATATATATATATATATATATATATATATATATATATATATATTCTTACAAATTGAACGATAATATGAAATATATGTTCTATAATTTTAGTTACGTATTATTTATAATTTTATAGTTAATTCTTCCTTAAAACTCCATAAGTAACCAATAATAATAATATAAATGTGTATACGCGTAGTCTTATATTAAAAATTCACCTTTTTAAACCTAAAATTTTAAATTTCTTTTAAATACTATATACTTAATTGGTTATTTTTTGAATTTAATTTTTAAATTCAACTAACCGATCATTATACTTTATGTATTATATATACAATTTAGTTTTTTTTTTTTAAATATCAATCTTTCATTAACATAACTATACATCTTAATCTCATAATTAATTGTATTGCATCTATAATCTAATTTATAATGTCGTGTCCTAACCCAAGTCCAACTACGCTTTTTAATTTAATTAAACATCAATATAGTGTTTACATCTCATATGTAAATTATTTAACCGATCACAAAATTATGTTTTAAATTATTATAACGGGTATATCTAATTTTTTATAACTCGTCAAAAATCATTTTGACCTATACTAAACATAATACACAAACAACATAATTCATTTGATGCTCATACTAAACATAATAGATAGATAACATAATTCATTTGATTAAATTTTTTAATTCCCAGCAAGGTAGTTATATTAAATAAAATAGAACATGGGAGTTATTTGTGCATGTAGTAAATGATTTTTAAAAAAGTAACATAAATTCTTCTTTGGTGTAGTGGTTGGAGATGGGAACATAATTCCTTTCTTATCCAAAGAACATGGGTTCAAGCCTTGGTACCAACATTTTTTAATATATTAAAATTGTCAAGGGTAAACACGTAATTTACTAAATAAGGGGTAAACACCTAATTTACTAAATAGCCTTGAAAGACCTTGTTGGCCTATAATATATATATAAAGGATAAATGAAAGAGACATTATCTCTTTTATTTTCTTTGAAATCATCTAAATTAGGTGTGAGTTCAATAAGTGTTAAATAAAATGTAGAATTAAGTGCTATTTATGAATCTAGTGGATGAGGTCCAAAATTTTCATGAAGGGAACTTCTAGCTTGACGATCATGATGTGACCATGAAATATTCCTAGTAAGAGGTCATGGGTTCAATCCATGTTACCAACAATATTTTTAATATATTTTAAAACTTCTAACTTGACGGTCATGATGTGACCATGAAATATTCCTAGTAAGAGGTCATGGTTCAATCCATGTTACCAACAATATTTTTAATATATTTAAAAAATTTGAGGGTATTTTAGTAAATTACTAAATGACATGGAAAACCATGTTAGCATATAATATATATAAAGGATGTCGTCTTGTACTTTTAGACGCCAGTACAGAACCCCTTCTTTGCTTTAAAATCATTTCATTATGGCCATGCAAGTGTTGAGTATTATAAATTGATCAACAACGTGCAAAAATAAAATAGTACAAGTCACCAAAGTACAATTTATTCTATTTGTTACGTTATAATTTACTAAAATACAGAAGAAGGAGAGTTTACATTCGATTGTATTCTTCTCAACAAATAAAATTCATTCCAATATAAGCTAATCTTAGTTTCCTTCCATATTCTAAATTTAAATTTCTTATAATTTATAAATATAAGAAAATTAATGTGAAATATATAGGATATGTACTTGTTTTATTATAAATTTTTTTGAACTAGAAATTACAAGATAACTATGAAGAACATAAAAGAGCTAGTATATATCTAATACTACATACTTATAATTGTCTGAAAAAGCAGTTTTTTTCAAATGTTGACAATCACATAACATATATGACAAATAAAATTGTCTGATCTTATAAAAAAAATTAAAATTGTGTGAAAATGCACAATATAAGTTCGTTCTATCAGTGAATTTAGATGGTTGAAACAGTAGAATTTGTTTAATACTTAAAAAGGTTACTTTCGAGAGTTCGTGCAATCATGTAAATGTTTTATAAATAATTTTTAAGTTTAAAGTAATGCTTTCACATATTAATTTTAATCGAACAATAATAATGATAATGATAATCAAATAACTTTTATTACAATATATATAAGATTTTCTTAGTTTTCGGTTATCGCATTTAACAATCAAAATTGTTTGAAAGTTTTCATCTATCATAAGTAGATCTGATAATTTGTTCTATCATAAGTAGATCTGATAATTCGTTTGTATCGTATATTTTCGTATTTAAGATATGTAAATATTTTATTAAAAAATATGTTATTTCCTATATAACTCAAAACACTTAAATATATTTTGTAAAAATTAAGTATTTGTAATTGTTCAACAGATGACATGTTTTATAACATCCGTTGAATAGGTAACTTATATATTGATAGATTTTTATAAGTTATGTTGACTATCAACGAATATACAGAATAGACTAATTAATTATAAATAATTTGTGCTTTGTAATTATGTATAAATGAAAGTGATATCTCAACGGATAATTAAACTGCATCAACGAATATCAAGGTAATCAACCTATAACGGCTATCAAGGTAAACCTTCAAACGGATGTCAAGTGTACTACATCAATGGATAATATTTCCACTCAATCTTAGCAGTTGATAACTATCTAGTTTGACTCACATAAAGACAAGGAGTGAAGTAACATACTTACTAGAACCAGATAATAGGAACATTTTGTTTCTAATAGGCATTGTAAACTTGGCAATATAACCAAGTGTAACAGTATCTTTATAAGGCATAAACACAAGTATCTTTGCTTAGAAATATTAGGATTTTTTGTAAAAAGCAAATTACTGAAACTACAGCTCTCTATCTGTGAAAATATCACATATTATTTCTTCAATATACATCTGAGGTGGATCATACAAATCCACCTGAAATTTTAAATATTGTCGAGTGTTTATTTTCTGTAATACACTTTTTGTATATAACTGTTCTCATAAATTGTTTTAAAAAGTATATTCAAAAAAGTAATCAATATTGTATTAAACCCCCCTTCTACAATCTTTTGATTGTATTGTTGGAAAACAACAACGATAAACCCAAATACAATCCATTTAGGCTCTGTATACTTTTGTGTTCTTTTACTTTCGTGTCGTGTACTTTTCGCATCATGTTTTCATATAATTTTAAAAAAATTCAAATAAATGAAAAAAAATATTATATATATATAATTTACGGTGCAAAAATATTAATATTTACGGTGAAATTATTACAAAAAATGTACTATATATATATATATATATATATGTTTGCACCATATTGACAAACAACATTATAAAATTATGTATAATACTGTAAATAAATATCAATTTACTTAATATAAATATTAATATATATATATATCTATTTTTATTTTGTGTATTCATGTCGTGTCGTATTGTATTCAAAGGATAAACATAAAATTGATACTAAATCTCGATCATGTATTGTACCAAGATACAAATATAAACACAAAATTTTCTTATCATTTCATATCATATTTTCATATTGTATGATATGATAGATTGTTGGGTCTAATAAGATTTAACAATCAAAATTGATTTAATAATCAAGATAGATTTGAAGTGAAATACAAATCATCTTGCCTAGTTTTTTTTTGTCTAATCTCTCTCCCTCTCTCCTCCTCCACCCTAAAGAACTCTAACATTTGTTTCTCCATTTAAGAAGTGTCACCGGCTTTTTAATCGATGATAAACAGATTTTTCTTTTATTGTTTCTTAATCTTGTTTTCTTTTCAATAATTTCTTTGTTTATTGAAAATTTTAGTACCCGTTGATAATTTTTATACCCGTACACTCTATTTTTGTGAAAGTCAATGTGTTAAGTAACCAACTCATCTAAAACCTTAAGGTATTAGAGGAAGGCCCCAACAGGATCTTATGCTACAACAAGTATTAACTCATCTAAAACCTTAAGGTATTAGAGGAAGGCCCCAACAGGATCTTATGCTACAACAAGTATTATTCAACACTCCCCCTCAATCGTACCGATTGACCAGACAACGACAACATATATAACCAATACCAATACCAATATCAACAATAAATATTTAAATTAAATAAATGGGGGTGGAGGGACTCGAACCTGAGACCCCTCCTAAACCGAGCTCTGATACCATGTTAAGTAACCTGCTAATTCACCCATGGATGGTAGTAAAAAATTAACAGATAAAGATGGTGATATATTTGAGGATCACAAAAGATATCGAAGATTGGTTGGCAAACTCAACTACCTCACTATCACTAGGCCAGATATATCCTTTCCGGTAAGTGTTGTAAGTCAGTTCCTCTCATCTCCACGAGTACCACATTGGGAAGTAGTCATCCGAATATTAAAATATCTTAAAGGTGCAACTGGGAGAGGTTTACTATTTCGTGATCATGGACATATGAATTTGACAACATATTCAGATGCTGATTTTGCAGTTAAGAGGTCTACTACAGGATATTGTGTGTTTTTTGGAGGCAATCTAGTTTCGTGGAAAAGCAAGAAACAACAAGTTGTTTTTAGATCTAGTGCAGAGTCTGAGTATAGAGCTATGACAGATACATGTTGTGAGCTTGAATGGTACAAGCATTTATTAACAGAGTTGGGCTTTGAGAACTTAATATCGATGACCCTTTGGTGTGACAATAAAGCTGCTCAATACTTGCCGCTAATTCAGTTTTCCATGAACGAACAAAGCATATTGAAAGGGATTATCATTTTACTCGTGAAAAGGTCGAAGCTGGAACTATTACTACTAGACATGTGCGGACATCTTATCAAGTTGCAGATGTGTTTACCAAGCCTCTAAGTGCATCGAGAATATCTTATCTTTCTGACAAGCTGGGCATGAGTGCATCGAGAATATCGTATCTTTCTGACAAGCTGGACATGATTGACATATATGCTCCAGCTTGAGGGGGAGTGTTAATATATATATATTATAGTCATAATATCAGTATTTTCCTGATATTTAGAGTTTCCATAATTAGTCATTGTATAAGGCTATATAAGGATCCCTTCTTGTATTCTGGATTAATATTAATAATACTTTTATCTCGTTTACAATTTTAATATTTAGAATCATAAATTTATAGGAATTTATATATAATTTATTGAATTGGATTGTATGGAATCATGTTGTACATTTTGACATAAGACATAGGCAGTTAGATTATCTATCCAAAAATACTAAATTTTTAGCTATATGAACGAAAGATTTACCACCATTGAAAACCTGCCAAATAAACTACGGAAATATTTATTTATTTTTGCTAAATAACTATGGAAATTTTGATTTTATTTATTTTACCATGTTTTTATTCAATTTTAATAATTTTTATAGATTACATATGATATTTTTATTAATAAATTAATTATCTATAAAAAAAACAACATGCATGACTTCTTGCACACACCAACAAGTATGACTCTTTTGAACACCTGAATCATTTCACAGAATGTGAAAAATCACACTTTCAAATAGCCATTACAGTCCTTTCAGCATTCTTTAGCATAATCCCACGTATTTTACTCATCAACCTTTCGCAAATTTCTGCTTCCTCATCACTCAACATAGAACTCTCTTTGCCTTCTCCCTCGACTGAATAATGTGCCTCCTTACTGACAATTCCTTCTAACCAGTCATTTATTTTTTTGATCTTAAACATTATTGCCACAACTTTCCTATCAGATCGAGTTGACGAGGCCTTAGCGTCTGCCTCGTCTAAATATTTCTCCGCGCAACCCAAGAACCATCTTCCACATTCATTCTGCAGAGACATAGCCAGATCAGTGGTGGCATGGTGACTACTTCCCCTCGCCCACTCCATCTGATCCTCCTTATTTCCTGCTAACATGAGTGACATTTCATTGTTCTTCTTCAGCTTTGGGTAAATATGGGGGGCTTTTGGCTTAGTTGCACCACACGATATGCATGATTTCTTTGTTTCTGTAGCATCCTTGTCACAAGTAGCAGCCGCAGATTTAGTAGAGTTACATAGCGGGAGAAGATCAGATGCCACAGCCGACTTTACCCATACTTTTGCATTTCTTTTTCTTTCAATCGCTAGATCTAACACTTCCTTAACTGTAGAAGTGTTGTTTGTGTCTGATGTTCTCAGCAAACTTATATCTGTTAGGGACTGCATTATTAATCTCGTGTGTGCTAAATCATCTTGAAGTTTTAAGAATTTGTCGATGGCTGGCTTCAGATCATCCACTTCATTTGACGGGAACTCTGAGAAAGTACTAAAGGAACAGGTAAAACTAATAAGAGACTCGAGATGAAACTTTAGTACATATATGCGAACAAATGTAAATCTGTCCAGAGTCACCACGGACTTGTAACAGATGGAATTTTTTAGCATATATACAAATTAAAGCAAAGGAGAGAAGAGATTAGGAAAATTTTCTAGGATATAGAACTAACATTAGTACTACGTACAAATGAGAAGATCTAATTAATATGTTGCAAACACCATCTAACATAGATGCAATAGAATTCATTGCCGGAAAAATCCTTCCAACAAGTTAAAATTTAAATAAAAATTTGAAGTTTTACAATTAGCAAACACATTTTGCAGGCAAGAGCTTTTAGGGATATTTTCATGAACAATACAGGCCACAGCTATTAGCCTATCATAAATTGATTACAAGACTCATAAAACATTCTAAGAGCATAAAGAACTTATTGCAAGAGGTATGTTGAATTTAATAGATGAAGTGTATAACTAGCGATTTACTGTGTAGCGTAGATAGTAACAGTTGTACAACAAGTTACTGAATGATATATGCGAGTACTCTGTAAGCTCCTAACAGGCTTTAAGACAGGGAACTAGTTGCTACTTGCTTAAATTCCAAAAATATTGAACTACCTACATTTTCACTCTGCAGTTACAACATTCCTGAATACATGTATGAAGCTAATAACACCGCCAAATGACCTAAAATTCAAGTGTTATAGGAATAAAACATTTTGACACTTGTGAAAAAGTTACAATGTTCATACATTTGCGCACCTTAGGCATCTGATCAATCTCTCAGCAGCACAAGCCTCCTGCACAGCCTCAACTGCACCTCGCAGAGCAACATCTCTTTTCCGTACCACTTCCTGCAGTGCATCTAATAATTTTAGTCGTAGTCATAACATAATGTAGAAGGAAGTCCAACTGAACAAACACTGTAGTATTTGTACTTTGCCAATCTTCAACAGGCTTGAAGGAAGAGAGTCCCATGAAATTTTAGTTTCTGCTCCTTTTAACTCATCAAGTGAGGGAAATGTTGTTGGATGTGAGTTTTCATCAGCTCCAGCAGAAGAAGGGACCTTGGGTTTGTTAGATGTTTTAACTGCTCTTGTAGCAGGGAGACTAGCTCTTCTTTGTCTTATTGAGCTTGAATTCTCATCAGAGCTATCATATCTCACAGAACGAACAGGTGAAACCTGTCTATACAAAAACGACAAGAAAGATTTATACCAGGGAGGAATCGCTCAACAAAACTTCATGTATATATGTAGCATGGCATTTGATGCAAGTGTGCTAAATAACCAACTCATCTAAAACCTTAAGATGTAAGGAGTTGGGTTTAACAGGAGCTTATATTATCTTCAACAAAGTGCATTAAGAATTTACAAAGCTGATTTCTGCATACCTTCAGCATTTATTTGCATAACACTTCAAAGACAAAATCTTATAAGTTTCATCTTTATATATTTTGCTTAGTACCTCATTTCCAGTTGTGTTTCTACCATTATTTCTTTTCTTTGTTCTGACTTATTTCCCCATATTCAAGTTCTAAGAAGTTAAAACAATGTCCAAAATCACGATGGGAATCAAGTAAACAATTATAGTAAAAATATAGGCATTGGAATGCTCACATGTGCGCTGCGACTACCAGAAATGCGTTGTTTCTCAGGTGTACTTCTTTTGCTCCTCCCAGGCCTGACATTGGAAGAATCAAACATTTCTTTTGCACTCAAAAGTTCTGACTGTGTCCAACTGCGTCTCTTCAACGTTCGTCTTGATGAAACAGATGACCGAGTACTATGATCCGAATCACTATCAGCAAGACCAAAGTTGTCCCCAACAACATCAAATTGCATCTTTTCAGAGTCACAATTTTCAGTAGAGCAATCCAAGCCCATTTTCTGATCGTCATGATGGTTTATCAAAGCACTCAGAGACATATTTTCTGTTTCATTCCCTTCATCCAAACCAGCCTTATTCTGCATCAATGCCTCTGAATCAGATACGGCACGATATAACTTTCCTAACTTCCCGTCTATCTTTTTCTCCGAAATCACACTCTTATCGACCAACAAATCCGTTATAGATGGCTCAAGAAACTTCTCCATATATTTTCCCGGAAAGATGTCTTCCGGAGTCCCTTCAAGTGGACGCCTGCCTGGCAGAGGTGTAATGCCTCTCAAAATCGGAAAAGGGTGTGCCTTCTCCAACTTCTGTACATAAATAAATTGTCCAAGTTTCAAATTGTTACTCAAAACCATCTCATTCTCTTCCTCAGTCAATGTGACATACATGGCATGTGTAACATCGCAAACTTTAAGGTAAAACCCATTATTAGGCCAAAGATGACCATTTTCCAACACCGGAATTATGCTTGTAATTTGCACAAGTACAGGTTTGTGATCACCCACTAATCCATTTTCATCAGAACTCATGTCTTCAAGAAACTTTACAAGAACCCCGGATTTCAAAAATGCCATTTTGCATGTACACAAAAAGATTATATAATGTCTTAGACATGCAAACATATACAAAACAGAACCTTAAAAGGCCAAATTTATCTGAAATAACCAAGAAAGATTCAACAATATCTTGTATTGGGCTTTTACATTGATAGAGATTCTTAAATTCCAAATAAGAGCATCTCCAACCACAAGAAATCCTTAGCTAAAATTAGATAAAAGATACCATAAATAAAAATTATAGAGATTATCTAAAAAAAATTGAACTCCAATGGGTCAAAGCTGTTAGCTATAATTTTAGATAATTTCTACAGGTTGGCTATATTTGTCGAACCTCTATATAGCTGTAAGAAATCTTTTAGAAGATTCCACATCATTCATTACCATATTGAAGTGATATATTCTATTTATAACAACCTAAATTATTAATAACATACTATTTTTAAAATATAGCCAACCAATATAGCTAATACCATTGAAGTAAAATGTCTTACAGATTCAACAAATTTTACATAATGTCCTACAGATCCAATTTAGCCAACCAATTTTAGCTATTCCTATTGGAGATGCTCTAATGGGTTGTTTAAAATTCTTGAATTATTGCTAAGAAAAATGATTTTTTAAATGGTTTCTTATTAAAATGATTAAGAAAAAGAATAATTGCTGGCTGTGTATTGTGCGAAGGAAGCGGGACATAATTGAGTGGTATTAATTTGCGACTGCAAAAAAGTTCGATAAAACGGTTTCTCTACAGAAAATGCTAGAGTTTCCAAATTCGTTCCAAATGCCACGTGTTAAAATCTTATTGGTACTAATTCAAATAATTATAATGTATTTTTACACATATCATTCGAGAACTTTTTTTTTTTTTTTTGATAATTCGGTGTCCGGGCCAGGTTGCGCGCACCTCGACCAATCCGGAGGGCATACTAGCATACTCATATCCCGAGCATGGTAGCCCACTTAATTCCGGAGCGCCCAGGGAATCGAACTCGTGACCTCAAGGCAACAAGCCTTAAGAGCATCTCCAATGGGGTTGGTTAAAGTGATTGGCTAAAATGATAAAAAATATTGATTATGTAAAATTTACTGAACCTGTAAGGCGTTGTGCTTCGATGGTATTGGCTATATTGATTGGCTATATTTTAAAAATGGTATGTTATTATTATTTTAAGTTATTATAAATAAAATGTATCATTTGAATATGGTAAGAGATGATGTGGAATCTTCTTACAGGTCTCTAGAAGTTCGACAAATATAGCCAACATGACAAAAAATATAGACATTGGCTAAAAATATAGACAAGGGAAATGATCCATTGGAGTTGATTTTTTTTTACATAATCTCTATAAATTTTATTTATAGTATGTTTTAATTATTTTTAGCTAAGGGTTCAACATGATTGGAGATACTCTAAGCGCCGCTGTTACTTTGGGTTTGGGATTGTCTGATAAACGGTTGAAAAATGTATAGTACTGTAGATGTCAAATACAGTACTGTAGTACCAGCAAGCTTTTGCTGTGTTGAATTGTTTTAAATTTTGTTGTTTAGACATGGAATATTTTTTATTTTTAACAAGAGACGTGAAATATTTTAAATGTATCTAAACAAACATATTAGGCAGAGACTTCTTGTCTAACAAATTTTAAGGTGGTGTATGGTTGAATAATATTATTCTCTTATATAATAGGGTTTATATTTTGTTATAGATATTAAAATAAAACTAAATTGTACGTGTGAATAATTATATTAAATTTTATCATATATTATATCCTTTATATTATATATAATAAGCGTAAGATGGATTTTATCTTTAATTTTGGTTTGGTCACTGTACTACCAAAATAATCTCAACCATCGAATCTAATATTTTTAAAAATAGACAATCAAGATTATATCATATTAAAAAAGAAATTATAATCTAAAAATGATATCTACCAAAATAATCTCAACCGTCGAATCTAATATTTTTAAAAATAGATGATCAAGATTATATCATATTAAAAAGGAAATTATAATCTAAAAAGGATATTATTAAAAAAGGTTGTATTGGAATTGAATTTCAAAAAGAAAATTATAATATGAAAAGGGTTATACTTAAAACAGATCAGGTTGTAAGTAAAAAAGAGATAGCTATCATCTGCTGTGTTCTCATAACCGGACCGGGCATCGAACCGGAAGCCTTACTGGTTACTGGTTCGATTGGTTCAACCGGCTCGACCAGTGGTTCAACCGGTGTGACGTCATAATTATGTAATATATAATTATATATATTTAATATTATATATATATATAAAATTATATATATTTAATATGATATATATATATATAATTATATAAATATATAATACAATATGAAAATTATGAATAAATTTTGTAAAAAACCTGGTTTTTTTCTCATAAACCGGTTTTTTTCTCATAAACCGGTTTTTTTCAGATTGTACCGGTTTTTTTCAGAACTCATAAACCATTTTTTTTTCAGAAAACCGGTCACCGGTCCGGTTCGGTACCGGTTTTGTCCGGTTTTTGGCCGGTTTTGGCCGGTTCTGAACAGGAAAACCGGAGGACTGGTTTTATGGGTGAACCGAACCGGACCAGCCACCGGTTAGCGGTCGGACCGGTTGAACCGGCCGGTCCGGTCCGGTTTTAATAACACAGATCATCTGTCTTCAAAAAATCAATGGCCGTTTAATCCATAAAATTGGTAAGCAAAATCAGTAATAAAGATAGATCTACGAGAATAAATCAAAATCACCGATGACAACGTTTAGTGCGTGTTTGTTCGTGTTGGTGATTGACTATATGTGTCCGTGAGTATGTTTACGTGTCTGAAAAAATTCAATGTTTTTTTATGTTTATTTTGAAAATAGACAAAAAAATGTAAGAGTTCATTATTATAGAAATCCAACATTACATTATTTATATAAGAAATAAAATTCTTACTTTCAAATAAAAAATAAATAAAATTATTAAATTACATAGCTTATTCAAATTTTAAGAAAACGAATTTCTTTAAAAAAAAGTAGGAAACATAAATTTAAAAAAACTTTAAACAAAAAGGCAATTATTGTAAAAATCCAACATTACATTATTTACACAAAAAATACAACTATTAATTTGTTTATCTTATTCAAATTTAAAAAAATTGAGTTCCTTTAAAAAAATAAAAAAATGAAATTTAAAATTTTTAAATAATATAAAACACAAATTATATTTTAAATTTCATACATAGATTTCAATATCAAAATACAAATATTTAAACACTATTTTTAAGATAGAATTTATTAATGTAAATAATGAAAAGAAATTTTTAAAGAAATTGATTCTTATATCCGTTTAACGTTGCAATGTTTTTTTACAAAATTTGAAATCCATAGCTTAATACTGATAAAAAATATAATTATTTAAAAATTTATATTTTTAAAATATTATTAATAAAACATAAAACTGTTAGCATTATTTTTTTTATATTTTAATATGTTATAAACTAAAAAATGTATTTATATTGAAATACGAAAATGTATATGTCAATAATTTAAATCGTACATAATTCTACATTGAATAGCATTATCAATGTAGGACTTTTACATTGAATATGATTAATGTAAAATTTCATATTTATACTTTCTCTTGAGATTCTAGTATTTCCATTTGAATAATAATTATTAAATCATCATTAAATTAAAGATGATTTTATGAGGTTCGTGTGGATTGTAAAATCATCCAAATCTGATTTATAGATTTCAAGATAATGCCCAAATAGTAAATATGAACTTTTTTTACAAATAAAAAAATAAATAAAATTCAATTCTAGTACATTTTCTAATTTTATCCTTTTCAGATATAATTTTCTTTTTAAAATTAAATTCTAATACAACCTTTTCTAATTATATTTTTTTATATCATAATTTTCTTTTTAAAATTCACTTCTTGTGCAACCTTTTCTAATTATATCCTTTTTAGATTATAATTTTCCTTTTAATGTGATCTTTTTTTTTTTGAAACCAAATGTGATCTAATCTTGATCGTCTATTTTTAATCCAACGTATTATATGATTTTGGTACTATGACCAAACCAAAAATTTGGATAAGATCTCTCTTATGCTTATTATATATAAGGATATAATTATTAAAACTGTATTTTCAAGATTATATCATATTAAAATGAAAAATATAATCCAAAAAGGATATAATTAAAAAAATTTGAAATAGAATTGAATTTTTTTTAAAAATTAAAACATGAAAATGATATAATTAAAAAAAATTTACAAGTGAATTTTATTTATTACGAATGTTTACATCAATCATATTCAGTGTAAAAGACGTACATCGATAATCCTGTTCAATGTAGAAAACCAAATTATATGTGATTTAAATCATTGACATGCACTTTTTTCGTAATTCAAATATAAATACATTTTTAATTAGTTTACACGTTAAAATATATAATATTTATTATGCTAGATTCAACGTTTTTGATATATTTATTTTATGATCTAGCGGTTCTTATTATTTTGTCGTATTAAATATCAGATTACCGACTACCAAAGTTTTAGACAAAATCACTCTTACACTTATTATTAAAACGGTATTTGGTTGTTAGTAAAACTATTCAAGTAATAAAAGGGTATTTTGATATTTAAAACGAAATATAAGTTGATTTCATAAATCGATTAGAATTTTCAATGTAAAAGATCGTCAATTTTCTCTCTCTTTTGTTTCTACTTAATTTTAATTGGAAAATAATTGTTAAACCATTACTAAATTAAAGATTATTTTGTTAATTTCCTATGGGCTGTAAAATCGTCCAAATCAAATTTTAAGAATTCATGGTAGAGAACAAATATTAAATTCAACGTACAAAATCTTTTATATATATATATATATATATATATATATATATATATATTCATTTTTAACAACAATTTGATATATAAATTAATGTTGAGTATTGAATACAGTAAAAGAATACAGAGGGGGGGTGAATGGATTATTCAACTTTTTCTCGTTCTTGAATCTGTGTAGCAAGATATGTGTTTGTGTGTGCAAATGTGTACGTAGGTGCGGATAAAGAACAACACAAAACACGATATCACTTTAATCTAATATTTTATTAGATAAAGATTTGCTACAATCTATGAATACAAATGGTAGTATTCTCAGCTTCGTTTTTCTCTGAGAGATGTGCTCTTACAATGTGTATGAAAAACTTAACCAGCTAAAGAAGTGAGATTGTATTCTTATAGAATATGAATACAACTCACTTACTACAAATAAGGTTACAGGATAAATTACTTTCTTGTACGTCTATCCTTTTTGAGTAAACATCCAAACGACTACAGATTTGACTTTGCAAAGCTCTGTTCAGATCCACTTCTTTAGCTCTTTGTCTCTTCTACATCTCTCCAAGCTTCCTTGTAGGCTTTTCAAAGCACGTTACAGATTGTGGTCGATAAAGTGCATTGGCTTGTTGCATGTTTCTGACTTGTACAATTTCTTCAGTATTTTGTCTCCAAGAATGTATTCGAGAAGTAGCTAAGTGATTGATTCTAGAACTAGGATTAGGTAACTATGAGTTCTCGAATACTGTATGATTGACATATCGAATCACTTCTCGAATAACACTTTTCTCCAAGGTTCCTTGAGTTGTCGAATAGAACACTTGACTTGTCGAATCCCTGAGATATCGAATAGCTTCCTGAGTCCTTGAGATATCGAATGGAACTTTGACTTGTTGACTCTTTGAGAACTCGAATACCACTTTGACTTGCTGACTTCTTGAGTTCTCGAATAGAGTATTAGACATGTCGAATCTCTGAGATATCGAATACTTCATTCAGAGATATCGAACAGTGTCTTCTCAGATATCGAATCTCTGAATTCTCGAACGCTAGACTTCTCGAATAGACAAATGTACTTCTCGAATTGGTGCTTAGGCAAATTCTTCATTTTTTCAAATCCCAACTGTGATTATTTGACAATCTTTATCTTCTTGCTTGAGGCATGAACCTTGGAACTTCTTTCAAGCATTATTCTTGACTTTATAAGTACAGTTACACAACTAGGATTTGATGCCTATTACAAGTACAAAACAAATAGAAACTCTACAACTAGAGGTTCCCTCAGTTAAGAGGTCATGTAGGTAATGCATAACATTACACACACTTAGGCTTGTTATATTATGAGCACAGGCATGTCTCTGTGACTAACAATCTCCCCCCAAATTGTGAGTAAGACCCTTAGTCACAATTTCATGCCTGATAACAAGCCTAACATACATAAAGATAAAACTTTGAAAAGTACAGGTATGTAGATTGATCAAAGAAAATACATAGAAGTATTCTTACAAGTTATGAGGAACTACTAACCATATCCTTTTGGATTCATCTCTTGAGCTTTGGCTTGCAGATTCTCATTTTTCATCTTTTCCTCAGCTTCTTTAGCTTTCTTCTTTGCATTTTCTTCTATTGCAAGAATAATGTCTTCCATTGCAGTGAGTTTTTCAATTAGAGGGGAGCCTGACAAATCCTTGAGTACTTCATTCAGTTGTTTCTCAGAGTAGGAACTGATGTAGTCCATTCTAATCTTTACATTTCTACCATATTTCTTGTATTAAATGATGTAAGGATTAAATTTGACTCTACACAGACCCATAGCTCTCAATTCATCAGCCTTAGCTTCCATTGTAGCAAACTCCTCCTCCCTTTTCTTTAGTAGCTCTTCACTGTTCTTTTTCTGTTCTGCCTCCTGATCTCTCTTCATTTTGACAAAATCAATTAACTCCAGCTTCCATACCCTTTCCACTCTATCTTCAGAATCCAACAATGCAATAATCCTTTCTATATCATATAGCTTGCCCCAATGCTGACATGTCCCTTGCCTAAATTTCTTCTGTCTCTCATCAGTGTATTTAAATTCAAGACAATCATTAACAATGGCAACATGATAGATTTTTTGAGCTCTTAGAAATTGTAGTTGGTCTTCATCAAAGTCTTCATCTAGTGGTGGTAGGTTTAAGCCTGGAATAATTGTCAGTGCCCTAGACTTGGATAGTTTCACCCTTCTTGCAACCTGTTTGAGTTTAAACTTCTTCACCTGATTGCATGGCAGTAACATGTGACCTTTCTTGGTAGACCATTGTAGTATTCCATTAGTAGTTTGCTTTTTGAAACATGATTTTAGGGTATCAAGAGTGATTGCATTGCATATAGTTGCATATTCATGCTAGTTCATGTTAGTATTTGTGCATTTAGTTTTGCCATGCCATTTAGATTGCATTTAGGATGCCATGTCATATAGTTTATTTAGGAGTGTAATATCATGTTGTTCATGCATTTCACATGATTCCACTTGAGTGTCTGTTTCTGGCTCGATAGGTCGACGTTAATTTGGGTGTGATGACAATGAATAGAGGGTTGATTTAAGTAGTTATGAAATTGACTTGCATATGTCGGGAACACAATCTTTTCACGGTCTCACTGTTTGCTTTTGAGCTAGATCGAGTCATACCTGATTTGGTTGTTGGGAGTTAATCACTTATTTATATCTAGAATTTTCGTTATTCCCTCGATGGCGTAGGAGCACTTAAGTATAAGTTTGGGGGAAAACAGGGATCTCATGCTAAGTGTCGTGTCGTAGTGCAATAATGGCTAGGCGTCAAATGGCTAGTAGCCGGCTCATATTTGATATGAGTAGTCTAGGGGGTGAGACAGTGCACCCATGTGAAAAAAAAAATGCAAGAAAAAGAGTCAAAAGAAAAAAAAATAGAAAAAAAAAATAGAAAAAAAATAGAAAAAAAAAAAAGAAAAAAAAAGAGAAAAGAGTTGTGAGATTAAAAAATGAGGAATTGTGAGAGTGTGTGTATGCTAATTGGCTAGGGTGAGCTCTTTAGTACTCGAGCAATTAAGTTCTAGGGGATTTTATGCCTAGTGACCTAAGACTTTTCCGGTCTGGGATCCACTAACCTAACGCTCGCTACATGGGTGCTATTGTATAAGCCTTTAGGGGTCTCACCCATTGCACGGTCAATAAGCATGTATATATGATGTTTTGTGTCGTTTTGTATAGTAAAGCATGAATCCTTGTCTACCTTGAATGATGATGGCGGTGTCTTTGAGTCATGGAGTGTCTAAAGTCTATTCTGTTTATAAACATGTGATTGTTTTGGCGAAGGATGAGTTAAGCCTTTTATCTAGTTTCGAGAGTATACTTAGTGAGAAATGCACACACCACGTTTCCGAGCATGTATTGTTAGTATACGGGGCCTTAGTCGAGCTCTGTTTGGAGTTGTTGCATTTGATGAGACGTTTGCTTGTTGAGTTGGTTTCGGATAATTTGTGTGGGATCATTGCATTAGGACATGTTCGCATTATCATGATATTTCATTTTTAGTTATATTCATGCATCATTTTAGGTTGAGTTTGCATTGCTTGAGGACAAGCAACGGTTTAAGTTTGGGGGTTTGATAAGTGGATTTTATATCCACTATTTACCTTCCGTTTGGACTTTAATCGTTTGCAAGTTCTCGAGTTTCGTTGTCATTTGATTTGTTTTTGTGTAATTTGTGTAGGTTGTGTCGTGGAGGCATTTTGGAGCTAAAATGAGTAAATGGTGAGTTTTTAAATTTGGAGGGGAAGCAACGAGTCATGCAGTAGAATTCCAGGGATCGCAAAGGGTCATGGCGCGCGTTCAAGGGCTATGGCGCCTCAGGCAAGCGCAACAGCGCTCAAGATAGCAATTTCCAGGAAGTATAAGGCGCAACAGCGCTAGTTGGGGCGCAGTGACGCATGAGGGACTGGCGCAATGGAGCTGTTGGAGGCGCTGTGACGCAGCAGTGCAAGGCGTAATGGCGCAAGGACAGGCGCAATGGCGCTGGGTCGCGTGTTTTCCAGGAGGAATCAAGCGCAGGGGCGCTTAAATGGGGGCAGTTGCGCTCGAATTCATTCTCCGGATACAAAATAACCCGATAAAAACAATCCAAAAATAAACCGGAGAATGAATTCGAGCGCAACTGCCCCCATTTAAGCGCCCCTGCGCTTGATTCCTCCTGGACAACACGCGACCCAGCGCCATTGCGCCTGTCCTTGCGCCATTGCGCCTTGCACTGCTGCATCACAGCGCCTCCAACAGCACCATTGCGCCAGTCCCTCATGCGTCACTGCGCCCCAACTAGCGCTGTTGCGCCTTATACTTCCTGGAAATTGCTATCTTCAACGCTGTTGTGCTTGCCTGAGGCGCCATAGCCCTTGAACGCGCGCCATGACCCTTTGCGATCCCTGGAATTCTACTGCATGACTCGTTGCTTCCCCTCCAAATTTAAAAACTCACCATTTACTCATTTTAGCTCCAAAATGCCTCCACGACACAACCTACACAAATTACACAAAAACAAATCAAATGACAACGAAACTCGAGAACTTGCAAACGATTAAAGTCCAAACGGAAGGTAAATAGTGGATATAAAATCCACTTATCAAAACACACAAATGGTTTCTTGATTTGAATCTTCTTCTCTTCTTGAGGTGGAAAAATAGTTGCAGAAGCCATTGATTCAGATTTTGGTAGGTCATTACTAACAGTATTTGTTATAGCCAAAATTCGGTTCGGGTATTTCAAGATGGATTCGGGTCGAATACGGGTTCAATTTGGGGTTCAATTTGGGGAATTCTAGGATTAATTAAGGTTTTAGCAGGTAATAGAGGCCGCGCCCTCTCTTTCTCTACAAAAAGGGCGCGCCCTAAATATAAGAACATGGTGACAAATCTATTCAAGATTGATTTTCTGAGAAGACATTGAAGAAATCTCTCCTAGGATTCCACTCAAGCATGGATTCCACCCAAGTTGGAATTCCAGAAGTCGAAGAATTCCCTCCTGTCGTATCTCAGGAGGGGGATGTCCGTCGCAGAAGGCCTCCAGGGGTTTGCCTGGATATAAGGACCCTTCTTAAACACTAAGGGCGCGCCCTAAGGTGGAAAGATGGGGACTTTCTGGTGTGTGCTTTGGGAGCTCTGTTCCTGTAGCCAATGGGCGCGCCCTCATTGGGGAACTTTGGAGTAATCCTGCACTTTGCACCCAAAAGCTCTGGATCACCTGTCCTGTTATCTGGTGGGTGCTTCTCATTCGGGGGACAGGGATGCGTTCTACACTTGGGGTAAACCATGGCTATACCTGCATCCTTGAAATCAAGAAATAGCTGGTAGCGGATAGGACTAGTCCTTGACGGGGGAAGTTTCCTTATCCGTGAAGTCTTGAGATCTTGGATGAGCCTTGGGACTTTTGTGGTTAGGCCTCATAGTAGAACATTCCGGAAGCTGGTTTGTTATCCAAGCCCATTTAGGTTTCTTGCACTCCAAGAACTACGTATGGCTTGATCCCCTATAAATACCGGGGTACGTAGGCCGATTGAGGGGTTGGAAGTCGAGAGCTCTGAATAGCCGCCACTAACCCTATCAATCTCAGCCACCAATCACAAACAACCACCAATCAGAAACAGCCACCACACGCCATCACTCTTTTCGGCAAAGAACCACCGCTGTAGATCTTGTTTCCGGCGAAGTACCTCGAATTTTGTTGTTACCAAATTCCTCCGTCAACAAATTGGCGCTAGAATGAGGGGAGTCAATCAAGATCTGCATCTTAGGAGGAAAAGATGTCTCACAATCAAGGCAGAGGTTCTCATGGAGAAGATGACTATGATTCTGAAGATAGCATGGGGGGTAATCCAACCCACCATGAGGCTTATGTTCCGGAGGAGATTCCTATTCCTCCACGCCATCATGAAACTCCAGCCACCGTTGGTGGTCAGCCGCCTGTTCTTATCAGTAACGCGACATTAATGGAACAACTGTACCGCATGGGAGATGCCCTAAATAATTTCGGGGCAAGATTGTGTTCCGTGGAGGAAAATCAGGAGTCGAGGAGAAAATCTCGGAGTATCCCGCGAAATCATCGTCGGTCAGGAAAATCCCCACAGATTGAGGAAGATTCCCGAAGTAGGGAGGAAAATCAGGAAAGGAGATTTCAGCTGGTCACTCCTCGAAGGTTAGATTATTCAGATCCTATTATTGAACATCCTAGTGAAGATAATTTTGAGCGCAGGTTGTCGAATCCTCAAGAGAGGGCGCGCCCTCACCCTCACCGCTCAGGGCGTACCCCTAATGAGATTCAAAGGGATGAAGAACAGATGGCTAGAGAGAGGAGAGATTATGCCAGCTTAAAGGAACGCCTTGGAATAAGGCTTAATGATGACGATTTAAGGATGGTACTCCTTGAGCAACAGAAGAAAAGTAAATATTTGGAATCAAGACCCCATGATTCACAGCGCGCGCCCCCTAACAACAGGTCGCGGCCCCTTGGACATGGGCGAGCCCTTCCACAGAGTCATGATCCACAGCGCGTGCCCCCTGACGATAGGTCGAAGCCCCTTGGACATGAACGGTCTCTTGTACGCAATGACAATCCACAGCGCGCGCCCCCTGTTCACAACAGGTCGCGACCCCTTGGATCTAAACAAGCTCCTCATCATGACAACCCCAGAAGAAGAGGAAACCGAGATAACGGAGATAAAAGAATGGGGTGGTATCAAGGAAACGGGCGACCCCTTCATCAGGGCGCGCCCTCAGGTGGAAGATCTCCCCGTATCCATCAAATTCCCTCAAGTACCTCTGGTGAGTCTAGGTCGAGGACACGCCCTCACTCAGGAGAACAATATCAAAGAGGATCGCAAGGAAATCCACAGCCTCGAGGAAATCCACAACCTAATGGAAGTCCACAGCCTCAAGGGAATCAACGGCCTCAGGGAAATCCAGAGATTGAGGAAAATCCTCAAGGCCAGCAAACTCAAACTCAAGGGGATGTTGTGGTTCAACCTCAAGCGAGGGCTTGGGGAGGTACTCAGACAACAGCTCCACCTCCACCTCCACCCCCGGGGGGGTACACAAACTGCAACACAACCAAATATTCAGAATGTTCCTGGGGTCGGAACTTTTAATGTAGATGACTTGAAGAAGCTCCTTGCTCACTTGGATGGAGGAAGAATATCTGCTACTGCGCAAACATCCTCTCCCTTTTCAACTGAAGTTAGAGAGGCACAGCTTCCTACAGGGTATAGATCTATGACAAATGATTTGCGTTTTCATGGAAACGCAGACCCTGTGGAATTCCTCAAACGCTTTGATATCGAGATGGATGTTTATCAAGTGACGGAGCTAGCTAGGTGTCGATTGTTGGCAGCAACTTTCAGGGAGAGTGCTCAGCAATGGTTTCAGAAACTTGGCCCGGGAGTGATTACATCTTGGCACGTGATGAGGAATTTGTTTTTGACTAAATTCCAAGCGACAGTGAAGTATGCCCCTCCAGTCACAACTTTGGCTAATATCAAGCAAAGGGAAGGAGAAAGTTTGCAATCTTATTTCAAAAGATTCAACTCGGAGTCTACTTTGGTGAGAGGAACGACTGATGAAACGCTCAAGAGTTTCTTAATAGCTGGATTGTCAGTAGGAACTGATTTCTGGAAACATCTCCAAGGGCGAGATCCACCTACTTTGGCCGATGTGTTTTCACAGGCTGAGTCTTTCAAGATGATAGAGCAATCCTTAGCAGACAATCGAAAATCAGATTCTCAAAGTGGTGTTAAGGGAAAGACTAATAAGAGGAAGGACAGGTCACCTAGCCCAACACGTCGTATAGCAACTGGTGCCAATCGAGTGAATTTTGCTGATTCAGGAGGAAATTGGGGTCCCCCAGATACCTACACCTACGATCAAAGGCCGGGTAATTATACTCCCCTGGCAGCCTCCATTGAACATATTTTCGAAGTAAACAAAAATAAAGGGTTCTTCAGGAGGCCAGAGCCTCTCTCTTCTTGGCAAAGCAAAGACAAGAGGAAGTACTGTGAATTCCATGAGTCTTCAGGGCACAATACTCATGAGTGTCATCAATTGAAGGACGAAATTGAAGATTTGATCAAGGAAGGATATTTGACAGAATGGATTATTAGAGAGGTGAAAAAACATAGGGAGAATCCTGATAAGAGAGATGGAGGGCGCGCCCTCCAAGGTGATGGAAAGCCTGAAGAGAAGAAGTTCGTCAAGGAGGGAAGTATTCATACCATCTTTGGTGGACATCACCTGGGAGGCGACAGCAATCATGCTATGGAGAGGTATGTTAGGGAAGCAAGATACCAACCTTTTATAAATGTGAATAGTTTGGAATTGAGGCCGCCTAAATTGTTCAAAGGAGAATGTGCTGATATCACTTTCACTGAAGAAGAAGCAAGGTGGGTACACCATCCTCATAATGATGCTTTGGTGGTGGCAATTCAGATTGGCTCCAAGAATGTGCATCGAGTTTTTGTTGATAATGGAAGTTCGGTGAATATTCTATATTACAGCACTTATCAAAAGCTGGGACTCCTAGATAAGGATATGATTCAAGACAATGGATGGATCTATGGTTTTTCGGGTGAGTCTGTAAAGGTTATGGGGGCCATCAAGTTACCAGTAACTCTCGGGGAAGGAATTCTTTCTGTGACTCAAATGATGGATTTCATGATTTTGAATGTGGAATCATCACACAATGCTTTGGTAGGACGTCCATTGTTGAAAGAAATGAAGGTTGTGACCTCCATCTATCATCTTACAATGAAGTTTCCTACGCCGAACGGGGTGGGAACAATCCGAGGATCCCAGCATGACTCGAGAGATTGTTATCACAAGACAATCAAGGGATTCAGGAGACAGCAGGATGGAGGGCGCGCCCTCAGTGAAAGTAGTTCAGGAGTTATGAGTGTTGCTCCTGAAGAAGTGAAAGTCCATTATCTTGTTCAAGAGCCAGAGGAGGAAATGCCTTGCTAAAATTCCAATACTTGGTGATCTTCAAGATGGAATTTTAGAGGAAATTGAAGAAGATTCAGAGGAGGTGATTTCATTTAATATCAGAGGTGAGCAGGTCGAAGGGAGGCGAATGTTACTTGAAGGTTTGGTGCATACCCTTGTTGAGGAAGACTTCCCTCTTAAAGAGGACGCGCCCTCCAAGGATGCAACACCGATTGAGGATCCACGAAGTTTTGATTTTGATCTTGATCCGAGAACACCACAACCTGTGGAAAAGACTGGTCCTGCAGAGGATACTATTCCAATTATGGTGGATGAGAAGGATTCGAGTAAGGTTTTGAAAATTGGATCTCAGTTGAATTCCAAGTTGAGAGGAATGCTCACTAATTTTCTCTTGAATAATCTGGATGTCTTTTCTTGAAGTCATGCTGATATGGTGGGAATCGATCCAAAGATTATGTGTCATCATTTGAACATAGATCCCACCAAGAAAGGAATTCGCCAGAAACGTCGACCTGTGAGTGGAGAAAGAGCTATGGCACTGAAAGAAGAAGTTGATAGACTTCTAGATGTTGGTTTAATCAAGGAGTCATATTATCCAGATTGGTTGGCAAATCCGGTTCTTGTCAAGAAGCCTAATGGAAAGTGGAGAACTTGTGTGGATTTCACGGACCTGAACAAGGCATGCCCTAAAGATAGTTTTCCTCTCCCTCGAATTGATCAGTTGGTGGATGGTACCGCTGGCCACGCTCTTTTGAGTTTCATGGATGCTTATTCAGGTTACAATCAGATTCCTATGTACGAACCTGATCAAGAGCACACCTCTTTCATCACGGATAGAGGTTTGTATTGTTATGTTGGGATGCCATTTGGTTTGATTAACGCTGGAGCTACTTATCAGAGGTTGGTAAACATGATGTTTAAAGATCTGATAGGGAAAACTATGGAAGTGTATGTGGATGACATGCTTGTCAAATCCTTGAGGGCGGAGGATCATGTAAAACATTTGGAGCAGATGTTCGGAGTATTGAGGAAGTTCAGAATGAGGTTGAATCCTCAAAAATGTGTGTTTGGAGTGGAATCCGGAAAGTTCTTGGGATTCATTGTCAACCATCGTGGGATCGAGGTGAATCCAGCCAAGATTAAAGCCTTACTTGACATGAAATCTCCATCTAGTGTGAAGCAAGTTCAAAGTTTGGCTGGACGAATTGCAGCGTTAAATCGCTTTGTGTCAAAATCTTCGGATAGATGCAGAGAATTCTTCAAGGCAATCAAGGGAGCATCCAAAGATTTCGCGTGGACTCCTGAGTGTGAAGAAGCTTTTCAGAAAATCAAGGAGCAGTTGGGGAATCCTCCGCTCTTGGCCAAGCCCGTGGAAGGAGAAACTTTAATATTGTATTTGGTAGTTTCGGAGTACTCCATTAGTGCAGTGTTGGTAAGAGAAGAGATTGATCATCAGTCCCCGGTTTACTATGTGAGCAAGCGTTTGCATGATGCAGAAACTCGATACACCAGCATGGAGAAGTTGGTTTACGCTTTAATCTTGGCGGCAAGGAAACTTCGTCCTTATTTTCAAGCTCACAAAATCGAGGTTCGTACTGCTTACCCGTTGAGAGGTATCCTTCACGAACCGGAAGCTTCGGGGAGAATGTTGAAGTGGGCTATTGAGTTGGGACAGTTTGATTTGGAATATGCACCAAGAACGGCTATTAAAGGTCAGGCTTTAGCAGATTTCATCCTGGAGTTTGATTCAGAAACTGAGGAAAAGTCACTTGTATTGATGAAACCTGGAATTCCTCTAAAGAGGGTGCGCCCTCTTGAGGAAGTTCCCCAACCTTGGTGGAAGTTGCATGTAGACGGGGCTGTGAACAACGGAGGAGCTGGTGCAGGTGTTATTTTGGTAACACCTGAAGGAAATCGACTGATGAGTGCCATTCATTTCAAGTTTGAGGCAACTAATAATGATGCAGAATATGAAGCCTTGATTAATGGATTGAAGATGGCCTTGGAGATGAAGGTGGCGAATTTGATCGTGTCAAGTGATTCGGAGTTAGTAGTTAGGCAGGTCAAGGGAGGTTTTCAGTGTAGAGGTCCAAGAACAGAGCTCTACATGAAGTGTGCACAACGATTAATTCAGAAGTTTCGTGAAGTGAGGTTGGAATGTATTCCTCGAGATGAAAATTGTAGTGCGGATGTTTTAGCCAAGTTAGGATCCCAGAAGGATGCTATGTTGTTAGGAACAGTTCCTCTACAAATTCAAGAGGTGCCAAGTATTCCAGAAGTGGAAGTCATGGAAGTAGAGGTTGTTCTGTCAGTTACTTGGATGACTTCAATTCTAGAGTATCTCCGTAAGGGGATTCTCCCAAGTGATAAAATTGAAGCAAGGCATCTTCGATATCATGCTGCCAAGTTTGTAGAGTATGATGGAATTCTATACAAGAGAGGTTTTAATCAACCGCTTCTGAAGTGCATAGATGGAGATGAAAGCAATTATATCCTAAGGGAGGTGCATGAAAGAATTTGTGGTAATCACTCGGGGGGTGGTTCGTTGGCAATGAAGGTGTTAAGGCAAGGTTATTATTGGCCTACTATGAAGAAGGATGCCTATGAGTTTGTCAAGGCATGTGATAAATGTCAGAGGATTGCCAATTTTTCAACGGTTCCGGTGACTACTTTGACTTCTATGATGAGTCCATGGCCATTTGCTATGTGGGGAATCGATCTTATTGGAGAACTCCCCAAGTCTAAGGGAGGAGTCAAGTATGCTGTTGTTGCTGTTGATTACTTCACCAAATGGGCGGAAGCAATGCCCTTGGCCACAATCACAGCGAAGAAAATCAAGGATTTTGTGTTTAACTCCATTGTGTGCAGGTTCGGGATTCCTTACAAGCTTATTTCAGATAATGGAAAGCAATTTGATAGCAAGGAGTTGCGAAAGCTATGCGAGGATTTGGGAATAAAGAAGGAATTCGCAGCTGTGTATCATCCTCAGAGCAATGGGCAGACTGAAGCTATCAACAAGATAATCAAGCATACTTCGAAAACCAAGCTAGAAGAAAGCAAAGGAAATTGGCCCGAGGAGCTTCCTATGGTCTTATGGTCATATAATACAACTCCAAGGACCACAACTGGGGAATCACCTTTCATGTTGTCTTATGGATGTGAGGCAATGGTTCCGGTAGAAATTGGAGCAGGGTCATTCCGAAGGGATTTCTATGATGAAGAATCGAATATGATAAATCAAAGGCTAAATCTTGATTTCCTAGAAGAGATAAGGGGAAATTCGCAGTTGAGGTTAGCAACTTATCAGCAGAGAGTTGCAAGGTATTATAACAGGAAGGTGAAGACTCGTCCTTTCAAGGTGGGTGATTTGGTTCTTCGAAAGGTCATGCCGAATACAAGGATAGCTGCTTATGGAGTCTTCGGTCCAAATTGGGAAGGACCTTACAAAATCAAGTCTATTATTTGGGAAGGCACTTATCATCTGGAAGACTTGGATGGCAACACAATTCCAAGGGCATGGAATGCGGAGCATTTGAAGAAATATTATCAGTAGGGTGCGGCTTTGGCCCCCTATTGTATGAAGGCTTATATTTAAGTTATAGACTAGCATAAATAAATCTTCTCCTAGTCTAGGGGGGTAGTATACATACGCCTTCTTTAGTTCTAGTCGAGACTTGCTGTTTTTATTCCATGTTTGTTCAAAGTTTATTCTCCTTACCTCGAGGGGTAGTACATGTATACCTTCCCTTGTTCTGTCGAGATTTGAGTTTATTTGAAGATTAATAAAGTATATCAAGACATTTTTTCAAGGTAGTGAAGATTTTTTGATTGAAGTACGAGAGGTCGGGAGTTTGTGTAATTACAAGCAAAAATTGACAAGTTAAAGGAATCCTGGAAAAGGTAATGCCTTAGGGCGCGCCCTCAACATATATGTGAAGATTTTTTGTGTTAAGGTTTAAAAAACATTTTCTTGAATGAAATTATAAAGAAAAGGTTGCGCCCCTGTTAAGGGCGCGCCCTTATTGGAAGAATTTAACAAGAAAAGTAGAAGCATGGAAAAGTGATAAACATAGTAAAGTTCAAAGGACATTAAAAGTTAGGAATTACAACTTGCAGGGTTTTACAAAGGACCCGCACCTTAAATAGTTAAAGTATATACGGACAAATTTGAAGATAAAATCCCTAGGGCGCGATCTTGGGAGATGAAGAAGGCGCGTCCTGAGCATCATCAGGGCGAACAGTGGTAAGAGGAGATACATCCACAGGAGGTGAGCTCTGAGTAGGGTTGGCTGCAGGAGGAGAGGTTTGAACATTTTTAGTAGAGGGCGCGCCTTCCGAGGGATCCTCTAATCCCAGTTCAACTCTTTTTGCCTTGATAGCTGCAGCCTCGTTAACCTTAAATTTTGCCACATCTTCAGCAGCAGCAGGACCAAACTTCTCCCAGTTGTAGTCAGGATCGTTGGCTAGAAAGCCAGTGAGGTAGAAATTGAATCCTTTCTCGAAATTCTCATCCTCAATGGCTTCCCTCTGCTCTTTCAGCTTAGTCTTTTCAATCTCTAGGGCACTTTGTAGCTCTCTGAATTCCTCTCTTTCTTTCTTCAATCTTTCAACTTGATCACAAAGATATTTGCCATAGTCAAGGGATTTTTGAAGATCCGATTGAAGAGTAGCAATGGTGGCATCCTTGGCGTCACATGCTTTCTTCCACTTGTTATCAGTTTCGATAACCATGTTGAAAAACTTTTTGTTTTCTGCCTCAAGTTTGTTCAGATGAAGTTTCTCTTTGTGCACTCTTTGGGCGCGCCCTAAAGATTGAACGAGGAGTTGGGCTGAGGCTTTTATCATTGGAGGAATTGGAATCTGGATTATAATCATTGGAGGAATTGGAATCTGGATTATAATCATTATCAGAAGGATATGTATATAAGGGGTTTGGAATTTTTTCAGATATTGGTGTCGGAGTTTTTGTTTTATTCTCTAAACGAGTATTAAGGGGGATGTTGTTAAGGGAATCCTCACTGGAAAAACTCATTTTATCTTCGTTGAAATCTTCGATAAGGCGCGCCGTGTCCTCTGAAGAAACAAATGAGAAAAGTGGCCTCGGATAATTTGGAGGGAGAAATGTGTTTGGGGGAGAATATGTCCCAAGACGCCTGTTAAGCACTTTAAAAGGATGAAAGGGTGAAGACGCGCCCTCCAGCTGTAAAGAATTGAAAATAAAAGCACTAAGGGTGCGCCCAAGGGAAGAAGAATAAAGGAAAGTGTGTACTATGACTTAAACTAAGTATATGGATTGAAATTATTAGATGAACGTTTTTTGGAAGACCTTATGGCGCGCCCTAAGTGTAAGACACGCCCAAGGATTTCATCTAGTATTCAGAAACATGTTTAATGAAGATGGTGATAACGAAATAGGATCAAATAAAGATACATACATATATACATACATCGGAGAATGAAGAACATGGGGAGTTGAAAAGTTAAATTACAATATCAATCAATCTATGCGGTGAAAACTTGAAATAAAGACATAAGAATGTACCTTGTGAGTTCCGGAGTACGATTTGTCGAAGAAATTTGTAAAAAACGCGACGAAATTGGCCGGATTCCCGTCTGAAAGGTCAAAGTCATCGGGGGAAGGTTTTGTTGAGGAGAGAGAGTGAAAAAAGAGTAAAGTGAATATAGTAGGGGTATTTATAGGTGAAATATGGAATAGTGGATGACAGCTGTATAGCACAAAGTCGGTTCAACTTCAGAGGACGCGCCTTGTTGTATGGCGGGCCCTTAGGGTATTTTGTGAGAATTTTGGGTTTTTTCAGAAGAATTCCATACATCATCTTTGACTTCATATGGAATTGGGGGGTAGTTGTTATAGCCAAAATTCGGTTCGGGTATTTCAAGATGGATTCGGGTCGAATACGGGTTCAATTTGGGGTTAAATTTGGGGAATTCTAGGATTAATTAGGGTTTTAGCAGGTAATAGAGGCCGCGCCCTCTCTTTCTCTACAAAGAGGGTGCGCCCTAAATATAAGAACATGGTGACAAATTTATTCAAGATTGATTTTCTGAGAAGACATTGAAGAAATCTCTCCTAGGATTCCACTCAAGCATGGATTCCACCCAAGTTGGAATTCCAGAAGTCAAAGAATTCCCTCCTGTCGTATCTCAGGAGGGGGATGTCCGTCGCAGAAGGCCTCCAGGGGTTTGCCTGGATATAAGGACCCTTCTTAAACACTAAGGGCGCGCCCTAAGGTGGAAAGATGGGGACTTTCTGGTGTGTGCTTTGGGAGCTCTGTTCCTGTAGCCAATGGGCGCGCCCTCATTGGGGAACTTTGGAGTAATCCTGCACTTTGCACCAAAAAGCTTTGGATCACCTGTCCTGTCATCTGGTGGGTGCTTCTTATTCGGGGGACAGGGATGCGTTCTGCACTTGGGATAAACCACGGTTATACCTGCATCCTTGAAATCAAGAAATAGCTGGTAGCGGATAGGACTAGTCCTTGACGGGGGAAGTTTCCTTATCCGTGAAGTCTTGAGATCTTGGATGAGCCTTGGGCCTTTTGTGGTTAGGCCTCATAGTAGAACATTCCGGAAGCTGGTTTGTTATCCAAGCCCATTTAGGTTTCTTGCTCTCCAAGAACTACGTATGGCTTGATCCCCTATAAATACCGGGGTACGTAGGCCGATTGAGGGGTTGAAAGTCGAGAGCTCTGAATAGCCGCCACTAACCCTATCAATCTCAGCCACCAATCACAAACAGCCACCAATCACAAACAGCCACCACACGCCATCACTCTTTTCGGCAAAGAACCACCGCTGTAGATCTTGTTTTTGGTGAAGTACCTCGAATTTTGTTGTTACCAAATTCCTCCGTCAACAGTATTCACCCTAGACTTAGAGTCTTGTGTTGTGGTGAGTTTACTGCTAGCAATGCCTAAGGCTTGCTATTTTCCATTCTTCCTCTCATAGACTTTATCTTGATCATCATCATCTTTCTTATCCTTGCTATCTTTCTTCTTCTTCTCATCTTTATCACCCTTAACACTCCTGTGATGTCTTCTCCTTCCATCACTCTTGTCTCCATCTTTGTCTTGATCACCATCCTTGCTTGAGTTGAACTTAGCAGATTCATGTACAATGCCAGATGCAATGTATGATCTGAGATAGGATATGGCTTCCAATTCTTCTGCTGTTCTTACACCCTTCTTCTTGTTTATCTTTTCCACAATGGCAATGATAAGGTTTCTGTTATTGGGGACCAGATGCTTGGGAATGATCAACTGTTGGATTTCATCAATTCTTGTGCCAGATTGGTAGATAATTATCCTTGGATTTGTCATCACTTCAGGCAATCTGGTTGGTTGCTCATCCCTCAAGTCATTGTAGAGACTTTTGTTGTTCTCATTTGCATCTCTCTTCTCAATCTTACTGATTAGGGCATCCACCTCTGAGTACATTAAGTCTTGTAGGGTCTTGAAGGTTAGATGCCATATTTTGGATTTAGAGACCATCAATATCTCCTTGAACCATAAGTTGTTGATTTTCTTGGGTATGACAGTGAGGTAGTCAATCTGCTCCTTCAGCTTCCTTAGATAGAACTGAGTGTCACCAGCCTATTCCCTTGTGGCTTTCAGAAACTCCAAGAAGGCTTTATCATGATAGACATTTGAATTAGCAACTTCTTGTAGCTTGGTCTCAGTAATGACTTTCATTTCTACAGGCTTGGCACTTTCAGTCTTGGAGAGGAGAGGTTTGTCAGATGGCATACTCCCTGCAACCACTGTGGAGGTGATAGATTGCTTTTGGCCATCAGGAGTAGTGATGTGCACAGTTGGTAGAGTGACAACTGGCAGAGAGGTTGAAGGCTCGTCAACTTTAAGTTTTCCTTTGCCTGACACATGGGTTATAGATTTTGGAGTTCTTTGATTACCACCCTCATTTATCTTGATACCTTTTGCTTGAGGTTTCTCCCCTTTGGATTTGAATTCCTTAATGTCCTCTTCTCCCCCTTAGGCTTGTTGTCAGGCACAGAGGCTGTAGGAGTGACCTTTGGGGTTAAAGATTCTTCAGGTAGAGGGAGACCCATGTGCTTCATCATTGCAGACAACATCAATTGTTGATGCAGAAGAACATCAGCTGTGGTGGTGGCTTGAGTGTTCAACTGCTCAGTCAGAGTGGTTACAGTGTCTATAAGATGAGCATTGGATTGTTTGAGAGAAGCTACCTCTTTTTCAAGAGTATCCACTTTAGTGAATAGCTCATTGGCCTTAAAACCAGATAGGGATTGATCTTTCAGTCTCTTCACTTCATACTTGGTCATCTCATGCACAGGGACCTCAATGACCAGCTTGTCTCCATATTGATTTGCAAAGAGGGTCCTGAGCATGGCATTTGCATCAGTTGTCTGATCAGATAGAGTTTTAAATTTATGTCCCAGACTTGTGACTGTATCTTTCAGAAAAGCTAGACCATTATCCATCTTGGTGTAGGTGGTGTTGCAGTGTTTGATATCCTTGAAAACATTGTCTAACTGAGGGAATTTTGCATCAAAGGCCCTCTTGATTTCTTCCACTGACGTGGCTGTTTTAACACACACCTTGTTGACTTCAGTTTTGACTCCCTTCCCAAGATAGTGTGCAGCCTTGAGGAATCCCTTGTGAGAATCATTCATAGCCTCATACACTTCACCAGGAGTCAGAGATTTGGCATTAGAGCCCAATGAAGTGATGTATTCCTCTCTTAGATATTGAAGAGCTTCATCAAGAGTAATATCATATTTTCCTTACAACCAGGCATCTATATTGCCATCTCTCCCAGCATCATCAATTATCTTTGTCTTTTGCATCTCCACATCATCTCTATGGCAGAGCAAAATTGCTTCATAGTCAGGATTTGGAATGTTTGAGGTGACCAGGTTCTAAGCTATCTTTACAAACTCAGGAATATGATCCACAACTAAGCTTTGAAGTGCTTCAACCGTTAATTATGGTGCCACAGATCCTGATCCTGAAGCACTATCATGTTGCACAGGCTTCAGCCATTGTGACATAAAGTCAGAGCTAGAGCTAGGCAAGCTAGATTCCTCAGTTACAGATGCAACTTCTGCAACCGGATGGATTGACTCTACTACTGTTGTCTCCACAAGAGTGGGATGAGTTACAACAGTAGTTGACACAGGCACAGAGTCTCTAGTGAAAACTAGTGAATCCTCTGTGTTTGTGATGGTGTCATCAAGATATGCCCCAGCATGCATTCCCTCACCATCTAAATTTGGTTCCTGGGTGGTGAGCAAAGTGTCATGCACTAAGTCACTTGAGTACATTGGCTCACCAAGAGAAAAGAATTCTTGATGATCAATGCCTTGCTCCTCAATTGATTGAGTTGCAGGCTCCAAAGAAATTTGAGTGTGGGTTCTGAAAGAAGAGTGTCTTGTAGATTGGATTTGGGCAACTCCCCCTAAGAAATAGAGGGAGTTTCAAGTGTGATGTGCTCTCCACTCTATGTTATGCCAGCCTTATCACTCCCATGTGCTGACTCATTACAAAAAGGTGCAGTGGAGGTTGCTTGATTCTATAGATGCACCCTATTGAGAGTATACATCTAGTGAACTGTGTGCCCCTGATTTTACAACCTCAGCCATTTGTGTGACTGAAGAGGTGGTTTTAGATTTCGTCTTCTTTGGTCTTTTTAAGGGTGACTCTGGTTCCTCACTTGCTATACCTAATTCAACATCCAATGCTGCTTCAGACAAGATGGTTAAAGGTGTAGAAGCTATCTCCTTCCTCTTTTTTTTACTAACATCACCATTTTGAGAGGATGATGCAGTTGGCTCAGTGTTTGGTAGAGTGTTTGGCTGAGAGGGTTGGTTAGCAGGCCCTGGGTTAGCATTGTGTTCTACTTACTTGGGCTGTGCTAACTATGATTTTGAATCAAATATTGGCATGTTTTGGGGGTAAGTCCTAAATAAACTCTACATATAGGGAGTTATTTTGAGTCTTACATCCACATCATTCCTAGTCTCCAAGTTACCAAAAATGAGTTTGGTCATGGATCTAGGGTAGCCTATTCTAGTCTTATCTATTCCAGGCAATTCAATCAATTTATTATCTACAAAATTGAGTGCAGATTGAATAAAACGAGGAAAGAAAATTTCAGTACCTCTTTTGGCTGTGTTCTTACCAAGCCTCCCATATAGTTCCTGTATAATGATCTGTCCAACATCTATCTTTCTCCCATAGGCCAAGGCATAGCCAATTTGCTGTGCAGGTTCACTGATTTGGTCAAAGCTAGACTTTCTTGCTGTGAAGACTTGAAGAAGAGTAGCAAAGACATAACTCCACTCTTTTCTCAAGAACTTCCTATTCAACTTTCCAAGATTGATTGCATCTGAGTAGTTGATAAATTCAAAGAATTCTTCTAACTCTGCATTTGTGGCCAGTGTGTCATACGCCTCTTGTTGTAAACCCAGTGCTTTATTCATGTCTGATGTAGAGACAGTGATATCCTTTCCTTGAATTTGGCAGTAGACTACTTATGAGGTTATAGCATTCTCAAGAGCGATGACTTCCACAGTAGCAGTCCTCCAAAACTGTTCTAGTAGGTCCAGATACAGAGTTGGGTTGGCTGAGAGTGCATCCTTGATATATGATTCGGACATCCATCGAACAAAGCACTTGAAGTTTGCATTTGGTGCTTCAACATCTGTTAGGAATAATTCATAAGTTGTGATGTTAAGAATAGAATTTACACATTATACTTCTTGTAATCCTGATCTTATAAAGGATTTAGCACTGTATATAGGATTTATGTGTAAGACAGTTATCTGTATAGTTTAGTCAGGAATGAACAGTGTATCGGAGACTACATGTCAGGAACAGAGGGCAAATCCTGATGACGGTCCAATACTGATGGTTGATCAGATACTGATGCAGTGTACAGATCCTGATATCAGTCGTGTTACTGATGATGTCATTATGGATGCTACAGAAACTGGCAAGTGCTATAAAACAGGATCGTTGTTTGAAGAACAAGCAAGAAGATATTATGAAGGAAAGAGTTTTCTATTGAAGGAAACTATCGACTAGAAGACAGAACATTGTCATGTATAGATTATATCTTTCTGTTATTAGTTGATAGGTAGCATTATAAATACTCTCTCAATATCATTGTAAAAGAGTGACGAAGTTGTGAGTTCGTGTGCGTAGCTCTGTATAAGGTTTGTATTCGAAAGTTCGAAATAAACAGAGAGAGAGATTTGTATTGTCAGCAGCTGCTAAAGGTATTGTACACCTTTGGTAGAGTTTGTATTTGATCTTATTAATACAAACAAGAGTTTGATTCATTCGTTTATTCTTGTTCATATAATCAAGCAAAAATCAGACACGATTATATAACTTGTATTCAACCCCCCCCCTTCTACAAGTTATTCGAGTTAACAATTGGTATCAGAGCAGGTTGATTTCGAATAATCATAAAGATCTGCAATCATGTCTGGTTACAAGGATGGGAATACTAAAATTCCTATGCTCAAGAGAAACGAATATACTCTATGGGAAGTAAAGATGTTGCATCATCTAGAAGCAACAGATCCTGATTATCTTGACAGAATCAGAGATGGACCTTTCGTTCCAACAAAGGTCGTTGGACAAGCAACTGTTGATGGTGTGGTTGTTCCAGAACATACAGCAGAGAAGCCAAAATCTGAATGGTCAGATAAGGACAAGGAGAATGTTCTCAAAGATGCTAAAGTGAGAAACATATTATTCAACAGTCTTGATTCTGTTCTCACTAACTATGTTCTCTCTTGTAAAACTGCTAAGGATATATGGGACAATCTTAAGGTTCACTGTGAAGGAACTAAGCCTGTCAGGAAGAATATGAGGACATTACTTATACAACAGTATGAGTACTTTGAATCCAAGTCTGGTGAGTCACTTACTGATACCTTTGATAGGTTTACAAAACTCATCAATGAGATGGCCATGCATGGTAAATATTATGACTTGGAGGATATGAATACAAAGTTCATGAAAGCTTTGCCTGATTTCTACAATGAGAAGATATCTGCGATCGAGGAAGCTAATGATTTGGATGAGATTTCATTAGAGGCAGTATATGGAAAATTGAGAGCTTATGAACTTGACAAGCAGCAGAAGAAGAGCAGGAGTGAAGGAAAGATGAAGTCTATTGCACTTACTGCTCAATCTGAAGTTAAGAAGCTTCCTGAAGAACAGCATGAAGAGATTGCTGTAAAGAATTCAAGGAAGAAGAAAAGCAAAGAAAGTTCTGAGTCAGAGACTACTGATATGGACTCTGACAACAATGATTCTGAATCTGAGATGCAAGAACTCTTTGCAATGTTTGCTAAAGCTTTCAAGAAAGGAAGATTCAACAGGAGAAGATTTAGCAAAGGACCTTTTCAAAAGAAGGAGGAGAAGAAGAGTGACAAAAGCAAAAGTACAATTGTCAAGCTTGATAAGGCCAAGATCAAGTGCTTTAACTGCAGCGAGCTTGGACACTTTGCTAGTGAGTGTAAGAAGCCTAGAAATTCAGGAAAGGGTAATGCACTTATGGTCACACAGAAGGATTGGGCTGATTCCAGTGACTCTGAAGATGAATTGGATTATGACAACATTGCATTGATGGCCAATAGTTCAGACAAACCTGGATCTCCAAAGAAAACTTCTCCATCCTCTGTTAAGGTATCACTTCACTCTCTTGATTCATTTGATAGCTTAAATTCTGATGAAATTAGATCTATCCATGCTGAGTTCAAAAATCTTATGACAAATTTTAGAATTCTTACTTGTGAAAGAGATGAACTTAAGGTTAAGAATGATAAATTAGTTGATAGAAATAATTTTCTTGAATCTGAATTAATTCAAATGGAAGAATACAAGTTAAGTTCTGATAAAGCTAAGCATGATTATAATGTTATTCTTGAGGCTTATGACTATGTTAGAAAAGAACTAGAAGAAGAGAGAGATGTGATTAAAACCATTAACAATTCCAGTAAGAAGACAATAGAAATCTTTGAGAGTGGAATTCGTGGTAAGGTTAATGGTTTAGGTTTTGATAAGGCTAGACAAGAAGAAAAAGTAGCTACTGTCAATAATGATAGTAAGGTAGAAGCTAACACATCTAAATCTGAAGGTAAGAAAATTGTTTTTGAACCTAATCATGTTAAATTTGTTGATTCAAAAGGTACCCCTGTTGTACACAAAAGGATTAACAATAGTTATTTAGATGAGAAAGTGTTAGAGAAACCTAAGAATGTAAACATAGGGTTTCTGTCTAAGTCTCAGTTGAAACAGAGATTAGATGGTCTTTCAGAGTCTAGCAAGATCAAAAGAAATAGGAATGGAAAAGAAGGTATTAACAAAGAGAATAATTACAAGAATGTACCTGATGCACCTAGGAAAAAATGCTATAAGTGTGGAAATCATAATCATTTGGCCCTAGACTGCAATCAAAAACCTTCTTGGAAAACTGAGTCCAGATTCCCCAAGACTCAGAAAATTCAATACCAACCACAAAAAGCTTGTTATCATTGTGGTAGTTTACTTCATTCCATTTACATGTGTAGAGAATATCATGAACTGTATTATGACTATTATTCTTTGAAATCTGAAACTCCTAGTCACAAACAGTTTGTGAGATCAGAGTCTAAAGTTGACTCTGCAACAGGTAAAATAAAAGCAAAATCTTCAAAGTCTGTTGTCTCTAAATCTAGTAAGAAAGGATCCAATCAAAGTTGGGTCCTAAAAAATTCTAACTAGTTACTTTTTGTTTGCAGGGCACAGGAAAGAAGCATTCAATTATCTTGGACAGTGGATGCTCTGGACATATGACTGGAAAGAAGTCCCTGCTTACAAAGTTTGAGAGGAAAGCTGGCCCAGTAATATCTTTTGGAGATGGCAACAAAGGAGAAACTCTGGGATATGGCTCAATTGTTTTGGGGAATGTCATCATAGAAAATGTAGCACTGGTTGAAGGCTTGAAACATACTCTTTTAAGCATAAGTCAACTGGGTGATAAAGGTTACAAATCAATCTTTGACAGAGAAGGATGCAAAGTCTTGAATATACAGAATGGAGACATTGTTCTAACTGGTCAAAGACATGGTAACATATATGAAGCCAGCTTAAGTGATACATCTAAAGGAATTGTTAGATGTCTCTACAGCAAAGCAACAAGTGATGAAAGCTGGAATTGGCACAAGAAGCTCTCACATCTTAATTTCAAGAAGCTTAATCAACTTGTTAAAAACAATTTGGTGAGAGGCCTACCTCAGGCGAATTTTGTGCAAGATGGACTTTGTGATGCATGTCAGCTTGGAAAGCAAAGAAGAACCACTTTCAAGAGCAAGACTGAAAATTCAATTACTGAACCATTTCACATGCTACATCTTGATCTGTTTGGTCCAGTAAACATTATGTCTATCAGCAAGAAAAGATATGCTCTAGTTATGGTGGATGATTTCACAAGGTTCACATGGGTGTTCTTTCTACACAAGAAGGATGAAGCTCCTCAGCAAATCATTGAACTCATCAAGAATATTCATAATAACTCTGAGTACAAAGTCAAAGTACTTAGGAGTGACAATGGTACAGAGTTCAAGAATTCTACAATGGAGGGGTTTTGTGCAGACAATGGAATCACTCAACAGTTTTCTGCACCTGGTACACCTCAACAAAATGGTGTAGTGGAAAGAAAGAACAGGACTCTCATAGAGGCAGCAAGAACCATGCTTGCAGATGCAAAACTTCCAACCTACTTTTGGGCAGAAGCTATTAACACTGCATGTTTCACTCAGAACTGTACCTTGGTAAATAGTCATGGAAAAACTCCCTATGAGATGATCAAAGGAAAGAAACCAAGTGTGAAATATTTTCACATCTTTGGATGCAAATGCTATGTCCTAAAAGTTCATCCAGAACAACTTGGAAAATTTGAAGCCAAATCGGATGAAGCAATTTTTCTAGGATATTCAGCATCTAAGGCCTTCAAAGTTTATAATCTCAGAACTCACGTTGTTATGGAATCAATTCATGTTGCATTTGATGATAAGAAATTTGGAATTTTGCAAACTGATGAAAGCCATGACAAATTGGAATTTGAAAATCTGAAGAATTCTGAGATACTCTCAAGTGATGATGAAGGTTCTCCAGAAGGAATTTCTATTGCTTCACAAAGGAATGCTACTGTTGAGGGGGAGCAAATAAATCAAAGAGAACACAGTGATCATCAGGAGCAGACTAGTCTTTCAGAATCTATTCCATCAGGAATTGACGTTTCAGAGTCTACTCCATCAGGAACTGACCTTTCAGAGTCTACTGAGGAAAGATCAGTAACTAGCAGCAATATGGAATCTACTGATTCTATTGATCAAAGGAGAGTTTTTGAAGGTAGAAAGAATTCTTCTACAAGGGATACCACTAACTTAGGGGGAGAGACTAGCAGAGTTAATCTACCACCTGTTAGAAAATGGACAAAGGATCATACTGAAGACTTGATAATTGGTGATCCAAATAGTGGTGTTCGAACTAGAAGAACAATTCAAAATGAATGCTTGTATAGTTGCTTTCTCTCAAAAAATGAACCTAAGAAGGTTGAAGAAGCCTTACAGGATCCTGATTGGGTAATTGCAATGCAGGAGGAGTTAAATGAATTTGAGAGAAACAAAGTTTGGAAACTGGTACCAAGACCTAAAGATAGATCTATTGTTGGTGCAAGATGGGTTTTCAGAAACAAGCTAGATGAATCTGGTATGATTGTAAGAAACAAAGCAAGACTGGTGGCTAAGGGTTATTCTCAGGAAGAAGGCATTGATTATGATGAGACCTTTGCACCTGTAGCAAGATTGGAAGCAATCAGAATGTTTCTTGCATTTGCAGCTCATTCAAAATTCAAGGTATACCAGATGGATGTAAAGAGTGCTTTTCTAAATGGCAAACTTGATGAAGAAGTTTATGTAGAACAGCCACCTGGATTTGTTGATCCAAAGTTTCCAAATCATGTCTACAAACTTGACAAGGCACTCTATGGACTAAAGCAGGCACCAAGAGCATGGTATGAGACTTTGTCTAAATTTCTTCTTGAAAATGGCTTCACAAGAGGTACAATTGACAAAACTCTATTCTTTAGAAAGATAAAAGGTGAATTGCTTTTAGTTCAAGTTTATGTTGATGATATTATTTTTGGTTCTGCTAATGAAAAGTTGTGTGCTAAGTTTAGCAAGCTTATGCAGTCTAAGTATCAGATGAGCATGATGGGTGAACTAAATTATTTCTTAGGCTTGCAGGTCAAACAGACTGAGACTGGTATTTTCATTAATCAGTCAAAGTATATCAAAGATCTTTTAAGAAGGTTTGACTTTCAAGACTGTGCAGTTGCAAAAACACCCATGGCAACAGCCACTAAACTAGACTCTGATCCTAAAGGAAAGAGTGTGGATAATACTAGTTATAGAGGCATGATAGGCTCATTGTTATATCTAACTGCAAGTAGGCCAGATATAATGTTTTCTACCTGTTTATGTGCTAGATTCCAAAGTGATCCTAAGGAATCTCATTTAATTGCTGTGAAGAGAATTTTTAGATATCTCAAAGGAACTCCAAATCTTGGTTTGTGGTATCCTAGAGAATCTGATTTCTTTCTAATTGGTTATTCAGACTCTGATTATGCAGGGTGTAAGATAGACAGGAAAAGCACTACAGGTACATGTCAATTCTTGGGAAATAGATTGATTTCTTGGGCAAGCAAGAAGCAACAATCTGTTTCAACCTCAACTGCAGAAGCTGAGTATATAGCAGCAGGCAGTTGTTGTGCACAGCTCCTTTGGATAAGAAATCAGTTGCTGGATTATGGTATGACACTTAGTAATATTCCTATGTTTTGTGATAATACTAGTGCTATTAAAATTGCAGAAAATCCAGTTCAACATTCAAGGACTAAGCACATTGATGTCAGGTATCATTTTATTAGAGAACATATTGAGAATGGTACTGTGGAACTTCATTTTGTTCCTATTGACAAACAGCTTGCAGATATTCTAACTAAACCACTTGATGAGACTACATTCAGTAGACTAGTAAGTGAGTTAGGAATGTTAAATTTTTAGATCTGTAACATCTGCAAAAGTAGCAAGGTATGTTGTTCTTAGCTTATAGACTTGATATTCCTGTCAGGATCTATATTTGATTGTTAAATGTTTTAGCTACAACACTTTGCCTTGATAAATTTCAGTATGATAGACTTGTTAATAATCATCAGGATTAGATTTGTCATCAGGATGCTGACGTCATCAGGATGCTGACGTCATCAGGATGCTGACGTCATCAGTATTGTGTCAGTATCAGGATTATGAAAATTGTCTCAGATCCTGACGTTTACTTTGTATAGTAATCTGATTCTGTGATGTGTTAAGTCTATGCTAGCAAGTTTTAATATTTGCATACTGATAATTTATACATCATTCAAAAATCAAAAGACAAGCGGATAACAAGAAACTGTATTTTCATTAATAGAAATCATTACATGGAAATGAAATACAACATCTTTTTGTCTAAATTTCTATTCTATACTTGTCTTTGATATGAACTCTGAGGAACAGGACAAGGAGCATCTCAAGAAATCCATCAGGGGATGAAAGCCTCGTTTGCTCTTGGATTCCTTGTCTGGGCGACTTGAATGAGAGCAGCTAACTTAAATGAATAGCATCTCCATCAAGATCAACCTCAGACTCTCGGCCAAATTCTTCATCCTCAAGTTTTGAGGAGGTTAGGGGAAGATTGTATCCAACAGATGGATGTTCTAGGAGAAACCTCTGGATATTTTTGAAAACCAATCCATTCATGATTAGTTCGATGAGAAGAGTCATTTGTTCAAAGAGATGATCAAGAACAGGATGTTCATCGATCAAGAAAAATCTGGAAAATGGGTTTGAAGGGATTTTTGGTTTGAGAAGCATTGTTAAGAAGAAAAGAAATTGAAAGGTTATGGAGAATGGCATAAGGCGTCTGGTTCTTTTAAAGGAAGACGTGAGAAGCTGAGCAGTCACTTGGAAGTTTTAATGAAGTCAAATGCTAATTATTGCGTGTGACTATATTTCTTGTTTCAAGAAATATTGAAAATATCTAACCAATTGATTTTCTGTTCAGATTAATTGTTTATTTCTTTTTCAGATAAAAGAAGAATGCCACGTGGAAAACTCCATATTAAGTCTCTGATGATATTGGTCAGGATTTCATGTGTGACCATCAGGATTTGAAAATTATATTTTTAAATCACATTGCATTTTGTGATTATTTTGATGAGAGGTCATCAGGAAAAGGAAGTTGATCAGTATTACTTATTTATATCCTGATTTATTTCATGAAAAATCAATTTTGGATTTTATTCTCCAAAAATCGTGGGTAACCGCATTTTTCAGGGACTGACACCTGTCAATCTACGTGTCAACGTGGGATAGTGGTCTGAAAAATTTGTGAAATATATTTGTTTTGAAACTCTAATCGTGTAATTGCTTTCTCTAATTTTACATTCTCTAAAGCAAAAATCACTTTTGAGTTTTCAAAATCACTAATCCATTTCAAGAATTTTTCAAGTTTCTTTTCAGATCAAAAATGGCAGCTCAGAGAAGATTACCTAAATCAGTAGCCTTCAAGTTTGGTGACTTTGATTTTATGACAAACAATCATGTTGCAGCTATCACCAACAAGGAAGGAGTATCATCTGATTTTCATCCAATCATGGACTTTCTGGCATATGGACCATTAAGTTATGCATTGACAGCATCTCCACAGATTAATCAAGTAGCTGTTTCACAAGCTTGGAAGAATGCTGAGGTAATTGATTCTACTCAGAGTCAATCAGGTAAGATTGTTCTACATTTAGGACAAGATTCATTTGACATTACTGAATCTGTTGTTAATTCAGTACTTTGCTTACCTGTTACTGATAGTTATGAGAATGTACCATCTGATGATAATATAAGAACTATGTTGTCTGAATTAGGTTATAGTGGACCTCTAGATAACATGAGCCAGTTGAATAGGTCTTTTCTTAGAAAGGAATGGTCTTTTTACTTTGATCAAATTGCTAAATGTTTTACTGGCAAATGTAGTTCTTTTCAGCAAATTACTTCTGTTACTTCACATATTGCTTATAGTTTGCTTTATGACAGAGTAATCAACATTGGTCATATTATCTTAAGTCAGATGATTATTAAACTTGGGTTAAGAGATCAAAACAGGAAAATGGTTTATTATCATAGATTTATGCAAATGTTTATTAACCATTTCATTCCTGATGTTGAAGCTAGATTTGGTAGGGAACATTGTGTTTCTTCTTATGAACAGCAAAAGAGAATTTTCTCTGATATTACAAAGAAGGACAATGAAAAGAATCTAGATGAAATACCTGCAATTCATTATCCACATCATGTTCAGGTAATTCTTAAAACTCATCTTCCTACTTTCTACAATTCTTCTTTCTTTTGTGGTAAAATGGCTCAGGAATCTCAAATGGAGGAGAACCCACCTATGTCTACCCAAGTAGCCCAAAACATTATAGTCTCTGAAACCATTCAAGAACCAAATTTTGATCTACAGCCTATTGTTTCAAAGAAACCAACCTCTGGTGTTTCTCAAAAGACATCAGTTGTAAGGAAGAGAAGATTTGTTGTGTCAAGTAGTAGTAGTAATTCTAGTGAAGATGATGATGATTTTACTCTTGCTGAGAGAGCAGAATTGAAGGCTGCAATTCAACTTTCTTTGTTAGCACAAAGAGATGAAAAACCTAGTCACAGCCAGGCTGCAGTCTCCCAAAAGACTATAGTTCTTAAAAAGGGAAAACAGTTACTGGATACTGTCTCTCAAAAGACTGTGTCTATTGAACAAAGATCTCATCCCAAGATCACTTCTGTGTCTACACCTCTTGAGTCTTCTCAGGATAAATCTTTTGCTCACTATATCAGGAGAACAAGGAGAAAGATTCAATTGTCACCTACACACACAGAGTCTAGTCCAACTAATATCATGCAGGTTTCTACAAATCAAGCTACATCTATGTCAGTATTTGACAAGAGAGATCTGGATATTGATTCTTCATGGGAAACTACATTATCATACAGACTGGCTATGGGACTAATTTCTCTCAAAGTGAAGTTGTCAAGGCCTGTTCTAGACTTTTTGGTTGAAAGAGTACCAAAACTTTTATTTCCAGATGAATATGGACTTCTACATCAAAGACTTGACTTAATGAAGATGTATTTCTATGTGTCTATCAGAAGACAATTAGTCAAGAAATTTGGACTCTCGAAGCATGGTGCACTTCAATCACTTCATGCATATTTATTTGACAAGAATGTAATTATTGAAGATGCTTCAGCTCAAGGTGAACAACTGGAGGAAGTAGATAGAGGGAAGCAGTCAACAGAAGATACTATTGCATCAGTGGTGAATAGTAGGAAAGATCAGATCACAGTCACTGTAACACAAGAACCATCTAGTCAGAGGAAGGATGACTCAGGAGCTGTGATAGCTGATGTTGAAAGGACTTCTGTGATGACTGAGAATGCAAGTGAGATACCCTATGATATGGGAGGAATGACTTTGGTTGATTTTTCTGAAGATCAAACAAATTTTGTTCAGTCAGAGTCTATCCACCTTGAGGGTGTGTCTCAGCAAACAACACTTAAAGATGGTGATGTACTAACTATGGTGTCTAATGAAGTATTACTGAAGACATCAGAGTCTAGTAAAGAACCTGAAAGTGGTATACTGGAGCCTGTAGTTTCTGAAAGGAAAGAAGATGATTGTAAGGGTTCAGAGACTATAGCAGCTCACTCCTTGGAGAAAACCTCAAGCCACATGCCAAATGAGGAACCCTCTCTCCATGTGAGTTCAGGTATAAAAACTCCTTCTAAACTCTATTTTTCTGTAGGTCATGAGAGCACTTATCTAAATTTGAGTGATACACTTGAAAAGATGGACTTAGATCCACAATTTGAGCGGCTGGCTCCTGATCAGGCAAAAGGTGAGGTAGAAAGAGTGTTGACTTTAGTAAGTCAAAGTGAGAATGAGGGTATGGATGATCAACTCCATAGTGAGGGAGAGAAAATTAGGAAACCATCATTTGATTTCTGGGATCAGGTTTTTCCTGAATCTTGGTCTGAAAATTTGGGTATGGATGCTGGTACTTATTCATTCATCAAAATGTATCAGAAGAATGACCTAGCACATCACAATGCAAAGCCAGAAGTTAAAGCTCAGAAGCAAAAGGAGAGGCTTGCAGGAATTATTAACAGAAGAGGTGCCAGGATAAAGCAATCTCTTGATACATATGTACCAGATGAAGATCCTAATGATCCTAGTGTTCCTTTGTATGTACTTCCAATATCAGCTCGAATTGAGACATCAACAGTCTCTGATCACTCTAAGGAGGAGTCAGGATTTGAAGATGTTAGTACACAGAATACTGGTGAAGGAGATGATGATCATGTTTCAGTTTCAGAACAGAAAGATGAAGATGTTGATACTTCTAATCAGGTTTTATTACTTGAGTATCATACAAATCAAGCAACTTCTTCTACAAGACTTGACGATACAGTTCTTTCTGATACTGATACTAGAGATACTAGAAGCACTTCCAACATTGAAGTTCATTCTGATGTTTTGAAAGATATTCAGAATTCTCAAATTGCTATTCAAACAAGACTTCAATCACTTGAAGATAACCAAGTCACAATTATGGAAAATCAAGCAGTTCTTATGAATCTCATTTGTTCTGTTTCTGAATCTCTTGGAATTAATGTTGCTGATGTCAAAAAGGGGGAGATAAAGACAGTTCAAAGACAACAACAACACCACCAGACTGGAGGAGATAAAGCTGGGGGAGATAAAGATCAGACAAAGGGTAGTAAGAAGAAGAACTAGCAGGAGTGACAGTGGTGAATCTCAGCTAGGAAGTGGTAAAGGAAGAGCAGCATTAATAGTTAAAATTCTTTCTTCTAAGTACTAGATAATCGTCTACATCTGAGAAGGAGGTACTTAACTTCATAATTCTACATTCATAAATTCTATTCTGGTTGTATTGTTATATGTTTTGACATCCACAACTTAGATTTATGCTTCAGATTTTAAAGCATAAATAGGGGGAGATTGTTAGGAATAATTCATAAGTTGTGATGTTAAGAATAGAATTTACACATTATACTTCTTGTAATCCTGATCTTATAAAGGATTTAGCACTGTATATAGGATTTATGTGTAAGACAGTTATCTGTATAGTTTAGTCAGGAATGAACAGTGTATCGGAGACTACATGTCAGGAACAGAGGGCAAATCCTGATGACGGTCCAATACTGATGGTTGATCAGATACTGATGCAGTGTACAGATCCTGATATCAGTCGTGTTACTGATGATGTCATTATGGATGCTACAGAAACTGGCAAGTGCTATAAAACAGGATCGTTGTTTGAAGAACAAGCAAGAAGATATTATGAAGGAAAGAGTTTTCTATTGAAGGAAACTATCGACTAGAAGACAGAACATTGTCATGTATAGATTATATCTTTCTGTTATTAGTTGATAGGTAGCATTATAAATACTCTCTCAATATCATTGTAAAAGAGTGACGAAGTTGTGAGTTCGTGTGCGTAGCTCTGTATAAGGTTTGTATTCGAGAGTTCGAAACAAACAGAGAGAGAGATTTGTATTGTCAGCAGCTGCTAAAGGTATTGTACACCTTTGGTAGAGTTTGTATTTGATCTTATTAATACAAACAAGAGTTTGATTCATTCGTTTATTCTTGTTCATATAATCAAGCAAAAATCAGACACGATTATATAACTTGTATTCAACCCCCCCTTCTACAAGTTATTCGAGTTAACAACATCGTTAGTTATTGCGATGAAATTGGTTTGAGTGGGTATGGTGAGTTGAGTGTTTGCCATTTGTATAGAGAGAGGAAGAGATTGAAGAAGAAATTAAGCTTTTGCAGTTAGGGTTTTCAGAGATTTTGGGAGTTTAGATGCTTGAGAAATCGAATGAAATGAATCGAATAGATGTAGAATTGTATAAGTATGAAGTACTTGAATTGTCGATTAGATATATGTTTTGTATCGACAAGTCAAGTATTCGAGAAGTAGAAAACAACTATTCGATTAGTCAAGAAAGGCTTAATCGATATCTCAAGCAGGTTGAAAGTCATAGCTGGCAGTTATCTAACTTAGAATAAATTCTAAATTAGGTAAAAATATGTTTTTATGAGTGATTTAAAAATTCTGAATAAAAATCCAAAAACGGTTAAGATTCAACGAGAATTCAGACTTTTCAAATGACTCGAGAACTCAAACATAGTATTCGAGAACTCAGTCATTAGAGAACTAAAGTACTCTATTCGAAAACTCAAGCATTTCTCTATTCGATTTCTCTAAAGACTCTATTCGAGAACCCAAGAGTGTCCTGAATAGAGTTGTTAGAGAAGTCGAGCATAAGCAAGAAATGAATCATTCGAGAAGTCTGACTTATCGAAACGTTCTTTTCACTCATAAAAAATCAATTTTCACTATCTTTTAAAATTCACCAGACATATTCTATAAAGAATATTCTAACAAATTAAATAGTGATTTTCTCAAAATTTCATAGAAATTTCAAGTTAACAAAATATGATTTTCCAACATATGCAACAGATTTGAAATATTTATAAATCATATTTCAGCCAACACTTACTCCAAAAATATTGAGAATTTAGATAAAGTAAGTGTTTACTGCTGCAATAATCTAGGTGATATATTCACTTAGCCAGAATCTGAAGAATTCAGCATTCCAATCTCACTAACCAACCTTGTGAAGGTGGCTTCATCTAATGGCTTAGTGAATATGTCAGCTAGTTGTTTATCTGTAGAGACATAATGCAACTCAATGGTTCCATTATTTGCATGTTCTCTAATAAAATGATATCGGATGTCAATGTGCTTTGTGTTTGCACTAAAACACGCAAGCGTACGTGGTCACAAGTAATACAGATATAAGTCTAGTTCGTTCCCACAGAGATCTGGTTTTTAATTCAATTTAGTACCTATGCAACAATGTATGGTTTTAATTCACTGCTAAGACAAGTAACAATTTGGGTTTTAATTAACTAAATTAACTAATAAATAAACTAACAAACTAAGAATTAACTAACTAACGAGAATTTAAATCAAATTACTTCTGCAAGAGAAAACATGGAATCCTAACTTCATTAAATACTTTGCTTAGATCTGATGCCTTTAATCACTATATGCAATGGTTATGATATATGATCGGATAACACGAAACAAGTACACGCTACCTGTCAGTATACGTATACCAACCTAAATATACATCCACAAAAGATATAGAAGATGAATAGACACCAATTATGCTTAGACCCTATATGTCTATAGAATTTGAAAACATAACGGTTGAAGAGCAAGTTATCCATATTGATCACATAGGGCAATATAAGTATTTTCATCTCATACTACGAATCATATTGATAAACAATTATGAACCTATGCTAGCATGGCAAGTTCTAAATCTCAAGATCCACTTTCACTTCACAAGAGATTAACAGATTAGATGTTCATGACGCATCTATCAGTTAAGCATAACCATACGAGAATATCAAATATAAATCACACACAGATCTTTAAAGCATCAAGATACTAAAGCTCCATAAATAAATCCGTTAGAATCCCATGACAACGATTAGTTCATAATCGAACCGCTCGTCATCATGGGATCTGATGAAACCATGATAAAAACAAAGTATGAAAAAATACAAATAAACCTAAGTAATTGATATGTAATGGTTATCTAAATTACAATGGTAGGATGTGTTTATATAGGCTCTAGAATTGCCCAGCAAGAAATTCCCCAAAATAGAGTTAAAATATAATTTCTGCAAAATACGTTTCCTAAACTGATTCTATTTTTAAGGAAAATTCATAGCTGACTTTTCTTCAGTATTTCTGGGCCGTTCCAGTTGTATTTGGACATCTGCACCACTTTAGAATGATAGACAATCTCGTTAGCTTCGCGTGGACTTTAAGATCGCCCAAAACGGAGTTATAGAACTCAAGATATGGCCAAAATAAAAATCCAAAAATCTGGTTGATTCGTACGCGCTGGCTGCGCTGGTGGAGCGCTGGCTGCGCTGTAGCTGCTGTTCATAGCACTGGCTGCGCTCCTTTGTGCGCTGGCTGCGCTCTCTTGGCTGCCGGGAGCTGATTTTGGCTGATTTTCTTCGTTTTAACTCTTTTTTCCTTCGTTTCTTTTGCAAACTGTCATTTTTCACTTCTAGAACTCAAATCCACCATAAAATATGCTATTTTTATCATCCAACCTCAAGATAATAACCCTGTACAAACTCACTGAAACGCATCAAAAACACAACATACTTGAGACCAAGACATTAATTTAAGCCGAAACGGAACGCTCCAAGTGGATATAAAATCCACTTATCACACCCTCAAACTTAAACCGATGTTTGTCCTCAAGCATAAACAATTACAACTAACTAACTAACTAGTACCACTTCCGTAGGTGATCACGGTTGCATTTGGCATATGCAACAAGCCCTTTAAACCCCTAGGCAGACCTAGTGGACGAGTAAGGTCTCGTGAGGGCCTATAGCGAATGTACCCACAAAATCCATGTAACCTAATGCAATGCAATGCATGATTGCAACTAATATGAAAAATGCAACGATCCCCTTCAAACTAACCAAAACCAACTAACAAGCAAATATCTCAAAGAATGCAACTAAATCCAAATAAAGCTCGACTAAGTCCACGTATACTAACAATACATGACAGAAACGTGAGTGTGTGCGATGCTCATCAGAAATACTCCCAACACTAGGTCAAAAATCATACCTATTCTTCGCCAAGACAATCACAGGTTTATAAATAGAATAGACTATAGACACTTCATAACTTAGAAACACCTCCATCCTCATTCAAGTTAGCCAAGAATTCATGCTTTATTACTACACTACGACATATAATACCATAAACAATACGCATGCTTATTTAACCGTGCAATGAATGAGACCCCAAAAGGCTTATACAATAATACCCATGTAGCGAGCGTTAGGTCAGCAATCCCAAACCACAAGGGCTTTAGGTTACTAGGACTAAGTCCCCTCAGACTTAATTACTCGAGTATTAAAGAACTCACTCTGGTTAATTTTGCATTTAAACAATTAAACTATTGACTTTTTTCTTTTCTTTTTTTCTTTTTTTTCTGATTTTTTTTTCAAACAATCTGGAATGAGAATTCTCAATTCCAACCCTAGACTACTCATATAAATATGAGCTGGCTACTAGCCAATTGACACCTAGCCATTATTTAACAAATATTAACAACTAGCATGAAATCCCTGGTTTCCCCCAAACTTAGACTTTAGTGCTCCTACGCCATCAAGGGAATAACGAAAATTCTAAATATAATCAAGTGATTAAATCTCAAAACATCCAAACAAGCATAACCTCAACCTAGCCCAAAAGCAAACAATGAGACTGTGTAAAAGTTTTGTTCCCGTAACACGCAAATCAATTCCTAGGAACTATAAATCAACCCTCTACTCATCATCATCACACTCAATTAAACATCTACCTATCAATCAAAATCAGCTCGTCCTAAGGGATCATGAATTATGCATGCCATGAAAATGCAACTAACATGAACTCACATGGTATACGAAAATAAAAATAAAAATAAAAAAAACAGAATGTCCTATATGAAACAAATGTAAATAATACGAACGAACATGCATGAATTACACTAAACATGCAAACATGATATCCTATATGAACACATAATACAACAACTACTAATCCCTCAAACCACCCCCAAACTTAAAATATTCAATGTCCGCATTGAATGGAAGTAAATACAAGGGATAACAGAAAACATACATGCAAGGCGCCTTACATATCCTTCCCCATCGCAACTCAACATGCTTGTTCGGCAAAAATCACCTTTTTGTAGCAATTAGCATCACCTCTCCCAAGCTTAGAAGCCATAAGAATCAATACCCAACTCACAAGAAGCTCCACCAATAATTTCCAAGCAATATCACACCAAAAATAGCCCAAATTCCAAGAATAATACAAAATCCCCAATTTACAAGAACACAAATTCGTAATAAAAATAAGATTTTAAAAGAGATAAACCAACTACGAATTGGAGAGGTGAACTTGCAATTAATTCCTCTTTAGAATTGAATTTTAGATATTTAAAGAAATAGAAAAGGAATTGGATTTGTATGTATAGGTGGGTATATATATAAGATGATGGATGGGTTTGTAAAAAAAATTAGAGTGTAGGAGAGCTTTGGGATGGTATGGAATTGATGTAGGATAGATATAAGAATTAGGGAGTGATAGAATTTGAGTTAGGATAGAATTTGGGGGAAAAATTGTAGGTTAAAACACTAATTTTCGGAAAAAATCTGGGCAGAAAGGGGGTGTAACGCAGGCGCAACCTGCGTTACAGGTGCGCAGACTGCGCGAGGGTCAGTAACGCAGGCTGCACCTGCGTTACAGGGGGGCAACCTGCGGGAAATGCAGTAACGCAGGCGCAGCCTGCGTGACAGAGCTGCAGCCTGCTCGAAACTGTTCAATTTTTTTTTTGAACAGATTTTTTTTTCTACACTAATGCGTGGGTTGCCTCCCACCAAGCGCTCCTTTAACGTCAATAGCTTGACGTTACTTCCAAGCCTCCATTAAGGATGATAATAGTTGGCCTGGTCATCTCTTCTCGAGACTTCATCGTCATCACGGCGGCACACTTTCTGCCCTTTCTCCTCGCTTGGCCTATTCGTGTAACAACTATATCCTATTCCAATGCCTTCATCTGTTGACCCAAAATCTGTCAATTTGTAGAACAACACACACTCGTGGGCTTCGCTTAAATATAATGGAGGAGGGTAAATGTAAGTTGCTGAAGCCTTTGGTTCCTCAAAAAGAACTTCCTCCATTGGGTCTAATGCGCTACCTCCATCTTTAAACTCTGAGACAAGTAGAAGACCTGCATCTTTCTCATGTTCTTCAGACTCTTGGTACGCACATACCAATTCTTGAAATTTTTGCAGCTCATCAGTGTCTGTCTCAAATAGTGCCCCTTCCAAATCAACCACCATACTAGTATGATCAAATCCCTCACATGGCTTTTGAACACTCACCTCACCTTGGAATTTGTCTTCCTCCATTGTGCATGCAGTACCTTGCTCCAAGTCACCGTTATTTTCTGGAATTGCCTCTCGTATGAATTATTGTTTCTCTTGTTCCAAGGCACTCACAGCTCGAGCAACTAGTATCTCCAAAGATTTGAGAGACTCCTCATTACTCTTTTCAAGCATCCTAAGCTCCTCCATAGTTACAACCTCATCTGACTGAAAATTAGGAGTAGGTTGCTGATGTTGAAACTCTTCACTACCAAAGAAATATGACATATTTGGAACATCTTGCTGGTACTGTTGAGGATGGTATTGAAAATATGGTTGCTCCTCATAAGTGACATGTGGGTCAACTCCTTCGTAGTAACAATATTGTGAGGGATCATGAACGCCCAAACACTGCTCACATGGCTGAGGCTGTTGAATACCACCTTGGTTGCTCCAGCACTGATACGTCTCATGTGCGCCCGCACATAGCTCACAAACACTAGCCACCTGCTGAACTCCATAGTAAGTTAGAGAATCCATCTTCAACGTCAACGCTCTCTGACAAGTACCTGAAACACCAACGAACTATACAAGAATAGATGAGAAAAAGCAATCTGAATCAGTGAACTCTAACGACCACTATTGACAAGCACATAAACCAAAAATAAAACACCGATGATCCCCGGCAGCGGCGCCAAAAACTTGTTTGCACTAAAACATGCAAGCGTACGTGGTCACAAGTAATACAGATATAAGTCAAGTTCGTTCCCACAGAGATCTGGTTTTTAATTCAATTTAGTACCTATGCAACAATGTATGGTTTTAATTCACTGCTAAGACAAGTAACAATTTGGGTTTTAATTAACTAAATTAACTAATAAATAAACTAACAAACTAAGAATTAACTAACTAACGAGAATTTAAATCAAATTACTTCTGCAAGAGAAAACATGGAATCCTAACTTCATTAAATACTTTGCTTAGATCTGACGCCTTTAATCACTATATGCAATGGTTATGATATCTGATCGGATAACACGAAACAAGTACACGCTACCTATCAGTATACGTATACCAAACTAAACATACATCCACAAAAGAGATAGAAGATGAATAGACACCAATTATGCTTAGACCCTATATGTCTATAGAATTTGAAAACATAACGGTTGAAGAGCAACTTATCCATATTGATCACATAGGGCAATATAAGTATTTTCATCTCATACTATGAATCGTATTGATAAACAATTATGAACCTATGCTAGCATGACAAGTTCTAAATCTCAAGATCCACTTTCACTTCACAAGAGATTAACAGATTAGATGTTCATGACGCATCTATCAATTAAGCATAACCATACGAGGATATCAAATATACATCACACACAGATCTTTAAAGCATCAAGATACTAAAGCTCCATAAATAAATCTGTTAGAATCCCATGACAACGATTAGTTCATAATCGAACCGCTCGTCATCATGGGATCTGATGAAACCATGATAAAAACAAAGTATGAAAAAATACAAATAAACCTAAGTAATTGATATGTAATGATTATCTAAATTACAATGGTAGGATGTGTTTATATAGGCTCTAGAAGTCTTGCCCAGCAAGAAATTCCCCAAAATAGAGTTAAAATAGAATTTCTGCAAAATACGTTTTCTAAACTGATTCTGTTTTTAAGGAAAATTCGTAGCTGACTTTTCTTCAGTATTTCTGGGCCGTTCCAGTTGTATTTGGACATCTGTACCACTTTAGAATGATAGAGAATCTCGTTAGCTTCGCGTGGACTGTAAGATCGTCCAAAACGGAGTTGTAGAGCTCAAGATATGGCCAAAATAAAAATCCGAAAATCTGGCTGATTCGTACGCGCTAGCTGCGCTGGTGGAGCGCTGGCTGCGCTGTAGCTACTGTTCATAGCGCTGGTTGCGCTCCTTTGTGCGCTGGTTGCGCTCTTTTGGCTGCCGGGAGCTGATTTTGGCTGATTTTCTTCGTTTTAACTCCTTTTTCCTTCGTTTCTTTTGCAAACTGTCATTTTTCACTTCTAGAACTCAAATCCACCATAAAATATGCTATTTTTATCATCCAACCTCAAGATAATAACCCTGCACAAACTCACTAAAACGCATCAAAAACACAACATACTTGAGACCAAGACATTAATTTAAGCCGAAACGGAACGCTCCAAGTGGATATAAAATCCACTTATCACTTTGTCCTAGAATGATTGACAGGATTGGCAACTATAGAGATTGCACTTGTGTTGTCACACATGATTGAAATTCTTTCCAACACAGGTCCATAATCTCTAAGTTGATTTCTAATCCAAAGCATTTGAGCACAGCAACTTCCAGCAGCTATGTATTCAGCCTCAGCTGTAGAAGTTGACACAGATTGTTGTTTCTTGCTATACCAAGAGACTAACTTTTGTCCAAGAAACTGGCTGCTACCTGAGGTGCTTTTCCTATCCATTCTGCATCCAGCATAATCAGCATCAGAATAACCAACCAGATTGAACCCTGTGTCCTTAGGATAACATAGACCCAAGTTTGGAGTGCCCTTCAGATATCTAAAGATCCTTTTTAGAGCAATCAAATGTGACCCTTTTGGATTTGATTGAAACCTTGCACACAAACATGTAGCAAACATGATGTCTGGCCTACTTGTAGTGAGGTAGAGTAGAGAACCAACCATGCCTCTGTAGACTGAGATATCTACTTTCTTGCCTTTAGCATCTTCATCCAATTTAGTGGCAGTGGCCATGGGTGTCTTTGCAGGTGAGCAGTCTTCTAAATCAAACTTCTTCAATAAATCCTTGATGTACTTGGTTTGACTGATAAAGATACCATCCTTCATCTGACTGACTTGCAACCCAAGAAAGAATGTCAACTCTCCCATTATACTCATCTCATATCTGCTCTGTATGAGTTTAGAGAATTTCTCACACAGCTTCTCATTTGTAGAGCCAAATATGATATCATCCACATAGATCTGAACTAGGATAATATCATCACCATGTTTCTTGTAAAACAGTGTCTTGTCCAATGTGCCTCTAGTGAATTGATTTTTAAGGAGGAATTGTGATAAAGTATCATACCATGCCCTTGGAGCCTGCTTAAGTCCATACAATGCCTTAAGCAATCTGTAGACAAATTCTTGGAAATATGGATCCTCAAAGCCAGGTGGTTGTTGCACATAAACTTCTTCTTCCAACTCTCCATTCAGAAATGCACTCTTGACATCCATTTGATATACTTTAAAGTTTGAATGAGCAGCAAATGCCAAGAATATTCTGATGGCTTCCAGTCTAGCAACAGGGGCAAATGTCTCATCATAATCAATGCCTTCCTATTGAGAGTATCCTTTTGCAACCAACCTTGCTTTGTTTCTTACTATTACACCATCTTCATCCATCTTATTCTTCAGAACCTATTTTGTTCCAACAATGGTTCTGTTTTTTGGTGCAGGCACAAGTTCCCATACTTTGTTTCTTTTAAATTGATTCAGCTCCTCTTGCATGGCAATAATCCAATCTGGATCCAACAGTGCATCATCAAGTTTCTTAGGCTCATTCTGAGATAGAAAACAACCATAGAGGCACTCATTTTGAGTTGCTCTCCTAGTCCTTACTCCTGCATTTGGATCTCCAATAATTTGCTCTGTAGTGTGTGATCTATCCCATTTCTTTGAATGCTCAGTCTGATTTCTCAACCTTGATATTGCTTCATCATCCAAGTCATGATCATTCTCATTTCCTCCCCTGTGGCAACACTATTCACAGGTGTGTCTTGGATGCTGATTTCTTCACTATTGATTGGCACAAATTCTTCTCTTTCATCATCATTCACTTGAGTTTGTTAAACTTGAGTTTCAATTCCAGTTTCAATCACTTCATCGGAATCATCTAGATTATCAAACTTTAATGGATCTTTATCTTCATCATTGGCTTCTTCTAATCCAGGTAGTTTACTGTCATCAAATGTCACATCTGTGCTTTCCATAATTTTCTTTTGACTGATGACATAAACCTTGTATGCAATTCTTTCCATAGAGTAGCCAAGAAAAATTCCTTCAAATGCCTTTGCATCAAACTTTCCAACATATTCTGAATTATCCTTCAATACAAAGCATTTGCTTCCAAAAGTATGAACATACTTTAGAGTAGGCTTATTTCCAGTCATCAAATTGTAAGGTGTCTTTCCTGTGTTTTTGTTGATGAGAGTTCTGTTCTGGATATAGCATGCAGTGCTCACAGCCTCAGCCCAAAAACATGTAGGCATCTTTTCATCAAGCAACATTGTTCTAGCAGCCTCAATTAGAGTTCTATTCTTTCTCCCAACAACTCCATTTTGTTGTGGAGTCCTTGGAGCTGAGAATTGCTGAGAAATACCATTCTCTTTGCAGAATGCTTCAAGTATGACATTTCTGAACTCTGTCCCATTATCACTTCTTAATGCAATCACACTTGCATTGTTGGCCTTTGCTTCCTTGTCAACTTTCTTTATGTGCTCAATGATTACTTGTGGAGCCTCATCTTTTGATGCCAGAAATTCCACCTATGTATACCTTGTAAAGTCATCAACCATCACCAAGGCATACTTCTTTCTTCCTAGTGACATAATATTGACAGGCCCAAACAAATCCATATGAATTAATTGCAGGGGCTTGGTTATTGATGTCACTGTCTTTGACTTGTGGCTTGATATTTTCATCTTTTATTTTTGACAGGCCTCACACACTCCTTCTTGACAGAATTCAAGTGTGGGCATGCCTCTCACTAAATCTCTTTTGACTAGAGAATTAATGGCTTTGAAGTTCAGGTGTGATAATTTCTTGTGCCACAGCCAACAATCTTCACTTGATGCTTTTGAATAAAAACAACAAACTTTATCCTTGTTTGCAGAGTCCATATTGGCTACAAACAGGCTTCCTTTTCTTACTCCAGATAGAGCAAAATCAATAGTCTTCTTGTGGGTGATCAAACATTCATCTTTGTCAAAATCCACTTTGAATCCTCTATCAGTAAACTGACCAACACTTAGTAGATTATGCTTGAGTCCCTTGACTAGTGCTACATCTTCAATGATGACATTACCAACTTTCAACTTGCCATATCCCAATGTGTTACCCATGCTGTCATCTCCAAAAGCAACCATTGGGCCAACCTTCTCCTCATACTGTGATAGCAGGGCCATATCACCAGTCATGTGATTTGAGCATCCACTGTCCAAAATCCACATGACCTTCTTTTCACTTTCTTTGCCCTGCAAACACAAAGGTATTACTTCTCCTTTAGTACCCGAACAAGTTTGGGTCCATGTGACTTAGAAACAGTTTTATCATAAACAACATGCTTATCAACTTTCTTGGTGTTAGTCTTCTTGTCACTGTTAGAAGTCTTAGAACCTGAGGTTTCAGAGTTAGGTGACAGAGGTACCTTCCTAGCTCTAGGAGGACTTGAAGACTTTGACCTTGTGGAGTGTGTGTGAGAATTGTGACTAATACAACCATCAATGAATTGCCTTCTCAAATTGAAACAGCTAGTCATAACATTCATATTGCATGGCATACAGTCAAATTTATCACAAAATGGAGTATCTCTATGTCTTAAAGGCATAGAACAATCATTGAAAGGTTCAGGCACACTACCAACAGGTTTCTTGCATGCATGAGTTAAATGATTGGTACTGAAACAATTCTGACAAGTTTTCCTAGGGGCATTATAGGCATATAAGCATAGTTGTTATCTTTGTTAATCCCTATCTTGTCGTTTCTGTTCTGTTTCTTCTTAGCCACTTTCTTCTCAGATTCATTTATCCCAGCTGATACAAACTTAACAAACTTCTTAGGTCTAGACCTATCACCTACTGGCTCCTTGGCCTTTGGCTTGACACTCTCACTCTTAGAGGATGCTTGTTGTTCACTGGATTGTGCCTCATCCTCATCATTCAACATTTGCTTGATGAGTAAGGCATCCTCATCAATTTCAAATGTTGATTCTTTAAAAATTGGAGTCTCAGACTTTTTCAAAATGTGAGGCACTTCCTCCTGAACAACTAGGTCATCTTCAATGACAGCATAGCATTTCCTCTGTTTAAGAGTGCCATAGTCAAGTCCAATGACAGCCTTGGGTTTAGTTTAAATTTTCTCATAATAGGATTGCAGTAGACTGGATGAGTTCTTAACGGTTTTCAGTTTGAATTCATTTTCAGCTAGTTCATCCCTAAGAGCCTTTTCAATTTGACTAGCACATAGAACCTTATTCTGCAGATATTCAACTTCTTTCTTAAGGTTTTCTACTTGCATAGCAGTTGGCTCAAGTTCCTCATTCTTTTTGATTAACAATTTATTTCTAGTAGATAGTTTAGCAATTTCCTCATTAGCAGCAGTCATACTAGTATGAATATTAAACATTTCAACAGATAGTTGTTCAATCATACTCTTGTACTCAGAAACATACATGTCTATGGTAGTCAGAGATGGTACCTGAGAGTCTGATGAAGATGTGTCATCCTTGGAATTGGCCATCAAGGCATAATTGCAGAATCCTTGCTCTTCTTCATCACTGTCAGTATCATCCCAACACTTTCCTTCAGTTATGTAGGCCTTGCCTGGTGTTTGCTTTTTGAGAAGGGCCTCATACTTAGCTTCAAGCTCTAGAAACTCTCTATCCTTCTTTTTAGGCTTCTTGCATTCACTAGCAAAATGCCCTAGGTCATTGCATCTATAACATCTCACAGATGACCTATCGACATAGCCAGTTTTGAATTTAGTCTTGTTTAGCTTCACAGGTGCTTTACTCTTGTTGAATGAATGGTTTTGGGTTTTAGGTTTGAAGGGTTGGTTCCTTTTGAATCTGATGTTTGGAAATTTTCTGGCCATGAAAGCATATGAAGTGTTTTCCATTCCATCTAGCTCTTCAAGAGTATAGAACTCTTTTTCTTCCTTCTCCTCAACAGGTTCACTTATCTCAGCTTCAGTTTCTTCATCATCTACTATCTCCTCTATCCTTAGCTGACTTGTAGATGCTTCTAGGTCTTGAATAGATTTGTTGACAATCAAGGCACATGATGTGTTTATGATTCTGCCTTGGTTGGCTTGGATAGCCCTTTTTTGAAGCAACTCAAGCTCATGAGTCTTTAAAACCCCATAGAGCACATCATATGTGATTTTGTTTAAATCTCTTTCTCTTAGAGAAATTACCCTTTGCTCTAGATGATTCGGTGAAGACAATAGAAACTTCATGTTCAACTCCTTAGTGCTGTAAACCTTGCCATTAATCTGTAACTCAGTAACTAGCTTGTGAAATCTCTCAAACATCTCAGTGATGCTTTCCTTGGGCTGTGCCATGAAAGCTTCATACTGTGTGACCAGTATCTGTTTCTTGTTTTCCCTGACCTCATCAGTCCCTTCACATAATACCTCAATGTGATCCCACATTTCTTTGGCAGATGTACATGATGCAATGTTTACAAACATTGACATATCCATGGAATCTATAATTAGCAGCATGAGGTGACTGTCAAGAGCAACCATCTCCTTTTCTGATTCTGTCCATTTGGATGGTTCCTTGGCCACATAAGATCTTGGAACAGTTATGGTTCCAACAGTCTTCTCAGGTATTTCTTGTTGTGGAACAAATGGACCATTCTTGAGAATCTCAGGATACAAAGGATGAGAAGCTTTGATGAACAACATCATTTTTATCTTCCAGATGTTGTAATTTTCTTTGTCAAACTTAGGGACCTTCACCGTTCCTGTGGTCTTTGGTGTATTCGAACTCATGATCGTTTTTCTGTTTTTGAATAAACAGCCTGCTCTGATACCACTTGTTGAGTATTGAATATATGAAAGAATACAGAGGGGGGTGAATGGATTCTTGAACTTTTTCTCGTTCTTGAATCTGTGTAGCAAGATATGTGTTTGTGTGTGCAAATGTGTAGGTGCGGATAAAGAACAACACAAGACACGATATCACTTTAATTTAATATTTTATTAGATAAAGATTTGCTACAATCTGTGAATACAAATGGTAGTATTCTCAGCTTCGTTTTTCTCAGAGAGATGTGCTCTTACAATGTGTATGAAAAACTTAACCAACTAAAGAAGTGAGATTGTATTCTTATAGAACATGAATACAACTCACTTACTACAAATAAGGTTACAGGAAAAATTACTTTCTTGTATGTCTATCCTTTTTGAGTAAACATCCAAACGGCTACAGATTTGACTTTGCAAAGCTCTGTTCAGATCCACTTCTTTAGCTCTTTGTCTCTTCTACATCTCTCCAAGCTTCCTTGTAGGCTTTCCAGAGCACGTTACAGATTGTGGTCCATAAAGTGCATTGGCTTGTTGCATGTTTCTGACTTGTACAATTTCTTCAGTATTTTGTCTACAAGAATGTATTTGAGAAGTAGCCAAGTGATTGATTCGAGAACTAGGATTAGGTAACTATGAGTTCTCGAATACTGTATGATTGACATATGGAATCACTTCCCGAATAACACTTTTCTCCAGGGTTCCTTGAGTTGTCGAATAGAACACTTGACTTGTCGAATCCCTGAGATGTCGAATAGCTTCCTGAGTCCTTGAGATATCGAATGGAACTTTGACTTGTTGACTCTTTGAGAACTCGAATACCACTTTGACTTGTTGACTTCTTGAGTTCTCGAATAGAGTATTAGACATGTCGAATCTCTGAGATATCGAATAGTTCATTCAGAGATATCGAACAGTGTCTTCTCAGATATCGAATCTCTGACTTCTCGAACGCTACACTTCTCGAATAGACAAATGTACTTCTCGAATTGGTACTTAGGCAAATTCTCCATTTTTTCAAATCCCAACTGTTATTATTTGATAGTCTTTATCTTCTTGCTTGAGGCATGAACCTTGGAACTTCTTTCAAGCGTTATTCTTGACTTTATAAGTACAGTTACACAACTAGGATTTGATGCCTATTACAAGTACAAAACAAATAGAAACTCTACAACTAGAGATTTCCTCAATTAAGAGATCATGTAGGTAAAGCATAGTATTACACACACTTAGGCTTGTTATATTATGAGCACAGGCTTGTCTCTGTGACTAACAATTAATAACATGTAAATATAAAAAAATTTAACAAAATTATAGATATTAAAAAAGGAACTGTGCAATACACGGGTTATAAGCTAGTACTTATAAAAATAAATAGAGTTACTCGTAGACTTACAATTTTGAACTACATTTTAGATTTTAAATCAATTTCTAACTTATTTTAGAAACACAATATTTTTTTAATTGAAAGCCAAAGTTTAAGTGCATATTTTAGGACCTTTAACGGATTTTATATTTTTAGGTAAAATACGATACAATTCGAACCCAGAATTCAAACCCGGTGTAATCCATATCGTAGGCTGAAAAAAATTTAAATACTTCTAAAAACTTAGTCCGGCTAGAGTCAAACTCTGGATGGTTTTTCGAGGGCCCGTCAAAATCCGGCCCATGGATTTAATGGGAAATTCACGTGTTTTACATGTAACTAGATTGTACCCCTAATTGGGTTATCTTTTTATGATTATTAATTTATTTGAGTTGACAACTTCTATTTTAATTACAAGTGCTTTACTACTTAGTAATGACAAAATTTTCAAAATATGGTAACTAATTCCTTTAATTGAAAGTGAATATGCAGTGTGTGGCATATCAATTTTATCCGGATTTGGTGCCAGATTTGGTGCCAGTTTGTTGGCTGATTTTGTGCCTTAATGGGAGTGCCATGTTTGATGATTTTTTGGACCATATTTGGTAATTTATTATTTGTTGTCAATGGACAAATTTATGTCATTTTGATGACTTTTAATATGGTTAAATGTTAGTTATATTTACAACTATTTAATTATATGTATAACTATTTCAGTTTTAATTGAATAATAATAAATTAAGTATCTAACCAAAGGGACCCCCTTTGGTTTAGATTCCTATACTTGATACTAAATCATATGTTCGTTTTTATATTTATGTTAATAATATTTATAAAATATTTGGTAAATAATTTTACGGACTAATTTTCGTTTGTTGATTTTATTCACTTTTCACAGGGGCACTATGGTTGGATAGAGTATAATAACAAGAAAGATGGGATGACCTGAACTAATGGAATAATCTAGATGAGAAGGAAAATAAAGTTAGGATGCAGCAAAAACTGATGATATTGGGGACTTACAATAGCAACTACTAATTCTGTTTATTTCTTGGAAATTTGTAAATCAATGTACTTTATATTTTGAGGGCACTCTTTTTTCCCTCTTGAGTTTTTTCCCACAGGGTTTTGCTCTTGAGGATTTTTAACGAGGCCTTTCTTTTGTGGGGTTTTATTTTCAGACTTGAAGGTTTTATTGTCTAAATGTCCGGGGGCAACATGCGTGCTCTTCGGTTAGATGATGAATTTTCTTGATCGAAAAAATCCTCTTGTACTTTTATTGTACTTCGATACAATTCATGAATGAGAAATTCACCTTTACAATTAAAAAAAAAAGATTGTAGCCGATACACGGATATTTCAAAAAATAATTTTATAAATATATAAATATAATGATATTATTGGTTAATTAAAAAATAAATAATTGTATACTTATAATTAAACAATATAATTGTAAAAAAATAATATTGATAAATTAAAGGTTATATTTCTTTATTATAATAAATAAATTTTTTTAATACCATATTTTAATATATATATATATATATATATATATATATATATTCTTTTTTGACAAGAGGAAACAATTCCATTGAAAAAATCCGAGAATACAAAGTTCAAAAGAACAGAGTTTCTTTCCTTTAATGTATATATGCATTAAAAAATTTACTAGAATTAAAAAATTAATTCAAATCTTATAATGAGCTTACCATAAACAATTTAAATGAAATTAATGATATTTAAATTTGTATATAAATTTCCTATAATTAAGAACATATCAAATAAAAAACATGAATTTTTATAAACCTAAACATGGATATTAAACCTAAAAAATGAATAGTTTATGGGTCAAATTATAGTTAAAGAATTAAACCTAAACATGGATATTAAACCTAAACATGAATTTTTACAAATGATGTCATTTCTGTTTTAGTCTTATGAGTGATATCCTAAGTGATTGCACTTGTCATAATCTTCCATCAGTGAACACGTTAATGAAACATTAAATTATTATTCTTTTTTCGAAAATCCTAATTGGTGCTCTTATACAATTAGGTTTTTCAAATGGTACCTCTTCACTATTAATTAAATAAAATGATTGTTTTAATTAAAATAAAGGACTAATAAAATTTAAAAAAAGATATGTCCAATGGAAAAGTACGATTACTGAAGACACCTATAAGGCAAATGTAATCACTTACTTTAAAATAATTGTAAAAGGGTTGTCAATGGGAATTTTCCAAAAATTTTAATCGGACCTAAATCTAATCTATATCATCTATACTATACTATATTATAATAAGCGAAGGGACCTAAATCTAATCTATATCATCTATACTATACTATATTATAATAAGCGAAGGGGTATAATTTGTAGTTTGGTTATCGGTCAGATTATCAACTCAACTAGATCATGATCGTTAAATATAAAATATTAAAAGTTGTTACTCCCTACGTCCCAAAATACATATCCCTTTTCTAAAAACACACATATTAAGATAGAGGTAGGTAAAAGTTAGTTGAATAATATTTTTCAACTAATACCCTTAATTAATACATTGGAAAATGAGAATAGTGTTAAGTTTAAAAAAAGTCAAATTTTAGATACAATAAATGTAGGGATTAGTTTTGGAAAATCACCTTAAATTTGTATTGAAAAAAGAAAAGGGACATGTAAAATGGGACAAATTTATTTTTCAAAAGGGACATGTATTTTGGGACGGAGGGAGTATATACAGAGACCCAAGGTTCGATTCCCGCCAACAATATATTAATTGATATTTAATATTAAAAATTAGTATATACAAAGATGTAAGGTTCAAATTATTCCAATCTATACTAGTATATTAAAGCCAAAATACTGAAAGTTTGTTTGTTTGGTTTTCGGTTTGGTTATCCTGATTATTAAAATAAATAATAAAATTATTATATTATAAAAATAATAAAATTATTATATTATAAAAATAATAATTAAAAAAGCTAATTACAAATGTTAACGTTATTATATTATATTACATTATAAATAAATTATAAAAAATTAAAAATAACCCCTACTTTCTGGAGGCAAGTGATAAAATAGAAACCATAATAAAAATAAAAATTAAAAACTAATCTTAACTCTTAGATCAATCTAATCCAATCTAATATACCCTCGCATGTACCCTCACATGTATAATCTCGAGTAAAGTACACTTTGTGTACCTGAACTTTGGCCAATACACCACTTGAAATACCATGATTTAAAATCTACCACGTGCAATAAAACACAAACTATTTACTTACATTTCGTGTACTACCGTCTATTTATCACTAACGGAGTTAAATGGCCAGGGGTAAAACAATCTTTTCCACATCTCCATCTTCATCTTCACTGCAGCTTCATTTTCCAAAACTTGCTTTTCCAAAACTAAAATCTTCATCTTCATCTTGTCCCTCTCATGGTTGTAAGCACCCTACTAAAATCGTGCCCAACAATTTGGTATCTCATTTTCCAGTCCATTACTTTATCTCTCTTGTCAGAGAAGATATGGGAGTTCAAAGAGCCATTTGGCATGTAATCATACACCAACAGCTTCTTATTGCCTTCAGAGCTAGCAAACCCCACGAAGACGAACAAGATTCACATGCTGAATGGTCCCAATTGTGCTGACTTCTGTCCGAAATTGTTTCTCTCCTTGGCTGATGCCTTCCAGCTTCTTCACATCTATCACAGATGAATAAGGCAATGTTCCCTTAAATACCGAACCAAACCCTCCTCCCCCAACTTCTCCGAGAAATTCTTTGTTGCAGTTTGCGAATCTCTATAAACACTTACTATCATCTGCAGGAAGCTGTTGCAAATTCATGAGATCTCTAGTCCAAATTAAACAATTACCACTATCAAACGTATACGCCTTGCAAGAGCAATTACTCAAACAGGTGGATTCACATTCCTTAGTACTTCCAGCAACCACAATCTGAGGTTTAGCATTAGCAAGCAATTCCGAATTAGGAGTAGTACTAGTCCACCCCATACTAGTTTGCATTAGAAACTTATCCTTTTTCCCATCAGTTGTTCTTGTATTTCCACAGTTCAAGTTCCCCTGTTTAGTATTCTCCAACCAAGTGACTCGTTAACGAAAACTAAAAACGCAAAACTCAAACCCAAACTCGGCAGCAAAATCACACATCAAACAGAGTTCAGAAAAAAGATTTGACAGCAAACTGGGTTCTGCATACTTAAACTTCAGTGATGAAACGAATTTAAAACAAAACGAAGAGAAGAAAAAACAAGAAATGGGTTTAATCGAATTGAAAGGGAGAGAAAGGGGTTGTGTTTGATCGAAGAGAAAGAAGAAGGGGAGTGGAAAATTGCAGCGGTTGTGAAGAAAAAGGGGGAGAGACACGGGTGAGTTTGGATTGTTAGATAAAAGACTTCATTTGGGAAAATAGAAATATACATTTTTCTGAAAAAAGACTATTTTATCCATGGCCATTTAACTCCGTTAGTGACAAATAGACGGTAGTACATGAAATGTAAGTAAATAGTTTGTTCAGTATTGCACGTGGTAAATTTTAAACCATGGTATTTCAAGTGGTGTCTTGACCAAAGTTCAGGTACAAAAAGTGCACTTTACTCTATAATCTCACCTAATTCCCTTTGTTTTTAATTTGATTTTTCATGTTAATCGGTAAGTTGTTTTTTAAATCTGATTTCATTGTATTTTTCTCCATTTCTCAATGATCAATTTATATACCATATGTGTCATATTTTAACGTGATTTTAAAAAAAAATTATTTAATTTTTAGTTTCTAGATTAAGGGGTCATTTGTTAAATTTGAATGAAATTTTATGAATCATTAGTAATTCAGGATGATTAGTGATCTGGATGATTAGTATTTCTGGATGATTAGTAATCTGAATGATTAGTAATAGTGATTAATAAATTTGGATGATCTGGATGAATATATTATTTGAGTGATCTGAATGATTAATTTTCATATTTTCAACAAATGATAAATTATAAAATTTGCCAAAATCAATATTAAATTTATGGGCATATATTTTTGAAATGCACATAATATATAATATAACATTTATTGTGAGATGCTTCTAGTTTAATTTTATAAAATTAATATAATTTGCCCTTTTATTTCTATTTTTATACTATTTTTTATAGTAATTTGAAAAAAATGAACGCATGCATAGCATATAGCATAACTGTGACGAACTTAATGAAGTGCAAATATAGTAGAGAAGAAATGCAAATGCATTAAACAGGCAAACCTCTGTTATAAAAATCGGTCGATTTTTGAAAAATCGCCGATAAATTGTCGAAAAATTGGTCAAAATTTTGGAATCGATTCGGCCGATTTTGCAAAAATCGCCGATAAATCGCCGATTTTTCAACCGAATCATCCGATAAATCGTAAATCGATACCTCAACCAAATAATTCTGATTTCCGAAATCTGCAACACTGAGGTAAACAAAGTAGTAGATTATTTTAATACAACATATGCATTTATTGATAGAGTGTCGTTAATGAATCGTTCAGCATCAATTTTATGACAGTACCATTCAGAATATTTTTAGTGTCATCCAGGAGATTAGATAATTTGACAAATGATCTGACCCGATGATTTTTGTCGTTCGGAAAATAACCCAAGCTTACCAAACAATCTGAACCTGTGAATGGTTCAGATTCAACTATTTCAGCATGGTTCAGGTATTATCAAATGGGCCCTAAGAGTGCTTTTTATTAGAGTATATATAGCCTGAGATGAGAAATGAAAGCTGTCAGCCTATCACCAATATTAAGCTTAATTATTCTGCTAATCCAGATTCCAGTTAATTACAAATCAATGTACAAATCTTCTTTAATTGCAAAACATATGAGATGATGGACCCGTTTGGAAAATCTTATTTTTCAGAAATAAGTTACTTATTCTGGAAAAAAGTTAGGAAATATGTATTTTTTTCTGAAATAAGTAACTTATTTTTGCAAGATTATGAATATTAAACTCCTCATACATATATTTTCTTAAAAAAATGTATGTAAATACAAAAATTTTTCCGAAATAAGTAACTTATAAGCTTCTTGACAGAATTGCCAAACGGGCAGGATATATAGTGGCCACTGGCCAGTACATAACTGCATATAAACCCAAGGGTTTTTCAGAACTGAACGTCAATAGCGTGTGTATTCATTCTAGTGCTAGACTGCTAGTATATGACTAGTATACGAAACTTCATTCCTTATCCCATGAGTCATGACCCGTCTTTCTCAACAAGGCCGTCTCAACGCGCAATTGGGCAAATAAGTCAATCAATGTGTTATCATTTTTCCTTTTTTGTGGTAAATAGTCAATCAATGTAATCATTAATCACGACATTCTTAACTAATTTTAAGTCTCATTAGTAACGTAAGCTCGCTCAATCGTTTACCAAAGCGATCTATATATATTATAATGCCTGGAGATCGGAAATGCACCAGAACAGTTCAAGGTATTTTTCTTGAATTTTTGTTTTTTTGATTTTTTTATTTAAATTCTTTTCTTGCATTAAATAGCTATTAATGACATTTTATTTAGTCATTAATTACACCTATTAAACATATATTAAATTTACTCTATTTAATTTGTTTAAAAATTAGCAAACTTTAGTTGAACATTATAGTTATTTTTTCAATATTAAATATTAATTATATATAGTTTTGTTTATTTTTAGTTAAAATGACGAATAACAATTGCTTATATTGCGTTATTTTTATTCCCTATTCAAGATCACTATAATTTCTTTTCGGATGATTATAGGGTACACGACCTTAACTTCTCAAGCAATTTTTATTATCAATAATTGTGAAAATCGTAATAAATTATGGAAGTACAAGATATTTATTTAATATCTGGAATTGTATACAAATAGCACAGATAGATTTTCAATTTTGCACATGAATAAATAATACACGAGTTATGATCAAATCGATTAAATTTAACAAATCCAGTCATTTATCGGAAGATAAAATTGATAAAAAAAGCTATACACCCATTATTTCGTTATATTGTGTTGAAATAATTTTTTATTGTAATTAAACAAATTCTTATACGTACTATTATTGAATATGTATATTATGAGAGGGCGGTTTTAAAAAACATTATTAACCAACTTCTCAAATAATCTTTATTATCAATGATTGTGGAATCGTAGTAAATTATGGATTTCAAAAGCATTTTTTATGCGACAAAATAGGTTCGTCAATATCTTCAAAATTATTATTATTATTAATATTCAAGAATTTAACTGAAACATGTTTTTTTTCACCTAATTCTTTTCTCTTTAATTTTTAAACATTCAAATTTAATTACATTTCACATAATTTTTAATTTATCATATTAACTTTCAAATAATAAAATTTAACAAACAATAATGTTATGTGTATAATTGTTAAAAATATTTGCGTGCCGCACGTAGCTATTAAAATCAATGTTTAAGAATAATAGAAATTAATTTATCTAATACAGTACTTTTATATAAAAATTTATTATAATAGCAGAAACTGGCGAGACTTGCACTCAGAAGCTTCAAAATATTTTTCTTGAACTTTCACATTTTTATTTTTTATTAAAATTATTTTCTTGCATTTAATTAATAATTAGATATACCTATTAAATATATATTAAATAGACTTTATTTCATATTTAATATAAAGTTTAACAATTTTATTAAAAATATTTTCGTACCGCGCTACGCGCGGCTTTGTTACCTAGTTTATTATAATGCGTGGAATACTAGAGTTCTTCTTCAGAACATTTAGATTAGAATGATGTGTGTGAATTTTATTTCGAGTAAAATATGAATTGTATGTGTAAGTTGTTTATAGTATGAACCTCATTCCAAATACTCCCTCTGTCCCATTTTTATTGTCCATCTATTAAAATCCACCTTTTATTCAATCATATCAATTAAATCAATAGTTACCAAATAATTGTATTGTATTTTATAAAAGTTAACATAATTAACACATAATATACCTTATTAATTAAAAATGGACAATTATTTTGGGACAAAGAAAATAGGAAACAGTGAACAATAAAAGTGGGACGGAGGAAGTATTTATTTTTTCATCATCCTCGAATTATTCTTATCATCACATATCTCGCTTTCATGATTTTATTATCGTTCGCAATTTTTGATTTCATTAACAATCCAAACCGTCTTTTTATTTTATACTAGCGGATAACCCGTGCGAAGCACGGATTGTGATAAATTATTTTAAATTCCCAATTTTTACCTTTTTTAAATGAATAAAATTTTGAAACACCAAGTTGTATATAATACTATATTCTCGACTTTTATTTCGATTGTTAGTTAACAGACTCCTAGTATATAACTTCAATAATCAATTAAATTAATATTTAATTTTATTATTTTAATTAATTAAATTTATATAACTTATCCCTGGTAATATGAGAATAGTTATATTATTAATTGTATTTATTATTAATCTATTATAGATATATTTTAAATATTAATTAATGGAACCCTAAGTTCTATATTCTCGACTTTTATTTCAATTTTTATTTAATAGACTTCTAGTATATAACTTCATTATTAAATTAAATTAATATTTAATATTATGATTTTAATTAATTAAATTAATTAATATTTAATGGCATACCGCTGTATACATAGCATACTGCGGTATACATTAATTAATTAATTAATTGGCATACCGTATTTTAGTTAAGAGAGTACTTATTTCATTAGTAGTTCTTATTCTTATTGGTCTTCTATACACTTAAAAACAGTTTTTAAAGTACGATCAAATAGTAAAATAAGTTTTTATTATTGGCCTTCTATACACTTAAAAACAGTTTTTAAAGTAAGATCAAATAGTAAAATAAGTTTTTATTAATTAATTAATTGGCATACCGTGCATACCGCGATATACATGACATACCATTTAAAAGGGGTTTCTGCTTTTAATAAAGAGTATAGATTAAAGTGAAGATCGCTCTCTTCAACGAAAAAACACATTTTCGATCTAAAAAGAAATGTACATTCAAAAACTATCAATTGATTTGTTAGTTTTGCTTTTACTTTTTGAATTTTGACAACTCACCTCCGTCAACTTCTTTAATGACAAATTTTTGGTTCCAGCGACTAGTCAAACATATGAATTGATTTTGCATCTAATTCTAGCGGCTCTATCTTAATCTTCAATTCGATATGTTCAAATATTCCCAAGTCAAAATTAAGATAGAACGCGTGCTTGTCTTTATCTTTATCTAATATCTCACTATATATACGGCTGACTACAAAATCGTTCTTCACATTTACAAAAATCAGAGCTAGAAGCAACAAGAAATTGCTGATTTACAAGAAGCTAAGATATCAAGAAGGAAAAACAAAAAGGGGAGGCAGCAAAGTTGTTCAAATAAAGCATGGAAGGCTTAATTCCATTTCTCATCCACACCATCAAGAAACAAAAGCCTCACAACAGTTATCGATCACTTTCGGACAACTCGAACCGGAGCTACCACATTTTGATGGGAGCCAACTCCGTGGAAGGATCATCTCATCGAAGAACACGATCCGATGTCGATTTCTCGGAGAAGAAGTCAGGTTACGATGATTACTTAGCTCATTCAAGTGGCATGAACAAAGGTTCTTCTCTCACAACTTCGAATGTCCATGCATCCAAGCAAGTTGGCTCTAGTGGTGTTCTTCATGTTGCAAATGATGGTAAAACTTATAGTCTACATGCAAAATAAGTTAATTCTTGATGTATTATATAACAGTTACCTTTGCGGTTCGTGATCAAATGTATATTACCTTCATTGATTTAATTGATAATTTTAATTCTTCCAATTTCTAGTTCATTTTTTTTAACGTTCAATTAACATTTTGGTTCTTTATTTTTCCTAACCATCATCATTTTTACTACTGAAAAACATGGAAAATGTCCCGGAGGCAAAAAAGCAGATTCGTTTGCCGGTGCGATAAGCTGCCGGTTTAGAACTTGCAACCAACTACTAATTACTACTACAAACAAGATCAATTCCCCATCAAAGACAAACATTCAACCATGCATACTTTTCAAAACTTGAAGTTCTTTATTTTTCCTAACCATCATCATTTTTACTACTGAAAAACATGGAAAATGTCCCGGAGGCAAAAAAGCAGATTCGTTTGCCGGTGCGATAAGCTGCCGGTTTAGAACTTGCAACCAACTACTAATTACTACTACAAACAAGATCAATTCCCCATCAAAGACAAACATTCAACCATGCATACTTTTCAAAACTTGAAAATGTCATATGCTACAACATGAAAAGCTTACAACCTAGCAGTACAAAATGGCAAGGCAGAACCTCACAAACATAGTAATATATTGTCAAGCTAACGACCACATTCAGTAATGTAATTTATTAGACAAGACCAGAGTCCACAATATCAATGAAGTTGTTGCCAGGACAACATTCCTGCAGGGGCAGCAACCAGGTGTTGACATCTTCCCCTGTTCATGGTCCGCTCTTAATTCACAGATAATATTGTCCACCTATTCATCATCTTCGTTGGGAAATAAAGACCTTAAGAACTCTAGCAATTTTCTATTGCGAAACATTGCTTAGTAATTTTGATCAATATCAAGCCAAAGCAGTTTCTCCACAAAGGGAGTAATGGCAAACGGTGGTCTACAGCCTTCATCATAATAGGAAAAAGGAGTCCGACTATCGCATGAATCAGCAAAATCATATTCTTCATGCTTATCAAGATTATATGAAATCAAATTAGATAACTTTTGGAGAGTATTGGCTCACCGTTTCCCCAAATATTTTCACTTAAGTACCACTCATCTTGTTCTCTCAATAAAACTCATTTATGGGATCATCGTATTTCAATACCCACATGTGTAATTCATTACGTTCATCACGCACGCTCATCAAAGCAAGCAATAGATTGACCAGATGGACGAATAACAGGATTAACAACCCAATGTAGTACAACCCAGTCAGGAAACCTGATTTCTCGCAAAATATCATAATCCCATAAATATTGGCTCATAATCCCCTCTATCTTTGTCCGTGACCCATAATGCAGCCCCATCAACGAAAACAGCGTCATTACCATGGTGGATGCAATAAATATCACATTATCTAGACTTATTTTCTTCCAAGCATTAGTGTTCAGACTATAAACACTAATCAAGACAGAGTGGCAGTCAGCTTCAGATCTAGCCTTGACAATATGTACCTCATAGGCTGGAAATAGCCCAGGTCCGATTAGGCCCAATCTCAGGCCCAACATAACAAACAATCCAACTCATAAGAATAAGAATAAGAGCAATCCAGTCCAAGCAATCCAACCCCGGGCCCGGAGCCCCCACCCCGGAACAGCGGGCCCCTGACTGATGACACCTGGCGCACGTGGCACTCCAGCTCAGCCGACATTCCCACACATGGCGCTGACTAGCATTAAAGTCCAAGAGACAGCATGTGTCAAACCATGTCTTCCACAACACTGCCACACCCAAGTCAACAGTCCCCACGGACAGGGACACGTGTCCTACATCCCGGGAATTCAGCACCCTGTCTCCCGGATCCAACGATCGGGAGTAAAGGTAACCCACCCCTAAACCCTAGGCCTAGGGCTATAAATGCCCCTAAGAAATAGGGTTTAGGGTTTGGACATTATTACCCACATTATTACACACCTACACACATTTATTACTTTTGTGATACTCTGCTTGATTATTATCTTCCAAAGCCAACTCTCATTCTCACGCCGGAGGCACCTCGGGGCCAAACCCCCCCTCCGGTGTTGTTTTGCAGACACCCTCACTGTAGCTACACCACTTCCGAGGCAGGAGTTGGCGAGGAAGTACCCGATCAAGTTTCAGAGTTATCATTGGCACTAGAAGGGGGGTCGAACCTCCGAACTCAAACCAAACAGCCGAACCAAGCAAATACGAACCCCTCAAACCAGCTAAAGCCCGCAACCATGCCTCGACCAAGCAAGTCCACCCAACGCCAAGCGCTTAGCGCTCCGAGAGAAGAACCCCTAGTTCCTATACCGGAGCAGGCACCGCAAAACCAGGTCCCAGTCCAGGAGAGGTTTGGGATCGGTCCGAACGACGCCCGGGTCACAGTTGAGGTGAACCGGTACAAGTATACAGACGTACCCCTTGACTCTACCCAAATGGAGAATTTAACCCCGGAGGAGCTTGCTGAAGCAATCCGAGCTTACCGAAATCGCCCCCACCCGGAACCAGAGCCCGAATAAGCTGAGAACTCTGGAGGGTCGGCCAACTCACACCAATCCCGGGCTTCGGTCTTTGACCGTCTCGGAGACCCGGATAAAAGAACTAAGAAGGACCACAACCCTCGAAGCAAAGCCAGAGATAACGAAACCGATAAGCTCAAGAAAATGGAGAGACTCCGGGAAAGAATAAGGCAGGAAGAGCAGGCCAAATTGGAACTCAGAATCCAGAAAAGGCTTCAGGAGGAGGAAGAAAGGATAAGGAAATCCAAATCCAAGAGACCCCATCGAGAAATCAGCCCGGAGATCATCTCTGATGATGAAGAACGCCCAGACAATTTGGTACAAATGATCCACGAGCTGCAAAGAAAAGTGAACAGTGACTCCGGATTTGAGATCCAAGATACCCTCACCCCTTTCAGCTACTCCCTCGAGGCCATACCCCGGCAGAAGAACCTTAAGCATTACAACTTCGACTCCTTCAATGGGTTGGAAGACCCCGAGGAACACCTCAACTACTTCGAACAGATTATATCGTTCAGCAATGCCGATTTTGAAGGAATAGACCCCGACCATAACGAAGCCTTGGTGGTAAGCCTAGATATCGCCGATAATGAAGTAAAAAGGGTCCTCGTGGACAACGGCTCTTCGGCCAACATATTGTTTAAGCATACCATGGACCGGATGCAGCTCAGGAGCGTAAAAATGAATGAATGTAGAGAGGATCCACTGCACGGCTTCGGCCACAACTTGGTCCCTATCCAAGGAACCCTCTACCTACCTGTCCAGTTCGGCACTGCTCCGAAGCAGATAACTCACGTAGTCAAATTCTATGTAATCAACAGTCCATCCTCCTACAATGTCTTCCTAGGGCGCCCAGCTCTGACCAAGCTCCGGGCCGTGACCTCAACCCCCCATCTCAAGTTCAAGTTCCCAACAGCCGCCGGGGTAGGAGAAGTAAGGGGTGACACCGAAACAGCAAGCCGATGCTACGGTCAAGCCCTAGCCATGGCCGAGACAGATCCAGAAAACAAGCGCAAAGCCTCTTCCTATCACAAGAATCAGAGCAGAAAGAAACATAGAAACTCAACTTATAAGAACCCCGGGAAGGAGGTTCAAAATATCGAGAGCTCCGAGATCCCCACCCAAAAGGTAGAAACTTCCGCAGCCCGAGGGTACCTTACTTCAAACTCCCAAGCCCGGGTCCAGAAATCATCCACCCTGAAAGATCAAGCCAAAGTCGAGCCCGCAGTGGAAACAGAGACAATAGAGCTAATCCCCGGGAACTCCGAAAGGAAAATCAAGATTGGGGCGGGGTTGGAAACAGCCTTCAAAAAGGACTTAGTGTCGTTACTCCGGGAATACGCGGATGTATTTGCATGGAGCCCGGCTGATATGCCCGGACTACGAGAATCTTTGGCCATGCACAGCCTGGATGATGTCCCCAGGAGAAAACCAGTAAAGCAAAAAAGAAGGAATGTTGCCCCGGAGAGACAGAGGGCCATAGATGAAGAGGTAGACAAGCTCCTCAAGGCCGATATAATTTGTGAGATCAAGTACCCGGAGTGGTTGGCCAATGTGGTCCTAGTAAAGAAACCTAGTGGAAAGTGGAGGATGTGCGTTGACTACATTGACCTCAACGAGGCTTGCCCCAAAGATCCATACCCATTACCCAATATAGACCAACTCATTGATGCCACCTCGGGACACGTGATGCTAAGCTTCATGGACGCCTTCTCCGGTTATAATCAGATCAACATGAACCCTACAGACATAGCCAAAACGGCTTTCATCACCCACAGAGCGGTGTATGCTTATAAGTTTATGCCCTTCGGGCTCCGGAATGCCGGTGCTACGTATCAAAGAGCCATGGTTGAGGTTTTCCAAGACCAAATAGGCCGGAACCTGGAGTCCTATGTTGACGACATCATCGCCAAATCCAAGACCGTTGAGGAACACGTCCCGGATCTACGGGAATGCTTTGAAAATCTAAGGAAAAATCAAATGAAACTGAACCCGGAGAAGTGCACCTTCGGGGTGGCAGCAGGGAAATTCTTAGGTTTTATGATCAGCCAGAGGGGAATTGAAGCCAACCCAGAAAAAATCAAGGCAATACTAGACATGCAACCACCGAGAACCCAGAAAGACATCCAAAAATTGGCCGGGTCATTGGCAGCCTTACGAAGGTTCATCTCCAAGTTGGTAGAGAAGTGTTTACCCTTCTTCAACCTGCTCAAGGGAGCAAGCAACAACAAAAAAATTGCGTGGAGCCCGGAGTGCCAAGCCTACCTAGACACACTCAAAGAATATCTCTCATCGCCACCTCTGTTAACCAAGCCCGAACCCGGAGAACCGCTGCATCTGTACCTCTCCGCCGGACCCTTAGCCATAGCAGCTGCTTTGGTCTGGGAAGATGGGGGGATCCAAAGACCAGTATACTATATAAGCCAGGTGATAAAGGATGCTGAAACTCGGTACCCCAATTTGGAGATGTTTGCCCTTGCCCTAATCACAGCCTCAAGAAAACTCAGACACTACTTCCAAGGGAGAGAGATCAAAGTAGTAACTGATCAACCGCTAAGACGGATAATCCACAAGCCAGACGCCTCCGGAAGGTTGATAAATTGGGCAATAGAATTAAGTCAATACCACTTGACCTTCACACCCCGGACAGCAATCAAGGCACAAGCCCTGGCAGACTTCATCATGGAGTGCTCCTTTCCTGAGCCACAACACCCTTCAATATTAGCCCAAAATGAGGTAACCCCGGATAGAGGTCTTGACTCATGGACTCTCCATGTAGATGGCTCCTCAACAGTGGAAAGGTCCGGGGCCGGGGTCATCATGAAAAGCCCGGATGGCTTTCAGATCAAACAGCCAATAACCTTCAAGTTTCAAGCAACTAACAATCAGTCCAAATATGAGGCTCTCCTGGCTGGGCTGAGGTTAGCCCGAACTTTAAAACTCCGAAACCTGAGCATCTACAGCGATTCCCAGATTGTGGTTCGTCAAACAAAAGGTGAGTACATCGCCAAAGATCCTAAATTGGCTCAGTATCAAGCATTGGTCAAAAGCTATTTAACCACAATCCCGGAACACCAGATCAGTCAGATTAATAGAGAAGAAAACTCCGAAGCGGATGAGCTCTCCAGACTAGTCCATAACTCAGCCGAGCTAGATAGTTCTGTCTACTTTGAAGAACTTGAGAAACCAGCAATTGATCAAGAAGAAATAATGGAAATTGACGACAGCCCGAATTGGATGACCCCTTTTATCCTCTACCTGGAAAAGGGGGAGTTGCCCGAAGACAAAAATGAAGCTAGAAGGTTGAAAAACAAAGCGGCAAAATACTTCATCGAAGATAAGCAACTCTACCGCCGAACTTTCTCATCCCCAATACTGAAGTGTATAGGCCCGGAGGAAGCCAGCTACTGTTTACAAGAGGTACATGAAGGGATTTGTGGGGACCACATGTTCGCAAAGACCCTTGCCTACAAAATTATAAGGCAAGGGTACTACTGGCCAACCATCCACTCCGATGCAGTAGACTACGTCAAGAAATGCAGAAATTGCCAGCTGTTCAGCAATGTGCCAAGGCAAAGCCCGGTCCTACCCTCTTCAGTCCTATCCCCAATCCCCTTCGCTGTATGGGGAATCGATATAGTGGGCCCCTTCCCCCGGGCTAAGGGCGACCTGAGGTACCTACTCGTGGCCATTGACTACATGACTAAGTGGGCCGAAGTAAAGGCAATGAGGACCATAAATCAGCAAGATTGCATCAAGTTCATGGACAACATCTTAATGCGGTTCGGCTTACCCAGGGTCCTGGTCTCTGACAATGGTCCCCAGTTCAGCGGCTCAGACTTCGAAAAGTATTTGAAGGAAAGGGGGATCAAGCACAAGAAATCTTCAGTGGCTTATCCCCAGGGCAACGGCCAAGTCAAGGTGACAAATAGAATTTTGCTAAGGGGGATTTGAGAAAAGGCTAAAAGAAAGCAAGAACAAATGGCCCGAAGAGCTACCACATGTGCTATGGGCATACAGAACTAGCCCCAGGTCCGGAACAGGGGAAACTCCATTCAAGCTAGCATACGGAACTGAAGCGATGTTACCAATCGAAGTGGGCTCACCTTCCCACAGAGCAATTAACTTCGATGAAGTTGCAAATGAAGAAGGGCTACGAGCTAACCTGGAGCTAATTGATGAGGTCATGGACAAAGCGGTGCAAAGAATGGAGAAGTATAAAGAAAAAACAAGAGAGTACTTCGGAAAGAAATCAAGGGTCAAGAACTTCCCCTAGTTCTCCGGGACACGGAGGCATCGGACCCCACAAACACTGGCAAACTCATGCCTAAGTGGGAAGGCCCATACCAAATCAAAGAAGTACTCCGCCCCGGGACTTATAAGCTCAATCACATGGATGGCTCCGAGGTGCCCAACACATGGCACGGCCTTAGACTCAGAAAATATTATCAGTAAAAGCCAAGGACTCCAGCTAGAGCGACAGTTATTTTGTAATAGGATTGCAAAAGTGCTTGTAATCATTCAAAGCTATCAATAAAAGTTCGCAATTTACTTCCCCAATGTTCCTTCTACAGAATAAATTCCTACTTGGAAATTAACTACTTGGAAATTTTGCATAATTTCCAAGTATGTCTGAACCCCGGTTCAAAGGTATTACCTTGGCCCGGAGCAACCAAAAACAATAAATTCCTACTTGGAAATTTTGCATAATTTCCAAGTATGGCTGAACCCGGGTCAAAGGTTTTACCTTGGTCCGGAGCAACCAAAAACAGTAAATTCCTGCTTGGAAATTTTGCACAATTTCCAGGTATGGTTGAAACCCGGGTCACAGGTTCTCTCCTGGGCCCGGAGCAACCAACCAAAAACAAGATTCTTACGTGGAAATTCTACGTACTCTCCAGGTCTGCGTACTTGGAAAATACGGATGAATCCCGGGCCATTAGGATAATACCTTGGCCCGGGAACGCACGGACGTGAACAATTCGAAATAAAATTTACCCTAAACTCCCTTATCCGGATAACCCGCATAAGAGAGTGGGAGGCAAGACAAGTCACATCAAGCTAAAATTACACAAAGACAAAGGCAGAAAATAAGAGTACGAGCAAATCAAAAGAACAGGCCGGGCTGACCGACAGCCCGAAACACCTGACAGTTAAAGGGCTACATCGAAACAATACAGAATTCAAGGTTATACAACAAGGTTTTAAAAAGATACATCAGCAGAAATAAAGATTACATGGGCATAGCCCGGACTCTGGACGCAGCCAGCCTTCAGGATCATTCTCTGGGAGGGGAAGAGCTAGGACCAACATAGGGTTCAGGCTCACCTTCGCCCCGGGCCAATCGGCTTTCAGCTTCCATATAGGCATCGACAAAGCTCTGCCAATCTGCAGACTCCGGGTCAGTCTTGCACAACTTCTCAGCCACAACCCAGCAACGTTGGATTTTCTTCGCGGCAACGTTGGCGAGATCAGCGTTGTATGCATCTGATTCCCGGAACTCAGCGATGACTTGCTCTTCGGGCTTCTTGCCCTTTAGCTCCTCCCGGAGCTGCTTCACATCCTCCCGGGCATCCCTAAGCTTGGTACGAACCAAGTCCCGCTCATCAGCCAGGGTCTTCGCCGCATCTTTCAATTTCTTGGCCCGGGCCTCGGACGACTCCTTCAAATCCGCAAGCTCCTTTTTCACAGCCTCCAACTCCAGAGCCGCCTGCTTCCTCTTCTCCGTCACCGAGCTCAGAACATCCCGGGCTTCCTTTACCGTTTCCAGCTCCCGGCATACGGTAGCGGCGGCTCCTGCCATCCGGACTCCGAGCTGCCAAAGCAGAAACAAAGGTTACAAAAACATTACTAGTAAACAAAATTTACATCAGGGAAGGAATCCGGATGAGCGCATACCTGGCCGTAGACCGCCATCGTTTCTTGCAAAAGCGTGATGCCTGACGCCTTGCCCATGTCCTCCCACTCCGCCTTGCTGGGAAGATCAGCTAAAAACCAAATGAAATTCCTCTCTTCCGGAGAGACCGGAGCGGGCTCATGAGGCCTGAAGTTGGCCTTCTGCGAGCTACCATCGGTTGGCTGTTCGACAACAAGCTCACAGTCCGAGAGCATGGTCCCGAACTTCTCCACCTGAACCACGGAAGCCCTCGGCCTCTTCCTCGGGTTCAAAGGAGTCTCTTCCCCGTCAACATCAAGAGCAGCCGTCTCCGGAGCCCTGGTCTCGCTCCCCCCTTCCTGCTGGGTCCGGGAACCACTGGCCTCTCCGGGGGCCTTGGTATTGTCACGAACGTGATCGAGCCCCAGTAGAGCAGCGTGAAGAGCAGCATTTGCCTTGTCCATTTTCGCAAATTCCTCAAACTTCGGGTTATAGCCTGGAAGACCTGAAAAGGAGAAGTAAAGCACATTAGCCCGAAGTAAACTAGAAAATGAGCAGGAAAGAAGAAAGATGCAACCCGAACTTACATCCTATTTCGAAAAGATACTTGTGACTCATGAGATCGTCCCTAGTCACTTGCCTCCCGAGCCCCCGGCAAAAAGCGTTAACCCGGTCTAAAGCCGCATCCTGGCGGTCAAAAGTTTCGAAATTCATGGCCAAGGTGGGCATAAACCGGATATCGATGCCCTGGAGAAATACAAACTCCCCATTCCACCCCTTTAAAGAAGGCAGCATACCCAGGGGCTTGGAGCCCGAAGAAGGATACCCGCAAGCCTTGCTCTGGAATCTAAACTCGAACAGAGGCACGTTGTTGGAATGCACCAATCGGAACAAGTGGTGGAAGAGCTTAAAAGTGGGCAGTACCCCGGCGGCCTCGCAACAACCCAAAAAATAATAAATCCACTTCACCGCATTGGGGGTAAGTTGGGTTATGGGGATCCCGTACTCAAATAGACACAGAGATTTGATGAACTGGTGGCATCTAGGCCCGTAACCCGACCTCAGATGTTCCAACCACACTCCGACCTAACCACCCTCTGGCCTATGGTATATCTTCTCCCCGGGCTCCGGCCATCTCCACTTCACATCTTCATCCAAATGAAAAGTGGCCCGAAAAATCCCGTCCCATTCCACTGGCGCCTCTACGTATTGGGATCGAAAGGGAGCAACGTCCATCCCGGAACCGGGTTTATCCCCGAACTTCGAGTCCAGGAAAGCCTTGTCATACTCTATCATCTTCGCAACATCTTCGTTCTCAGAGAACTCAACACTAAGGTCCCTGAAGTAATAGGCCTGGGGAATCCCCGGATCCTTCTTAACAAAGTAATATTTGGAGTGGCCCCAGCTACCATCCGGCTCACTAAGACTATACCCCGGCCCCATGTCTTTAGTCGCAATGTTCGTAAACACAGAAAGGCGACTTTTCTTCTTACCCATTATACACCAATCTAGATCTATCAACTCTAAATTGCTATCCGAAGAACTAACACTACAGGAAGAGGTGCTGGGATCGGGAAAAGGAATTAATACTCGGTTAGCAGTTACACGCCTCTTAACCATAAAAGGAGACTATCCCGGGCTACCCAGCAAAAGATGAAAGCCTAAGTCAGCGCAACTACCCAAGACACAAAGCAAAACAGAAAAAGAAAAACAGCAAAGTGAAAGGAATTAAAAGACCGGAGCAAGAAAACTTACAAAGAAGTCCAGAGATCAGGGCGCGGCGATGACTTCAAATCAGATTACGTCTATAGCCCGGAGAAAAGGTCCTCAGAGAAGCAGAATAACGACAGCAAATCAAAAATTTGTAAAAGGCAAAAGTGGGGGGGGAGGCCACTACTTATAGGCAACACAGAAGTGCAACCGCCACAACACGTGGCGGCCCAAAACATCGGCCCAATGTCACCGACCCGGAGATAGTGCGAGACAGCTGTCTTCCATTACACTGGGCGAAAATATCTTCAAAAAAAAAAGAGACTATTAAGATATACATACATATGTATGTATATAGCACGCGGCAAACCAACAAAACACTCCTAGCCCCGGGGATGCGCTTTTCAGCACACGCCCCGGGCCTGAGGGGAAACAAAAAACAGAAACTTCTTCTAAGTCACTCAAAGTCACGAAACTTTAGACTTTTAAAGATAATACTTCGACCGTAGCCCCGGAGATGCGCTTTTTTAGCACAAAGCCCGGGGGCAATCAAGGACAAGAAAACTCGAATACACCTACTACTCCCCCATCCGGAGAATCCGCATGAGGGAGTGGGGGGCAAATGATAGGCTGGAAATAGCCCAGGTCCGATTAGGCCCAATCTCAGGCCCAACATAACAAACAATCCAACTCATAAGAATAAGAATAAGAGCAACCCAGCCCAAGCAATCCAACCCCGGGCCCGGAGCCCCCACCCCGGAACAGCGGGCCCCTGACTGATGACACCTGGCGCACGTGGCACTCCAGCTCAACCGACATTCCCACACATGGCGCTGACCAGCATTAAAGTCCAAGAGACAGCATGTGTCAAACCATGTCTTCCACAACACTGCCACACCCAAGTCAACAGTCCCCACGGACAGGGACACGTGTCCTACATCCCGGGAATTCAGCACCCTGTCTCCCGGATCCAACGGTCGGGAGTAAAGGTAACCCACCCCTAAACCCTAGGCCTAGGGCTATAAATTCCCCTAAGAAATAGGGTTTAGGGGTTGGACATTATTACCCACATTATTACACACCTACACACATTTATTACTTTTGTGATACTCTGCTTGATTATTATCTTCCAAAGCCAACTCTCATTCTCACGCCGGAGGCACCTCGGGGCCAAACCCCCCCTCCGGTGTTGTTTTGCAGACACCCCACTGTAGCTACACCACTTCCGAGGCAGGAGTTGGCGAGGAAGTACCCGATCAAGTTTCAGAGTTATCAGTACCACGACATAATCATTAACTTGCGGTAAAAACCCAAAAGCTAAACCCTTCCACCAATTCTCTCTTGAAGTTAAGCTCATACAAGGCGAATCAGGAAGAGTTTTATATTTTTGAACAAGAGGATTCCACAAATATATCTTAGTATCATAACAAGAATGCGTACGATTAAACAAGGAAGACACATGCATTGGAGTTTGGACCATGTGATAGTACATTTCCATGGTGATTATAAATAATAACTACTATCACCATCATCAAACATGGAAGACACACAGATTAAACCATTTGCTAATGCATACCAGGCATGATTAGGCAAGTCAAGTGGGTATTTAAGTGTACCACATACTCTTGACATTTTACATCATCAAAATGTACTGTTAATAAATGGTCACGCATATTAAGAAAAAACAAATATTTTGGATGATAATTGTTATCATGGGCTGTAAGCATTTTGTTAAAGTTTGTGTGGAGTGATGAAAAAAAGGAGATTTTACGAGATGATACCATGATTTTTGAATGGAAGTGCAACGCAAGACATATTTTACGGGGAGTCTTCTGAGAATCTCAGACAAGATTTGTAACACCCCAGTCCCACATTGAGGAGATTTGGGACTTCTGTTCAGTTTATAAGGCAAAGTACTACTACTAGTTGCACCAACAAATCATGATCTTTTGGGGGCCTGTGGTGGGCTTGTCGTTACCCAAGTTGGTGGCATTTGGGCCAGTATGCTTTGGCTTATTTCGGATTCGAATTGGGACTGGACCCGATTTTCGAAAATAGGCTCGGGATTTGACCCGGGTTGTCACATATGGTATCAGAGCCGACTCTTGAAAGCTTGATTCGTCAAGTTGCCGGAGGTGGGGACACGAAGGCTGGTGGTATTATCCCACAATGGACAGAGGTCCGGAGGTGGGGACACGAAGCCAGCCAGTATTATCCCACAATGGCTAGGGAGGAACGATCTTGGACCTATGGGATATCCGTTTAGGCCTGACGAGGACGTCAGGAGTTTAAGTGGGGGAGTTTGTAACACCCCAGTCCCACATCGAGGAGATTTGGGACTTCTGTTCAGTTTATAAGGCAAAGTACTACTACTAGTTGCACCAACAAATCATGATCTTTTGGGGGCCTGTGGTGGGCTTGTCGTTACCCAAGTTGGTGGCATTTGGGCCAGTATGCTTTGGCTTATTTCGGATTCGAATTGGGACTGGACCCGATTTTCGAAAATAGGCTCGGGATTTGACCCGGGTTGTCACAAGATTTCTTCAGGGAAGTTGTAGGAGGGCATCTTTCTATGCTTGGAGGAGCTCATTTTTGAAATCTTTATGTGCTTAGAAAAGCTCATCTTTGAGATTTTTGTGGGCTTTGAGCAGCTCATTTTTGAGATCTTTATGTGCTTTGATGAGCTCATTATCTCTAGATCTTAATGTACTTTAAGGACATGTCTTTTTTCTTGCCTTCTTTTCCTTCTTTCTTTCACCAAATTGTCCTACCTTTTTCTTCTTTGCTGATCCCACTTCTACTTCTGCCTTGCTCTTAGTTCATGTCTGATTTATTATTTTGATAAAAATTATTTTATCAAAATTTTGAATTTCAGAAATTTGGAACAAGAAAATGTGTAACATAGATCTTGACAAATTAATTCAACGGTTTAGATCTTTACAGGCTTTGAGGAGCACGTACGTATAAGTATAATGATTTTTCCCCCCCAATTTTATGTGCTTTCAAGAATTTAGAACGCATCACATTAATTCAACAATTTTTAAAAGAAGAAAGTAAGCTGTTTTGACTATGCTTGCTTTCGGTTTAAATTCCTGAATCAAATGGCACACCAGTAGCTGGTAGCCAGGAATTGCCAGCAATAAAGTTCGCAACACTATATTGCTGTACTTGAGATGCATCTGTTATAATATGGTAACCAGGACATTTGACTCTCTCTTCAGTTGCAGAGCCTGGTCCATTGTTATTAAACTCTGCATAATATAGAGTTGAGTATCTAACCGGAGTTACTCCCGGCCATTCCAACCATCCCGCAGAGTTCACCACACTGTCAATAAAGCTCTGCATAACTACAACAGTTGAATAATCGAACCATGGACATCCTAGGTAAGCTGGACTAGGCCCTGCTGGAAGTTCAGGTCCAGAAACAATCTGACAGTTCTGGATCACAGTCCCTGTTGGATCGTTTAAGCTTGCCCGAGCTTGAGCTGTAGTCACTAATCCGGCATAGATGACACATTTCTGAAAGATGATAGCCGCATTGCCGAATATGTAGTCAATAGTTCCATAGATTTCACATTCTCGGTAGAATTGTCGATTCATGCTGGTTAAGAGAGTATCTTGGTAACCTTTGAAACGACATTGGTAGTAAGCGGACCGATCGGATTGTGAAAATAAGGCTATTGCTTGTCCTGCTGACGCACCGGCAGTGTTCTCGAAAGTAATGCCCTGCGCTACAAATCCATCCCCGTAGACCTCTAGAATTCATAAATATAATTAATTAACAAGAGCTTTAACTAGTGTTTCTTACCACAAATCTCCTAGTGGCAGTGAGGTGTGTGTGTATGGCTAACGATCTTTAGAGCAAATCTTATATATTAAATTGTAGTAGAATTTTCAGTTAAGCTATTCGGGAAGGTTCAATATCTTACTGAAAGTTGCGGAATCGATGAGTACG